>LR738714.1:146858228-146959518 GCA_902687465.1 Secale cereale | reverse complement strand
AGGGAGAAGAACAGATCCAAGAAGAAGACGGAGCAACAGTCGAGCGGATCCTCACAACTCCGGAACGAAACCGAAGCTAACAAGAGAAGCAACCGGAAAGAAAACAAACAACGCGGTAAACACACAAACATAAACATGGCATACGATGCACATCCAAGCATGATGCATGTCCGGTTTAAATATGCATGGCATGGCAAAGTGCACAAACAAATACTACAAGTTAAGTGGAGATCAATATGCAACGAGTTGCATATTGACGAAACACCACATTTAATTATTTAGTTGACTCTTGTTATTAACAAGACAAGATTAAGAGTTTGTTAACATGGCAAGAGGTGAAGCATAATAAAACTACACTAACTAGGCAATTTAAATGAGGCCGGAGAATAACAACAACATATCCGGAAAAATCCCCATGAGCATGTTTAATAATTATTAAAGCAACAACAATTACACATATTAATGTTGTTAACATGATGCGGATGACATGATTAAGTTTATGCAAGTTTTATTAAAAGGTTGACTTAAAGGAGATATGAAGTATTGTCACCGCGATGGAAAGGAAAGGTGCCACGGCAACGATCCGAAAATGATGGAACGCAACATCTCGGTTCCGGTAACTCGTTGAGAGTCCGGTGCAAAAGGTAGAATCGACGTGAGCAAGTCGAACAAGATGAAAGTGGGTGGATCCCGTCACCGGGTTCCCACGAGTCGGCGACGAGGCAACCGAGGAGCTCGACAAAAGGTCGGAACGGGCACGATGCACACAAGGGGAACATTTCATACAACACAACAAGCATTCAAGGGTCATCCACGGGGTCGTCTCGTTATACCTTTGAAGCGTGCGTTATCGGAGGGGTTCGAGTCGTAGATGAAGTAGATGGTACACGAGTCGTGGTACACGGGGCGACGGTAGTGGTACACGCGACGGTAGTCGTTCGGGTCGTCGATGTCGGGGTACTTGTCGCGTCGGCGTTCGTAGTGGTACTTGGGGGTTCCCGTTTGCGACGGTAGTGGAAGTAGTGGTACTTGTCGCATCGGTAGGGGTACTCGTTCATGTAGTCGTTCCCGAGTTCGTAGCCGTTCAACATCACGTGAAGAGGTACTTGGTCGGGTCGCCGGTAGTCATACACGGGTCATCTGTCAAAATTACAGCACAAAGCACACAAAACAAAAAAAAACAAACTACAACAGCAAAACAAGGCTGCACGGAGATGAGGCCACGGCTGCAGCAAGATCTCGCGCGCGGACGGAGGGAGATGGATCCGGGCGAGGCAGGGAGCTCCTTGGTGAGATGAAGAAGGAGGCCGTCGGGCGACGGGAGGGTGCACGGGGGTTCGACCCGACTGGGAAGGGCGCCGGTGCCTTGGCGCGGCGGCGGCTGGCAGTGGCCATGGCTGGCCGGAGGGAGGCCGCAGGCCACGGCGGAGGGACGGGCGCGGGCCGCCTCCTGGCGTTGGAGGACGGGGTCGGCACAGGCTGGAGAAGGGCAGGCGCTCCTGGCCTTGGCGACGAGGCTGGAGGGCGAGCCGGCTGGCTGGCCGCGGCATCGAGCGGAGAACAGGCGCTACAGGGGAGCTCGGCGCTGAGGAGATCCTCTGGCGCGACGGGATGAAGCCGCAGGGCGCCGGCGACCCTGGAGGACGGGGAGGGAGCCGCGCAGCTTGGGGAACCCGAAGGGAGACGAGGCTGCGGGAGATCGGGGGCTCGAGGTGAGAGGGGAAACGCGAGGCTCGGTCGAGGGGATGCGGGCAGAGGAGCGAGGCGAGCGGGCGAAGATCGAGGGGAAGAGGGAAACGGAGTGGCGGCGGGGTCGGGACGAGAGGGAGAGAAAGCGATGGGGAGTTGGGGTCGCTAGGGTTCGATCGCCAGGAGGAGTCGGGCTGGGCCTGAGGCCTGAGGCCTGGGCCAAAGGCTGCGGTGAGGAAAAAGGAGGAGGGAGGAGATGGCCAGGGAAGGCTGCAGAGAGGCCCAAGAGGCTGGCTGCACTTCTTTTTTTTTACTTCCCTTTTAGCACAAAACGAAAGAGAGGATAAAAGAAAGAAGATGGAGGTTAGAGCAAAACTAGCACATGGAATTAATTTTCTCGGGCTCGTAAAAATGAGCACGACCGGAGAAAAAATATAAAAGGCTAGATCGGAAAAATAATTCAAACATATTTGAATTTAATTCAAATAGTTTGAACTAAGACTTGAATATTGAAGTGTCCAAAAATGTTCCAATTTTTGGAGGAACCTCGAAACAACGGAAAAGAATTATTGGCAAGAATTTGAAGGTGAAACTCGAAGTGAAATAGACATGGGGAAAATTATGCAAGTGTGTTACGGTGATTCCGAAGCAATGGAATAATTATTAATATAGCTCCATAATTATTAGGAGGCTTTTATATGTTATAAAGAGAAGACATTCTTCCCTCGATTTAAATGGACCAAAGGCCCACACGGATTATTTAAGTTGAGAAGCAAAATAAAAATGACATGATGGCATGATGACATGATGCAATGCGAAAATAAATAACACAAGCAAAAGAAACACACGGGCAACCCGGAACATCTGGAATCTTCGGGACTCTTCTGGAATCTTCTGGGACGTCGGTCTCGGGCGTCACAACTCTCCCACACTAACAGAGGATCTCGACCCGAGATCCTAGAGATATCACCGGGTAAAAACGGAAGAGGAAGAGGTAAAACAAAGTTGCTTCTTTGACAGACGAGTGAAACCAAGGAACGTTGAGAGGTTGAACAAGTTGAAAGAAAGAAAGAATGCAACGGAGATGAATGAAGTTAAGAGCACTCCGGTAAAAGGAGGAACCAGGAACATAATTAGAACCTTGAAGGTTGAAAGACATGAAACAAGAGCTCACGAACCAAAAGAATAAGAAACCGCAACGGTATAGCCAAGGAATAAGAATGACAGAATTTGGACAGCACTCCGTCTGAAAATGGAAGGAATTAACAAGAACTTGAGAAGATGGAATGATACTTGATGAAAACAACAACATATTGCCTCCGAAACAATGAAAGAATGGCACAAAGTTAAGAAGAATTCAGACAGCACTCCGGTTAAAAAGAGAGGCAAAACTTGATAAGATGAGAGAATTAGAATGAAGAATACAACACTCCGGTTAAATGATAAACAAGGGAAAGAACATGATCTCGATAAAAACGAGATGATGGTTAAAGAGAGCAACATCACAATGCCTCCGTAATGAAAGAATAGCATATAAATGAAAGACAGAATTGAACGGAGAAGAAAAAAACAACTTCTCTCAAAATTGAATTTGAAAGAGCATCTTACGAAGAAGGGTTGAATAGAGTTGTTGGAATAATCAACAACGAAAAGAATAAGCTCGATGTGGGCTTATGGAAAACATCTCAAAATTATGAGGTGACAACCGGCCACTAACGGAAAAATTTGATTGGATTGAGATCAACAAGGAGATGAAAAACTTATTTCATCGGAATGATAAATGAAGAACTTGGGTCATTTATAAGCACCATAATTAGCAACAATCCTCAGGGAAAGCTTTTAGGTGAAATATAACCCAAGATAACTCCAACTAATAAATTGAATGGTTGGAAAGATCTCCTGAACAAAGAAAATGATGGTTTTAAATCTCTCATTCTTGATAACTCGTGAATCATGAAACATGAAGGAATTGTCAAGAATGACATAACACCATCTGAAAAGACAAGGTAGAACGGATTGCAATAGGAAGCATGATGAAGAATGCTTGAGCTCGAACAAGAAACTTGAGGAATACTTGGAGGATGAATTAAAACATGATGAACCACCATGAGAACTCTGGTAATGAAAGCATGAGAAGTGAAAGATGAAAAGAATAAGATTCAAGGCCTTTGTTGAATTAGATTGAGCTTTGGAATGATATAATTGAAATAGCTTGGATCTCCGGAAAAACAAGAAGAAGAATTTAGAACCAAGGATATGATATGATGAACAGCTCCAGACAAAAGAATTAAATCACTTAGAAGGAATAAGAATAAGAATTATGTTATGCATCTCCTTTACCAATTTAATTTGATGACAACCAAAGGATTTGGCATACTACTTATTCTCGTTGCAAAGAATTAAAGAGAGATCTAGCACAAGCTTGGATAAATCTTCAACGAACCACCGGTAGGATAAATGAAAAGAACAAATGAATTAAAACGATAACAACGGAAGAGTAAACTTGAAAGAACCACCGTAAGAATAGGGAGACGAACGAAGAGACATCAATAAAGAATATTGGGAGGACGAAGTTGAAAACTGAGAACGAAGAAATATTCTGAAATGATGGCCTTCGGAGGATCACAAAGAAAAGAATTCATGAAATGCTTCGGATGGTATGAAAGAATTCCTCACGAACGGAACAATAATGAGGATGGCATGAAGGTAGAACCACACTTCTTCAAAAGCACGGGCTAAGATTTAAGAGAAACACTTCTCCGGTCTCCAATGCTGAGAATGAAGACGAGAAATGCCATGAAGAATTGTTGAGCACTCCGGATTGAAGAATTAAAAAGGTTGAAACAAAGATGAAAAGAATTGAAAGCGATCTTGGAGAAGACATGTGACTGATGGAAATCATTCTTACGTCACACTTTGAAAAGAATTCTCCGGAGAAAGAAGAGTCAGGTAAGATCCTGGGAAAAGACCTGTGGGTTAGGGCCCACTGAAAAGAATCACCGTTGGAAAAGATTGCTTAAGAGATATTGCACCGGTTGAATTAAAAGGCTTGAGTAAGATAACAATCCTCAAAAATAGCTTGAATGGATTAAGAATGGAATTATGAATCTTCTGCACTCCGAATATGAATAACAAGAGGAGAATGATTAATTGGTGCACCGGAATAAGAAAGCATTGTGAAGAGAGGAAAAAGGATAAGATCAACACCGAAATCTTGAATTACATCCACCTGAAGAATTAGAGAACAAAAGAATGATGAACTTGAAGCTCTTGAGCATCTTCACGATAAATCACCGGAATAAGAACATTGAAGGAAAAGAATGAAGAAATATCACATGAATAAAATGGATATTTCATTAAGAATTGCTGGCTCCAAGAAGAAGAAGGGTGGGAGGGTGGGGAAAACAAGGACAACTTGGGATGAACAAAAAGGGCACCGGTTGAAAAAAGAATTAACATGACAATCTTGATGTCAAGAAGAATTAGCACTCCCATAGAAATATGAGAACACCGATTAGGAAGGTATGGAATCAACATTTGACATCGAAGCAACTCGAATACCAGAATCAAAACAAGAATAAAGGATAGATAAGCAACATGATCTTCACAATATCATCCGAACAGAGGATTGAATGAATGAATTCCGCAGCACATCAACTTGACGAGAAGCCACTTGAAGAACAAAAGATAAATAAAAAGGAACAAGGAACAGATAGAACAAATACAAGATAGAAGCTTCGTTCGACATCTTCGTGCTGAAAGCTCATGGAACATGTTACAAAAGGGTTTTGCAATCCCCGGATCAGCATAGCCAAGGACCCTTTAAGATGCAACTCCCGATCAGAACAAGTCCATGAAACCACTTCACTCAATGTAGAACCCCAAACTTCATATCGAGCATCCGTTGGAAGAATGCCTAGAACTACTAGATGAACCCACCTATAGATTTCCGAAAGTTTCCAGTTATGCAATCAGGTGTTGGGGATACACGGGAAGCACCGCGCAATCAACTCTAAACCTACATCCAGGTGTATCCATCCTTCAACACATAACCAGTCTTTCTCGGAAACTGTTTACCTCGGACCTTCGAAAAGCATCCACTATAACAAGCTATGGCAATACTCTCGAACTACCTCCCCAGTACTGGGTGATGTCGGGGTTATCTTGCCACTGGCCGTATAGGAGAGATTTTCGATGTCGCCCATCTTAAGTATTTAGTACTGCCGCGATATGCTTGTTACAATGATACCCCGAAGCTCAACTCCTCGGTAACAGGAGGCATCGAGAACAATATCCTTGTCACAAGAACATCGAAACAATCCCAGAATACTCGCGGGATCCTAAAAAAAATTTGGTGCAATTTTTGAAAGTAGAAGAGACAAGAGTAATCATCAGGAGTCCTCACCAGAGAGAAAGGGGATGAGAAGCAAAGAAATCCTACTCTCCGATATATATATAGGACTCAAAAAGTTTTCAGTGTGTGCCTAGACTCAACCGTCAACGATTCGATCAATCAGTGGGGGCTTCTAGGTCGGAGAAGGCTCTGATACCAACTTGTAATGCCCAGGATGGAGTTATACCTCCTACGTGTCGAGGCACGACTTAAAGGCATAAGTCCATCCTAGAATGATCTCAAGTTTGGTATCTTTGCACAACTCATGTAAAAGAGGGATTAAAATGCAAAAGGAGATAGTTGGCTTACACTCGCCACTTCACACAATACATTACATAAACAATCATCATCAGAACATCACAACCCGACTACGGGCGAAGATCCAAAGAAAGATACCAAAACAACATAAAGCCACAGGTCAGGATCGAATCCTAGTAGAAACCACTACTGAACATCGAAACGTTACAAGCAAACAGCCAAACTCTTCATCGAGCTCCCAGTGAAGAACTTGAACCAGCTCCTGCATCAACTCAGCTGAACCTGCATCTGGTGTGGTGAAGTAACTGTGAGCCACAGAGGACTCAGCAATCCCGTTCCCGGGTAACAATACTATTTAAGCCTTGGGTGTGGAAAGGGCTGAAGAAAGAACGAGAGGTGAAGGAACAAACAAGAGTCTGCAGCAGCAACTAGCACTAACTTACGTAATAGAGAGCGAGAAGAGAAGTGCCTCGGTCGAAAGATGATCACGAAGTGATCCTAACTAAAGCCGGTCAAACATAACCCCACCGTGTTCAACTCCCGAATCCCTATTCGGAAATTGACAGTCACGGTACACACGCTGGTAGTGTATTGAAACATTGTGTCAAGTTATCTACAACCGGAATTAACAAGCTCCCATCTGCCACATAACCGCGGGCACGGCTTTCGAAAGTTCAAACCCTGCAGGGGTGTTCCAACTTGGCCCATCACAAGCCCACGATCCGCGAAGTCGCAACTCCATAGGTGGGAAGACCCGAGTATTCTCGGAATCCCGTGCTCAAGTTAAACCGAACTAAGGTAAGGCTAATCCAGCAAATCCTCCCGGCGTGCCGACACCCTGATAGTAGCCGCGCGTATCTAGTCTCAGGCCACGACCGGATGAGCACAGCGTACAGTGGCCGAAACCCAAGTTGCCAAGGGGGGCCCCGCACACGACTCTAGTTTGGGGCCAACACCATCAGCACTGCCCCCCCTGCTATGTAGAAATAAAGGATCCTCGAGGGAGCGACCCCCTATGCAAATTTAATTAATTAATTAAGTTGTTATTATGAGGCAAATAGTACCAATGTTGGGATTTGCTGGAAAAGACTTAGCACTTAGCGGTTTATCAAGGGGGTCCCATACACCCCAACTGTGTTAGGAACGCATACTCAAGGAACATAACACCGGTTTATACGGTTCCTAACGGCATGAGTGGAACAAAACACCAAGCAAAAGGCTTAGCCTTCCACCCTGCCAGTATATAGATGATTTCATTTTAAGCATTTATATAGTGTGATATAACCCAACCAAACTTCAACATGAAGCAAGCATCTTCGATCTTCACCTGCAACTAACAATGCTATAAGAGGGGCTGAGCGAAGCGTACTTAGCCAAGCAACGGTTTGCATAGGTAGGGTGGTTAAACATGGCAATTGGTTACAAGTAGGAGGCTGACAAGAAGACATGGGCATCGAGGCAAAACTATAGATCGAGACTTCTAGCAAGAGGCAAAAATAGTAATGGTATCCGGGTTCGGTCATCTTGCCTGGGATTCCACAGAGGGAGAAGAACAGATCCAAGAAGAAGACGGAGCAACAGTCGAGCGGATCCTCACAACTCCGGAACGAAACCGAAGCTAACAAGAGAAGCAACCGGAAAGAAAACAAACAACGCGGTAAACACACAAACATAAACATGGCATACGATGCACATCCAAGCATGATGCATGTCCGGTTTAAATATGCATGGCATGGCAAAGTGCACAAACAAATACTACAAGTTAAGTGGAGATCAATATGCAACGAGTTGCATATTGACGAAACACCACATTTAATTATTTAGTTGACTCTTGTTATTAACAAGACAAGATTAAGAGTTTGTTAACATGGCAAGAGGTGAAGCATAATAAAACTACACTAACTAGGCAATTTAAATGAGGCCGGAGAATAACAACAACATATCCGGAAAAATCCCCATGAGCATGTTTAATAATTATTAAAGCAACAACAATTACACATATTAATGTTGTTAACATGATGCGGATGACATGATTAAGTTTATGCAAGTTTTATTAAAAGGTTGACTTAAAGGAGATATGAAGTATTGTCACCGCGGTGGAAAGGAAAGGTGCCACGGCAACGATCCGAAAATGATGCAACGCAACATCTCGGTTCCGGTAACTCGTTGAGAGTCCGGTGCAAAAGGTAGAATCGACGTGAGCAAGTCGAACAAGATGAAAGTGGGTGGATCCCGTCACCGGGTTCCCACGAGTCGGCGACGAGGCAACCGAGGAGCTCGACAAAAGGTCGGAACGGGCACGATGCACACAAGGGGAACATTTCATACAACACAACAAGCATTCAAGGGTCATCCACGGGGTCGTCTCGTTATACCTTTGAAGCGTGCGTTATCGGAGGGGTTCGAGTCGTAGATGAAGTAGATGGTACACGAGTCGTGGTACACGGGGCGACGGTAGTGGTACACGCGACGGTAGTCGTTCGGGTCGTCGATGTCGGGGTACTTGTCGCGTCGGCGTTCGTAGTGGTACTTGGGGGTTCCCGTTTGCGACGGCTGGCAGTGGCCATGGCTGGCCGGAGGGAGGCCGCAGGCCACGGCGGAGGGACGGGCGCGGGCCGCCTCCTGGCGCTGGAGGACGGGGTCGGCGCAGGCTGGAGAAGGGCAGGCGCTCCTGGCCTTGGCGACGAGGCTGGAGGGCGAGCCGGCTGGCTGGCCGCGGCATCGAGCGGAGAACAGGCGCTACAGGGGAGCTCAGCGCTGAGGAGATCCTCTGGCGCGACGGGATGAAGCCGCAGGGCGCTGGCGACCCTGGAGGACGGGGAGGGAGCCGCGCAGCTTGGGGAACCCGAAGGGAGACGAGGCTGCGGGAGATCGGGGGCTCGAGGTGAGAGGGGAAACGCGAGGCTCGGTCGAGGGGATGCGGGCAGAGGAGCGAGGCGAGCGGGCGAAGATCGAGGGGAAGAGGGAAACGGAGTGGCGGCGGGGTCGGGACGAGAGGGAGAGAAAGCGATGGGGAGTTGGGGTCGCTAGGGTTCGATCGCCAGGAGGAGTCGGGCTGGGCCTGAGGCCTGAGGCCTGGGCCAAAGGCTGCGGTGAGGAAAAAGGAGGAGGGAGGAGATGGCCAGGGAAGGCTGCAGAGAGGCCCAAGAGGCTGGCTGCACTTCTTTTTTTTTACTTCCCTTTTAGCACAAAACGAAAGAGAGGATAAAAGAAAGAAGATGGAGGTTAGAGCAAAACTAGCACATGGAATTAATTTTCTCGGGCTCGTAAAAATGAGCACGACCGGAGAAAAAATATAAAAGGCTAGATCGGAAAAATAATTCAAACATATTTGAATTTAATTCAAATAGTTTGAACTAAGACTTGAATATTGAAGTGTCCAAAAATGTTCCAATTTTTGGAGGAACCTCGAAACAACGGAAAAGAATTATTGGCAAGAATTTGAAGGTGAAACTCGAAGTGAAATAGACATGGGGAAAATTATGCAAGTGTGTTACGGTGATTCCGAAGCAATGGAATAATTATTAATATAGCTCCATAATTATTAGGAGGCTTTTATATGTTATAAAGAGAAGACATTCTTCCCTCGATTTAAATGGACCGAAGGCCCACACGGATTATTTAAGTTGAGAAGCAAAATAAAAATGACATGATGGCATGATGACATGATGCAATGCGAAAATAAATAACACAAGCAAAAGAAACACACGGGCAACCCGGAACATCTGGAATCTTCGGGACTCTTCTGGAATCTTCTGGGACGTCGGTCTCGGGCGTCACAAGAAGTAATGTTTGGCGAGACGACTTCATGAAGACATAATGATGGATATCATGATGATGGAGATCATGGTGTCATGACGGTGACGATGATGATCATGGAGCCCCGAAGATGAAGATCAAAGGAGCAAGATGATATTGGCCATATCATGTCACTATTTGATTGCATGTGATGTTTATCATGTTTTTACATCTTATTTGCTTAGAACAACGGTAGTGAATAAGATGATCTCTCACTAAAATTTCAAGAATTGTGTTCCCCCTAACTGTGCACCGTTGCTAAGGTTCGTTGTTCCAAAGCACCACGTGATGATCGGGTGTGATAGGTTCTAACGTTCGCATACAACGGGTGTAAGCCAGATTTACACACGCGATACACTTAGGGTTGACTTGACGAGCCTAGCATGTACATACATGGCCTCGGAACACGGAAGACCGAAAGTTCGAACATGAGTCGTATAGAAGATACGATCAACATAAAGATGTTCACCGTTGATGACTAGTCCGTCTCACGTGATGATCGGACACGGCTTAGTCGATTCGGATCATGTATCACTTAGATGACTAGAGAGATGTCTATCTGAGTGGGAGTTCATTGGATGAACTTAGTTGTCATGAACAATAGTCTAAGTTGTCTTCGCAAATTATGTTGTAGACCAATAACTGCGTTGTAGCTCCCTGTTTAATACGATCCTAGAGAAAGACTAAGTTGAAAGATAATGTAAGCAATGATACGGACTGGGTCCGTAGTCCGAGGAGTGTCCTCACTGCTACACAGAAAGCTTACGTCTTTGATGCACCGCTCGATGTGCAAACCCCTACAACGTTGTCTGTGGATGTTGTGAACACCTAACATACACGTCCTGATGACTACTTGATAGTTTAGTGCACCATACTTTACGGCTTAGAATCGGGATTCCAATGACGTTTTGAACGCCATGAGACATATGGGATGTTTCAAGAGCTGAAATTAGGATTTCAGGCTCATGCCCGTGTTGAGAGGTATGAGACCTCCGACAAGTTCTTTTGCCAACAAGATGAAGGAGAATAGCTCAACTAGTGAGCATGTGCTCAGAATGTCTGGGTGCTAAAATCACTTGAACCTAGTGGGAGTTAATCTTCCAGCTGAGATAGTGGTGGACGGAATTCTCTAGACACTATCACCAAGCTACTAGAACTTTGTGATGAACTATGACATGCAAATGATGGAGATGATCCCGGAGCTATTAGCGGTGCTTAAGACCGCAAAAGTAGAAATCAAGAAGGAGCATCAAGTGTTGATGGTTTAACAAGACCATTGGTTTCAAAAGGTCAAGGGCTAGAAGGGAAACTTCATGAATGGCAAACCAGTTGTCGATCTAATGAAGGAACCCAAGGTTGAACCCAAACCTCGAGACTAAGTGCTTCTATTGTAAGGGGAACGGTCACATGGTAGCGGAACTACCCCAAATACATGGTAGATATGATAGCTAGCAACTTCAACAAAGTATATTTGATATACGTGTTATTGATGTGTACCTTACTAGTACTCCTTGTAGCACCTGGGTATTGGATACCAGTTCAATTGCTATTATTAATGACTTGAAGCAAAAGCTACGGACTGAACGAGACTAGCTAAGGGCGAGGTGACAATGTATGTTGGAAGTGTTTCCAAGGTTGATAAGATCACCATCGCACGTTACCTCTACTTTCGGGATTAGTGTTGAACCTAGATAAATGTTATCAGGTGTCTACGTTGAGCATGAACATGATTAGATCATGTTCATTGCAATACGGTTATTCATTTAAGTTAGAGAATAATGGTTATTCTGTTTACATGAATAATACCTTTATGGTCATGCACCCAATGGTTTGTTGAATCTCGATTATAGTAATACACATGATGATAATATTAATGCCAAAAGATGTAGAGTTAATAATGATAGTACCACTTTCTTGTGGCACTTCCGCTTAGGTCATTTTGGCATAAAATGCATGAAGAAACTCCATGCTGATGGATGTTTGGAGTCACTTGATTTTGAATCGCTTGACATATGCGAGCCATGCCTCATGGGCAGGATGACTAAGATCCCTTGTTCAGGTACAATGAAACGAGAAAGTGACTGTTGGAAATCATACATGCTGATGTGTGTGATCCAATGAGAATTAAGGCGTGTGGTGGATATCGTTATTTTCTCATCTTCACTGACGATTTGAGTAGATATGGGTATATTTACTTAATGAAGCAAAAGTCTGAAACGTTTGAAAAGTTCAAGCAATTTCAGAGTGAAGTTAACAATCATCATAACAAGAAGATCATGTTCCTACGATCTGATCAAGGGGATATTTTCTAAGTTGTGAGTTTGGCAATCACTTAAGACATTGTGGAATTGTTTCGCAGTTGAAGCCACCTGGAACACCACAGCGTAATGGTGTGTCTGGACGTCATAATCGAACCTTATGAGATATGGTGCGATCTATGATGTCTCTTACCGATCTACCGCTGTTATTTTGAGGTTATGCATTAGAGACAGCTGCATTCACTTTAGATAGGGCACCATCTAAGTCCGTTGAGACGACGCCGTATGAACTGTGGTTTGGCAAGAAACCATAGTTGTCGTTTCTTAATGTTTGGGGCTGCGATGCTTATGGCTTCAACCGGAAAAAGCTCGAACCTAAAGCGGACAGATACATCTTCATAGGATACCCAAAGGTAATAGTTGGGTATACCTTCTATCTCAGATCCAAGGGCAAAATGTTTGTCGCTTAGAACGGGTCCTTTCTCGAGAAGGAGTTTCTCTCGAAAGAATTGAGTGGGAGGAAGATAGAACTTGATGAGGTTGTTGAACCCTCACTTCAACCGGAGAGTAGTGCAACATAGAAAGATGTTTCCGTGGAACCTACGACTGTTGAAGAGGAAACTAATGATAGTGATGATGAAGCTCCAGATCAAGTTGCTATCGAACCTCGTAGGTCGACAAGGATATGTACTACTCCTGAGTGGTACGGGGATCCTGTCTTAGATGTCATGTTGTTGAACAACGATGAACCTACGAACTATGGAGAAGCGATGGTGGGCCCGTATTCTGACAAATGGTTAGAAGCCAAGAAATCCGAGAAAGGATCCATGTATCAAAACAAAGTATGGACTTTGGTGGACTTGCCCGATGATCGGCAAGCCATTGAGATAAATGGATCTTTAAGAAGAAGACGGATGTGGACGGTAATGTCACCGTCTATGAAGCTCGACTTATGGCGAAGAGTTTTTCACAAGTTCAAGGAGTTGACTACGATGAGATTTTCTCACCCGTAGTGATGCTTAAGTCCGTCGGAATCATGTTAGCATTAGCTGCATTTATGAAATCTGGCTGATGGATGTCAAAACAAGTTTCCTTACCAGTTTTCGTAAGGAAAGGTTGTATGTGATACAATCAGAAAGGTTTTGTCGATCCTAAGGATGCTAAAAGGTATGCTAGCTCCAGCGAGCCTTCCATGGACTGGAGCAAGCATCTCGGAGTCGGAATATACGCTTTGATGGAGTGATCAAAGTTTTTGGGTCTATACTAAGTTTGTTAGAAACTTGTATTTACAATAAAGTGAGTGGGGGCATTACAACATTTCTGATAAGTATATGTGAATGACATATTGTTGATCCGAAATGATGTAGAATTTCTGGAAAGCATAAAGGGTTGTTTGAAAGGAGTTTTTTCAAAGGAAGACCTGGATAAAGCTGCTTACATATTGGGCATCAAGATCTATGGAGATAGATCAAGACGCCTAATGATACTTTCAAAAGAACACACACCTTTGACATGATTTTGAAGGAGTTCAAAATAGATCAGTCAAAGAAGGAGTTCTTACCTGAGTTGTAAGGTGTGAAGTTGAGTAAGACTCAAAAACTTGACCACGGCAGAAGGAAGAGGAAGGACGAAGGTCGTCCCCTATGTTTTTGTCATAGGCTCTATACGGTATGCCATGCTAAGTACCGCACCTGATGTGTGCCTTGCCGCATGTCTGGCAAGAGGGTACAAAAAGGTGATCCAGGAGTGGATCACCAGATAGCGGTCAAAATTATCCTTAGAGGAATAAGGAAATGTTTCTCGGTTATGGAGGTGATAAAGAGTTCGACGTAAAGAGTTACGTCGATGCAAGCTTAACACCTATCCGGATAACTCTGGGTAGAGATACCGGATACGTATAATGGAGCAACAGTTTGGAATAGCTCCAAGTGGAACGTGGTAGCATCATCTACGATATGACATAAAGTTTTGCGAAGTACATAGGGATCTAAATGTTGCAGACCCATTGACTACAACCTCTCTCACAAGCATAACATGATCAAACCCAGAACTCATTGAGTGTTAATCACATATTGATGTGAACTAGATTACTGACTCTAGTAAACTCTTTGGATGTTGGTCACATGACGATGTGACCTATGAGTGTTAATCACATGGCGATGTGAACTAGATTATTGACTCTAGTGCAAGTGGGAGACTGTTGGAAATATGCCCTAGAGGCAATAATAAATTGGTTATTATTATATTTCCTTGTTCATGATAATTGTTTATTATCCATGCTAGAATTGTATTGATAGGAAACTCAGATACATGTGTGGATACATAGACAAACACCATGTCCCTAGTAAGCCTCTAGTTGACTAGCTCGTTGATCAATAGATGGTTATGGTTTCCTGACCATGGACATTGGATGTCATTGATAACGGGATCACATCATTAGGAGAATGATATGATGGACAAGACCCAATCCTAAGCCTAGCACAGATCGTGTAGTTCGTATGCTAAAGATTTTCTATATGTCAAGTATGTTTTACTTAGACCATGAGATTGTGCAACTCCCGGATATCGTAGGAATGCTTTGGATGTACCAAACGTCACAACGTAACTGGATGGCTATAAAGGTGCACTACAGGTATCTTCGAAAGTGTCTGTTGGGTTGGCACGAATCAAGACTGGGATTTGTCACTCCGTGTGACGGAGAGGTATCTCTGGGCCTACTCGGTAGGACATCATCATAATGTGCACAATGTGATCAAGGAGTTGATCACGGGATGATGTGTTACGGAATGAGTAAAGAGACTTGCTGGTAACGAGATTGAACGAGGTATCGGTATACCGACGATCGAATCTCGGGCAAGTACTATGCCGATAGACAAAGGGAATTGTATACGGGATTGATTGAATCCTTGACATCATGGTTCATCCGATGAGATCATCGTGGAGCATGTGGGAGCCAACATGGGTATCCAGATCCCGCTGTTGGTTATTGACTGGAGAGTTGTCTCGGCCATGTCTGCATGACTCCCGAGCCCGTAGGGTCTACACACTTAAGGTTCGATGACGCTAGGGTTATAGGGAAAGTATGTACGCGGTTACCGAATGTTGTTCGGAGTCCCGGATGAGATCCCGGACGTCACGAGGAGTTCCGGAATGGTCCGGAGGTAAAGATTCATATATGGGAAGTCCCGTTTTGGTCACCGAAAAAGTTTCGAGCGCTATCGGTAGCATACCAGGACCACCAGGAGGGTCCCGGGGGTCCACCGGGTGGGGCCACCGGCCCCAGAGGGCTGCGTGGGCCAAGTGTGGGAGGGGACCAGCCCCAGGTGGGCTGGTGCGCCCCCCACAAGGGCCCAAGGCGCATCCAAGAGGGGAGGGGGGCAAACCCTAGGGCAGATGGGCCCTAGGGCCCAATCTGGTGCGCCCCCTCTCCCTCTCCCCCTCTGGCCGCCACCCTCAGATGGGATCTGAGGTGGCCGCACCCCTAGGGGTGGGAAACCCTAGAGGGGGCGCAGCCCCTCCCTTCCCCCTATATATATGTGAGTTTTGGGGCTGCCCATAACACGGTTTTGACCTCTGTCGCTTGGCGTAGCCCTACCTCTCTCCCTCTGAAAGCACATTTGCTCCCTGGGTGGTTTTGGTAATTAATGACAACATACTTTGTGGTTGGACTAATGCTTTTATCAAGTATGTTTTAGGAAATTCAATCACATTGGCTTGGCAAAAGGACTGAAGAAGTGGACCCCTCAAAATGCTAAGGCAAGCATTGGCAAAAGCTCAAGACTTCATTTTTGGTTTAGTGATCAAAGATCACATTGAGTCCATAGGAAAAGCCAATACTATTAAAAGGGGATGAGGTTGTGTTGATGATCTGGTTGCTCAAGTGCTTAGTGATATATCTCCTTCAACTATCAGCAACTTTCACTACTATACACACTCATAAGTAATCTCGGACAAACCGATTTTCCAAACTCAGTCCCACCGAGATGAACCACCTCAGCCATAAGCCAAACCCTAGAAAAATCGGTCAATCCGAGTTTGAGTTCGGTCTCACCGAAACACGGGCTGCCAACCTTCTGTAACCGTTTGTCATCACTTCGGAATATCCGAGTTGATAATTTCGGTCTCACCGAAACTGGCAAGTTCCTATCTTTGACTCAAATCGGACAAACCGAGATGGTTTTTTCGGTCCCACCGAAAACCCCAACGTTCACTATATTTGAACTTTCGGTCTGACCGAGTTTCCACTTCGGTCTCACCGAGATTGCTCAATTATGTGTGTAACGGTTGGATTTTATGTGGAGGCTATATATACCCCTCCACCCCCTCTTCATTCGTGGAGAGAGCCATCAGAAAGAACTACCACTCCTACCTTACACTTTCTGAGAAGAGAACTACCTACCCTTGTGTTGAGATCAAGTTGCTCCATTCCTACCATATGAAACTTGATTTCTAACCTTCCCAAGTTGCTTTCCACTCAATCCTTTCTTCCACCACAGCCAAATCAGTGAGGAGAGTTGAGTGTTGGGGAGATTATCATTTGAAGCACAAGAGCAAGGAGTTCATCATCATCTACAACATCTATTACCTTTTAGAGGGTGGTGCCTCCTAGATTGGTTAGGTGTCGCTTGGGAGCCTCCGTCATCGAGATGTGGAGTTGAACCAAGAAATTTGTAAGGGCAAGGAGATCGCCTACTTCGTGAAGATCTACCCCGAGTAAGGCTAGCCCTCCGTGGGCGTAGGCCATGATGGAATAGACAAGGTTGCTTCTTCGTGGACCCTTCGTGGGTGGAGCCCTCCGTGGACTCGCGCAGCCGTTACCCTCCGTGGGTTGAAGTCTCCATCAACGTGGATGTACGATAGCACTACCTATCGGAACCACGGGAAAAATCATTGTGTCTCCAAATTGCGTTTGATCTTCTCCACTTCTCTTTACTACTCGTGCAATTTACTTTCCGCTGCCCATACTCTAGAATTGCATGTGTAGTGTGCTACTTGACTTGTGTGCTATGCAAAAACTGTCAAAATCTGTCCTTGATAAAAGACAGAATTTTTATCTTGTCGAGTAGTCTAATCCCCCCCCCCTTCTAGACACTCTCACCTTCTTCGATCCCTCAATTGGTATCAGAGCTTTGGTCTCCATTGCTTTGGTTTACACACCATTGGAGGATGATGGACGTGTCTACGTTTGGGAGTGTTAGCCATAGAGTGCCTGTTCTTAATGGAAGGTCCTATAACTCATGGAGGTTTGAAATGCTTAGTATCTTTAAGATGTACAATTTGTGCAAATATGTTGAGACCCCCTATGTGCCTCCTTTTGATCCCTTGCACCCTACCATGGATGAAGAGCTTGATTTGCTTCGTAACCTTAGAACTGTAAATCTTATCATTAGAGGGTTACCCGATGATTTGCTTAAGCTTGTTACAAACTTTGAGTGTGCCTATGCTATATGGAAGTTCTTGGAAGAACTTTATCCGGACTACTCTATGAGAGGTCTTGATGAAATTCTATACAAGACTATTGAATTTGATAAGATGCACCCCAATGATCCCAACTTTGATAGATGCTTCTTTGAGCTTCGTGATCTTATGAAAAAGAAGGGTGATCCCGCTCTCATCAATGTTTTAATTAGAAATGCTCTTGCATTGCATTCCGAAGATTATTGTCACATTGACCAAACTAATGCAAGTACTTATCAAATTGACCTAGGTGTTGATAATGAACAATCTATGGGTCAATATGATGATGAGCATGAGCAAGATGATGATTACTCCGATTCGGACACCGAGCTAGACAAGGTCATGAAGAGTCTCAATCTTATGGCAAACCTGAGAGACTACATGTCCGGCGGAAAAGAGTGGATTCTTGATAGTGGATGCACCGATCACATGACCGGAGACAAAGACATGTTTCGAGAGCTTGCAAAGAACGATGGTCCACGCAAGTATGTGACTTTTGGAGACAACTCCAAGGGTAAGGTACTTGGCCTTGGTAAGGTGGCCATATCTCATGATAGCTCTATTCAAAATGTCATGCTTGTAGAATCTCTTGGATACAATTTACTTTCCGTGTCTAGATTAGCTGACTTTGGATTCAATGTGCTATTCACCAAAGTAGATTGCCAAGTCTTTCGTCGTGACAATCAAAATATGGCATTTACCGGTATCCGTAGAGGTGATCTATATATTGTTGATTTCACTAAGAAAGCCCAACCTAGAGCTTGTTTCATTGCTAAATCCTCTAAAGGTTGGTTATGGCATAGAAGGCTAGGACATGTTGGTATGCGTAATCTAGACAAGCTGATCAAAGGTGATCATATTCTTGGTGTTAAAGATGTTCTCTTTGACAAAGATAGACTTTGTAGTGCTTGTCAAGCAGGAAAACAAGTTGGTGGAAGTCATCCCGTGAAAAACATCATGACCACAAGGAGACCGTTTGAGCTTCTACATATGGATCTCTTCGGTCCCAATGCTTACAAAAGCCTTGGTGGTAACTCCTTTGGTCTAGTCATAGTTGATGATTATTCCAGATTTACGTGGGTATTTTTCCTTGATGATAAATCGCAGGTTCAGAGAATCTTCAAGACCTTTGCCAAAAAGGCCCAAAATCAATTTGAGGTGAAGATCAAGAAAGTTCGGAGTGACAATGGAACGGAGTTCAAGAACGCCAATGTAGACTCCTTTCTCGATGAGGAAGGGATCCTACATGAGTTCTCGGCCACGTACACTCCTCAACAAAATGGAGTTGTTGAGAGGAAGAACCGAACGCTCATAGAGATGGCAAGAACGATGCTTGATGAATACAAGACACCGAAGCATTTTTGGGGAGAAGCGGTCGAGACAGCTTGTCATGCTATCAACAGGCTTTATCTTCATAAGCTCCTCGGCAAGACATCATACGAGCTCCTCACCGGTAACAAACCCCAAGTGGGATACTTTCGTGTCTTTGGTTCAAAATGCTATATCCTTGATAAGCATCGTCGGTCTAAATTTGCTCCTAAATCTCATGAAGGCTTTCTTCTTGGTTATGGATCAAACTCCCACACCTACCGTGTCTACAATAATTTCACCCGAAAGGTTGAAGAGATGGTAGACGTGAAGTTTGATGAATCTAATGGCTCGCAAGTAGAGCAAATGCCTATTGATGTAGGAGACAAGGACCCATCAGAAGCTATCCAAGATTTATCTATTGGAAAGATCCGTCCCATGGAAGTGAAGGAGAGTACCTCATCTACATATGTGGAGCCACCTACCTCACGGCGAGATGAACCTCAAGGCAACATGGAGGCCTCCACAAGTGGAACCCACCAAGATGAGGAAGTGCAACAAGAAGATCCACCACAACCTCCTTCTCCACCACCTCAAGACAACACCAACAACAATGAAGAAGAAGAAGAGGAAGATGAAGATGATGAGGAAGCTCAGCCACAACATCAACAAAAGCTATCCCGAGTCCGAGCAAGAGTCAAGAAAAATCATCCCGTGGAACAAATGATGAACGACATCAACTCCGGGAGAATTACTCGCTCTAAAACTCGCCTAGCTAACTTTTGTGAGCATTACTCATTTATCTCTAGCATTGAACCTATGAAGGTAGAAGAAGCACTTGAAGACCCGGATTGGGTGAACGCTATGCACGAAGAACTACACAACTTCGAGAGGAACAAGGTATGGACTTTGGTAGAGAAGCCCAAGGATGATCAAAACATCATTGGAACCAAATGGGTGTTTCGGAACAAGCAAGATGAAGATGGACAAGTCATCCGCAACAAGGCTCGTCTCGTAGCTCAAGGTTACACACAAGTCGAAGGTATGGACTATGGTGAGACCTATGCCCCTGTTGCTAGACTTGAGTCCATTCGCATTCTTCTTGCTTATGCCAATCACCATGATATTACTCTCTATCAAATGGATATCAAAAGTGCTTTCCTAAATGGTGAAATTAAAGAGGAAGTATTTGTGAAACAACCTCCCGGATTTGTGAATCCCAAAAAGCCTAATCATGTTTACAAGCTGCACAAAGCTCTTTATGGTCTTAAACAAGCTCCTAGAGCTTGGTACAAATGCTTGACTAGTTTTCTTCTTGAAAAAGGCTTTGAGATTGGAAAGATAGACTCAACGCTGTTCACAAAAAGGGTTAATGGTGAACTATTTGTGTGCCAAATATATGTTGATGATATTATCTTTGGTTCAACTAACCCTCATTTTAGCAAGAAGTTTGGACAGCTCATGTCGGAGAAGTATGAGATGTCCATGATGAGTGAACTCAAATTCTTCCTTGGGTTGCAAATCAAGCAATCTAAGGAGGGTACCTTTGTCTCACAAACAAAGTACACCAAGGATCTCTTCAAGAAGTTCAACATGCAAGAAAGCAAAGGTATGAGTACCCCCATGCCTACTAGTGGACATAATGACTTGACAAAAGATGGAGAACCCGTTGATCAAAGGGTTTACCGATCTATGATTGGTTCTCTACTATATCTTTGTGCTTCTCGTCCTGACATAATGTTGAGTGTATGCATGTGTGCGCGATATCAAGCAGCCCCTAAAGAATGTCATCTTAAAGCTGTTAAAAGGATAGTGAGATATTTGATTCACACACCAAACTTTGGCATTTGGTATCCTAAGAGGGCCTCTTTCGACCTTGTTGGCTATTCCGACTCGGACTATGCCGGTGACAAGGTTGATAGAAAGTCAACTTCGGGTACGTGTCAATTCCTTGGTCGATCCCTTGTATCTTGGTCCTCCAAGAAACAAAATTCGGTATCATTATCCACTGCCGAAGCGGAATATATTGCTGCTGGTTCGTGTTGTGCTCAATTGCTATGGATGACACAAACGCTTAAGGATTATGGGATACATGTGAGACATGTTCCCTTGCTTTGTGACAATGAGAGTGCAATTAAAATTGGACACAATCCAGTGCAACACTCTCGAACAAAGCATATTGAAGTTCGTCACCATTTTATTCGTGATCATATTGCCAAAGGTGATATTAATCTTAAGCATGTTCGTACTGACAAACAACTTGCTGATATCTTTACAAAACCTCTTGATGAGAAGGTGTTTTGTCGCTTAAGGAGTGAGTTGAACATCATTGATGCTTCAAATTTGGAGTAAGAACTCCACTGATGCATGCAAGGCATGAGCCCACTTGACTAATCCTTGATATTTCTCTTATGATGATGATCATATGTCTTGGACACATTTGCCTCCTTGTATTGCATCTAACTCCTTGCAGGTACTTGGATGATCTACATTCCACAAGATTACCACACACTCAAATCATGAGTAATCTTGTCATTGACCAAGTATCTAGCCCTTTGGGATGTTGAGTTCAAGGAACAAAATTCTACATATCCTTTTTGACATCTTATACATCTAGTATTTCACTCTTGTCATCTTGGATATCCTTGAGTATTTCCTTGCTTGCCTAACCCATGTAGGAAGATGAACTATACAAGTAGAAATGGCGCTCCAACTTCACATTCAATGAGCACCTACATCAAGCTTACCTACATGAGTAAAGCAACAACAAGCCCAAGGTATGTTCTTCACATCTTTAAGGAGCTTTGCTCAAAGTCATGAGTACAAGCACCTTCATAAGATGTGATCACATCAAATGCTTAATAGAAAAATGGCAACCCCATTTTGAGCTTAAATGATGAGTATGACCTATGATCAAATGTCCTCATTTGACTCCTAAGTCAATATACTCAAACATAGGTGACCTTGTCGCCGAGCTTTATCTAGATGAAGTACATATGTTTTTGGAGTCTTTCTATTTTCTCTTATGTTCTCTCATTGAGTTCTCTTTAATCAAAAAAAAACTTCATCTAGGAATCTTTTTCATTTTATTCTTCTGTCTTTGTGTATATCATTCTGGCTCTGATCAATTCCCTGAAAATCTTTCACAAATTCATTGCAAATCCTTTGAAACATTCCTTGCAAGTGAGCTGAATTATTTCTGTATTCCCTTGGAATTAAACTCGGCGTCACCGATTTAAACTCTTCGGTCTAACCGAAAAGGATTCGGACCCACCGATCCATCTAATTCGGTGTCACCGATTTATCTTCCAAGATATTATCTTCTGTAGCTCCACTCAATGATTCTCTATGCATGTTCCTATTTGCCCTGTTGTGATTCTTAAGGATCCCACTTCTTTCTTTCCATCTTTCCTGACCTTCCTAGTTTGCTGTCCTTTTCGGCACTTGATGTCAAAGGGGGAGAAGACTTAGGGGGAGTAGAGGGAGAAGAGACTTAGGGGAAGAAGAAAAGCAATCTTATCTTAAGGGGGAGAGAATCACATCAAAGCTTTGCCGTATTTTACATTTGGACATCATTCTCAATTGGCATCATTCTTTTGATTTTGCTCTTTCCATCAAACCCCTTGTTCTGAGAGAACTCAAAGGGAGAGGAATCTTCACAATTGATATCTTATGGAAAGCAAAATCTCTCAGAGTTCATTGAAAATCTTTCAGTTTCGGAGACATGTTTGCTGATTCAAGCCTGTGCTCAATATGAGACACTCTTTATACATGTCCTCCCTGGCTTGGTACTCTTGATGTTCTTGCAGTTGGTTGAAGGAATACTCTTGTGTTATCTAACCTTGTTTTCCCAAGTTTATCCCTTCAGGTACAATGCCAAGGAACCTCAAGGTAAGTATATGCACCCTGCAGAATGTGCATGATGGTGACTTGCTTGTAAATACTTGTTTGCAAGAAATCACCATGCACATATGCATTATCACTCGCTTCTTTTCATCTGCTCTGATGCATATAGCCAAGCTGCATGTAGCACATCTTGCTTATCTCTCTTGTGTGCTTGTGGTAGTCCAAAACCATAATCTATGAAAATCTTGCACACTTGTAGGGGGAGCCTGTGTACTACATGCTTGTCAAAGCTTTCGTGATAATTCTGTCTTTCTTTCAAATAAGCTTTGATGTCTTGTTTAGAGTGATTTTAGTGTATTGCCATCAATTACTAAAAAGGGGGAGATTGAAAGCACATTTGCTCCCTGGGTGGTTTTGGTAATTAATGACAACATACTTTGTGGTTGGACTAATGCTTTTATCAAGTATGTTTCAGGAAATTCAATCACATTGGCTTGGCAAAAGGACTGAAGAAGTGGACCCCTCAAAATGCTAAGGCAAGCATTGGCAAAAGCTCAAGACTTCATTTTTGGTTTAGTGATCAAAGATCACATTGAGTCCATAGGAAAAGCCAATACTATTAAAAGGGGATGAGGTTGTGTTGATGATCTGGTTGCTCAAGTGCTTAGTGATATATCTCCTTCAACTATCAGCAACTTTCACTACTATACACACTCATAAGTAATCTCGGACAAACCGATTTTCCAAACTCAGTCCCACCGAGATGAACCACCTCAGCCATAAGCCAAACCCTAGAAAAATCGGTCAATCCGAGTTTGAGTTCGGTCTCACCGAAACACGGGCTGCCAACCTTCTGTAACCGTTTGACATCACTTCGGAATATCCGAGTTGATAATTTCGGTCTCACCGAAACTGGCAAGTTCCTATCTTTGACTCAAATCGGACAAACCGAGATGGTATTTTCGGTCCCACCGAAAACCCCAACGTTCACTATATTTGAACTTTCGGTCTGACCGAGTTTCCACTTCGGTCTCACCGAGATTGCTCAATTATGTGTGTAACGGTTGGATTTTGTGTGGAGGCTATATATACCCCTCCACCCCTCTTCATTCGTGGAGAGAGCCATCGGAAAGAACTACCACTCCTACCTTACACTTTCTGAGAAGAGAACTACCTACCCTTGTGTTGAGATCAAGTTGCTCCATTCCTACCATATGAAACTTGATTTCTAACCTTCCCAAGTTGCTTTCCACTCAATCCTTTCTTCCACCACAGCCAAATCAGTGAGGAGAGTTGAGTGTTGGGGAGATTATCATTTGAAGCACAAGAGCAAGGAGTTCATCATCATCTACAACATCTATTACCTTTTGGAGGGTGGTGCCTCCTAGATTGGTTAAGTGTCGCTTGGGAGCCTCCGTCATCGAGATGTGGAGTTGAACCAAGAAGTTTGTAAGGGCAAGGAGATCGCCTACTTCGTGAAGATCTACCCCGAGTAAGGCTAGCCCACCGTGGGCGTAGGCCATGATGGAATAGACAAGGTTGCTTCTTCGTGGACCCTTCGTGGGTGGAGCCCTCCGTGGACTCGCGCAGCCGTTACCCTCCGTGGGTTGAAGTCTCCATCAACGTGGATGTACGATAGCACTACCTATCGGAACCACAGGAAAAATCATTGTGTCTCCAAATTGCGTTTGATCTTCTCCACTTCTCTTTACTACTCGTGCAATTTACTTTCCGCTGCCCATACTCTAGAATTGCATGTGTAGTGTGCTACTTGACTTGTGTGCTATGCAAAAACTGTCAAAATCTGTCCTTGATAAAAGACAGAATTTTTATCTTGTCGAGTAGTCTAATCCCCCCCCTTCTAGACACTCTCACCTTCTTCGATCCCTCACCCTCCTCGTCTCTCGCAGTGCTTGGCGAAGCCCTGCTGGAGTCCCGTGCTCCTCCACCACCACCACGCCGTCGTGCTGCTGTTGGATGGAGTCTTCCCCAACCTCTCCCTCTCTCCTTGCTAGATCTAGGCATGGGAGACGTCATCGGGCTGCACGTGTGTTGAACGCGGAGGCGCCGTTGTTCGGCGCCGTTGTTCGGCGCTTAGATCAGAATCAACTGCGCTCTGAATCGCAGCGAGTACGACTCCTTCATCCGCGTTCTTGCAACGCTTCCGCATCGCGATCTACAAGGGTATGTAGATGCACTCCCCTCTCCCTCGTTGCTAGATTACTCCATAGATAGATCTTGGTGATGCGTAGAATTTTTTTTGATTTTCTGCTACGATCCCCAACACGCACCCGCCATATTATGCAGCTCGACCAGCTGTTTCATCTGGTCGTTGAGGGGCACTGGACGTTCTAGCGCAAGAAACTGCAACCAGAACAACTTCTCCGTGCTATTCCCCTCCAGGGCTCGAAAGAATTGGGTGGCATCGGCAATGCTCCTCGGAAGATTCACAAACGCGCCTGAAGAACTCCATAATCGCGTCAGCGCAAGATACCTCCGACCTCCGAAGATACTCTACAAGATAAAAGTCTTACCAGCTACTATCTGCCACACATGTTTGATCTCCTCATGAGTGCTGCGTGACTCACTCCGGTGCCTCCTTGGCATCATTGACAACCATATTGAGCACGGATGTTTGCTCCGAAGTGTTCTGCTCGAACACCTCGCACTTGCGAATGGCATATCGCAGTTCATCCTCGACTTCGGCCACCCACGACTCGTGCTGTTGACGCACGGCCTGTTCGGCCTTTAGGTCGGCTGTCACTTTGTCAGCGTCTGCTTTGCTCAATTTGGCCTCCTCCTTGGCCTTCGCGAGCTCGCCCTTAAGGGCCTCGACCTTAGCTGTGTCAACTGTTACACAAATAATATCACACAACGAGCTCATACTCATAGAGATCAAACATATAGTGTTTTTGGCATTTCAATTTTCCGAAAATCCGCATACCTTGCATTTCATCAAAACGCTTGTTGATGAGGTCGAGCTGCTCGTCAGATAGTTTATGTTTCTTATTGATCTCGAAAACCTCTGCGGCCTAGACAGATGCCGCTACTAGCGAAGCCTATTTAAAAACACAGTACACAGTTCAACTCTGTTACATGCTATAACATGGATCCTTTGTCCGATTCTGTTCAGAATCAAACAAAGTATCAGGGGCTATTGTCTATGCATATATGTATAAAATGAAAGAGTTCTTTTTAGAACACTACGTCGCATACCTCGAAGCCTGTTAGTAGGCTGTTGAAGGCTTCGTCCAGTCCACCTTTGACGGACTGAATCTTCTCCATGACCGCACTCATCAGAGTGCGGTGTTCCACTACGATGGAAGCACTTCGCAGTGCTTCCTCTAGAGTGTTCGGCGCCTCTGGATTGACAGCGGGCGCCGTTGGAGCAGTTGCTCCTCCCCCCATCACGAGGGGCTTACTTCTCGATTCTGGAGCCCATTGGGCTCTGGAACGGTGTTCGCTGGGGGCCCAGATTGCTTGGCCCCCCATCGTTGGTCACCATGGGGATTGCTCCCCCTTGGCTGGCGGCGGAAGAGGGCTTGGCCTCGGGCGCCCTCTCGTCCGCCCCGCTCCCACCTGCTCGTACATGAGAAGCTTGTAGAGAGGACACCTCGGTGTCCCCTAAGACGGGTGAAGAGCCCCGCGGAGGCGTGTCGCTCTCCGCCATCTCCGGCGCTAGAGAATTCCCCGATGACAGTGAAGCCTCGGGGTGTATGTGCGGAGGACTGTACAAAGACAGAATGACATTATTTAAATACTGAAAACTATTTCAATCGAACATAAGCAGTGATCGTCTGAGTACATACGATTCGGCCAGGGGCTTGAAATCGGGCTGAACTCGGAAACTGTGTTCGGACGTTGAGTCTGAACTGTCCGGAATGTTTAGCTTCCTCCTGGGCGCCGCGTTTCTCGCGTCAACGGGAGCCGCTCTTGACATGGGAGTCGTTTTCTTCTTCTTCTTCTTCCTCCTCCTCATCTTCTTCGTCATGGGAGGGGTGGGAGTCGGTTTCCCCGAACACTGTGTCCGCGGGACCCTTAGGGTGGAGGTTTCTCTTGACCTCCTTGCCCTTCTTCTTGGCCTTCTTCTCCGGCGCCTTGTACGGTGCAGGAACCAACATTGCCGTTAGCTGGGGCGTCTCTGGGTCTTCGGGCAGAGGAGCCGGACACTTGATCCGCTCCGCCTTTTTCGTCCAGGCCTGAATAGAACATAAGAACTCTAACTACTGTTATAATTGAAATATGGATGGGGTATGTATTCGACATAAGTTCTGATTACCCGTGAAGCCGAGAACACGCTGCTAAAGCCCTTGTCCTCGATCTCTGCCGACCACCTCTTTTGAGCCTTGAAGAGATGTTTCTAGATGTCTTCATGCGTGATGCCGAAGAGGTGCTTCAAGGGCCGGGGCTCTTCCGGATTGAACTCCCATAAACGGGAGTCCCGGCGTTGGCAGGGGAGGATGCAGCAGAAGAGCATCACCTGAATCACGTTGGTGAGGAGGGTTCCCTTCGTCATCATACTAGAGATGCAATTTTGGAGGGCTTGCATCTCCGTCTGAGACCACCAATCTGGACTCTTGGTGGTCCATGAGGTTAGCCTCTCTAGGGGTCCATATCTGAATGCGGGCGTCGCCGCCCACTTAGTGTCGCAGGGTTCAGTGATGTAGAACCACTCCTGCTACCAGATCTTGTTTGTTTTTACAAAAGCCCCTTTGGGCCAAGTGGCGTTGGGGAGCTTGCTCACCATGGCTCCTCCGCAATCCGCGTGTTTCTGATCAACCACCTTCGGCTTCAGATTGAATATCTTGAGCCATAAGCCGAAGTGTTGGGGGACGTGGAGGAATGCCTCACATACTACTGTGAAAGCTGATATGTGGAGGATAGAGTTCGGGGCTAGATCATGGAAATCCAGCCCGTAGAAGAATAAGAGGTCTCGGACAAAGGGGTGGAGAGGAAACCCCAGCCCCCAGATAAAGTGAGAGAGGAAAACTACCCTCTCACCCGGCTTAGGGACGGGGATCACCTGGTTCTTATCGGGAACCCGATGCGCTATGTCATCAGCAAGATAGCCCGCACTCCGGAGATTCTTCACGGTCTTCTCTGTGACTGTGGAGGCCTCCCACTTGCCCTTGGAATCGGATCCGGCCATTGCTGGGAAGGGAGGCAGTGGTGGAGGAGTTGAGAGTTGTGGGCACAGGAGCTGTGGGCGCTGGGGTTGAGGAGATTGGAAAGCTAGGGCTTGAGGAGAGCGTGGAGTTAAGGGGGAAGGATTTGTATCCTTTTATAAGCGGTGAATACTAAACGTCCCCCCACTCCAGCCGTAAACCTCGCCAGTTCCCAACGTAGTTGTGCGTCAGGCGGTTGGGATGCCCACATCATATTGATAAGGATCCCGTGATAAGTGGGCACAATCTCTGCTTTGACAAGACGTGCCAATGGGGCTATGCCTCGAAACACGAAACTGGGGCCAAGAAAACGGTTCAAAATATTAAAGGGCCGGACGTGACACTTCATTGAAAAGTTGTCGGTAAAGACATAGAGTCCATTTTTCGATACCTTGCCTTCGAGGCTAAGGGTTGTACTAATCATGCAGAGCCGGACATAGTACCTTTGTGTAGGGAATATTGCTTCAATATGTTCGGGAGGAGGAACCCGCCTTGCAATGCCGAAGATAGTATGCGAGCCGAACTCGTCGTCATCGAAGACTGGTTCAAGGGCTATTGAGGGAGTCCTTGTAGGGGTCCTCAGGTGGCCGGATTGCTCGTTATGGGCCAGACTGGTGTGCCGTGAAGATTTTCACTGAAGACTATCTCCCGTATCCAGATAGGACTCCCATATGTGTAAAATAGCAAGTTTAGAGTCCGGGTGTAATATTTTCCTTCCTCTGCAAGATGGTCATGTACCACCCTAGGTCCCTCCGGTGCATATATAAACCGGAGGGTTTAGTCCGTAGAGACAACAATCACAATTGCATAGGCTATACTCCTAGGGTTTTAGCCATTACAATCTCAAGGTAGATCAACTCTTGTAACCCCATATTCATCAATATCAATCAAGCACGAAGTAGGGTATTACCTCGATCGAGAGGGCCCGAACCTGGGTAAACATTGTGTCCCCAGTCTCCTGTTACCATCGATCCTCAGACGCATAGTTCGGGACCCCCTACCCGAGATCCACCGGTTTTGACACCGACACCGACCACGCGCGACCTGCGAGGGGGAATTAAGTGGGAGATGCATTGGTTAGCTCGTTTGGCCTTCTATAGATGAAAAATGAAATCATTTGAAAATAGAACATCTAAAGTTTACAATGTTATGTTTTTTTGTAATATATGACTTCTATTAGGTTGGTCAAATTGACGACTTAGGGGTGCACGCACGCCTTGTAAACTGAGAGAGAGAGGGAACATATTTTGAAATTAATGTTAGTACTCCCTCCATTTCGGTTTATATGGCTTATCTCAATTTTTTCTTTTTACCAATTTAAAGGGCTCATATCCATCTCCTATTGAGATTCCGAGGTGCATTAAATGTTTGCGTGCAAGAATTAAATAGGAACCCACCAATGCATTTAATATTCCTACTCACCTAGTGGTCAAGTATGCATGCACTACAATTAATCAGAACTAATTTACCAGTTTCATTTGGGTAGTTTTGTAAAGTATGAGTTATATTCCTCCACTCACCATCTGCCATGGTTGATAAGATTTTAGATTTGAGCCCTATAAACCGGAAAGGAGGGAGTATTGCGTAAAGAGAATTGAGCACTACATGGGGTGCATATTTTGAAATTAATGTCATTGCATAAGAGCAAGTATAATAAGTCCTAATCAGTAGGCTATAAGATCTGCGATGTCATAAAAATCCTAGTTGGAAGAGAGAGAAGTGAGGAGAGAGAGCAGAGCCGGCGCTTGAGCAGTCGACCGCTTATACGCAAGGCACGAGGTGAGGGAGTCCTAGATCGAGGGGTCCTCGGGTGGCCAGATAACTCTTGGTGGGCCGAACTGGTGGGCCGTGAAGATCATAGTCGAAGATCATCTCTCGTATCCGGATAGGACTCCTATATTCGTATAATGGCAAGTTTGAGGTTCGGGTGTAATCTTTCCTTCCTCTGCAAGATGGTTATGTACAAACCCTAGGCTCCTCCAGTGCATATATAAACCCGAGGGTTTAGTCCGTAGAGGCTAATAGAGAATCACAAATCCTCATAGGCTAGACTTTAGGGTTTAGCTGATACGATCTCGAGGTAGATCAACTCTTGTATTCATATTCATCCATATTAATATAGCAGGAAGTAGGGATTTACCTCGATCGAGAGGGCCTGAACCTGGGTAAACATCGTGTCCCCAGCCTCCTGTTACCATCAATCCTCAGACGCATAGTTCGGGACCCCCTACCCGAGATTCCTCGGTTTTGGCACCGACATTGGTGCTTTCATTGAGAGTTCCACTATGTCATCAACCAAAGGACTGATGGATCATGTCATCAACCATGACGGCAACATCGAGGGAATCTTCCCTCCCGGACAGCTCTTTGTGTTCGGCAGCTTCGCGCTCTGTGCCAACACTGAAGGCCACCTCGAGCAGATTGAGAGCTACGCCATCAAGTCAGATTCGGAAGCTTAAACTACGTTGCTGATATCCGCAGAGACTTGATCTTCAATGGATTCGATCCCGCGGCGACCTCTCTCTGCCATCACGATGAACACGACCTAACTCTGTCATCGGATAAGTAAATAGCACCTGCAATAGTTCTAGCCCTAGATCCGGAACAAATCGCGTCGCCCGAGGATGGGAAGCTCAACCCCGCCACGGAAGCCGCAGACTCCACGGCGTTAGAGCCGCACACGGACCCAACTATGAGCGGGGTCTGTGTTACCGGAACTACGTACTCAACTCCAGCCTCAGATTCCGAATCACGTGCATCTGCACCCTTTAAGCTCGATCAGGCGTCTATCGCCAAATTCAGTGCCGCAGATATCTTCCAGCACTCACCCTATTGCGACATGTTAAAGTCGTTAAGATTCCTCTCCCTAGATGGGGACACACAGCTACATTGTATCCGGTTCGAACTGGAGGCTGATGGAGAATTTTGCTCCCCACCCACCACCCACTTGGTAGCCACGGTTGAAGATCTAATTGATCTACTTGACTACGCTTCCGAAGACTTCGAAGGGATGTACCTCAAAGCTGAAGCAGATCCAGATCAAAGCCGGCCCGTAACTGGGCGGTGGACAGCTACGTCTTCATACGACGTGTACATGGTGGATATACTGAAGGAGAAGGAGGTCGACGGCGAAAACGATCCCTTAGAGGACAAACCTATCGAAGAACCTCCCAAACATCGACATCCAAAGCACCGAACCAAATCCCGTAAAGGAAAAGATAGCAACACTTTCACTAACGACAGTGATATTCCGGAACAAGCCGAAGACCCCGCAGACCCAGTGATGGAGCAAGAGGAGCGAGAGGATGGAGAACAGAGTCTGAAGCCGCTATCCAATGACAGCGATGCCGAAGACAGTAATTAAGAACTTGTCTCCAAAGAAGAAGTTAGCCTGGGCGACGACGAATACATCATCCCAGAAGAACCCTCAAAACAAAAGCGCTTCCATAAGAGGCTTATTACCACCGCAAGGAGCCTAAAAAAGCAGCAGAGACGGCTTCGAGCCGCACATGACATGCTCAACGATAGATGGAACGAGGTGCTAGACGCCGAGCAAAAACATGGCTACAACGGACAAACCAAAGGCTATCCTAAGCATAAACTGCTGCCCGAATTCGACAACGAGGCCACTGCGCCTATACCGCCGAAGAATAACACCGCCGATAAGCCGGACCGACCACCTCGTGGACAGGACAGAGTTGCTAGCAACGGCGTACACAAACCCACACCACCACCCTATAAAGGAAAGGAGGATGCGGCTCAAGTCCGGAAACACGATCTGTGTGAGGACCTAAACAAAAAAGCTAGCAAGACCAGGTCTATCTACAGACCTAGGGACCGGGCTCCCGCACGGGACGACGGCTATCAAGGCAATCGCGCTGGTCATATACCAGTTCGGGGCCAAGACCGAACATCACAACCATCGGACATACGCCATGATATAGCAAAATACAGAGGAGCCGCACACCCTCTGGGCTTCACTGATGAGGTGCTGGATCACGATTTTCCAGAAGAGTTTAAACCCGTGAACATCGAGGCATACGATGGAACGACGGATCCTGCCGTCTGGATAGATGACTTTATCCTTCACATACACATGGCTCGCGAAGATGATCTCCATGCCATTAAATACCTACCCCTCAAGCTAAAAGGGCCAGCTCGGCACTAGCTAAACAGCCTCCCAGAGAACTCCATTGGGAGTTGGGAAGAACTTGAGGATGCTTTTCGGGCCAATTTTCTAGGGACCTATGTCTGCCCCCCGGACGCTGACGATCTAAGTCACATCATCCAACAACCCGAGGAGTCAGCCCGCAAGCTTTGGAATCGGTTTCTCACTAAGAAGTACCAAATCATCGACTGTACGGACCGAAGCCTTAGCGGCCTTCAAGCACATCGTCCGGGATGAATGGATAGCTTGACACCTCAGACAAGAAAAGCTGAGGACAATGGCAGCCCTAACTACACTCATGACCCGCTTTTGCGCGGGTGAGGATAGCTGGTTAGCTCGTAGCAGCGCCAGCGACCCTAGAACATTTGAAGTCAGGGAAGGCAATGGAAAGCCACGATGTAACAAAAACAAACGTCGAAACAATGTTGGAAGCCCAAACGATACATTGGTAAACACCAGATTCAGCTGCTCCAGACCCGGCCAACGGAAGAAGCCATTTAAAGGAAACAAAGATGGTCCATCTAGTCTGGACAAAATATTAGATAGGCCCTGCCAAATCCATGGCACTCTAGAGAAACCTGCAAACCATACCAACCGTAATTGTTGGGTCTTCAAGCAGGCCGGCAAGCTCAATGCCGAAGACAAGGGGAAGGAGCCTCAGAGCGAAGACGAGGACGAACCTCGCCAGCCGAATACAGAGGGACAGAAGAAATTTCCACTGGAGATCAAAACAATGAACATGATATATGCCACTCATATCCCAAAGAGGGAGCGCAAGCGCGCACTTCGAGATGTCTATGCCATTGAGCCTGTTGCCCCCAAATTCAACCCATGGTCGGCCTGTTCGATCACTTTCGATCGCAGGGATCATCCGACTAGTATCCGTCATGGGGGTTCGGCTGCTCTAGTGCTCGACCCAATAATCGATGGATACCATCTCACCCGAGTCCTAATGGACGGTGGCAGCAGTCTTAATCTGATATATCAGGACACTATCCGCAAGATGGGGATCGACCCGTCAAGAATCAAGCCAAGCAGCACGACCTTTAAAGGAGTCATATTGGGTGTAGAAGCCCATTGCACGGGCTATTTAACACTGGAGGTCGTATTCGGCTCTCCTGAGAAATTTTGAAGTGAAGAGTTAATCTTCGACATAGCTCCATTCCGAAGTGGCTATCACGCTCTACTCGGAAGAACAACCTTCGCCCGCTTTAATGCAGTCCTGCATTATGCCTATCTAAAGCTTAAAATGCATGGACCATGCGGTGTCATCACGATCAATGGAAATATGGAACGCTCTCTCCGTACGTAGGATGACACTACGGCCTTAGCATCCGAATTCCAAAACGGCCTATTCAAGCCATATAACTTATCAATCGCGGACATATCTAAACGTGTTCGGCATAGGCCTCAGTGCGGAAGCTCAGCTAAACCTGAGCTAGATTAGCAGCTACGCCCCCATCGACTGCCCCATAAGGTGATACCACATGTACCTCGAGTGTACAATTATGCCTTAAAAATCCCTTGGGTGGCGCTGGGGGCACACTTCATATAGTCCATAGTTCGGCTCGACCCTATTCGGACTCTAAACTTATATTTTTAGGTTCATTAAACGAACTAGTCTTGTGATGGCCACACTGGATTTCTTTTTCTTTTCTGGGTTTCTTTTTCTTTTTACATATGGCCATCATACTCCCCCTTCAAGGACACATTACAAAGAAGGAAACGGCGCAGACGTGCAGCAGGGACCCATGCTAAGGTTTCTTTTTAGACTAACACCCTGTGTAAACCTTTTTTCTCTTTCTTATTATATACTTTTCTGGCATGTGAAATGTCCAAGAAAGTTATCGGCATTATTTGTAAGCTTACGGATCGCCGCACTATAAAGAGATATTAATAGAGCAGCTTGATCCACATTATGTTTGGAGTTTTATTCACTCACCATAAATGTTCTCTCCCCACATCAGATTGCCACATGTGCCTTGTCAATAAGGGTCCATTACTAGGGGTTGTATTCAGCCTGGTATATGTCGAAAAGACCGAACACCTATAGGGAGCGTTAGACGTCCTGGATGTTTGCCTTATATGCATCAGTTCCGAATCATGTTTTAGGTCAATAGTTGGGTTGCCCGGCTCCTGTGCTTACCCCTACGTTCCCGATTGTTCGGCTAGGGTGTAAAGGGAGAACTACTGCGATTGTACTTCTGGCTCGTCCGGTCAAGTACTTCAGTAGAAAAAGCCAAAAACTGACCGTCATGATAGGCGAGAACCTGGTCCGCAATCCGGTGACTTAGTTTTATACTACGATCGATAGAGATCTACCCCGTGTTATACGAAGGGTTGGTTTTTTTGCCTAGCCAGGTGCACTTGGATACCTTAAGTAAGGAATATCATATCCGCACCAGGGGCTAGTACCTAGCCCCACATGTCAAACTCCTACGACTAAGTGAAAGCAATAACGCCGCATAGTCTGATTGCCTGGTTCGCTCAGCATACACCTCCTATACAAACCAAGACGTTGGATAAAGAGTATATATGCATATGACCGAACACCCCAGTACTATGTACATGGGGTCTGAAGCCGACGACTGGAAACTTTCAGATTTACATAAACAGTCACACAGGAGGTAAAAGACGCTCATATTATAATAGCACAAGCGTTATATACATCGGATTCATAAGCTTAAGTGCTTATAACCGAATACAATTACTCGAAGATAATGTCCTTCGAGCACTGGCCTGCTACAAGGCGGGCGCCTTCTGCGATGTCCTCGAAGTACTTCTCCGGCTTGCGATGCTCCTTGCCTGCGGGCGGCCCAACGGTAGCTATATGCTCCGCCCTCATCTTCGCCCAGTGCACTTTCACATGAGCGATGGCCATCCGAGCACCTTCTATGCAGGCCGTTCGCGTCAATGCGTCAACCCGCGAACTTGCCTCGACGAGCCGCTTCACCAATCCGAAGTAGCTATTTGAGGTTGGATCAGTGGGCCATAGCCGGACTATCAAGTCCTTCATGTCTGAACCCGCCATGTTGTGCAGCTTGACCAGCTGCTTCATCTGGTCGTTGAGGGGCACCGGATGTTTTGGCGCATAGAACTGCGACCAAAACAACTTCTCCGTGTCGTTCCCCTCCCAGGCTCGGAAGTACTGGGCAGCATCAGCACTGCTCCTCGGAAGATCAGCAAACACGCCTGGAGAACTCCGTAACCGTGTCATCCCAAGATACTTCTGCCCTCCTAAGATGCTCTGTAAGAGAAATGTCTTACCAGATGCTATCTGTCGCGCCTGCTTGATTTCCTCACAAGCGTTGCGCGCCTCGCCTCGTGCATCCTAGGCAGCCTTAACTGCCGCAGTAAGCTCAGATTCTTGCTCCGAAGTCTTCTTTTCCAATGCCTCGCAATTGCGAATGGCATCTTTGAGCTCAACCTCGACTTCGGACACCCGAGCCTAGTGCTTCTCGCACTCAGCCTTTTCGGCCTCCAGTTCGGCAACCGCCTTATCCGCGATTGCCTTGCTCGCCTCGGCCTCCTCCTTGGCCTTCGCGAGCTCGCCCTTAAGGGACTCGATCTCAGTGGCGCCAACTGTGTAATATAGAATATCATAAAAGAGTTCATACTCATACTCAATCTATGATTTTAGTATTCTTGACATCTAAAATTCCTTTAGTCCACATACCTTGCGTTTCATCTACGCGGTCGAGGTCCGCGTTGGCCAACAAGATCTTCCGGTTTAGTTCGGCAATCTCTGCATCTCGTGTAGTTGCCATGACTAGTGAAGCTTGTTCAAATATAACAAAAACATACATTTCAACTCTATAATATGCTATACTATGGATAATTCGTCCGATTCTGTTCAGAATCACACAAAGCATCAGGGGCTACTAGCTATATATGTGTATTTAAAACAAATAAAGTTTCATAAAGAGCATTACGTTGCTTACCTCAAAGCCTGTCAACAGGCTATTGAAGTCTTCATTCAGGCCGCTCTTGATGGACTGAATCTTCTTCATCACCGCACCCATTACGGTGCGGTGCTCCTCCACGATGGAAGCACTTTGCAGTGCTCCCTCCATAGGGTCCGGCGCCTTCGGATTGACTCCGGGCGCCGTCGTGTCCATCCCTTCCTGGGGGGTCTGGTTTTCGGACCCCGGAGCCGCACTAGGCTCTGGGTCAATGTTCGGGAGGGCCTCGGATTGTTTGGGATCCCCCGTCTCCGGTCTCCATGGGGGTTGTTTCCCCATGGTCAGCGGCGGCCAAGGTATTACCCCCGATCGCACTGTCACCTGCCCCGCCCTCATCTCCTTGGGCAGAGGACACCCGCTGGGAGGACACTTCGGTGTCCCCGCCGATCATGGGCGATGGAGCTCGGACCGGCGGGTCACTGTTCGTCGCTCTGGGCGCTAGAGAGTTCCCCTCCGATAAGGAGGCATCGGGGTGTCCTCCGGGAGGGTTGTAGGTCAGCAGGTGAGAAATGCTAAGTAAGCGTGAAAGATGCTAAACAAACAAAGGTGCACCAATTAATCCGGACAAACTTACGATTCGGGCAGGGGTTGCTCCCTAGGGCTTCACCATGAAGCTATGTTCGGATGTTGAATCCGAACTAGCAGCGAGGTTCAGCTTCCTCCGGGGTGCGGCCGTTCCTACGTCAGCAGCGGCCCCCCTCTTCACCCCCCTGCCTTGCGCAGGGAGTTCTTCTTCTTCTTCTTCCTCGTCATCCTCCTCCTCTTCGAAGGCGAGGATGCTGATCTTCTCGGACTTCTCGTCCGTAGGGCGGGGGCTGTCTCCGGCCCCCTTGCTCTTCTTCTTGGGCTTCTTGACCGGTGCCTTGTATGGCGCCGGGACCAGCATTGCCGTTAGTCGAGGCGATTCTGGGTCTTCGGGCAAAGGTGCCGGATACTTGATCCGGGTCGCCTTCTTCGTCCAGCCCTGTGTATCACGCAAAAACACCAATTCCAGTTATCATTGAATAAGAGTGGGGATATATGTTCGGTGAAATTTTCTATTACCTCTGGGGCGGAGACCGCAGTGCTATAGCCTGCGTCCTCGGTTTCTTTTGGCCACTCCTTCTGGCTCTTGAAGAGATGCTTCCAAATCTCTTTGTGCGTAAAGCCAAAGAGATGCTTGAGAGGCTTATCTTCTGCCGGATTGAACTCCCATAGGGAGGAGTCTCGGCTCTGGCAACGAAGGACAAGCCGGGCCAGCATTACCTGGACCACGGACGAGAGCTGGTGACCCTTGGAGATCACGCCAGACACACGACTCTGGAGTGTCGTCACTTCAAATGGAGATCCCCAGTCCAAACCCTTTTTGGTCCAGGAGGTCAACCTCTCTGGGGGTCCAGATCTGAAAGCAGGTTCCGCCGCCCATTTGGTGTCGCTGGGTTCGGTGATATAAAGCCACTCCTGCTGCCAGACCTTGTTTGTATCTACGAACGACCCTTTTGGCCAAGTCGCATTCGGGAGCTTGCTAATCATAGCACCCTCGCATTCCGTGTGCTGCCCATCCACCACCTTTGGCTTCATGTTGAATGTTTTATGCCATAGGCCAAAGTGTGGAGGGATGCGGAGGAAAGCTTCACACACCACTATGAAAGCGGAGATGTCAAGGATTGAGTTCGGGGCTAGATCATGGAAATCTAGTCCGTAGAAGAACAATAAACCCCGAACAAAGGGGTGGAGCGGAAACCCTAGCCCCCTAACAAAGTGAGAAGTGAACACTACCCTCTAACCCGCCTCTGGGACGGGAATCACCTGACCCTTGGCGGGCACTTGGTGTGTGATATTGGCAGCGAGATAGCTCGTGCTCTGCAGATCCTCCACGGTTTTTCAGTGACCGTGGAGGCCTCCCACTTGCCCCTGGCACCGGATCCAGCCATTGCTGGGGAAGGGAGTAGTGGTTGAGGAACAAGGAGCGGTGGGCGCAGGAGATGAGGATGCTGGGGCTTGGGAGATTGGAGAGCTCGAGCTTGAGGAAAGCGTGGGGTTGATGAAAGGGATTGGTATCCTTTTATAATGCTGTGAATACAGAACGTCCCCCCACTTTAGCCATAAACCTCGCCGGTTCCCAAGCGGTCGTGCGTAATGCACGGCGTGGATGCTCACGTCATATAGATAAGGATTCCACAATAAGCGAGCATGATCTCTATTCTGATAGGACGTGTCAATGAGGATATACCTCGAAACGCGAAACTAGGACCAAGTAAAACAGTTCGATATGCTAGTTGGATGGACGCGATGCTTCACCAAAAAGTTATCAGTAAAGATACACTATTCATTTTCTTTTAAGAGCATTGCCTTCGAGGCTAAGGGTTGTACTAACCTTGCAGAACCGAACACAATACACCTTTTTGCAGAAGATATATTCGGAAGAAGGAACCCGCCTTGCAATGCCGAAGACAATACGGAAGCCGAATTCGTCGTCATCAAAGACAGGTTTAGGGGCTACTGAGGGAGTCCTGGATCGAGGCGTCCTCAGGTGGCCAGATAACTCTTGGTGGGCCGGACTAGTGGGCCGTGAAGATCATAGTCGAAGATCATCTCTCGTATCCGGATAGAACTCCTATATTCATATAATGGCAAGTTTTAGGTTCGGGTGTAATCTTTCCTTCCTCTGCAAGATGGTTATGTACAAACCCTAGGCCCCTCCGGTGCATATATAAACTGGAGGGTTTAGTCCATAGAGGCTAATAGAGAATCACAAATCCTCATAGGCTAGACTTTAGGGTTTAGCTGATACGATCTCGAGGTAGATCAACTCTTGTATTCATATTCATCCATATTAATATAGCAGGATGTATGGTTTTACCTCGATCGAGAGGGCCTGAACCTGGGTAAACATCGTGTCCCCAGTCTCCTGTTACCATCAATCCTCATACGCATAGTTCGGGACCCCCTACCCGAGATCCGCCGGTTTTGACACCGACACGAGGCACAACAGCTGGCTTGCAGCCCAAGCTGCTAGCTGTAAACTGGCACTTTGCCTTTCCTCCCAATCCCATCATGCAGATATTAATAGTTAAATCCAACCCAACAGCCAACCTATAGCTATCCTATTATTTGGTCTTGGCTGTATGAAGACTGTAGATAACATGGACATGGCTATAGAGCCGGTTGCTGCCTCGTAAGCGGGCTGTAAGGCTTAAAATACTGTATTGTATCTTTGCTCAGTTGGGTGAGAGAGAAGATAAGAGGGTTGTAGATTTACAGCCGGCTGTAGCACGAGCTCCTAGAAGATATGTGAGAGTGAATGATGGGTCATGTTGTAAAAAAGTACAACTCCCTCTGTCTAGGTGAATAGTCATTTTGTGCACCGCAACCAAGGCAGAGTGGAAAACGAGAGAACTTAATGTTTACTATTATACATGAAATGAATAGTACTCCCTCCGTTCCTAAATACTATTTGTCTTTTTAGAGATTTCAACAAGTGACTACATACAAAATAAAATGAATGAATCTACACTCTAAAATATGTCTGTATACATCCGTATGTTGTAACCATTTGAAATGTCTAGAAAGACAAATATTTAGGAACGGAGGGAGTATTTGTTAATTAATAGCATTGCATGCAATGAAATGACCACCGTTATGTACTACATGTTTGCTATAGATGGCATGGCAACATAGTATAGCCACCGGTCGGCTATATTATTAACCATGCTCTAAGTAGTCTCAAGTGATTGAATGCATACACACCCCACGTCTCCAATTGGGTGATTTCTTTTTTCGTGCCAAAAAACAAGGAACAAGGTGGGTAGTTAATGAACCACGCCTCAAAGTTATGTGATTATTTGGTTTTTGTAACGTGACTAATGCACCAGTACGGAGGGAGTACAGACGGAGTAGTAGTTTTGATTGCAATTTTTTTCGTAACTTACCAAGCTAACCGCTCGGTGAGTACAATAGTAGTTTACTAGTTTGATTGATGAGATTTCATATTTGAGCCATCTACCAGAAGGGAGAGTGTATAATATCATCTGGAACTACGTTCAAAACTGAATAAATCAATACTCCATGTAGTATTTATTTACAGAGGGAGTAGTATATTTTTTGTAACATGCACTACTAGATATTTCTAGTCAAATAGACGGACATGGTAGTACTACTAAATCCATACGATGGTGCTACTACTAGTAGTAGTACCAATGTAGTAGTACTGTACTAGCATTGGTCAAATTATTACGTGCTGCTCTCGCTGACACATTGACCGTATAATCCCTCGGTATAGAGAGATCGAGTGAGAGGGGAGGCCCGTGAGGGATAGTAGAGCGAGAGAAAGAGCTACTGCCTCCGTTCAATAATGTAGTGCATGTATTTCTTTTAAAGTAAAACTTTTGAAACATCGGCCAAGTTTATAAAGAAATTACTTATATCTACAATACCAAAGATAAATGATAGTATCAAGTAAGTACATGTTGTGATGAATCTAATGATCCAGATGTAAATGTTTTTTTCCACATATACCTGGTCAAACTTTTCTAAGGTTTGACTTTTCAAAACATCCATATGTTTATGGATGTGAGAGAGTACCCAACTAGAGAGAGAGTGTGTGTGAAATAGAAAGAGTGAGTGAAAAAAGTGTGTGTGCATGTCTGAAAGAGATATGGACAACACATGATAAAGTAGAGAAAAATCATGTGTGTCTTATGCAAACATATCACACATCCATCTTTGACAACAGAAGCGAGGTGATCAGGAGATAGTGTGTGGTTGTTTGCAATCGAGAGAGAAATACCTCTAGCATGTGGCCAAGAGAGGTTTGACAAACAAGGGAGACAGGTAGAGAGAGACGTATGGAGAAAATGGAGACAATGGGAGCAGAGAGTGTATGTTTGTGACAGAGAGATCCCTTGGATATCGTGATGGGACAACATGGGTGGGAGATCGAGTGACAAGGTATGTGCATGATAGAAGATACCCTGCGAGATGTCGAGATAGATGTATGGATGGAAGGAGACAATATGTGTGTTCCTGAAGGGGGGGAGTGTGTGAGTGTTAGATGGGTCTATGTAGTGCGAGTGAGATATGTGTATGTGTGAATCAGGGAGATATAAAGTTTGAGAGAGATAGAGGAGCCCCGATATGTTTGACCAGTGGTGTGTCAGATAGCTGAGAGAGGGAAAGAGATACTCCACCAGTTCGATAATGCAGTGCATATAATTTTTTAAAGTCAAACATTGGAAACTTTGACCAGGTTAAGCAAATATTATTTATATCTACAGTACCAAAGATACATCATACGAAACTTCATCTCATGATGAAACTAATGATATATGTTTGCCGTTCTAGATGTAAATGTTTTTCTCCACGTACATGGTCAAACATTGTGATGTTTGACTTTTCAATGAATCTATATGATGTGGATTGACGAGAGTGTCTAGGTCGAGAGAAATCAAGTGCGTGTGAAGGAGAATGAGTGAGTGTGCAAAGAGAGTGTGTGTGTGCGAAAGAGAAGGGGACAACAAACGATAAATCAGAGAGAGAGAGAGAGCGAGAGATTGTTCGTTTCTTGTGCAAACATATCACGCATGCATCTCCGAGATAGAAAAGCGAGGTGAGGAGATACATGAAGATAGCTAGTGCGTGATTGTTTGCAACGGAGAGAGACACCCCGATAGCACATGTCTAATAGAGGTCTGTCCAACAAGGGACAAAGGTCGAGAGGGACATATGGAGAAGATGGACACATGGGGAGGGAGAGAGGGTGTGTCTGTGATAGAGAGATCCGCTCGAGATCGTGAGGGGGCTATATGGGTGGGAGATCGAGGGACGAGGTGTGTGTGTGCGCGATAGAAAGATGCCCCGAGAGAAATCGAGATAGACCAAGTGAGGGAAAGAGACAATGCACATGTTTGTGATGGAGACTAAGAATTAGTCATATACGTACATATAGGGGGACTGCGTGTGCCTACAATTGAGTGAGGGACAATCATACTTGGCTATGCTTGAGATTGTGTGTGTGTGTGTGAGATGGAGAGAGAACGAGGGAGAGTTTTAGATAGGTCTATCAAGTGCGAGTGAGATATGCACGCGCATGTGCGATCCAGGGAGATGGAGAGTTCGGGAGAGAGAGAGAGGGAAGAGCTTCGAGATGGCAAAGTGGTGCGTGAGAGAGTTACGGGCAACGAGCCAAGGAATTTGTGTGAGAATGATGAGTGCCCAAGATATTTAGCTAGGACTAGAGAACCATACATAGCGTGCCAGAGAGACATATACATGGAGTGTGCAGGTGAACTAGAAAGACCCCCCCACATACACGGAGAGAGATAAAGAGAGAGGGAGAGGGACCGACAAGGTCTGTGTTCGGATGCGTGCGATAGAATTGAAGATTGTCGGCGAGAGAGAGAACACGGGCCCGGGAGAGGGGGAGGTCGCATTTATGCATCAAATATTTGAATTGGAGAACATGTTGTATGCAATCCACACATGAACAGAGATATGCATATCAAACAAGTTCATTAATTTGACTTTCAACATGTTCATGGAGTACTATAATACTGTACAACATGGTACTCAGTTAAGGTGTTCAATTTTGGATTTAGTTCACTATTTTGACCTGGTGAATGAGCTATTTCATTGAATCGAGATTTTTCATTTTGGGTTTGATTCCCATTTTTGAGTGGGTCAACTATTTGTCATATAGTAAATCGTTAGCACTGAGCATGTAAAAACACATTAGTCCCGAGCATCATCTCACCATCTAAAAAAGAAGTGGCAAGATAATATTTCAAAATTTGATTCGAACCGACTTGGTAAGGTAGACGTGGATGCTTGTCCTCCAAAAATTTGAACGAACAGCTAAACACCATCTGCTCCATGGAATTCGCCCGAGCAAATAAATGGGAGACGCGAAATTACCGACCTATGTGGGGACACACATCAATTGGCCCGTTGTACATCGAGGGTAGGTTCGTAACTTCATCCAAGCGTGGCTTCTCCTCTGCCGAAATGACAGGTGCCGAATAATTCATAAACCATGGGCGGCAAAACACCCTCTCCTCAGCCGAAATCGCTCGCGCCGACCATTTCAAAACACGCCCTACTCGCCCGAAATCGCTCGCGCCCACTATTTCAAAACATGCCCTCCTCGCCCGAAATTGCTCGCGCCCACTATTTGGGAGAAACAAAGTTACTCTACTATCCCCGACCCTCAGTACACATACCCAAGCCCAGAAGCTTAAAGGCAGGGGTAGAACTGTAACTCCCCCCATATTTCAGACAGATGCGTCTGTAAGACATGGTTCCACCTCCCAATTCCCCATTCATACATCATGGGTGCCAAATGACCTTCTCCCCAGAAGCTCCCTTCTCCCCAGCCGCGAAACCTCAGCCCCTCCTCCATGGCGCCCCCACCGCACCAAATTCACAGCCGCCCTCCTACCCAATGCCGGAGACGCTGTCTGTTCGCTGTCGTACACGGGCCCATGGGCCTCTTCCTTCGTGCTGTCGGAGCTGCCTCGACGACGGCCGCGTGAACCGTTCTGGAGCCGATTCACCCCCGCCATTGTACACGGTGCCAGAGCGGCTCCAACTTCGGATGAGTCCAGGGCCTCGGCGCTACTTCCCCATAGTCGTAGACCGTCACGATATCTATGCTTTCCTGCCGCCGGTAGCCACCGCAACCGCGCCGGCCTCACCAACTCGGCAGCTGGAGCTGCCTACTTCACTGGGCCGCACGATAGTTCGTACACTCATCTCAAATCACTTTATTTAGGCGTCAGTTGTCTGAATTTTTATTTCGGGGCAATCAATTCTCAATGGGAAGCAACACCCCTCGAGGCGGCGGAGCTCCTAGGTTGCTGGTTGGCTGGTGGCTAATGTAAGGGTGCGGGGGTGCAAGTTCGCCGTGGAAGCAGCGCTTAGGTGGCTGTCTTAGAGTTGCAAGGGTTGAAGGTACTGCCGCCGCCAGATATGGTAGACAGCGAGTCTTTGTGGATTAGCCGGGGTGGCGCTATTGGAAATATGCCCTAGAGGCAATAATAAAATAGTTATTATTATATTTCCTTGTTCATGATAATTGTCTATTTTTCATGCTTTAATTGTATTATCCGGAAACAGTAATACATGTGTGAATACATAGACCACAACATGTCGCTAGTGAGCCTCTAGTTGACTAGCTCGTTGATCAATAGATGGTTACGGTTTCCTAACCATGGACATTGAATGTCATTTATAACGGGATCACATCATTAGGAGAATGATGTGATGGACAATACCCAATCCTAAGCCTAGCACAAGATCTAGTAGTTCGTATGCAAAAGCTTTTCCAATGTCAAGTATCCTTTCCTTAGACCATGAGATTGTCAAAATCCCGGGTACCGTAGGAGTACTTTGGGTGTGCCAAACGTCACAACGTAACTGGGTGGCTATAAAGGTACACTACGGGTATCCCCGAAAGTATCTGTTGGGTTGGCACGAATCGAGACTGGGATTTGTCACTCCGTATGACGGAGAGGTATCTCTGGGCCCACTCGGTAATACATCATCGTAATTAGCTCAATGTGACTAAGGGGTTGGTTACAGAATGAGTAAAGAGACTTTCCATAACGAGATTGAACAAGGTATCGGTATACCGACGATCGAATCTCGGGCAAGTGCTATACTGATAGACAAAGGGAATCGTATACGGGATTGATAGAATCCTTGACATCGTGGTTCATCTGATGAGATCATCATGGAACATGTGGGAGCCAACATGGGTATCCAGATCCCGCTGTTGGTTATTGGCCAGAGATATGTCTCGGTCATGACTGCATGGTTCCTGAACCCGTAGGGTCTACACACTTAAGGTTCGCTGACGCTAGGCTTATAGGGAATGTAGTATGTGGTTACCGAATGTTGTTTGGAGTCCCGGATGAGATCCCGGATGTCACGAGGAGTTCCGGAGGTAAATATTTATATATGGGAAGTCCCGTTTTGGTCACCGGAAGTGTTCCGGGCGTTATCGGTAACATACCGGGACCACTAGAAGGGTTCCGGGGGTCCACCGGGAGGGGCCACCAGCCCCAGAGGCTTGTGTGGGCAAAGTGTTGGAAGGGACCAGCCCTAGGTGGGATGGTGCGCCCCCACCAAGGCCCAGGGCGCAGGGGATAGGAGAGGGGGCAAACCCTAGGTGCAGATGGGCCTTAAGGCCCACCCTAGGGGCGCCCCCCTCTCTCCCCCCTCCTGGCCGCCCCCCAGATGGGATCTGGGGCTGCCGCCACCCCTAGGGGGGGAACCCTAGATGGGGGCGCAACCCCTCCCCTCCCCATATATATATATATATATATATATATATATATATATATATATATATATATATATATATATATATATATATATATATGTGGGGTTTCGGGGCTGCCAGATGCACGAGTTCCTCTCTCTCTTGGCGCAGCCCTACCCCTCCTCCTCCTCGTATCTTGCGGTGCTTGGCGAAGCCCTGTTGGAGTGCCATGGTCCTCCACCACCACCACGCCGTCGTGCTGCTGCAGGATGGAGTCTTCCCCAACCTCTCCCTCTCCCCTTGCTGGATCAAGGCGCGGGAGACGTCACCGTGCTCCACGTGTGTTGAACGCGGAGGCGCTATTGTTCGGCACTTAGATCAGATTCGACCGTGATGTGAACCTCTTCGTGTACGACTCCACCAACCGCGATCTTGCAACGTTTCCGCATCGCGATCTTCAAAGGTATGAAGATGCACTCCCCTCTCGTTGCTAGTAATCTCCATAGATAGATCTTGGTGATGCGTAGGAATTTTTTTGATTTTCTGCAACGATCCCCAACAGTGGTATCATGATCTAGGTCTATGCGTACTTACTATGCACGAGTAGAACACAAGTAGTTGTGGGCATAGATCATGTCAATTTACTTGCCGCTACTAGTCTTATCTTGATTTGGCGGCATCGTGGGATGAAGCGGCCCGGACCGACCTTACACGTACGCTTACGTGAGACAGGTTCCACCGACTGACATGCACTAGTTGCGTAAGGTGGCTAGCGGGTATCTGTCTGTCCCACTTTAGTCGGATTGGATTTGATAAAAAGGGTCCTTATGAAGGGTAAATAGTAATTGGCATATCACGTTCTGGTTTTGCGTAGGTAAGAAACGTTATTGCTAGAAACCTATAGGAGCCATGTAAAAACTTGCAAAACAATTAGAGGACGTCTAACTTGTTCTTGCAGCATGTGTCGTGTGATGTGATATGGCCAAAAGGATGTGATGAATGATATATATTTGATCTACGAGATTGATCATGTTCTTGTAATAGGAATCACGACTTGCATGTCGATGAGTATGACAACCGGCATGAGCCACAGGAGTTGTCTTATTTTATTGTATGACCTGCGTGTCATTGAAAACGCCATGTAATTACTTTACTTCATTGCTAACCGTTAGCCATAGTAGTAGAAGTAATGTTTGGCGAGACAACTTCATGAAGACACGATGTTGGAGATCATGATAATGGAGATCATGGTGTCATGCCGGTGACAATGATGATCATGGAGCCCCGAAGATGAAGATCAAAAGGAGCAAAATGATATTGGCCATATCATGTCACTGTTTGATTACATGTGATGTTTATCATGTTTTACATCTTATTTGCTTAGAACGACGGTAGTAAATAAGATGATCTCTCACTAAAATTTCAAGAATTGTGTTCTCCCTAACTGTGCACCATTGCTAAGGTTCTTTGTTCCAAAGCACCACGTGATGATCGGGTGTGATAGGCTCGAACGTTTGCATCAACGGGTGTAAGGCAGATTTACACACGCAATACACTTAAGGTTGACTAGACGAGCCTAGCTTGTACAGACATGGCCTCGGAACACGGAAGACCGAAAGGTCGAACATGAGTCGTATAGAAGATACGATCAACATAAAGATGTTCACCGTTGATGACTAGTCCGTCTCACGTGATGATCGGACACGGCCTAGTCGATTCGGATCATGTATCACTTAGATGAATAGAGAGATGTCTATCTGAGTGGGAGTTCATTGAATTTGTTTAGATGAACTTAATTATCATGAACTTAGTCTAAAATCTTTACTATATGTCTTGTAGATCCAATGGCCCACGCTAATGTTGCCCTCAACTTCAACGCGTTCCTAGAGAAAACCAAGCTGAAAAACGATGGTAGCAACCATACGGATTGGGTCTGTAACTTGAGGATCATCCTCATAGCTGCCAAGAAAGCATATGTCCTTGAAGCACCGCTAGGTGATGCACCCGTTTTCCCAGCAACTCAAGATGTTATGAACGCCTGGCATTCGCATAGTGATGACTACTCCCTGGTTCAGTGCGGCATGCTTTACAGCTTAGAATCGGGGCTCCAAAAGCGTTTTGAGCAACACGGAGCATATGAGATGTTCCAAGAGCTGAAAATGGTTTTCCAAGCTCATGCCCGAGCCAAGAGATATGAGGTCTCTGACAAGTTCTACAGTTGTAAGATGGAGGAGAATAGTTCTGTCAGCGAGCATATACTCAAAATGTCTGGGTTACACAATCGCTTGTCTCAGTTGGGAATTAATCTCCCAGATGACGCGGTCGTTGACAGAATCCTCGAGTCGCTCCCACCTAGCTACAAGAGCTTCGTGACGAACTTCAATATGCAAGGGATGGAGAAGTCCATTCCCGAGGTGTATTCAATGCTGAAATCAGCGGAGGTGGAGATAAAAAAGGAACATCAAGTGTTGATGGTGAATAAAACCACTAAGTTCAAGTAACTCAAGGGTAAGAAGAACTTCAAGAAGGACGGCAAAGGAGTTGATGCGCCCGATAAGCCAGTTGCCGGGAAGAAGCCAAAGAATGGACTCAAGCCTGAGACTGAGTGCTTTTATTGCAAGGGAACGGGTCACTGGAAGTGAACTGTCCCAAATATTTAGCGGATAAGAAGGCCGGAAATGTCAAAGGTATATGTGATATACATGTTATTGATGTGTACCTTACCATCGCTCGTAGTAGCTCCTGGGTATTTGATACCGGTGCAGTTTCTCACATTTGTAACTCAAAGCAGGAGCTGCGGAATAAGAGGAGACTGACAAAGGACGAGGTGACGATGCGCGTCGCGAATGGTTCCAAGGTCGATGTGATTGCCGTCGGCACGCTACCTCTACATCTACCTTCGGGATTAGTGTTAAACCTCAATCATTGTTATTTAGTACCAGCTTTGAGCATGAACATTGTATCTGGATCTCGTTTAATGTGAGATGGCTACTCATTTAAATCTGTGAATAATGGTTGTTCTATTTATATGAGAGAAATGTTTTATGGTCATGCCCCGCTGGTCAATGGTTTATTCTTAATGAATCTCGAACGTGATGTTACACATATTCATAGTGTGGATGCCAAAAGATGTAAGGTTGATAATGATAGTCCCACATACTTGTGGCACTGCCGCCTTGGTCATATTGGTGTCAAACGTATGAAGAAGCTCCATGCAGATGGACTTTTGGAGTATCTTGATTATGAATAATTTGACACGTGCGAACCATGCCTCTTGGGCAAGATGACCAAGACTCCGTTCGCCGGAACAATGGAGCGAGCAACCAACTTATTGGAAATCATACATACTGATGTGTGCGGTCCAATGAGTGTTGAAGCTCGCGGTGTCTATCGTTATGTTCTCACCCTCACTGATGACTTAAGTAGATATGGGTATGTCTACTTGATGAAGCACAAGTCTGAGACCTTTGAAAAGTTCAAGGAATTGCAGAATGTGGTTGAGAATCAACGTGACAGAAAAATAAAGTTCTTACGATCAGATCGTGGAGGAGAATATTTAAGTCATGAATTTGGCACACACCTAAGGAAATGTGGAGTTGTTTCACAATTGACGCCGCTTGGAACACCTCAACGTAATGTTGTATCCGAACATCGTAATCGTACTCTGTTGGACATGGTGCGATCTATGATGTCTCTTACCGACTTAAAGCTATCATTCTGGGGTTATGCTTTAGAGACTGCCGCATTCACTTTAAATAGGGCACCATCTAAATCCGTCGAGACGACACCGTATGAACTGTGGTTTGGGAAGAAACTTTTGGGTTCTCACAGATTATGGGAAGGCATAGGTTCAACCCATCGGGCATCTAAGTAACATATACCACAAGTTTAAAAAGTAAATACACAAGCTCGAAAGCAGAGCATGGTTGGCCAAGCAGAGGATACAATTTATCGAAGGCATTATGTATCAGGGGAAGAATTCACAAGGTGATTGAATATGAAGGACATTGTCAGATAACAATCCAACAATGGATCGGGCGATCCACAATGGAGCTGATGTGAGTATCGGTACTCACTCAGAGGAAGAAAGAATGCAGAGGCATCAGATTCAAGAATCACCTGATTAGTCTGATGCTTAAATAGAAAGAAAATATGGTTTCCAAAATGAAGGATCAGAAGCAGACGCTCTGATCAAGGATGGATAAGTTGAAAACACTTAGTTGGACAATCAATAAAGGTTTGAATTGCCGATAACAAACTCATGTCCAGAATGATGTCTGAGTCGGAAAGATAATTTTAAACAGGATAACCTGATGACTGCATGCATACGCACACCTTGAATCAATGTGCTCAAAATGGCTAAGACAAGGGATGTTAACGAAGACTACTAGTCATATGGAATTAACCATAATGCAAGCATGCAATAATTTCAAGAGTAACAGGCTACAGAGGATTTTCGAAAGATCAAAAAGTATTCCAAAGAATTTTGTGAGACACATGAACAACTGAGAAGAACGGATCCTCGATAAATGTGAGGAAATAACTTGTAGGTGTATTCAGGCGACAAGGAACTGCAAGGCAGTAGGCACAAATGATTCTCGAAACAACAACCAATATTTTAAGGTATCTTGTAAGAACAAGACCAACTAGGGATGACTGTAAGAATGACAACTGCATTTAGTTATACATCAGATTTGACGATGGAAGCGGAATTGCAATACGATGAACACAAGTTCTCGGGATAACAACGGAGAGTATCTTCAGGGTCTTCTGGTGAAGCAGTCGATCATACGGATTGAGGGGCTCTTCGGGCGAAAGTATTTCCGAGAACCTAAAGTTAGGTTTTAGCAAAATCATTTAACCTGAATAGAAGGGAGATCAGAGTCCCAGAGTATAGAAGAGGAATAAAAGATTCTAACACCATCCATTGGTGCTATGGGACCGTAAGCCACACAACAAGTTAGTAAATTTGTTTTTCAAAGACTAGACTCAACTTCGGCCAAGGAGTTGGAAAGGGGGATTTCTACAGGCAGTCGGCTCTGATACCAACTTGTGACGCCCCCGATTTGACCGTACACTAATCATGCACGCAAATGTGTACGACCAAGATCAGGGACTCACTGGAAGATATCACAACACAACTCTAGACACAAATTAAAATAATACAAGCTTTATATTACAAGCCAGGGGCCTTGAGGGCTCGAATACAAAAGCTCGAATACACAAGAGTTAGCGGAAGCAATAATATCTGAGTACAGACATAAGTTAAACAAGTATGCCTTAAGAAGGCTAGCACAAATATAGCAATGATCGAAAAGGCAAGGCCTCCTGCCTGGGACCTCCTAACTACTCCTCGAAGCCGAACTCCATGTAGAAACATCATCGGGATCCTCTGGCTCCTGGACTCCACCGATCTGGTTGCATCAACCAGAAAGAAGAAAGAAGGGGGAAAAGGGGGAGCAAAGCAACCGTGAGTACTCATCCAAAGTACTCGCAAGCAAGGATCTACACTACATATGCAATGGTATCTGTGTAAAGGGGTAATATCTGTGGGCTAAACTGCAGAATGCCAGAATAAGAGGGGGATAACTAATCCAATCGAAGACTACGCTTCTGGTAACCTCTATCTTGCAGCAGAAGATGAGGGTAGCTGGAAAGTAACAAGTATCATCGCTTCTCGCAGCCTCCGTCTTGCAGCAGTAGAAGGGAGTAGATGGTAAGTTCACCAAGTAACATCGTATAGCATAATCCTACCCGGCGATCCTCCCCTCGTCGCCCTGTGGGAAAGTGATCACCGGGTTGTATCTCACACTGGTAAGGGTGTGTTTTATTAAGTATCCGGTTCTAGTTGTCATGACGTCGGAGTACAACTCCGGGTCGTCCTTTTACCGAGGGACACAGCTATTCGAATAGATTAACTTCCCTGTAGGGGTGCACCACATAACCCAGCACGCTCGATCCCATTTGGCCGGACACACTTTCCAGGGTCATGCCCGGCCTCGAAAGATAAACACGTCACATCCCTACCTAAGCACAACAGAGAGGTCAGCACGCGGTGTAAATCCTAAGCGCACGAGGGTCTGGGCCCATCGCCCAATGCACACCTGCATGTTGCGAGGACGGCCGGTAAGCAGACCTAGCCGCTCCTAATACCAGAGCGGCGTTCCAGTCCAATCCGGCGCGCACCGCTAAGTCGTTGACGTCAAGAAGGCTTCGGCTGATACCACGGCGTCGAGTGCCCATAACTATTCCCACGTAGCTGGTTAGTGCGTATAGGCCAAATGGCCAGACTCAGATCAAATACCAAGATCCCGTTAAACATGTTATTATGAAATAACCGCAGACAACGACCAGGGCCAGGCCCACCTGTCTCCTAGGTGGTCGCAACCCGTCCTGTCGCTCCACCACAAAGTAACCATTAGGGGGCTGCCGGGATCCAAGGCCCACCACTACCTGTGTGGAACCACCTGCCCCTTCACCCCCCATCTCCGAATCATCATCATGTATATGTAATAGTAAAGTATATACCCGTGATCACCACTCGAGTGATCATGGCCCGATAGTATAGCATGGCAGATGGACAAGAATGTAGGGCCACTGATGGAAAACTAGCATCCTATACTAAGCATTAGGATAGCAGGTAAAGGTATCAACAGATGTAGCAATAATGACAGGCTATGCAACATAATAGGATTCATCAAAAGCAGTAACATGCTACAATACTCTAATGCAAGCAGTAGAGAGAGGAATAGGAGATATCGGGTTGACCAAGGGGGGGGGGGCTTGCCTGGTTGCTCTGGCAAGAAGGAGGAGTCGTCGTCGATGTAGTCGATCCCGGGGTTATCGGCTGCGATCTCGGGGTCTTCCGGAAAGAAGTAACGGAGGGGGAACACAATAAATAATAGAGCAATCAAAGCAACACAAGCATAACACATCAATACGTGGTGCTAGGGGTGGCCTAACGCGGTGCTACACGTTACAGACGGAGCGGGAAAATATCTGTGGATATTTCCCCGGCTTTGGGCAATTACCGGATAGACGATCTAGAGAGAAAGGTTCCATGTTTGCAGTGCTGGAGGCATCTCACATGTAAGTAGGTAGCGTATTCGGGTTTGTCTCATTTTTCTGATCATTTTTCATATATAAATTATTTTCATCCGAGTTACAGATTAATTTATATGATTTTTGAAAGTTTTAAACATATTACGTAATTACTATTAATTAAATTAATTCAAAAATCATTTAATGTTAAATGCTAAGTGTACACAGCATTGTGCCAAAGAGGCTGACAGTGGGGCCAATTGACTGAGTCAACTACCCAGTCAACAGAGGCTGACTCATCAGCTGACTGGGCCGGCCTTATCCACTGGAACAGTGGATGGGACCCACCTGTCATTCACACAGACTTACTAATAGAGGTAATTTTAACTGGGGGTTAATTAAAAGGGTGGCCCCACATGTCAGTGACTAGTTAAGTTAACAGATTAACTTAACAGTTTAATTATTTAATAAAAATGGATTAACAACATGGGGGCCACATGTCAGTGACACGGGCCGCCCAGTCAGCAGGGTTGACCTGGTCAACCCAGTCAACAAGGACTAGGAGGCCCACTGTCAGTGACCTAGATGGGCCCCAGTTGTAGGCCACATCGGCGGGCTGCGGTGGTTCACCGAAAACACGGCGGAGGCACGCAGACCTCGCCGGAAACGGGCCACAGGCGATGGTTTCAGGTGTGGTTAGACTTGCCCGAACGAGCGGAGCGAGCCGCATCGAACTGGGGCGGTGGGGGCAGCTGGGGGTGGCCGAAGGTGAGTGCCGCGTCGACGGCAGCGGCGGCCGGATCACGGGCCTGGCGGGATCGGGGCTATGAGTAGCTACACTTCGAACTAGAGGGATGGGCAGCATCGTGGTGATGAAGGGAGCACGGTTACGTGGTCGGACGCGAGTTGCGCGTGCGGTGGCCGCGACGGCGAGCTCGACCGTGGCGGCGGGAGCGTGGGCTTGATGGGGGCGAGCTGTGGGGTGCGGGCAAGCTACACGGGAGGAGGAGGAGGGGCAGTGGCTCACAGAGGTGCTCGCAAGAGTCTCGGAGAGGCCGGGGTTGGTCAGAGTCAACCGAATCGACGGCGGCGTGTGGCGGGTCCCGACAAGGAAGACGACGGCGAGCGGTCGCTGCAGGTGGCCCCGACTCCAGTGCGTGGTCGAGGAGGGCATAAAGGAGGACGACGATGCGGTGGGACACGTCGAAGGCGCCCGGGGATGGCGGTGGCCGCGATGCTGGTGCGGCGACGGCGACGTGCGCGTCGAGCGAGGAGGGGGGAGAGGGGATCTGGGGCGAGGGGGATATTTGGGGGGGGGCATTTAGGGTTAGTGGGGGCCACGGGCGTCTTGTAGGTCGCCGAGGGCGAGGGGGTGGCCGCGGGATGGCCAACGCGTGGGCATCCGCGCCATGGACGCGGGAGCGCCGTCTAGCACGGCTGTGAACAGGGAAAGGTAGGGGACGACCTGCTAGTGGGCTCGGCCCACCACTCTGCTAGCAGGCCTAAGTGCACAGTGCACTTAGGCCTTTTACTTTTCTTTCTTTTTTGTTTTTCCTTTTATTACTTTCTGTTTTCCATTTACTTTCTAATTAATTTTTGTTTTATAAAATACAAAATTAGTACCTAAATTATTGCAGTACTTTAGCCCACTCCTACAAAAGGTTCGACTCCCAAACAAAATAGTTTAATAATTTATAAATTAAAAAAAGACATTTAATTAATCATCGTTGATGTTGTTTTAATTATTTTAGGATATATAAATACTTAATAAATGTTGATTTCTTCACCACTATTCTTTAAGGATTATTTGCCACATTTAGAACATTTTATTTTTGACTTTTGAGAACTTTAATTATTTGACTTTGTTTTAAATTTGAAATTTGAATTGGTTTGAAACATCGCGAAATTAACAACAGTAATTGTGGTCCTGTGGCATCATTAGCAGAGTTTTACTGTGGATTGATTACCCGGGCGTCACACTGGATCAAGGCGCGAGAGACGTCACCGGGTTGCACGTGTGTTGAACGCGGAGGCGCCGTTGTTCGGCGCTTAGATCGGATTCGACCGCGATCTGAATCGCTTCGTGTACGACTCCACCAACCGCATTCTTGCAACACTTCCGCATCACGATCTTCAAAGGTATGAAGATGCACTCCCCTCTCGTTGCTAGTAATCTCCATAGATAGATCAAGGTGATGCGTAGGATTTTTTTTGATTTTCTGCAACGATCCCCAACAGTGGTATCATGAGCTAGGTCTATGCGTAGTTACTATGCACGAGTAGAACACAAGTAGTTGTGGGCGTAGATCATGTCAATTTAGTCGGATTGGATTCGATGAAAAGGGTCCTTATGAAGGGTAAATGGTAATTGGCATATCACGTTGTGGTTTTTGCGTAGGTAAGAAACATTATTGCTAGAAACCTATAGCAGCCACGTAAAAACTTGCAACAACAATTAGAGGACGTCTAACTTGTTCTTGTAGCATGTGCCGTGTGATGTGATATGGCCAAAAGGATGTGATGAATGATATATATGTGATGTACGAGATTGATCATGTTCTTGTAATAGGAATCACGACTTGCATGTCGATGAGTATGACAACCGGCAGGAGCCATAGGAGTTGTCTTATTTTATTGTATGACCTGCGTGTCATTGAAAACACCATGTAATTACTTTACTTCATTGCTAACCATTAGCCATAGTGAAGACACGATGATGGAGATCACGGTGTCATGCCGGTGACAATGATGATCATGGAGCCCCGAAGATGAAGATCAAAAGGAGCAAAATGATATTGGCCATATCATGTCACTGTTGGATTGCATGTGATGTTTATCATGTTTTACATCTTATTTGCTTAGAACAACGGTAGTAAATAAGATGATCTCTCACTAAAATTTCAAGAATTGTGTTCCCCCTAACTGTGCACCGTTGTTCCGAAGCACCACGTGATGATCGGGTGTGATAGGCTCGAACGTTCGCATACAACGGATATAAGCCAGATTTACACATGCAATACACCTAAGGTTGACTTGACGAGCCTAGCATGTACAGACATGGCTTCGGAACACGGAAGACCGAAAGGTCAAACATGAGTCGTATAGAAGATACGATCAACATAAAGATGTTCACCATTGATGACTACTCTGTCTCACGTGATGATCGGACACGGCCTAGACGATTCGGATCATGTATCACTTAGATGACTAGAGAGATGTCTAGCTGAGTGGGAGTTCATTAAATTTGTTTAGATGAACTTAATTATCATGAACTTAGTCTAAAATCTTTGCAATATGTCTTGTAGATCCAATGGCCCACGCTAATGTTGCCCTCAACTTCAACGCGTTCCTAGAGAAAACCAAGCTAAAAGACGATGGTAGCAACTATATGGATTGGGTCCATAACTTGAGGACCATCCTCATAGCTGCCAAGAAAGCATATGTCCTTGAAGCACCGCTAGGTGATGCACCCGTTTTCCCAGCAACTCAAGACGTTATGAACGCCTGGCATTCGCACAGTGATGACTACTCCCTGGTTCAGAGCGGCATTGTCACACCCTGCATTTTGTAACATGTTATTTGTAACTTTGAAGCATGAAAATTTGGACCAGCAAAAATTTTCAGCATCATTTGGCTTTTATTTGGAATTGAGTTTTCTTCATGTGCTTTTTCTTGTGCTCATTAAAGTCAACTATGATCTCTTGTAGATTTCATCTCTATACTCAAAACTTTTGCCCAATGATCATGCCAAGTGTTATATAACAGTATAGTATTTTCTTACAAAATTAATTTGGCCAAAAAGTATTTTATAAAATTAGTTTTCCAAAAACCTCTGAATTGAGATTTGCACTGCAAGTACTTGATTTAGGGTGAGAAAATTATTTCAAAAGGTTTATTTGAGACCTAGTAGTCATAGGACTCCCAGAAACCACAAAGGTATAATTTTAAAAGTTATTTTCCTATTTTATTTAAAAGCTTTTTCTTAAGGCCAGAAATGGTCTTTAATAGGGGAAAATTATTTAACTATTTCAAAAATATTTTCCAAAATTCAGAGAGACTCATAGGACATATATTGTCCATATATAAGAGTTTCAACACTTGGTCATGTTCAAAATAATGGGCTAAACCCTCTAAAACCCTTTCTGGATATTTCAAGCTTTTGAAATATTTACAAAGGAAACTTTCTGCAAAAATTCCAGGGAAATTCTATCATGTCATATATGACATATTTGATGATCTTGCCAAGTCCCATGCCTTGGGAAGCAAGAAAACATCCTCAAACCCCTTCATAACCATTCTGTCCATATTTGAAGTTTGAGCAACTTTACATTGCCAAACTTGTCCAAATGCTCTCAAACTTGGTGCACATGCTAGAATGACCTAATAAGGCACCTAGACCAAATGGCACAAGAATTTGAATAGAGCAACTTGATCAGATCACTTCAAAACCCTTTGTGTTCAAATGCAAATTTGAACAACTTTACATTACCAACTTTTTATCTGGAGCTTCAAACTTTGTGGGCATGATCAATACCCCAAATGATGATGCTACACCAAGTGGTGCATCAAGGGGAGATGATTAGCTTGACTCAATCAAGATGAAACTGTTTCTGTTGATTTCTAGGGTTCACCAAAGTTACATTGGCTAGTTTCTCCAAATGAGCCCAAATTTGGTGAAGCACCCTATTTTCTCATGTCCTTCAACCCTGTCAAGTGCCATGTCAAGTGGACTTCATTTACTTGACCAAACACAGATCAAACACCTTCTGCAGAATTTCTAAAACCCTCAACTTGACCACTTTCACTTTTCTCCATGGCCTCAACTTCTTACCACAGGCTCATTGAGTTACTAGCTACCTCCAGTAACTCCCCCAGCACCCCAGCTCCATGATTGAAGGGTGAAACCCTTGTTTTACCTTGCTGTACAGTAGGTTTCCACCATTTTACCAACACTCTCACACTCTCTCTGCATCCCCAGGGCATCCAAGGCCTCAGGGCATTTCTTTACTCCTCCCTCTACGTGCTGGACACTGTTGGACATGCTGGATCGCACCAAACTGGCGAGAGCGCGCTGATGCCAGCAATACGCGTGCTCTGGAGCGTGCAACAGTGCCCTCCGCACGCTGGCTCCAGCCAATCGCCGATCCCCGACAGCCTCGGGCCTCCCACTCGCGCCAGTCAAGGCGCCTCGACGTCCGCGACCTCCCCGGCGCTGTCCCCCCTCCTCCTGCGCCCTCCAGTGAACGTCGTCGCACACGCACCGGCCGCCCGCTTCAGCCATTCTTCAGCTTCACACACGCGCGCGCCTCTGACGCTCCCCCGCTCCTCCTCTCACCTCTACTGGACGTGGAGCTCGTCCAGGAACTCCACGGACTCACTCCGCTGGCCTCCCGTGCGCTGTAGCCTCGAGCCGGAGCTCGCCGGCGCACTGGACCACGGGTCTCCGTCGAGCCCCTATAAATAGGCCCTCCCGAGCTTCTCCAACACCACCACAAGCCTCACTCCACTCCACTGAGACCCCCAGCACCCTCCACTCCTCCCCAGGACGCCCCAGTGCTCGGGATCGACCGGAGCTCCGCCGCGTCGGGCCGCCGGCGATCTCGTGGTACGGGCCTCCCTTGCCTCTCCTTCCACCCGTTTCGGAACCGCCGCACCTCACTGACTCTTTCCCCCTCGTTTCCCCTCTCTGTGGCAGTCGGAAACGACCTCGACCACGACCCTCCGACGAGCTTCCGCCGTCCCACCTCGCCGCCGGTGAACCAGGACTCCCCGCCGTGCCGCACCACCACCACTGCAACCGCCACTCAACACTGAGTCCGTCCCTGGCCTCCGTTGCCGACGCCGTGGCCAGAATCCTCGCCGGTGAGCTCGCCGCCGCCGTGGCCGTGGGGTTAGAGATGACAGGCGGGCCCCGCCTGTCATCCCCCCACCTCTCCCCCCCTCCTCTGTGCCGCTGACCCACGGGCCCCTCCCGTCAGGTTTGAAAACCTGACGTGCGCGCGCTGGCTCCCGTGCGGCTGGGCCAGTCCGCCTGGGCCGTGCACTGTGGCCTCCTCAGGCCCAGTGCACAGGACCCCTTTTTCCTTTTTCTTTTCTGTAAATGCTTTAAACATTTCTACAGAAAAGAAAAATGATCCAAATTAAATATTTTCAACTCCTAAAATCTTGCAATATTCCAACCTATTTAATGGTACCACTTTCATTCAAATCCATGAAACTTTTCTGTACTGTTCAAATTTAAATTCAAATTTGAGCAGTATAACTCCTGTTCAAAAATCAATATAATCCATTCCGTAACTCCAAAACTTCAACTAAGATTTTTCCCCACCTTAGAAATCCCTCTAGTATTTTACAAAAATGAGTTGGCATTTTTCTGAGCACTTTGATTTTTCTGCTTTATTTGTATTCTTATTTTCCCGTGGTTATTATGCGACGTATAGATCCCGTATTTGACGAAGTTGCTGTGGAAGAAGAAGGAGAAGGACTTGAAGACTTTGAAGACCAAGCCAATCCAGGCAAGCAGCCCTTTGACCATGATACACTTGTTCCTCGGAACCGTTTGTTTCCGATGCATGATGATAGGGTTACGATGGTAACCTAGTTGATTCCACCACATGATGCATGCTTGATCTTGATCTTGCTAAGTGCTAGATGTCATGCAAATAGATGGTCATGATGCTTATATGATGCATGTGTGAGATGAACCCTCGTAGCTAAAATTTTTGCATGAACCCATCGGGTGCCCCTAATGCCCGAGGGTGATGAAGTGTTAGGTCATCGCTTGAGAAAGAAGTGATGTGCCGGTAATTCATGTGCATGGTGGAATGATGGATTAGATTTATGTGTGACTACCATCCCAACCAAACATGTGCAACCACACTACCCCTTATGAGACGGGGCTTTATTGATTACTTAGGTTGATACTAGCATGGTGCCCGCATTACTAGTGACGGGGAGACTTGAGGTCTTTCCCGGGACGGGGTCGTGCTTGGATAGACGGCCATGACTGTTTTTACAGGGCACCGGACACACCGTTGGTCCCTTCGGGTACGCGTGACATTGAAATTAGGGCAAGTCCCGTGATCTATTGTTTGTACCCGAGGGCCGTGTGCCAACGAGTGGACTCTATGTTAGTGTCATCTAAGGAAAGGTAATGACCGAGTGCTTACCCCGGGTACTTGAGGTACTGCGGGTCGTGGATAACACGGAAGTTCCCCGGATCTTGTGGGTAAAGTGCGCAACCTCTGCAGAGTGTAAAACTATTCGAATAGCCGTGTCCACGGTCATGGACAGTTGGGTGGTGCTACTTAAACTATGTCCAGAATTTTACTTCCTCGGTGTTGGAATGTGTGTGACAAGTCAAGGATGGTGACTTGACTCGATGAGTTGAATCATATTCATGTTGATGTCGGTAACCTGTTCTCGAGGTTACGCGAGGTTATTGATGCATAAACTTGATGATAGCATATTGTTCTAGCTTCCTGCTAGATTGTTCATTATTGTTCCATTGCATCGTTACCACATCATGGGTTGCTTGCGAGTACATTCAAAGTACTCATTGGCTTGCCACTGGTTATTTAATTGGCCAGGCATGGAAGAACAGGAATATGAGGAAGAGTTCTTTGGAGACGATCATGCGAACTAGGACGCTATCCCAGTCAGAATGCCTGTAGGGTTAAGGCAGATGGCATGGGTTCTACCCGTTTATCAAAGACTTCCGCTACTTGAGTTATTTGCTATTCAGCCCGTGAGGCTCTATCTATGTAAGACTTGTCCATAATGGCCTTAATTCGTGTAAGACTATTTGTATGGATGTAAGACTCTTGTTATTTCAGCTTCTGTGTGTTCAGTGAGCATTGATCTCTGGGATCACTGTACACGTGCATTCGGTGATCTCGACTTCTAAGTCGGGGTCCCCACAGAGCTGGTATCAGAGCCATCCTGACTGTAGGAAGCCTTAGTTAGCATGGGCGTTAGTTAGTGGAGACCCCTTTCCAAAACCTTCTGAACCTCTCTTCTTTTCTAAACCTGAGATTTCATCAGCTTATTAACCCCTCCTATTCCACCTTTGTAGATGGCCGCTGTACCCGAAGAGCACCTGACCACTGGGTTTCCCTTACTTCTCGAGGATAGCCTCCAGGAGTGTCATTTCCACCGAGCACCCATCCTCACCTACCTTGAGCATTGGGTGAGCGATACTGAGGTGGAGTACCATGTGGAAGTGATCGTGAAGGCAAACGATCCTCCCACAAGTTGGTTCTTCGAGGGACCCCAGATGGCAACACTACCACTTGTTGTCGAGGCTGCTGCACTCAAGGCACTAACCCGTCTCCGCGAGCTTCTTCCAGAGATGGCAGCCAAGATGGCAACTCGCTTCTTACCTTACCGGAAGGAAGGTGACGAAGAAAGCAGCGCACTAGCCCCTCCACTGAAGGAAGGACTCTCGCTTCGGTTCTAGACCTACTTCAGTCTATGTGCCGACAGCTTGGCACAAGACTTGGCCTCGGAATCAATGAAGCTTCGAGTAGAACTTTACAAGACCAAGGCACTTCTTCGTCGAGCTCAAGAGAAGGCAAACGGGATCAAGAAGGAAGGAGCACCTTCTGGACAATCCGCTATCGCATATCGAGGCGGAAGGCCCTCCGAGGATGTATCTTCCAAGGGTGAAGAACCACCTCGGCGACGCCGGATGACAGCAAGGGAATACCGCAAGCTTTTCCCTGCACCACCGTCGAAGCACCGTCGTATCCAACTTCTCCACTCCCCCACTCCCTCCAGCAACAAGGGAGCCCAGACAGATGAAGACAAGGAGGAAGACCCAGAAGAGCCGGAATACGCGACCGAGCATTCCGCCGCTTAGGCATTATTCGCTACTCGGATATGCCAGTTGTAACCCCTACGGTAGGATAGGTCGTGTAACCCCTATGCGCAGTCGAGTCCTTGTATGGTTCATATGAAACCATCTAGCGTTTGCTTTTGTTGTGTCTGGATGTAAGTCGTAATCTTCCTTCGGGAATATGTAAACGACTACATCACCCATTTGGATTTTAATGGATGTGTTTTGGCCCCTCGGCCCTTGCATGATTTGATTTAGTGTCACACCCACCCCCTTACTAGGCACCCATCTATCTTGCTTTCCCTCTTCCGAGTCATGAGACCTTTTTACCGCTCCAACAGGATGCCTGTTGTAACTCGTACTGGTACCTCTACCCAGCAGCCCGAAGCCGGAGCATCCTCTCAGCCAGAGGCAGGCCACGACCAAACCAACGACCAAGCTCCACCACCACCTCCTCCAAGCATGGACATGGCTCAGCTTCTCCAAGCTTTCCGAGAGGAACGCCAAGCCAACACTGCAGCTCTCCAGCTGATTGCTCAAGCTGTCACCAACAACCGCCAGCCGGCGGGGAATGGCAATGGACGTTCCACGTTGGCAGAGTTCAAGAAGCATGCACCGCCAACCTTCATCGAGACTGCTGAACCCCTGGATGCAGATGACTGGGTCCGTTCCATTGAGGAAATCCTGGAACTAGTCGGATGCACCGAAGATCGCGAGAAGGTGGCTTATGCAGCCCACTGCCTCGGGGGAACCGCAAGAGCTTGGTGGGATGGATTCAAGGTCATGCATGCTGAACAAGACATCACTTGGGTGAACTTCAAGGCAGAATTCCGCAAGGCCCACATTCCTTCCGGAATCATGGCTATCAAAAAGCGCGAGTTCCGAGCCCTGAAGCAAGGAAGTGGCACTGTCAAGGAGTACATGCAGAAGTTCAGTATTCTGTCAAGGTATGCCCCTGAGGATGTCAGCACTGATGCTGCCAAAAGGGAGCGCTTCATGGAAGGCCTTAATCAGACTCTGCAATACTCGCTTGTCGTGTGCGACTGCCCATCTTTCCCTGACCTGGTGAACAAGGCACTTATGCTTGAAGACAAGCGGCGTGCTTTGGAAGACACTCGCAAGCGCAAGTTGGTCAGTAAGGGAAGTTCCAGCAACCAGAAGCCTCGTCCGTGGCAGTCAGCCCCGGCCAAGCCAACCTATCAGCAGCCAAGAGCTCCTGCACCTCGTGCCAATCCTCAGCCTCAGCAGTATGCCAACCCCAGGCCAGCTTTCAACCCCAATACCAGTGGTGGCAACAAGATCAACACTCCAAACCAAGTCACTTGCTTTGGATGTGGTCAGCCCGGACACATCTCAAGGGTGTGCCCCAACAAGAAGCCTGATGCCCCGCGCCCCAATGCGCAGAACCAGGGACAAGGCCGTGGAATGCCACCAAGGAACCTAGCTCCTCGCAATCCACCGAACTATGGGAAGGGGCGTGTGAATCACGTCACTGCTGAAGAAGCCCAGGAAGACCCGGACGTCGTGCTGGGTACGTTCCTTGTCAACTCAGCACCTACAACTGTCTTGTTGGATTCTGGAGCAACGCATTCATTTGTCACTCAAAGATTTGCATTAAAAAGTGGCATGACCCCTACACCCCTGAATAACCCTATGGTGGTACAAACCCCCGGAGCCGAGATGAGAGCCAAGATAGGCTGTAAAGGAGTCAGTATTACCATTAACGGTGTAGACTTCCTAGCAGACCTTATCGTCCTAAGATCGCAAGGCTTGGATGTGATCCTAGGTATGAATTGGCTCAGCAAGCACCAAGGCTTGTTAGACTGTGCCAATCAGACAGTCACTGTGACCAATGACCAAGGAGTCGAAGTCAAGTTTGCCCCCAACTCCTCTTCCGCTCAAGCCGCTAAAGTCAACTGTCTGCCTGAAGTTGGGCTAGATCAAGTACCGGTGGTATGTGAGTATCCTGATGTCTTTCCGGATGAACTACCGGGAATGCCCCCTGACCGTGACATTGAGTTCATCATCGAGCTCGTGCCCGGAGCAGGACCCATCTATAAGAAGCCTTATAGAATGGGGACGGAAGAATTAGCCGAGTGGAAGAAGCAGCTAGAAGAGCAGCTAAGGAAGGGATTTATCCGCCCGAGTGCCTCCCCTTGGGGATCTCCTGTTCTGTTTGTGGCAAAGAGGGACAGTACCATCCGCTTATGCATTGACTATCGTTCCCTCAATGAAGTTACAATCAAGAACACGTATCCACTTCCCAAGATCGAAGATCTGTTTGATCAGCTCAGCGGAGCCAAGGTATTCTCCAAGATCGACCTCAGATCTGGGTATTACCAGCTGAAGATCAGACCCCAAGATATTCCGAAGACGGCATTCGTAACCAGATATGGCCTGTACGAGTGCACGGTCATGTCTTTTGGGTTAACCAATGCCCCAGCTTACTTCATGTATCTCATGAATAAAGTCTTCATGGAATATTTGGACAAGTTTGTTGTTGTCTTCATTGATGACATTCTTGTGTTCTCGAAGTCGGAGGAAGAGCATGAGCAACATCTGAGGATGGTCCTAGACAAGCTTCGTGAGCACCAACTGTATGCCAAATTTAGCAAGTGTGAGTTCTGGCTGCATAAAGTTGGATTCTTAGGTCATGTCTTGACCGAGGAAGGATTATCTGTTGATCCTGCAAAAATCGAAGCTGTGACCCAATGGCAATCTCCAACGACCGTCAAGGAAGTCAGAAGCTTCCTCGGATTAGCGGGCTAGTACCGCAAGTTCGTGGAAGGATTCTCTAGCATTGCACGACCAATGACTCAGCTCCTCAAAAAGGACAAGAAGTTCGAGTGGACGCCAAAATGCGAAGAGAGCTTCCAAGAGCTCAAGAAGAGATTGACAACCGCCCCAGTTCTGGCAACACCTGATATTCACAAGGAGTTCGTGATATATTGTGATGCCTCTTGAACCGGATTGGGAAGTGTTCTGATGCAAGAAGGCCGCATCATAGCATACCTCTCCAGGGAGCTACGACCCCATGAGGAGAACTACGCTACTCACGATCTTGAGCTAGCGGCTGTAGTTCATGCCTTGAAGACATGGCGGCATTACCTCCTAGGGAAACGGTGTGAGATTTACACAGACCACAAAAGTCTGAAGTATATTTTCACCCAAAAGGAATTGAACATGAGGCAGCGGAGATGGTTGGAACTCATCAAAGATTATGACCTCAGTGTTCAGTATCACCCTGGGAAGGCTAACGTGGTGGCCGACGCCTTAAGCAGGAAGGCTTGTTCTTTGAATTTCGTTATTCAAGAAAGGCAGCCAACCTTGTTTAAGGAGATCGAACAATTCAGTTTGGAATTGGTCACCCCCGGATTTCTGGATCATTTGGAAGTCAGACCGACCCTGCTGGACGACGTCAAGAAGGCTCAAGATGGACACGCAAGCATTGAAGGTATCAAGAGGAAGATGAATTTTGGCAAGGCCCCAGGATTCTCCGAAGACGAGTGCGGGATTGTTTGGTACAAAGGTCGCCTCTGCGTACCAAACAACACCGAGCTGAAGACGCTGATTCTGCAAGAAGCCCACGACACTCAGTATTCCATCCACCCAAGAGGAACCAAGATGTACCAAGATTTGAAGGCACGATTCTGGTGGCACTATATGAAGAGAGAGATTGCAACCTATGTTGCAAAGTGTGATGTGTGCCAAAGGGTCAAGGCTGAGTATCAGCGACCTGCTGGATTGCTTCAACCACTCAAGGTTCCTGAGTGGAAGTGGGATAAAGTCGGAATGGACTTCATCACTGGATTACCAAGGTCGAATAGAGGACATGACTCTATCTGGGTCATAGTCGATCATTTGACCAAGGTGGCTCATTTCATTCCTGTCAAGACTACCTACTCAGGCAACCAGCTGGCAACTCTCTATATCAACCGAATCGTAAGTCTTCACGGTGTTCCCAAGGAGATTGTGTCAGATCGAGGCACCCAGTTCACTTCTAGGTTCTGGAAGAGATTCCAAGAAGCCTCGGGAACCAAGTTGTCTTTCAGCACAGCTTTCCACCCACAGACCGGAGGTCAAACTGAGCGAGTCAATCAGATTCTCGAAGACATGCTCTGAGCCTGTGTCCTGGCATATGGAGCCAAGTGGGAAGACTGTCTCCCTTTTGCCGAGTTCTCCTATAACAACAGTTACCAGTCAAGCCTTCAGATGGCACCATTTGAGGTGTTGTACGGACGCAGATGCCGCACACCCCTCAATTGGTCAGAGACTGGAGAAGGACTAGTCTTTGGACCGGATATTCTCCGCACAGCAGAAGAGCAAGTCCAACTAGTCAGAGAGCGATTAAAGGCAGCCAAGTCAAGGCAGAAGAGTTATGCTGACACTCGACGCCGAGACATGAGTTTCCGTGTCGGAGATCATGTGTACCTGCGGGTAACTCCTCTGAAGGGAACCAAGCGTTTCCACGTCAAGGGGAAGCTCGCGCCAAGGTTCATTGGCCCTTTCAAGATCACCGACCGACGAGGAGAAGTGGTTTATCAGTTGGAACTACCACCTGAGCTATCCGATGTGCACAATGTATTCCATGTGTCACAACTCCGGAAATGTCTCCAGGTTCCAGACAAGCCCAGTATCTACAAGGATGTGGATCACCAAGCCATTGATCTGCAGCCTGATCTGACCTACCGCGAGAAACCTATTCGCATTCTGGACGAAGCAGAACGACGTACGCGGAGCCGTACCATCAAGTACTTCAAGGTCCAGTGGAGCAACCACACCGAAGCAGAAGCAACGTGGGAACGAGAAGACTATCTTAGATCCGAGTGTCCCGATCTCTTTTAAGCCCTAGTTTAGGAATCTCGGGGACGAGATTCTTGTAAGGGGGGTAGGTCTGTCACACCCTGCATTTTGTAACATGTTATTTGTAACTTTGAAGCATGAAAATTTGGACCAGCAAAAATTTTCAGCATCATTTGGCTTTTATTTGGAATTGAGTTTTCTTCATGTGCTTTTTCTTGTGCTCATTAAAGTCAACTATGATCTCTTGTAGATTTCATCTCTATACTCAAAACTTCTGCCCAATGATCATGCCAAGTGTTATATAACAGTATAGTATTTTCTTACAAAATTAATTTGGCCAAAAAGTATTTTATAAAATTAGTTTTCCAAAAACCCCTGAATTGAGATTTGCACTGCAAGTACTTGATTTAGGGTGAGAAAATTATTTCAAAAGGTTTATTTGAGACCTAGTAGTCATAGGACTCCCAGAAACCACAAAGTTATAATTTTAAAAGTTATTTTCCTATTTTATTTAAAAGCTTTTTCTTAAGGCCAGAAATGGTCTTTAATAGAGGAAAATTATTTAACTATTTCAAAAATATTTGCCAAAATTCAGAGAGACTCATAGGACATATATTGTCCATATATAAGAGTTTCAACACTTGGTCATGTTCAAAATAATGGGCTAAACCCTCTAAAACCCTTTCTGGATATTTCAAGCTTTTGAAATATTTACAAAGGAAACTTTCTCCAAAAATTTCAGGGAAATTCTATCATGTCATATATGGCATATTTGATGATCTTGCAAAGTCCCATGCCTTGGGAAGCAAGAAAACATCCTCAAACCCCTTCATAACCATTCTGTCAATATTTGAAGTTTGAGCAACTTTACATTGCCAAACTTGTCCAAATGCTCTCAAACTTGGTGCACATGCTAGAATGACCTAATAAGGCACCTAGACCAAATGGCACAAGAATTTGAATAGAGCAACTTGATCAGATCACCTCAAAACCCTTTGTGTTCAAATGCAAATTTGAACAACTTTACATTACCAACTTTTTATCTGGAGCTTCAAACTTTGTGGGCATGATCAATACCCCAAATGATGATGCTACACCAAGTGGTGCATCAAGGGGAGATGATTAGCTTGACTCAATCAAGATGAAACTGTTTCTGTTGATTTCTAGGGTTCACCAAAGTTACATTGGCTAGTTTCTCCAAATGAGCCCAAATTTGGTGAAGCACCCTATTTTCTCATGTCCTTCAACCCTGTCAAGTGCCATGTCAAGTGGACTTCATTTACTTGACCAAACACAGATCAAACACCTTCTGCAGAATTTCTAAAACCCTCAACTTGACCACTTTCACTTTTCTCCATGGCCTCAACTTCTTACCACAGGCTCATTGAGTTACTAGCTACCTCCAGTAACTCCCCCAGCACCCCAGCTCCATGATTGAAGGGTGAAACCCTTGTTTTACCTTGCTGTACAGTAGGTTTCCACCATTTTACCAACACTCTCACACTCTCTCTACATCCCCAGGGCATCCAAGGCCTCAGGGCATTTCTTTACTCCTCCCTCTACGCGCTGGACACTGTTGGACACGCTGGATCGGACCAAACCGGCGAGAGCGCGCTGATGCCAGCAATACGCGCGCTCTGGAGCGCGCAACAGTGCCCTCCGCACGCTGGCTCCAGCCAATCGCCGATCCCCGACAGCCTCGGGCCTCCCCCTCGCGCCAGTCGAGGCGCCTCGACGTCCGCGACCTCCCCGGCGCTGTCCCCCCTCCTCCTGCGCCCTCCAGTGAACGTCGTCGCACACGCACCGGCCGCCCGCTTCGGCTATTCTTTTGCTTCACACGCGCGCGCGCCTCTGACGCTCCCCCGCTCCTCCTCTCACCTCTACTGGACGTGGAGCTCGTCCAGGAACTCCACGGACTCACTCCGCTGGCCTCCCGTGCGCTGTAGCCTCGAGCCGGAGCTCGCCGGCGCACTGGACCACGGGTCTCCGTCGAGCCCCTATAAATAGGCCCTCCCGAGCTTCTCCAACACCACCACAAGCCTCACTCCACTCCACTGAGACCCCCAGCACCCTCCACTCCTCCCCAGGACGCCCCAGTGCTCGGGATCGACCGGAGCTCCGCCGCGTCGGGCCGCCGGCGATCTCGTGGTACGGGCCTCCCCTGCCTCTCCTTCCACCCGTTTCGGAACCGCCGCACCTCACTGACTCTTTCCCCCTCGTTTCCCCTCTCTGTGGCAGTCGGAAACGACCTCGACCACGACCCTCCGACGAGCTTCCGCCGTCCCACCTCGCCGCCGGTGAACCAGGGCTCCCCGCCGTGCCGCACCACCACCACTGCAACCGCCACTCAACACTGAGTCCGTCCCTGGCCTCCGTTGCCGACGCCGTGGCCGGAATCCTCGCCGGTGAGCTCGCCGCCGCCGTGGCCGTGGGGTTAGAGATGACAGGCGGGCCCCGCCTGTCATCCCCCCACCTCTCTCCCCCTCCTCTGTGCCGCTGACCCACGGGCCCCGCCCGTCAGGTTTGAAAACCTGACGTGCGCGCGCTGGCTCCCGTGCGGCTGGGCCAGTCCGCCTGGGCCGTGCACTGTGGCCTCCTCTGGCCCAGTGCATAGGACCCCTTTTTCCTTTTTCTTTTCTGTAAATGCTTTAAACATTTCTACAGAAAAGAAAAATGATCCAAATTAAATATTTTCAACTCCTAAAATCTTGCAATATTCCAACCTATTTAATGGTACCACTTTCATTCTAATCCATGAAACTTTTCTGTACTGTTCAAATTTAAATTCAAATTTGAGCAGTATAACTCCTATTCAAAAATCAATATAATCCATTCTGTAACTCCAAAACTTCAACTAAGATTTTTCCCCACCTTAGAAATCCCTCTAGTATTTTACAAAAATGAGTTGGCATTTTTCTGAGCACTTTGATTTTTCTGTTTTATTTGTATTCTTATTTTCCCGTGGTTATTATGCGACGTATAGATCCCGTATTTGACGAAGTTGCTGTGGAAGAAGAAGGAGAAGGACTTGAAGACTTTGAAGACCAAGCCAATCCAGGCAAGTAGCCCTTTGACCATGATACACTTGTTCCTCGGAACCGTTTGTTTCCGATGCATGATGATAGGGTTACGATGGTAACCTAGTTGATTCCACCACATGATGCATGCTTGATCTTGATCTTGCTAAGTGCTAGATGTCATGCAAATAGATGGTCATGATGCTTATATGATGCATGTGTGAGATGAACCCTCGTAGCTAAATTTTTTGCATGAACCCATTGGGTGCCCCTAATGCCCGAGGGTGATGAAGTGTTAGGTCATCGCTTGAGAAAGAAGTGACGATGTGCCGGTAGATCATGTGCATGGTGGAATGATGGATTAGATTTATGTGTGACTACCGTCCCAACCAAACATGTGCAACCACACTACCCCTTATGGGACGGGGCTTTATTGATTACTTAGGTCGATACTAGCATGGTGCCCGCATTACTAGTGACGGGGAGACTTGAGGTCTTTCCCGGGACGGGGTCGTGCTTGGATAGACGGCCATGACTGTTTTTACAGGGCACCAGACACACCGTTGGTCCCTTCGGGTACGCGTGACATTGAAATTAGGGCAAGTCCCGTGATCTATTGTTTGTACCCGAGGGCCGTGTGCCAACGAGTGGACTCTATGTTAGTGTCGTCTAAGGAAAGGTAATGACCGGGTGCTTACCCCGGGTACTTGAGGTACTGCGGGTCGTGGATAACACGGAAGTTCCCCGGATCTTGTGGGTAAAGTGCGCAACCTCTGCAGAGTGTAAAACTATTCGAATAGCCGTGTCCACGGTCATGGACAGTTGGGTGGTGCTACTTAAACTATGTCCAGAATTTTACTTCCTCGGTGTTGGAATGTGTGTGACAAGTCAAGGATGGTGACTTGACTCGATGAGTTGAATCATATTCATGTTGATGTCGGTAACCTGTTCTCGAGGTTACGCGAGGTTATTGATGCATAAACTTGATGATAGCATATTGTTCTAGCTTCCTGCTAGATTGTTCATTATTGTTCCATTGCATTGTTACCACATCATGGGTTGCTTGCGAGTACATTCAAAGTACTCATTGGCTTGCCATTGGTTATTTAATTGGCCAGGCATGGAAGAACAGGAATATGAGGAAGAGTTCTTTGGAGACGATCATGCGAACTAGGATGCTATCCCAGTCAGAATGCCTGTAGGGTTAAGGCAGATGGCATGGGTTCTACCCGTTTATCGAAGACTTCCGCTACTTGAGTTATTTGCTATTCAGCCCGTGAGGCTCAATCTATGTAAGACTTGGCCATAATGGCCTTAATTCGTGTAAGACTATTTGTATGGATGTAAGACTCTTGTTATTTCAGCTTCTGTGTGTTCAGTGAGCATTGATCTCTGGGATCACTGTACACGTGCATTCGGTGATCTCGACTTCTAAGTCGGGGTCCCCACAGGCATGCTTTACAGCTTAGAATCGGGGCTCCAAAAGCATTTTGAGCAACACGGAGCATATGAGATGTTCCAAGAGCTGCAAATGGTTTTCCAAGCTCATGCCCGAGTCGAGAGATATGAAGTCTCCGACAAGTTCTACAGTTGTAAGATGGAGGAGAATAGTTCTGTCAGTGAGCATATACTCAAAATGTCTGGGTTACACAATCACTTGTCTCAGTTGGGAATTAATCTCCCAGATGACGCGGTCGTTGACAGAATCCTCCAGTGCTCCCACCTAGCTACAAGAGCTTCGTGATGAACTTCAATATGCAAGGGATGGAGAAGTCCATTCCCGAGGTGTATTCAATGCTGAAATCAGCGGAGGTGGAGATAAAAAAGGAACATCAAGTGTTGATGGTGAATAAAACCACTAAGTTCAAGAAAGGCTAGGGTAAGAAGAACTTCAAGAAGGACGGCAAAGGAGTTGACGCGCCCGGTAAGCCAGTTGCCGGGAAGAAGCCAAAGAATGGACCCAAGCCTGAGACTGAGTACTTTTATTGCAAGGGAACGGGTCACTGGAAGTGAACTGTCCCAGATATTTAGCGGATAAGAAGGCCGGAAACGTCAAAGGTATATGTGATATACACGTTATTGATGTGTACCTTACTAGCGCTCGGAGTAGGTCCTGGGTATTTGATACCGGTGCAGTTGCTCACATTTGTAACTCAAAGTAGGAGCTGGCTCACATTTGTAACTCAAAGTAGGAGCTGTGGAATAAGCGGAGACTGACAAAGGATGAGGTGACGACGCGCGTCGGGAATGGTTCCAAGGTCGATGTGATTCCCGTCGGCACGCTACCTCTACATCTACCTTCGGGATTAGTGTTAAACCTCAATAGTTGTTATTTAGTACCAGCTTTGAGCATGAACGTTGTATCTGGATCTCGTTTAATGCGAGATGGCTACTCATTTAAATCTGAGAATAATGGTTGTTCTATTTATTTGAGAGAAATGTTATATGGTCTTGCCCCGCTGGTCAATGGTTTATTCTTAATGAATCTCGAACGTGATGTTACACATATTCATAGTGTGGATGCCAAAAGATGTAAGGTTGATAATGATAGTCTCACATACTTGTGGTACTGCCGCCTTGGTCATATTGGTGTCAAACGTATGAAGAAGCTCCATGCAGAAGGGCTTTTGGAGTATCTTGATTATGAATAATTTGACATGTGTGAACCATGCCTCTTGGGCAAGATGACCAAGACTCCGTTCTCCGGAACAATGGAGCGAGCAACCAACTTATTGGAAATCATACATACTGATGTGTGCGGTCCAATGAGTGTTGAAGCTCGCGGTGGCTACCGTTATGTTCTCACCCTCACTGATGACTTAAGTAGATATGGGTATGTCTACTTGATGAAGCACAAGTCTGAGACCTTTGAAAAGTTCAAGGAATTTCAGAATGAGGTTGAGAATCAACGTGACAGAAAAATAAAGTTCTTATGATCAAATCGTGGAGGAGAATATTTAAGTCACGAATTTGGCACACACCTAAGGAAATGTGGAATTGTTTCACAATTGACGCCGCCTGGAACACCTCAACATAATGTTGTATCCGGACGTCGTAATCGTACTCTGTTGGACATGGTGCGATCTATGATGTCTCTTACCGACTTACCGCTATCATTTTGTCGTTATGCTTTAGAGACTGCCGCATTCACTTTAAATAGGGCACCATCTAAATCCGTCGAGACGGCACCGTATGAACTGTGGTTTGGGAAGAAACCTAAGTTGTCGTTTCTAAAAGTTTGGGGATGCGATGCTTATGTCAAGAAACTTCAACCTGAAAAGCTCGAACCCAAATCAGAAAAATGCGTCTTCATAGGATACCCTAAAGAAACTATTGGGTATACCTTCTACCTCAGATCCGAAGGCAAGATCTTTGTTGCCAAGAATGGATCCTTTCTGGAGAAAGAGTTTCTCTCGAAAGAAGTAAGTGGGAGGAAAGTGGAACTTGATGAGGTGATTGTCACCCTTTCCGAACCGGAAAGTAGCGCAGCGCAGGAAGATGTTTCTGTGGTGCCTGCACCGACTAGAGAGGAAGTTAATGATAATGATCATGAAGCTTCGGATCAAGTTACTGCTGAACTTCGCAGGTCCACAAGGACACGTTCTGCACCAGAGTGGTATGGCAACCCTGTCCTGGAAATCATGTTGTTAGACAACGGTGAACCTTCGAACTATGAAGAAGCGATGGTGGGACCAAATTCCAACAAATGGCTTGAAGCCATGAAATCCGAGATAGGATCCATGTATGATAACAAAGTATGGACTTTGGTTGACTTGCCCGATGATCAGCAAGCCATAGAAAATAAATGGATCTTTAAGAAGAAGACTGACGCGGAAGGTAATGTGACCATCTATAAGGCTCGCCCTATCGCTAAAGGTTATCGACAAGTTCAAGGAATTGACTACGATGACACTTTCTCTCCTGTAGTGATGCTGAAGTCCGTCTGAATCATGTTAGCAATTGCCGCATTCTATGATTATGAGATATATGGCAAATGGACGTCAAAACGGCATTCCTTAACGGCTTCCTTAAGGAAGAACTGTATATGATGCAGCCGGAAGGTTTTGTCAATCCTAAGAATGCTAACAAGGTATGCAAGCTCCGGCGCACCATCTATGGGCTGGTGCAAGCATCTCGGAGTTGGAACATTCGCTTTGATGAGGTGATCAAAGCGTTTGGGTTTGTACAGACTTGGGGGAAGCCTGTATTTACAAGAAAGTGACTGGGAGATCTGTAGCATTTCTCATATTATATGTGGATGACATATTGCTGATGGGAAATGATGTAGAACTCTTGGAAAGCATAAAGGCCTACTTGAATAAATGTTTTTCGATGAAGGACCTTGGAGAAGCTGCTTACATATTAGGCATCAAGATCTATTGAGATAGATCGAGACGCCTCATTGGTCTTTCACAAAGCACATACCTTGACAAGATATTGAAGAAGTTCAATATGGATCAGTCCAAGAAAGGGTTCTTGCCTGTATTGCAAGGTATGAGATTGAGCACATCTCAATGCCTGACCTCAGCAGAAGATAGAGAAAAGATGAGTGTCATCCCCTATGCCTCGGCCATAGGTTCTATTATGTATGCCATGCTGTGTACCAGACCTGATGTGAACCTTGCCATAAGTTTGGTGGGGAGGTACCAAAGTGATCCCGGTATGGAGCACTGGACAACGGTCAAGAACATCCAGAAGTACCTAAAAAGGACTAAGGATATGTTTCTCGTTTATGGAGGTGACAAAGAGCTCGTCGTAAAGGGTTACGTCGATGCTAGCTTCGACACGGATCTGGATGACTCCAAGTCACAAACCAGATACGTGTATATTTTGAATGTTGGGGCAGTCAACTGGTGCAGTTGCAAGCAAAGCGTCATGGCGGCATCTACATGTGAAGCGGAGTACATAGCTGCTTCCGAAGCAACGCATGAAGGAGTCTGGATGAAGGAGTTCATCATCGACCAAGGAGTTATTCCAAGCGCGTCGGGCCCGATGACTCTCTTCTGTGACAACACTGGAACTATTGCCATTGCCAAGGAGCCCAGGTTTCACAAGAAGACCAAGCACATCAAGCACCATTTTAACTCCATCCGAAATTATATTCAAGATGGAGACATAGATATTTGTAAAGTGCATACGGATCTGAATGTCGCAGATCCGGTGACTAAACCTCTTCCACGAGCAAAACATGATCAACACCATAACTCTATGGGTGTTCGATTCATCACAATGTAACTAGATTATTGACTCTAGTGCAAGTGGGAGACTGTTGGAAATATGCCTTAGAGGCAATAATAAAATATTTATTATTATATTTCCTTGTTCATGATAATTGTCTATTGTTCATGCTTTAATTGTATTATTCGGAAACAGTAATACATGTGTGAATACATAGACCACAACATGTCCCTAGTGAGCCTCTAGTTGACTAGCTCATTGATCAATAGATGGTTACGGTTTCCTGACCATGGACATTGGATGTCATTGATAATGGGATCACATCATTAGGAGAATGATGTGATGGACAAGACCCAATCCTAAGCCTAGCAGAAGATCGTGTAGTTCGTATGCTAAAGCTTTTCCAATGTCAAGTATCCTTTCCTTAGACCATGAGATTGTGCAACTCCCGGATACCGTAGGAGTACTTTGGGTGTGCCAAACGTCACAACGTAACTGGGTGGCTATAAAGGTACACTACGGGTATCCCCGAAAGTATCTGTTGGGTTGGCACGAATCGAGACTAGGATTTGTCACTCCGTATGACAAAGAGGTATCTCTGGGCAAACTCGGTAATACATGATTGTCCATTTTGCGTCATGATTATATGTTGATATTTATTACATTATGGGCTGTTATTACATGTTTTGTCACAATACTTATGTCTTTTCTCTCTTATTTTACAAGGTTTACATGAAGAGGGAGAATGCCGACAGCTGGAATTCTGGGCTAGAAAAGTAGCAAACTATAGAAACCTATTCTGCACAACTCCAAAAGCCCCGAAACTCAACAGAACTTCATTTCGGAAAATATAAAAATATCTGTCGAAAGAAGTCCACGAGAGGGGCCACCGGCTGTCCACGAGGGTGGGGGGCGCGCCCCCTGCCTCGTGGGCCAGCCGAAAGGCCTCCGATGCCCATCTTCTCCTATATGAGGTGTGTTGACCTGGAAAAAAATCATAAGGAGGCTTTCAGGACCAGACGCCGCCGTCTCGAGGCGGAACTGAGGCGAAAACCAATCTAGGGCTCCGGCATAGCTGTTCTGCCGGGGATACTTCCCTCCGTGAGGGGGAAATCGTCACCGTCGTCATCACCAACAACTCTCCCATCCTGGGGAGGGCTGTCTTCATCAACATCTTCACCAGCACCATCTCCTCTCAAACCCTAGTTCATCTCTTGTATCCAATCTTTGTACCCAAACCTCAGATTGGTACCTGTGGGTTGCTAGTAGTGCTGACAACTCCTTGTAGTTAATGCTAGTTGGTTTATTTGGTGGAAGATCATATGTTCAGATCCATTATGCATATTAATACCCCTCTGATCATGAACATTATTATGCCTTGTGAGTAGTTACTTTGGTTCCTGAGGACATGGGAGAAGTCTTGCTATTAGTAGTCATGTGAATTTGGTCTTCGTTCGATATTTTGATGAGATGTATGTTGTCTCTCCTCTAGTGGTGTCATGTGAACGCCGACTACATGACACTTCACCATTATTTGGGCCTAGAGGAAGGCATTGGGAAGTAATAAGTAGATGATGGGTTTCTCGAGTGACGGAAGCTTAAACCCTAGTTTATGCGTTGCTTCGTAAGGGGCTGATTTGGATCCATATGTTTCAGGCTATGGTTAGGTTTACCTTAATACTTCTTTTGTAGTTGCGGATGCTTGCACTAGAGGTTAATCATAAGTGGGAGGCTTGTCCAAGTAAGGACAGCACCCAAGCACCGGTCCACCCACATACCAAATTATCAAAGTACCGAACGCGAATCAGATGATCGTGATGAAAACTAGCTTGACGATAATTCCCATGTGTCCTCGGGAGCGCTTTCCTTTATATAAGAGTTTGTCCAGGCTTGTCCTTTGCTACAAAAAGGATTGGGCCACCTTGCTGCACCTTACTTACTTTTACCTTTTGTCACTTGCTACCAATTATCTTATCACCAAACTACCTGTTACCTATAATTTCAGTGCTTGCAGAAAATACCTTACTGAACACTGCCTATCATTTCCTTCTGCTCCTCGTTGGGTTCGACACTCTTACTTATCGAAAGGACTACGATAGATCCCCTACACTTGTGGGTCATCAGTACATCATCGTAATGAGCTCAATGTGACTAAGGGGTTGGTCACGGAATGATGTGTTACGGAACGAGTAAAGAGACTTGCCACAATGAGATTGAACAAGGTATCGGTATACCGACGATCGAATCTCAGGGAAGTGCTATACCATAGACAAAGGGAATCGTATACGGGATTGATTGAATCCTTGAAATCATGGTTCATCCGATGAGATCATCGTGGAACATGTGGGAGCCAACATGTGTATCCATATCCCGCTGTTTGTTATTGGCCGGAGATATGTCTCGGTCATGACTGCATGGTTCCCGAACCCGTAGGGTCTACACACTTAAGGTTTGCTGACGCTAGGCTTATAGGGAATGTAGTATGTGGTTACCGAATGTTGTTCGGAGTCTCGGATGAGATCCCAGACATCACGAGGAGTTCCGGAATGGTTCGGAGGTAAAGATTTATATATGGGAAGTCCCGTTTTGGTCACCGGAAGTGTTCCGGGCGTTATTGGTAACGTACCGGGACCACCCGAAGGGTTCCGGGGGTCCACCGGGAGGGGCCACCAGCCCCAGAGGCTTGTGTGGGCCAAGTGCGGGAAGGGACCAGCCCTAGGTGGGCTAGTGCGCCCCCCACCAAGGCCCAGGGCGCAGGGGATAGGAGAGGAGGCAAACCCTAGGTGCAGATGGGCCTTAAGGCCCACCCTAGGGGCGCCCCCTCTCTCCCCCCTCGTGGCCGCCCCCCAGATGGGATATGGGGATGCCGCCACCCCTAGGGGGGAACCCTAGATGGGGGCGCAGCCCCTCCCCTCCCCTATATATATGTGGGGGTTTGGGGCTGCCAGATGCATGAGTTCCTCTCTCTCTTGGCACAGCCCTACCCCTCCTCCTCCTCGTCTCTTGCGGTGCTTGGCGAAGCCCTGCTTGAGTGTCACGCTCCTCCACCACCACCACGCCGTCGTGCTGCTTCTGGACGAAGTCTTCCCCAACCTCTCCCCCCCCTTGCTGGATAAAGGTGCGGGAGACGTCAACGGGCTGCACGTGTGTTGAATGCGGAGGCGCCGTTGTTCGACGCTTAGATCGGATTCGACCGCGATCTGAATCACTTCGTGTACGAATCCACCAACCGCGTTCTTGCAACGCTTCCGCGTCGCGATCTTCAAAGGTATGAAGATGCACTCCCCTCTTGTTGCTAGTAATCTCCATCTATAGATCTTGGTGATGCGTATGATTTTTTTGATTTTCTGCAACGATCCCCAACAGGCGCAACCACGGCAGTGCGGTCGGGCAGGGAGCGGGGTTTTGGTCGGAGCTCTCGCTGCCAGGGACGGCGAAGGCATGCTGCTCTACCGGTGATCACTGCCTCGGTCGGGAGGCATACGACAACCATCAAGCTGTCCAGCCTAGATCCGACAGTATGAAAATAAAATAAAATCATGTGGCCGCATTTTAGTTTTCAGTCAACAGACGTGTGATCACTCTTGTATCTTACTTAAGATCAGAGATATGTGTCGTTCTCAACATTTTGCCTTTTCTGCATCTTCAGTCACACCGTCTTCCTTCTCACCGCAGCTACTCCAACAAGGGAAGCATACACCAAAAGGGAGCTATAGTCCCCACTCAGCAGTTCCCTGCATCGTATGTGCGTGCCCAACTGTGACAGCCACAACAACTGCTGGGCCATCGACAAGTCAGCACATGATGCTCACTCCTATGGATGGCGGCCAGATAAGTTGTACCCTTATCTTACTTGTGTGCAACATTTATGGCATTGTTATTCATCTAAGCATGGAAAATAGATTATCACATTTCACTGTATATTCACGCTGATCTCTTAAGAGTCTTGTTCAGGAGTTAACGTTGTTCCATAGTTCAGACAAGAGACTTGTTCTTTAGGCAACACTATTCCATAGTTATCATCCATCAGCCAATGTTATCCCACAAGCTGGTGATTATACCACTTCTAGTATTACCTATGTTGTCCTTTAATACTTTTGTGTGCCATCTTGTTAAACTCGAGTACAAACGATACATATTCTGTAGCTTTCATTTGTGTTCTCCCTTCAGTTTTTCAGACCTGTTGTTGCAAGCTAAGCCCAGTCCTACTATTTATGTCGTCTCCTACAGGCACTTATTACATAAATCTAACTACTTGTAGTCTTCCATGCATGTCAGATGTAATTGCACACACGGATATATCCACAAGAAACTCAGGGAGCAATGTAACGGCCCTCAAACTTGACGTCAATGATACCCAATATGATGGTACATGTAAAGGCAGTTCTTCAGAAGACTTGCAGAATGATGTCGAATCCTATTTACCCCACAAGGTCCTTTCTCTAACTTGGCCCATGATATGGGTACAACATGCATATAATGTCCTGGAGTGCATCTACTCTGTTGCAATGCCATGTGCTTAGCTTGCTGATCATGCATGTAAATATGTCATGCCTTCCTATTTTTTAGTACCTATTCCATTCATGATAACATGTTTTCAAATTCAAGTACTTTCATTCTACTCTGTTGCAATGCCATCTTCTTAGTTTGGACATCTTGCTTCTGAATATCTTATGCATTGTTATTCATCAGTATGTACTTCATCTGTCTACCATACCATGTTTTTTTACATTGAACTGATGTTCTAGTGGTCTGTTGCAATGCCATCTTAGTTTCCCAATCATACAAGCATATTTTGCCTTAGTGTTTTTCTGTATGTATTCTGCTATCACACAGTTTTGCATTCAACTAGTGTTTTTTTACTTTGTTGTCCTGTCGTATCCCTAAATCTTACATCACACTCCCTCCGTCCGTATTACATGTCGCAGAAATGGATAAAAATGGATGTATCTAGAACTGAATTACACCTAGACACATCCATTTATTTCCGGATGGAGGGAATACATATCAATATGTCATGCCTTTCTATTCTTCAGTACCTATTCCATCTCTGTGCCGTAGCATGTTTTATAACTGAAGCACCATTCTTCTATATAAGGCATGCAAGGGGAAGACGGCTATGTTAGAATCTGAAGGGTTACAAAGGTCTTTGCAAAAGATCGAAATGCCAGGAGATAGTAAACCAAATCCAGTGTTCATAGATACTTCTCCAACCCAATTTCTACTAATAATAAGCAGATTCAAGTGGCCAAACAACTAGTCCGCTCCAGTCCAGCAAAAATATGTCAACTCCATTCTAAAAAGGGTGTGCGTATCCTCACATCATGAAATTTTATATCATTCAGCTCATATTTTCTATATGTTTCTTACCCATCTCTCTTTTAGAAAATAAGCTTAAATGACAGAAGACTTTCTAAAGTGGGATCATGTTCGAGCAAAGTATCTTGCGGGAATTCTCTGTGCTCCAATGCTGATGTAAGTACCCATTGTATATCACTAAATTTTTACATCAACATGTATTTTGTTAATCGGCATTACTCCAACCTTTATCTGATCTAAATTTATTTGTAGCCAAATGTATAATTAAAGGTGACAATGTTGATTTTTGTAAGTAAAACTGCCTGGTAGTTTTGCATACTGAGCTGCATGAGTGTACTATCTCATATCATGCAGATTACTAAATTGTAGTGTTGTTCTGGTTGCCCAATCATTCATTGTGTCAATGTTGCTTTCCTATTACCTTACCTGGCTAATGATAGTTGTGCCATATTGTGTTAATTTGGTGTAGGCTGGTGTGATCTGGTTGTCCAAACGTTCATTGTGTCAATGTCTCTTTTCTATTATTATCTAACCTGGCTAATTTGGTGTAGGCTGCTGAAGATAAGAAGACAAACTCTGAAAATAGTAACGCAAGCCCATTGTTTCTTTCCAATAAATGTAGGCAAGGTAATATGGCAATAACTCTCAATTAATCTATCCAGTTCCCCTTCTAATTTATGTTATGATGCATTGGTCGAGACACTCTCCACTATCAATAATACAAGCCTGCCAGAATACCCATCTGAATCTGTTGAGTTTCCTATGTCTCAATTCCAACGGAAAAAATGTATGTTTGTGAACGAATTACTGGCCAAAGCAATCATGGAAATCATGGCGGAATCAGAGGTGCACATTCCTGTGCACCAAGAACTGATCAATGTTTTCAGAGATAGTGTAGCAAATAAGAAAGAACTTGCTCACATGCTTATGGGCGTCATCCGCGATGAGGTTGCAGATTGTGAAGTTGTAGATCGTTAAGCTCTGTTCATTTATTTGCATTGGCACCAATCTTTTATTGCCCAATGGATGTAATTTCCTGTATTATATCCTGGATGTGCAACGTTTTTCCTTGTATACCGTATGGTTGCTTAGCGCGCCTCGCATTCCAGCTAACCGGTCTTTAGGAAGGCAAAAAAGGAATGAAATTTTTAGTTGGTAGTACAGTCGTGGGCCCAAATAAAGGAAGTGGCCCACTCAACTTAATGGGCTTCCCTAATGGGCTCGTATGGGCCAAAATTGTCATAGGCCTTTCATTGATCAGTTTTTGTCATGTCCATAATTGTTTGTCGTAATGGGATCAAATTATAGCTGGGCCGGAATCGACAATATCTAATTGGGCCTGTAGACATGCTCGAACTCTACTGGGCCCATTATGTTAATGGGACGTAACCAGGCTGGGCCGCTAGAAACAAGCAAATAGTTAATGCTCGGCCTATTATCTCTCGGGTCGTTAACATGCTGACATCGAAGTGCGCAATAAGTGGGCCCATTTAATTTCGCAGGCCGTTAACAGGCAGATTCTCGGGCCGGGCTATATATGGCCCAACTATGTTGTGGGCCTTTAGCAGGCCGAAAGAGAAACTGGGCTAAACTCATTTATGGGCCGTTAAGAGGCCAAAACACAGGTCCGACTGCAAATGGCCCAACTCATTTATGGGCTGTTAACAGGCCAAAACCCAGGTCCGACTACAAATGGCCCAACTCATTTATGGGCCTTTAACGGGCTGAAAGACACACCGGGCTGGGAATTGGCCCAACACTTAAATGAGTTGCTAACAGGCCGAAAGACGTACATCCTGAAAATTGGCCCATCCCTCGAATGGGCCGTTAACAGGCCGAAACGACATAGGGCCAATATTTAGCCCAAATATATAGTGGGCTGTTAACAGGCTCGAACTGACGATGGGCTACAATGGTATCAAATAGTTAACGGGCCATTGACTGGCCGAATTAGTACATCTCGTATGGGTCGTGGGCTTAAATGGATCAGACACCAGTAGGCCCTATATGGGACGGCCTGCTAATTTTGACTGGGCCGGCCTCTTTCACCTAAATGGGCCACTGTTGGCCTTGCCACGTGCCAACGTATCATAGGCGCCTCCCATACAATGAGTGGATGCTACCTCTTGAGCTTGCGTTGTATTCCCTCAAAGAGGAAAGGGAGATGCAACACAGTAGCGTAAGTATTTCCCTCAGTTTTTGAGAACCAAGGTATCAATCCAGTAGGAGACCACGCGCCAGTCCCTCGCACCTGCACAAACAAATAAGAACTTCACAGCCAACGCGATAAGGGGTTGTCAATCCCTTTATGGTCACTTACGATAGTGAGATCTGATAGAGATGATAGTTTATAATTTTGGTATTTTTGGTTTAATAAAACAACAAATAAACAACGGAGATATAAATTGACGGGAAAGTAATATGATAGAGATAGACCTGGGGGCCATAGTTTTCTCTAGTGGCTTCTCTCATGATAGCGATATTCTACGGCGGGTAAACAAATTACTGTCGAGCAATTGATAGAAAAGCGAATAATTATGAGACTATCTAGGCATGATCATTGTATATATGCATCACGTCCAAGACAAGTAGACCGACTCCTGCCTGCACTACTACTATTACTCCACACATCGACCGCTATCCAGCATGCATCTAGTGTATCGAGTTCATATGAACAGAGTAACGCCTTAAGAAAGATGACATGATGTAGAGGGATAAACTCAAGCAATATGATGAAAACCCCATCTTTTTATCCTCGATGGCAACAATACAATACGTGCCTTGCTTCCCCTACTGTCACTGGGAAAGGACACCGCAAGATTGAACCCAAAGCCAAGCACTTGTCCCATTGCAAGAACTATAGATCTAGTAGGCCAAACCAAACCAATAATTCGAAGAGACTTGCAAGGATATTATGAGCACACATAAAAAGTTCTAAAAAGAACCAAATATTTTTCATAGATAACCTCGATCATAAACTCACAATTCATCGGATCTCGACAAACACACCGCAAAAATAGATTACATCGAATAGATCTCCTCGAAGACCGAGGAGAACTTTGTATTGAGATCCGAAGAGAGAGAAGAAGCCATCTAGATACTAGCTATGGACCCGAAGGTCTGTGGTAAACTGTTCACAACTCATGGTGAGGGCGATGATGATGATGATGAAGGCCTCCGTGATGGATCCCCCTCCCGGAACAGGCTCCAAGATGGGATCTCCACGGGAACAGCAGCTACGGCGGTGGAATTAGGGTTTTCTCTCTGCGTACAGAGTTTCTGGGGTACGTAGGTATATATAGGAGGAAGAGGGGCACCAGGGGGCCACAGGGCTGCCCTCGAGGCAGGGGGCGCACACTGGGAAGGGGGGCGCGCCCCCCACCCTCGAGGGTGGGCCCCCTATCCTCTGTCTTGGCCCCGAAGTCTATCTTGCGTGATTTCCTCCAAAAATATCTCCTGCGAAGGTTTCATTCCGTTTGGACTCCGTTTGATATTTCTTTTCTGCAAAACCCTGAAATAGGCAAAAAACAGCAATCTGGACTGGGCCTTGGGTTAGTAGGTTAGTTCCAAAAATGATATAAAAGTGAATGATAAAGCCCATTAAACATCCAAGCCTTCATAAATAATAGCATGGAACAATCAAAAATTATAGATACGTTGGAGACGTATCAAGCATCCCCAATCTTAATTCCTGCTTGTCCTCGCGTAGGTAAATGATAAAGAAAGAAGTTTTGATGTGGAATGCTAACCAATATAGTTTTTCAATGTAATTGTCTTAATTGTGGCATGAATGTTCAGATCTGAAAGATTCAAGATAAAAGTCTATATTGACATAAGAAATAATAATACTTCAAGCAATACTAACAAAGCAATCACGTCTTCTCAAAATACTATGGCTAAAGAAAGTTATCCCTACAAAATCATATAGTGTTGGCTATTCTCCCTTATTATCACACAAAATATTCATATCATGCACAACCCCGATTTCAGCCAAGCATATGTTTTCATGCTCTATCTTTTCAAACCTTTCAACTTTCACGCAATACATGAGCATGAGCCATGGACATAGCACTATGGGTGGTTGTGGAGAAAACAAAAAGGAGGGAGATAGTCTCACATCGACTAGGCGTATCAACGGGCTATGGAGATCCCCATTAATAGATATCAATGTGAGTGAGTATGGATTGCCATGCTACGGATGCACTAGAGCTAAATATGAATGAAAGCTCAACAAAAGAAACTAGTGGGTGTGCATCCAACTTGCTTGCTCATGAAGACCTAGGGCATTTGAGGAAGCCCATCGTTGGAATATACAAGCCAAGTTCCATAACGAAAATTCCCACTAGTATATTAAAGTGACTAAACATGAGACTCTCTACAATGAAGAACATGGTGCTACTTTGAAGCACAAGTGTGGAAAAAGATAGTAGCAGTTGTCCCTTTTTTCATTTCCTTTTTTTTCCTTTTTTTTTCTTTTTTGGGCCTTTCTTTTTTCTTTGGCCTTTTTTTCTTTTTTTTTGCGGAGGGGCTTTATAGATTCAGCCTTTCCTCCCATGGGACAATGCTCTATAAATGATGATCATCACACTTTCATTACCACACAAGATTACAACTCGATACTACAACAACAAAGTATGACTCTATATGAATGCCTCCGGTGGTGTATCGGTATGTGCAATGAAACAAGAGTGACATGTATAAAAATTATGCATGGTGGCCTTGCCACAAATACGATTTCAACTACATGATCATGCAATGGCAATATATCTCGGAATGGCTATGGAAATGCCATGATAGGTAGGTATGGTGGCTGTTTTGAGGAACAACATGGTGGTTGTTTTGAGGAAGGATATATAGTGGGTTTATGGCACCGGCGAAAGTTGCGCGGTACAAGAGAGGCTAGCAATGGTAGAAGGATGAGAGTGCGTATAATCCATGGACTCAACATTAGTCATAAGAACTCATATACTTATTGCAAAAATCTACGAGTCATCAAAACAAAGCAATCAACGCATGCCCCTAGGGGGAGGTAGGTAGGAGCTAACCATCGCGCGCCCCCGACCTCCACACAAAGGTTGACACTCTACAAATACCTCATGCTTTAACTTAGTCACATAACGGTTCACCATATGTGCATGCTATGGGAATCACCAACCTTAATGCAAATATTTCTCAATTTCATAATTACTCCACTAGCATGACTCTAATATCACTATCCTCGTGCCTCAAAACAATTTTCAAGGATCCAACATCTCTTTCTATTCAATGCACTTGATGTGATTTTTTTTACTACATTGACATTGGATGTCTATCATGTGAAGACTAGTTTCTTTAGCCTGAACACTTTACCATGCTGTTTTAATACACTCTCAAATATATCTAAGTGAAGCATGAGAGTTCAACAATTTCTACAAAATATTATCACCACCGTGCTCTAAAAGATATAAGTGAAGCACTAGAGCAAAAACTATTCAACTCAAAAGATATAAGTGAAGAACATAGAGTGTTCTAATAATTTCTAGGGCATATTTAACTCTCTCAAATAGGTGTGTCCAGAAAGGATGATTGTGGCAAACTAATAAGCAAAGACTCAAATTATACAAGACGCTCCAAGCAAAACACATAACATGTTGCGAATAAAAATATAGCTCCAAGTATAGTTACCGATGGATGAAGACGAAAGAGGGGATGCCTTCCCGGGGGATCCCCAATCTTAGAATTTTGATTATCTTGAATTTACTTGGGGTGCCATGGGCATCCCCAAGCTTAGGCCTTTGCTACTCCTTGTTCCATAGTCCATCAAAGCAATACTCAAAACTTCAAAACTTCACAACACAAAACTTAGAAAAATATTCTCGTGAGCTCCGTTAGTAAGAGAAAGCAAACCACCACTCAAAGGTACAGCAAGTAATTCATTCATTGTTTATATTGGTTTTAAACCTACTGTACTCCAAGTTCTCTATGGTTCATATCCTCCAATATTACTCATAGATGCATCGGAATAAGCAAACAACACACGAAAAATAGAATCTGTCAAAAAACAGAACAGTCTGTAGTAATCTGCTGAGTTCGCCTACTTCTGGAACTCCACAAAATTCAAAATAAATTGGTAAATTTGCGCAATTTGTCTACCAATCAGCAGAAAAAAGAATCAACTAAAATCCACACTCCAGTAAAATCTGAAGACTACTTTAGCGAGCGCCGATGATTCTGTTTTTCACAGCAAGATCAAATAAACTTCACACAAGTCTTACCAAAGGTTCTACTTGTCACAAACACTAAACAAAACATGAAAACACATCTAATCAGAGGCTAGATGCAATATTTATTCCCTAACAGCAACAAAAACAAAAAATATAAAATTGGGTTGCCTCCCAACAAGCCCTTTCTTTATAGCCCTTAAGATAGGCTTAAGAATTCAGTGATGCTCACATGAAAGATAAGAATTGAAGCACAAAGAGAGCACCATAAAACATGTGACAAACACATCTAAGTCTAACATACTTCCTATCCATAGGAATTTTATAGGAAAACAAATTAGCAAGACAAGCAAGATCTAGCATATGCAAGGAAGAAGAAAGAAACAATAGCAATCTCAACATGACGAGAGGTAATTTAGTAACATGAAGATTTCTACGACCATATTTTCCTCTCTCAAAATAATTGCATGTAGGATCATAAGCAAATTCAACAATATAGCTATCACATAACATATTCTCAACACGATCCACATGCATACAGAGTTGACACTCTTCCAAAATAGTGGAATCAACATTAACTAAAGTCATGATTTTTCCAAACCCACTTTCAATATTGTTGCAATCATTATTATCAATCTCATAATAATCATGGGGGTTAAATAAATTTTCAAGATCATAAGAAGAATCACCCCAATCATGATCATTGCAACAAGTAGTAGCCATAGCAAAACAAGCATCCCCAAGCTTAGGGTTTTGCATATCATTAACACAATTGACATTTATAATAGCATCATTGCAATCATGCTTTTTATTTAAGGAGCTAACATGAATCACTTTTTCTTTCAACAATTCCTCACAATTTTCAGATTCATAAATTTCAAGCAAAGCCTCATAAAGATAATCTAGTGCACGCAGCTCACTAGCAATATGTTCAACGTAATTGGATCTCTTAAAGAGATTAGCAAGTGGATGAGGATCCATACTTTAGCAAGCAAAGATGCAAGCTAATTGAGGGCACATAGCAACACAGGCAAACAAGAGGCACGCGAATGATAAACACAAGGCAGAAGAAGGGCAAAAAACGGCAAGGGTGTAGTGGGGGAGAGGAAAACGAGAGGAAAATAAATGTAATGCGAAGGATAAGGGTTTGTGATAGGTACTTGGTATATGACTTTTGCATAAGCCTCCCCGGCAACGGTGCCAGAAATTGGCTAGTTGACGGGGTGGCAAATCTTGACTTGACTTGGCATGAGTCTCCCCGGCAACGGCGCCAGAAATTCTTCTTGCTACCTCTTGAGCTTGCGTTGTATTTCCTCGAAGAGGAAAGGGAGATGCAGCACAGTAGCGTAAGTATTTTCCTCAATTTTTGAGAACCAAAGTATCAATCCAGTAGGAGACCACACGCCAGTCCCTTGCACCTGCACAAACAAATACGAACTTCGCAGCCAACGCGATAAGGGGTTGTCAATCCCTTTACGGTCACTTATGATTGTGAGATCTGATAGAGATGATAGTTTATATTTTTGGTATTTTTGGTTTAATAAAACAGCAAATAAACAACGGAGATATAAATTGACGGGAAAGTAATATGATAGAGATAGACCCGGGGGCCATAGTTTTCTCTAGTGGCTTCTCTCATGATAGCAATATTATATGGCGGGTAAACAAATTACTGTCGAGCAATTGATAGAAAAGCGAATAATTATGAGACTATCTAGGCATGATCATTGTATATAGGCATCACCTCCGAGAAAAGTAGACCGACTCCTGCCTGCATCTACTACTATTACTCCACACATCCATGTCTTCGGATACAACCCAAAAAGGCTTGCCTGTTCTTACTGCATAAACCCTTGTGATCATTTCGCGAACTTTGTGTAACTCTTCTACTTCTAGTAAAAATTCTGGTGTCCTTGCCGGATAATAAGCACTAGCAGGTTGGTGAAGCAAAACTCGCGTGAGGGAATGCTATACGCTTGGTGGGTTCTCCTCCAAGCAGAATGAAGGACGCCATGGAGGCGGCTATCCAGCATGCATCTAGTGTATTGAGTTCATACGAACAGAGTAACGCCTTAAGAAAGATGACATGATGTAGAGGGATAAACTCAAGCAATATGATGAAAACCCCATCTTTTTATCCTCGATAGCAACGATACAATACGTGCCTTGCTGCCCCTACTGTCACTGGGAAAGGACACCGCAAGATTGAACCCAAAGCCAAGCACTTCTCCCATTGCAAGAACTATAGATCTAGTAGGCCAACCAAACCAATAATTCGAAGAGACTTGCAAGGATATTATGAGCACACATAAAAAGTTCAGAGAAGAACCAAATATCTGACATCAATAACCTTGATCATAAACTCACAATTCATCGGATCTCGACAAACACACCACAAAAAGAGATTACATCGAATAGATCTCCTCAAAGACCGAGGAGAACTTTGTATTGAGATCCGGAGAGAGAGAAGAAGCCATCTAGATACTAGCTATGGACCCGAAGGTCTGAGGTAAACTACTCACAACTCATGGTGTGGGCGATGATGATGATGATGATGATGAAGGCCTCCGTGATGGATCCCCCTCCCGAAACAGGCTCCAAGATGGGATCTCCACGGGAACAGTAGCTACGGCGGTGGAATTGGGGTTTTCTGTCTGCGTACGGAGTTTCTGGGGTACGTAGGTATATATAGGAGGAAGTGGGGCACCAAGGGCCACAGGGGCTGCCCTCGAGGCAGGGAGCGCGCCCCCACCCTCGAGGGTGGGTCCCCTGTCCTCTGGCTTGGCCCCGAAGTCTATCTTGCATGATTTCCTCCAAAAATATCTCCTGCGAAGGTTTCATTCCGTTTGGACTCCGTTTGACATTCTTTTTCTGCAGAACCCTGAAATAGGCAAAAAACTGCAATCTGGACTGGGCCTTTGGGTTAGTAGGTTAGTCCCAAAAATGATATAAAAGTGAATGATAAAGCCCATTAAACATCCAAGACTTCATAAATAATAGCATGGAACAATAAAAAATTATAGATACGTTGGAGACGTATCAGTGGACGACATCTGTCCCAACGATGAGCTGACACATGGATCTTCGGGCCAATGAGAATTTTACACGTGGAAAGTCACCATTAGTCGTCGCTGTTAGCGGGTTATCGGATCCAAAACCACCCCGATAGCTTAACGGCGACCCGTTATGGTGGATGCCACGTGGCGGTTACCCTTGACGAAAGCACTTCCATGACGCGACATTTATCATCATGGAAGTGGACACTTTCGTGATGATAATTTTGGTATTGTCATGGAACACTTCTACGATAGCACAGGTATGACTATCTTGATTCTGTCATAAAATGACTATCTTGATTCTGTCATAAAATCGTCATGAATGTACATGCATGACAGAAAATGTGACCTACCATGACAAACAAATATTATCACGGAAGTGTTTTTTTGTAGTGATGTGCCAAGTCAAGCCACTTGAATCATTCAAAGGAGGATACCATCCTATCATACTACATCACAACCATTTTAAAAGCATGTTGGCAGGCAAGGTAAATCATTATAAACTCATAGCTGATTAAGCATGGCATGGGTAACTATAATCTCTAATTGTCATTGCAAACATGTCTCATACATAATGGGCTTAATCAAGAACGATGAGCTAATCATATTTACAAAAACAAAATAGGTCGAGTTCATACCAGCTTTTCTCCATCTCAATCATTTCATCATTTATCATCATTATTGCCTTTCACTTGCACGACTGAACAGTGCGAATAATAATAATAGTGCACGCGCATTGGACTAAGCTGCAATCTGCAAATATTTATTCAAAGGAGAAGACAAGGTAATATGGGCTCTTTGTTAGATAATCAATAATGCATATGAGAGCCACTCATCATTTTCATTGTGGTCTTCTCCTCTTGACCCCCAAAGAAAAAGAAAAAGAATTTCAAAGAAACACACTGAAATGTTTTTGGAGTTTTTGTTTTTCTGAAGAAAGTAAAACAAGAACGAGAAAAACTATTTACATGGGAAAGCTCACAACAAACAAAATAAGAACAATAAATCTTTTTGGGTTTTCTATTAATACTACAAACTACTAGAAGAACAAGCAAGAAAGAAAATACAAAAAAAGGCGAGAAATATTTTTGGGTTTTCCAAAGTTTTTCGAACACACAAGAAGAAAGCAAGAAGAATAAACTAACATGGATGATACAATGAAAAAGTATGAACACCGATGATACGTCTCCAACGTATCTATAATTTTTTATTGTTCCATGCTATTATATATTCTGTTTTGGATGTTTAATGGGCTTTATTATGCACTATTATTGTAATGCCCAGGATGGGACTATACCTCCTACGTGTCGAGGCACGACTTAAAGGTATAAGCCCATCCTAGAATGATATCAAGTTTGGTATCTTTGCACGACTCATGTAAAAGAGGGATTAAATTGGAAAAGGAGATAGTTGGCTTACACTCGCCACTTCACACAATACATTACATAAGCAAAACATCATTCAAAACATCACAACCCGACTACGGGTGAAGATCCAAAAGAAAGATACCAAAACAACATAAAGCCACAGGTCAGGATCGAATCCTAGTAGAAACCACTACTGATCGTCGAAACATCACAAGCATACGGCCAAACTCTTCATCGAACTCCCGGTGAAGAACTGATCCATCTCCTGCATCAAACTCGGCTGAACCTGCATCTGGTGTGGTGAAGTAACTGTGAGCCACAGAGGACTCAGCAATCCCGTTCCCGGGTAACATGACTATTTAAGCCTTGGGTGTGGAAAGGCTGAAGAAAGAACAAGAGTCTGCAGCAGCAACTAGCACTAGCTTACGTAATAGAGAGCGAGAAGAGAAGTGCTTCGGTCGAGAGATGATCACGAAGTGATCCTAACTAAAGCACGCCAAACATAACCCCACCGTGTTCATCTCCCGAAAGCCCTTTCGGAAAATGACAGTCACGGTACGCACGCTGGTAGTGTATTGGAACATGGTGTCAAGTTATCTACAACCGGATATTAACAAGCTCCCATCTGCCACATAACCACGGGCACGGCTTTCGAAAGTTCATAACCCTGCAGGGGTGTTCCAACTTGGCCCATGACAAGCCCACGATCCGCGGAGTCGCAACTCCAAGGTGGGAAGACCCGAGTATTCTCGGAATCCCGTGCTCAAGATACTCCGAACTAAGGTAAGGCTAATCCAGCAAATCCTCCCGGCGTGTCGACACCCTGATAGGTAGCCGTGCGGATCTAGTCTCAGGACACGACCGGATGGGCGATTCTACAGGTTTTTACTAAACCTCGAGTTTCCTCGTGGTGGCCCCGCAGACTCCCCGTTTCAGACCAACACTCATGTGGAGCACTGGCCCGGGGTTGTTGATAAAAAAATAAAAGGGATAGCTAGTCCCTATGCAAGTTTTATTAGTTATTAGGCGAATAGTACCAAATGTTGGGACTTGCTGGAAAAGACTTAGCACTTAGCGGTTTATCGAGGGGGCCCCATAAACCCCAACCGTGTGAGGAACGCATAATCAAGGAACATAACACCGGTTTATACGGTTCCTAACGGCATGAGTGGAACAAATCACCAAGCAAAAGGCTTAGCCTTCCACCCTTGCCAATATATAGATGATTTCATTTTAAGCATTTATATAGTGTGATATAACCCAACCAAACTTCAACATGAAGCAAGCATCTTCAACTTCACCTGCAACTAACAATGCTATAAGAGGGGCTGAGCGAAGCGTACTTAGCCAATCAATGGTTTGCATAGGTAGGGTGGTTAGACAGGATCATGGTTACAATAGGAGGCTGACAGGAAAACATGGGCATCGAGGCAATATACTAAAGAGCGATACTCTAGCAATAGGCAAAGATAGTAATGGTATCCGGGTTCGGTCATCTTGCCTGGGATTCCACAAAGGAGAAGAACGGATCCATGAAGTAGACGGAGCATCACAGTCGAGCGAATCCTCACAACTCCGGAACGAAACCGAAGCTAACAATAGAAGCAACCGGAAAGAAGCAAACAACACGGTAAACACACAAGCATAAACATGGCATACGATGCACATCCAAGTATGATGCATGTCCGGTTTAAATATGCATGGCATGGAAAAGTGCACAAACAAAACTACAAGTTAAGTGGAGCTCAATATGCAACGAGTTGCATATTGACGAAACACCACATGTTTATTTAGTTGACTCTCGTTTATTTACAAGACAAGATTAAATGTTTGTTAACATGGCAAGAGGTGAAACAATAATAAAACTACACTATTTAGGCAATTTAAATGGGGCCGGAAGAACAACAACAATTCCGGAAAATCCCCATGAGCATGTTTAGCAATTATTTAAGCAACAACAATACACACATTTTAATGTTGATAACATGATGCGGATGACATGATCATGTTTATGCAATTTATTAGATAGAGGTTAACAAGAGAGATATGAAGTATTTGTCACCGTGGTGGAAAGGGGTGCCACGGCGACGATAACCAAAATGATGCAACGACAACATCTCGGTTCCGGTAACTCGGTGAGAGACCGGTGCAAAAGATGACGGAGAGCGAGTCAAGAAGAAAGGTGGGGTGATCCCGTCACTGGGTTCCCACGGGTCGGCGACGAGGCAACCGAGGAGCATGTCAAAAGATGATGCGGGCACGGAGCACACAAGAGAAAACATCTCATACAACACAAGCAACATCCATGGGTCATCGTCTCGGGGTTATACCTTCGGAACATTCGTTTCGGGGCGGAATCGAGTCGTCGAGGGACGTAGTGGTAGTAGTGGAAGTAGACGTTCTCGAGGCGGTAGTTGTACTCGTTCGTAGATGAAAGTAGTGGTTCACGGCGACGGTAGTCGAACTTGACATCGGTAGGGGTACTCGTTTCTTCCGAAGGTAGTCGAACTTGGCAAGCAATGGTCGTCGTGGTACTTGTCGAGTCGCCGATCGTAGCGGTACTTGTTCACGGTTCGTAGGCGTTCGGGGCCGTAGATGTACTTGTCGATCTTGCCGGTCTTGCCGATTCGAAACGAAACACCACAAAAAGGGCAAACAAAACGGCAGCACGGAGACGTCGAGACCATGCAGCGGCACGGTGATGAGGCTGCTCGAGGGCAACGCCGGCGCTGGAGGACGAGGGGCCTGAGGGCCGGAGCGCGCTGGCCTCGGGCGAAACAGGATGGAGGGAGCAGGGGGGACAGGAGGACGCACGACTTGGGGCGGGCGAAAGGCTCGGTGCGGGGCGAGGTAGAGGCCTGAGGAGGCCATGGCGACGAGGAGGAGACAGAGGCGCGGTCGGCCTGGGCGCAGTGGCCTTGGCTCGCCGGCTGCCTGAGGCTGGGAGCTCCTGGCGCTGGAGACGACTGGCCGGCCGGGATGGACGAGGTCGACCGAGGCGCTGGTCGCGGCGGGGCCCTCGTGGCCTGGCGATGCGGTGAAGGGCGGAGGGGCTCGGGCGTCGTCTTGGGGCGACGGAGGCTGCGAGGGAGATGGGCAGAGGGGCTCGAGGGACGAGACACGAGCGAGGGAGAGGATCGGGGCTGAGTGACGGGGGGGACGAGGAGAAAAGGGAGCGGTCGGGCTGCGAGAGAGGAGTGCGAGGGGTGGCGGCGGTCGATGGGGAAACGAGGGAGCGAGAGGAATCGGTGCGGCTCGGGCTAGGGTTGCAGAGGAGTTCGGCCTGGGCCTAGAGGGAGAGATGGGCCAGGGAGGTCTAGAGGCCCATTAGGGGTGGAGGCTGGGCCGGCTCGGGCCAGAAGGTGCGGCTGGGCTTCCAAGGGAGGCCTGGCCTAGGAGGAGAGGGAGGCCGGGCTGGGCTCTCTTCCTCTATTTAATCTTTAGCAGAAAAAAATAGAGATAGTTAAAAAAATTAAGAAAAAGGCCATGAACAAGAAATAAAAGATGGAACATTTTTGAAAGGCTTTATGGAATAAAACCAACCCCACAAAAATAGTTCCAACAAAATAGGGAAGTGCAAACTAAAATTATTTAGCTTACCTTAAAGGAGTTTGAAAGGAGTCTAGGCTTTAGGAGGAGCCTTGATAAAAGGGAAAAGAATTATTGGCAAGGTTTTTGAAGGAGAAACTCGAAGTAAAGAGGCATGGGGGAATATGCAAGTGTGTTGGGTGAATTCCAAACAATTGGAATAATTATTTATAATAGCTCCATAATATCAGGAGGATATGTTATAAAGAGAAGACATTCTTCCCTCGATTTAAATGGATCGAAGATCCACACGATTTATTTAGGTTGAGATGCAAAATAAATATGACATGATGGCATGATGACATGATGCAATGCAAAATAAATAACACAAGCACAAAAGAAACACACGGGAGGACCCGGGACATCTGGAATCTTCTGGAATCTTCTGGGACGTCGGTCTTCGGGTGTCACAACTCTCCCACACTAACAGAGGATCTCGACCCGAGATCCTAGAGATAGCACCGGGTAAAAACGGAAGAGGAAGAGGTAAAACAATGTTGCTTCTTTGACAGACGAGTGAAACCAAAGAACCTTGAGAGGTTGACAAAATGAAAGAAGAATACAACGGAGATGAACGAAGTTAAGAGCACTCCGGTAAAAGGAGGAACAAGGAACATTACGAGAACCTTGTAGGTTGAAAGACATGAAACAAGAGCTCACGGATGATGAAAGAATTTCAAAACCACTCCGGTTAACCAAGATTGAGAAGGAATAATAACGAAATAATTTGGACAGCACTCCGGTTGAAAAAGAGAGGCAAAACATGAAAAGATGCGAGAATTAGAATGGAGGTCACACCACTCCGGTTTAATAGACAAGCAAGGGAGAATATGATCTTGATAAAACCGAGATGATGGTCCTCCGGAATGAAAGAATAGCATAAAAATCAATGAAAGAAATGAATGGAGAAGAAAATGACAACTTCTCCGACAAATGACTTTGAAAGAGCATCCTTACGAAGAATTATTGAACGGAGTTGTTGGGAAATCAACAACGAAAAGAATAAGCTTGTTGTGGGCTTATGGAAAACATCTCAAAATTAAGAGGTGACAACCAACCACTAACAGAAAACGAATTGCTTGGATTGAGATCAACGAGACGAAAAACTTATCTCACCGGAATGATAAATGAAGAACTTGGGTCATTTATAAGCACCATCATTAGCAACAATCCTTAGGGAAAGATTTTAGGTGAATTATAACCCAAGATAACTCCAACGAATAAAACTGAAGGGTTGAAAAGATCTCCTGAACAAGGAAAATGATGGTTTTAAATATCTCATTCCTGACAACTCGTGAATCATGAAACATGAAGGAATTGTCAAAAATGATATAACACCACCTGAAAAGATAAGGTAGAGCGGATTGCAATTGGAAAGCATGATGAAGAATGCTTGATCTCCAACAAGAATCTTGATGAAAACTTCGAGGATGAATTAAAACATGATGAACCACCATGAAAACTCCGGTAATGAAAGCATGAGAAGTGAAAGATGAAAAGAATAAGATTCAAGGCCTGCGATGAATTAGATGGAACTTGAAATGATAATTGAAATAACTTGGAGCTCCGGAAAACAAGATGAACCACTTGGACCCAGAATATGATATGATGAACAAGCTCTGGAAAAGAGATTAAGTCACCTTGAAGGAATAAGAATAAGAATTATGTCATGCCTCTCCTTTACCCATTTAAATTGATGACGACCAAAGGATTTGGCATACTACTTATTCTCGTTGGAAAGAATTAAGAGAGATCTCGCACAAGCTTCAGAAATGTCTTCAACGACCCACCGGTAGGATTATGAAAAGAACGAGTGAATTAAAACGATAACAACGGAAGGGTAATCTTGAATGAACCACCATAAGAATATGGAGACGAACGAAGAGACATCAATGAAGAATATTTGGAGGACGAAGTTGAAAACTGAGAACGAAGAAATATGCTGAAATGATGGCCTTCGGAGGATCACAAAGAAAAGAATTCATGAAATGCTTCGGATGGGTATAAAAAGAATTCCTCACAAACGGAACAATAATGAGGATGGCATGAAGCTAGAACCATGAATCTTCAAGAAGACGGCCAAGAATTAAGAGAAACACTTCTCCGGTCTCCAAATGTTGAGAGTGAAGACGAGAAATGCCATGAAGAATTGTTGAGCACTCCGGAATGAAGAATTAAAAATGTTGAACCAATGATGAAAAGAATTTGAAAACGATCTTGGGGAAGGCATGTGACTGAAGGAAATCATTCTTACGTCACACTTTGAAAGAATTTAAGTAAAACTCCAGAAAATTAGAAGAGTCAGGTAAGATCCTGGGAAAAGACCTGTGGGTTAGGGCCCACTCAAAGAAACCACCGTTGAAAAGATTGCTTGAGAGATATTGCACCAGTTGAATTAAATGGCTTGAATAAGATGATAATCCTCAAAATAATTTGACAGGATTAAGAATGGAAACACGAATCTTCTGAGATATCTTCAGCACTCCGGAGAAGAATTAGAGAGTTGAATAAGCAAGAGAGACTTCGGATAAGAAATTACAACATGTGAAAACTTGTGAAACAAAAGGAATAGATATGATCATGACCAAAGCTTGGATTTAGTCCACCGGAATAAGAAAGCATTGTGAAATGAGGAAAAGGATAAGATCAACACCGAAATCTTGAATTACATCCACCGGCAGAATTATGAGAACAAAAGAATGATGAACTTGAAACTCTTGAGCATCTTCACGATAAATCACCGGATAAGAACATTGAAGGAAATGAATAAAGAAATATCACATGAATAAAATGGATACTTCATCTGAGAATTTCTGGCTCCAAGAAGAAAAAGGGTGGGAGGGTGGGGAAAACAAAGACAACTTGGGATGAATGAAACAGACAAATCGTCAGATTTCTCAACGGCGTCCATATGGAATAACTTGAAGAGAAGGCACACCGGTTGAAAAGGATTAACATGAAGATCTCGATGGTCAAGAAGAATTAGCACTCCCAAAGAAATATGAGAATACCGATTAGGAAAGGTATGGAATCAACATTTGACATCGAAGCAACTCGAATACCAGAATCAAAACGAAACAAAGGATAGATATGTTTATGAAGAAGATTATGTTGCAACATATCTATCCAAACAGAGAATTGAATGAATGAATTCCGCAGGTACATCAACTTGTCGAGAAGCCACTTGGAAGAAGAAAAAGATAAATAAAAAGGAACAAGGATCAGATAGAACAAATACAAGATAGAAGCTTCGTTCCGACATATTCGTGCTGAAAGCTCATGGAACGTGTTACAAAAGGGTTTTGCAATCCCCGGATCAGCATAGCCAAGGACCCTTTAAGATGCAACTCCCGATCGGAACAAGCCCATAAACCACTTCACTCAATGTAGAACCCCGAACTTCATATCATGCACTCGTTGGAAGAATGCCTAGAACTACTAGATGAACCCACCTATTAATTTCCGAAAGTTTCCAGTTATGCAATCAGGTGTTGGGGATACAGGGGAAGCACCGCGCAATCAACTCTAAACCTACATCCAGATGTATCCATCCTTCAACACATAACCAGTTGTTCTCGGAAACCGTTTACCTCGGACCTTCGAAAAGCATCCACTATACAAAGCTATGGCAATACTCCCGAACTACCTCCCCAGTACTGGGTGATGTCGGGGTTATCTTGCCACTAACCGCATAGTAGAGTTTTTGATGTCGGCCGTCTTAAGTATTCTAGTACTGCCGCGATGGATTTGTGACGACAACACCTCGGAGCTCAACTCCCCGGGACACTGCCACAACCCCTAATGACAGGAGGCATCGAGAACAATGTTCTCGTCACAAAGACATCGGAACAATCCAAACAATACTCGCGTGATCCTAAAAAAAAAATTGGTGAATTTTTGAAAGTAGAAGAGGCAAGAGTAATCGTCAGGAGTCCTCACCAGAGTGAAAAGAGATGAGGAGCAAAAGAAATCCTACTCTCCGATATATATATAGGACTCAAAACATTTTTAAGTGTGTGCCTAGACTCAACCGTCAATGATTCGATCAATCAGTAGGGGCTTCTAGGTCGGAGAAGGCTCTGAATACCAACTTGTAATGCCCAGGATGGGACTATACCTCCTACGTGTCGAGGCACGACTTAAAGGTATAAGCCCATCCTAGAATGATCTCAAGTTTGGTATCTTTGCACGACTCATGTAAAAGAGGGATTAAATTGGAAAAGGAGATAGTTGGCTTACACTCGCCACTTCACACAATACATTACATAAGCAAAACATCATTCAAAACATCACAACCCGACTACGGGTGAAGATCCAAAAGAAAGATACCAAAACAACATAAAGCCACAGGTCAGGATCGAATCCTAGTAGAAACCACTACTGATCGTCGAAACATCACAAGCATACGGCCAAACTCTTCATCGAACTCCCGGTGAAGAACTGATCCATCTCCTGCATCAAACTCGGCTGAACCTGCATCTGGTGTGGTGAAGTAACTGTGAGCCACAGAGGACTCAGCAATCCCCTTCCCGGGTAACATGACTATTTAAGCCTTGGGTGTGGAAAGGCTGAAGAAAGAACAAGAGTCTGCAGCAGCAACTAGCACTAGCTTACATAATAGAGCGAGAAGAGAAGTGCCTCGGTCGAGAGATGATCACGAAGTGATCCTAACTAAAGCACGCCAAACATAACCCCACCGTGTTCATCTCCCGAAAGCCCTTTCGAAAAATGACAGTCACGGTACGCACGCTGGTAGTGTATTGGAACATGGTGTCAAGTTATCTACAACCAGATATTAACAAGCTCCCATCTGCCACATAACCGCGGGCACGGCTTTCGAAAGTTCATAACCCTGCAGGGGTGTTCCAACTTGGCCCATGACAAGCCCACGATCCGCGGAGTCGCAACTCCAAGGTGGGAAGACCCGAGTATTCTCGGAATCTCGTGCTCAAGATACTCCGAACTAAGGTAAGGCTAATCCAGCAAATCCTCCCGGCGTGTCGACACCCTGATAGGTAGCCGCGCGTATCTAGTCTCAGGACACGACCGGATGGGCGATTCTACAGGTTTTTACCAAACCTCGAGTTTCCTCGTGGTGGCCCCGCAGACTCCCCGTTTCGGACCAACACTCATGTGGAGCACTGGCCCGGGGTTGTTGATTAAAAAATAAAAGGGATAGCTAGTCCCTATGAAAGTTTTATTAGTTATTAGGCGAATAGTACCAAATGTTGGGACTTGCTGGAAAAGACTTAGCACTTAGCGGTTTATCGAGGGGGCCCCATAAACCCCAACCGTGTGAGGAACGCATAATCAAGGAACATAACACCGGTTTATACGGTTCCTAACGGCATGAGTGGAACAAATCACCAAGCAAAAGGCTTAGCCTTCCGCCCTTGCCAATATATAGATGATTTCATTTTAAGCATTTATATAGTGTGATATAACCCAACCAAACTTCAACATGAAGCAAGCATCTTCAACTTCACCTGCAACTAACAATGCTATAAGAGGGGCTGAGCGAAGCGTACTTAGCCAATCAATGGTTTGCATAGGTAGGGTGGTTAGACAGGATCATGGTTACAATAGGAGGCTGACAGGAAAACATGGGCATCGAGGCAATATACTAAAGAGCGATACTCTAGCAATAGGCAAAGATAGTAATGGTATCCGGGTTCGGTCATCTTGCCTGAGATTCCACAAAGGAGAAGAACGGATCCATGAAGTAGACGGAGCATCACAGTCGAGCGAATCCTCACAACTCCGGAACGAAACCGAAGCTAACAAGAGAAGCAACCGGAAAGAAGCAAACAACACGGTAAACACACAAGCATAAACATGGCATACGATGCACATCCAAGTATGATGCATGTCCGGTTTAAATATGCATGGCATGGCAAAGTGCACAAACAAAACTACAAGTTAAGTGGAGCTCAATATGCAACGAGTTGCATATTGACGAAACACCACATGTTAATTATTTAGTTGACTCTCGTTTATTTACAAGACAAGATTAAATGTTTGTTAACATGGCAAGAGGTGAAACAATAATAAAACTACACTATTTAGGCAATTTAAATGGGGCCGGAAGAACAACAACAATTCCGGAAAATCCCCATGAGCATGTTTAGCAATTATTTAAGCAACAACAATTCACACATTTTAATGTTGATAACATGATGCGGATGACATGATCATGTTTATGCAATTTATTAGATAGAGGTTAATAAGAGAGATTTGAAGTATTTGTCACCGTGGTGGAAAGGGGTGGCACGGCGACGATAACCAAAATGATGCAACGGCAACATCTCGGTTCCGGTAACTCGGTGAGAGACCGGTGCAAAAGATGACGGAGAGCGAGTCAAGAAGAAAGGTGGGGTGATCCCGTCACCGGGTTCCCACAGGTCGGCGACGAGGCAACCGAGGAGCATGTCCAAAGATGATGCGGGCACGGAGCACACAAGAGAAAACATCTCATACAACACAAGCAACATCCACGGGTCATCGTCTCGGGGTTATACCTTCGGAACATTCGTTTCGGGTGGGAATCAAGTCGTCGAGGGACGTAGTGGTAGTAGTGGAAGTAGACGTTCTCGAGGCGGTAGTTGTACTCGTTCGTAGATGAAAGTAGTGGTTCACGGCGATGGTAGTCGAACTTGACATAGGTAGGGGTACTCGTTTCTTCCGAAGGTAGTCGAACTTGGCAAGCAATGGTCGTCGTGGTACTTGTCAAGTCGCCGATCGTAGCGGTACTTGTTCATGGTTCGTAGGCGTTCGGGGCCGTAGATGTACTTGTCGATCTTGCCGGTCTTGCTGATTCGAAACGAAACACCACAAAAAGGGCAAACAAAACAGCAGCACGGAGACGTCGAGACCATGCAGCGGCACGGCGATGAGGCTGCTCGAGGGCAACGCCGGCGCTAGAGGACGAGGGGCCTGAGGGCCGGAGCGCGCTGGCCTCGGGCGAAACAGGATGGAGGGAGCAGGGGCGACAGGAGGACGCACGGCTTGGGGCGGGCGAAAGGCTCGGTGCGGGGCGAGGTAGAGGCCTGATTAGGCCATGGCGACGAGGAGGAGACAGAGGCGCGGTCGGCCTGGGCGCCGCGGCCTTGGCTCGCCGGCTGCCTGAGGCTGGGAGCTCCTGGCGCTGGAGACGCCTAGCCGGCCGGGATGGACGAGGTCGACCGAGGCGCTGGTCGCGGCGGGGCGCTCGTGGCCTGGCGATGCGGTGAAGGGCGGAGGGGCTCGGGCGTCGTCCTGGGGCGACGGAGGCTGCAAGGGAGATGGGCAGAGGGGCTCGAGGGACGAGACACGAGCGAGGGAGAGGATCGGGGCTGAGCGACGGGGG
>LR738714.1:146813424-146858071 GCA_902687465.1 Secale cereale | reverse complement strand
GGAGAAAAGGGAGCGGTCGGGCTGCGGGAGAGGAGTGCGAGGGGTGGCGGCGGTCGATGGGGAAACGAGGGAGCGAGAGGAATCGGTGCGGCTCAGGCTAGGGTTGCAGAGGAGTTCGGCCTGGGCCTAGAGGGAGAGATGGGCCAGGGAGGTCTAGAGGTCCAGGAAGGGTGGAGGCTGGGCCGGCTCGGGCCAGAAGGTGCGGCTGGGCTTCCAAGGGAGGCCTGGCCTAGGAGGAGAGGGAGGCCGGGCTGGGCTCTCTTCCTCTATTTAATCTTTAGCAGAAAAAAATAGAGATAGTTAAAAAAATTAAGAAAAAGGCCACGAACAAAAAATAAAAGATGGAACATTTTTGAAAGGCTTTATGGAATAAAACCAACCCCACAAAAATAGTTCCAACAAAATAGGGAAGTGCAAACTAAAATTATTTAGCTTACCTTAAAGGAGTTTGAAAGGAGTCTAGGCTTTAGGAGGAGCCTCGATAAAAGGGAAAAGAATTATTGGCAAGGTTTTTGAAGGAGAAACTCGAAGTAAAGAGGCATGGGGGAATATGCAAGTGTGTTGGGTGAATTCCAAACAATTGGAATAATTATTTATAATAGCTCCATAATATCAGGAGGATATGTTATAAAGAGAAGACATTCTTCCCTCGATTTAAATGGATCGAAGATCCACATGATTTATTTAGGTTGAGATGCATAATAAATATGACATGATGGCATGATGACATGATGCAATGCAAAATAAATAACACAAGCACAAAAGAAACACACGGGAGGACCCGGGACATCTGGAATCTTCTGGAATCTTCTGGGACGTCGGTCTTCGGGCGTCACAATTATACTATTTTTTGGGACTAACCTACCAACCCAAGGCCCAGTGCAAATTGCTGTTTTTTTTTTCCTATTTCAATGTTTCTCCGAATAGGAATATCAAACGGAGTCCAAACAGAATGAAACCTTCGGGAGAGTTATTTTTGGAACCGTATCAACACATGAGACTTGGAGTACACGCGAGGGAACCAAATAGGTGGCCACAAGGGCAGGGGCGCGCCCAGGGGGTAGGCGCGCCCCCACCCTCGTGGGCCCCCTCTAGCTCCCCCGGTGCCCCTCTTCCTCCTATATATATCCTCATACCCTGAAAACATCGAGGAGCACACAGAAACCCTTATTCCATCACCATAACCTTCTGTTCCCGTGAGATCCCATCTTGGGGTCTGTTCCGGAGCTCCGCCGGAGGGGGTATCGATCACGGAGGGCTTCTACATCAACACCATAGCCCCTCCGTTGAGTTGTGAGTAGTTTACCACAGACATTCGGGTCCATAGTTATTAGCTAGATGGCTTCTTCTCTCTTTTTGGATCTCAATTCAAAGTTCTCCTCGATCTTCAAGGAGATCTATTCGATGTAATCTTTTTGTGGTGTGTTTGTCGAGATCCAATGAATTGTGGGTTTATGATCAAGATTATCTATGAACAATATTTGATTCTTTTCTGAAATCTTTTATGTATGATTATAATATCCTTGCAAGTCTCTTCGAATTATTGGTTTGGTTTGGCCTACTAGATCTATAGTTCTTGCAATGGGAGAAGTGCTTGGATTTGGGTTCAATCTTGCGGTGTCCTTTCCCAGTGACAGTAGGGGCAGCAAGGAATGTATAGTATTGTTGCCATCAAGGATAAAAAGATGGGGTTTATATCATATTGCTTGAGTTTATCCCTCTACATCATGCCATCTTTCTTAAGGCGTTACTCTATTCTTATGAACTTAATACTCTAGATGCATGCTGGATAGCGGTTGATGTGTGGAGTAATAGTAGTAGATGCAGAATCGTTTCGGTCTACTTGTTACGGATGTGATGCCTATATACCATGATCATGCGTATATATTCTCATAACTATGCGCTTTTCTATCAATTGCTCGACAGTAATTTGTTCACCCACCGTAGAATTCTGCTATCATGAGAGAAGCCACTAGTGAAACCTATGGCCCCCGGGTCTAACTTCATCATATTAATCTTCCATCTACTTTATTTTGCTTTATTTACTTTCTATTTCTATACCAAAAATACCAAAAATACTATCTTATCATATCTATCAGATCTCACTTTCGTAAGTGACCATGAAGGGATTGACAACCCCTTATCGTGTTGGTTGCGAAGTTCTTATTTGTTTGTGCAGGTGCGAGGGACTCGCGCGTGTTCTCCTACTGGATTGATATCTTGATTCTCAAAAACGGTGGGAAATACTTATGCTACTGTGCTACATCACCCTTTCCTCTTCGAGGAAATACAACGCAAGCTCGAGAAGTTGCAACCGACAACTTGGAATGAATGTGTGAACATGAATGTAATGTCGGTGACAAATACATACTCCCCCAAGCTTAGGATTTTATCTAAGTTGATCTATGACCACGGTTGGCCTGGTGGATATCCAAAGCTGTAGTCGGGGTTGTACTAGGATGCGGCAGCTATGGCCTGAAGGGCTGCAGCATGGAGGCGAGCGGCCTCCGCCTCTCTCTCGTACTCGTTTGCCTCTTCTCTAGTTATAAAATATCTCCCTTTGGTATGAAATTTAAAGAAGGCAAGAGCAGGAAGAGTAATATGGACAACACGCTGCCGGTCAAAGATTAGTCGGTACACGAGGGATTGTTTGTTACTCACAAGAAACTAGCAGCGTACCAAAGCATTGTAATCAAGAAAAGCAGGTGGTAATTCAATGTCATTCCCCTTTATAGGCACTCAAAGATAATTAGCTAAATGAGTGGCATAAATTCCACCAAATAAATCTCCATCTTTAGCGTTAAGATGTAACCTCCTTGCAATAATAGCCCGTAAGTTATATCATTTATCACCCAACACTGCACGCTTGAGGATACTAAGATCTGGAATGCAGAGGTGGATAGGATCATGTTTACTGTTAATGCATCTTCCTATAAAGAGAGCAAAATAATATATAACAGGAAAGTGAATGCTCCCCATAGTAGCTTGCGTAATATTTCTAGTTTCTCCCACCGTGATGCTAGCGAGGAAATCATTATACTCAGTCTTATGAGGTTCACTAAGAATGCCCCCTTGTGGAATTTTGCATGCATCACTAAAAATCTTCAAGGTCCATGGTATATGATTTATCATGAAGATCAAACAAAAAAAGTATGAGTATTGCATTGGGATGTAAATTTAAATCTTCGCACAAATGAATCAGTGAGGTGATAGTACTGCCGGGACTTATGTGACACGACGTCCTCAAGGTCAGCAGTTCGCACGTACACATCAAATTCCTCCTTGATACCTGCATGAACCATGAATTGATCCGACGACCACTCACATGGCCATACTTGATCTTCTCTTGGTGGTTCAAGGTCTGGCTCATGTATCCTGAGCGTTGGGGCTTGCTTCCTCGATGAGCCACCTTGGTATATTTTCCTAGACATATTTCTTCCTCTGAAAAATTCTGAAATTTTTAATGACTCAAAATAAAAGTGAACCAAACTCAACAAAGTTGATAGCAACTACTCCTACAAGTGTCTATATGCTATATCATGCATGAAAACTACTTTGGACCATATAAATTTGACATGCAAGCTCAAGAACAAGGTCACCACAGCAGCAAAAGTTTGCAATAAATAAATCACTAAAACAAAAACTAATTGGACCATTGGATGAGTCACATACCGAAGAACAATCGCCCAAAACAAATTTCCAATGATGATTTGAGCAAGGAGATTGAAAATGGAATCAATATGAGCTAGAACATAGCTTTGGGTAATGGGATGGTTTTTTCTGGAGGAAGACGAAGTGGATGGGTGCTGGAATAACTCATGGGGTCCTATGTGGGACCCACAAGGTTGTGCGCGCCCTCCACCCTTGTGGTCACATGGTGCATCCCCCTGGTGCATGTTCGGTGCAAGAAATTCTAAAATATTCTATAAAAATCATATTAATTTTGAGGGCATTTGGAGAATTTTATTTTTGGGATATTTTTTAATTGCGCGGATAAAACAGAAAACAGAAAAATTATACTAATTTTGCTTTATTTAATCTAAGTAACAGAAAGTAAAAGGCGATAACAGAAAGTTGTGCTTCCTAAATTCATCCATCTCATGCTCATCAAAAGGAATCTGTTAACAAGGTTGATCAAGTCTTATTAACAAACCTTTTTCGAATAACGTAAAACCGGAGAATTTTCGAATAACACTAGGTTACCTCAATGGGGATATGCATGTCCCCAACAATGAGAATATCATATTTCTTTTTGATAGTAGGAATAGTTAATTCGAAACCTCCAATAGCAATATTTGAGTTTTTTCCAATAGAATTGATGCAATTAACTTGAGGTTGTTTCTTCGGAAATTGTACCGTATGCTCATTACCCATAACATGAAAAGTGACATTTCCCTTGTTGCAATCAATAACATCCCCTATAGTATTCAAAAAGGGTCTACCAAGGAGGATCGACATACTGTCACCCCCGGGAATATCAAGAATAACAAAGTCCGTTAAGATAGTAACGTTTGCAACTACAATAGGCACATCCTCACAAATACTGATGGGTATGGCGGTCGATTTATCGGCCATTTGCAAAGAGATTTCGGTAGGTGTCAACTTATTTAGATCAATTCTACGATATAAGGAGAAAGGCATAACATTAACACCGGCTCCAAGATCACATAAAGTAGTTTTAACATAGTTTCGTTTAATAGAGCATGATATAGTTGGTATTACTGGATCTCCTAGTTTCTTTGGTATTCCACCCTTAAATGTATAGTTAGAAAGCATGGTGGAAATTTCAGCTTCCGGTATCTTTCTTTTATTAGTAACAATTTCTTTCATATACTTGGCATAAGGAGACATTTTCAGCATATTAGTCAAACGCATACGCAAAAAGATAGGTCTAATCATCTCACAAAAGTGTTCAAATTACTCATCATCCTTTTTCTTGGATGGTTTAGGAGGAAAGGGCATGGGTTTCTGAACCCATGGTTCTCTTTCTTTACCATGTTTCCTAGCAATGAAGTCTCTCTTATCATAACGTTGATTCTTTGATTGTGGGTTATCAAGATCAATAGCATATTTAATCTCCACATCATTATCATTACTAGGTTGAGCGTCATCATGAACATCATCATTAACATTATCGGTAGGTTCATGTTCATCACCAGATTGTGTCTCAGCATCAAAAATAGAAATATCATTTGGATTCTCAGAAGTGTTTATAACAGGTTCACTAGAAGTATGCAAAGTCCTATCAGTTTCCTTTTTCTTTTTATTACTAGGACTAGGTGTGTCAGTATTAATTCTCTGAGAATCTTGCTCAACTCTCTTAGGGTGGCCTTCAGGATACAAAGGTTCCTGAGTCATTTTACCACCTCTAGTCATAACCCTAACAACATTATCATTGTTCTTACTATTCAACTCATTAAGCAAATCATCTTGTGCCTTCAGTACTTGTTCTACTTGGGTTTTTACCATGGAAGCATGTTTACTAATGAGCATAGGATCATTAATAGCTCTACTCATATAATCACCCAAGCGTTCAAGCGTATAAGCATTACGTTTCAATTGTCTACGAACATAAGCATTGAAGCTTTCTTGTTTAACAATAAAATTATCAAATTCATCCAAGCATTGACTAGCAGACTTATTATTAGGAATATCACCTTCATCAAATCTATAGAGAGAATTTACCTCTACTACCTGTGTCGGGTTATCAAGGCCTTGTATTTTTTAAATAGGTGGTAAATTCTTAACATCTTTAGCTTAAATACTTTTTTGTTTCATAGATTTCTTTGCCTCTTGCATATCTTCAGGACTGAGAAATAAAATACCTCTTTTCTTCAGAGTTGGCTTCGGAGGTGGTTCAGGAAGAGTCCAATCATTATCATTGCTCAATATATTATTCAATAGTTTTTCAGCTTGCTCAACAATTCATTCCCTGGAAACACAACCAACACAACTCTCTAGGTGGTCCCTAGAAGTATCAGTTAGTCCATTATAAAAGATATCAAGTATTTCATTTTTCTTGAGAGGGTGATCATGCAAAGCATTAAGTAATTGGAGAAGCCTCCCCAAAGCTTGTGGGAGACTCTCTTCTTAAGTTTGCACAAATTTAAATATTTCCTGTAAGGCAGCTTGTTTCTTATGAGAAGGAAGATATTTTGTAGAGAAGTTGTATACCATATACTGGGGACTACGCACACAACCAGGATCAAGAGAATTAAACCATAACTTAGCATCACCCTTTAACGAGAAAGGAAACAACCAAAGAATATAGTAATATCGACTTTTTTCCTCATGAGAAAATAGGGTGGCTATATCATTCAATTTAGTAAGATGTGCCACAACAGTTTCAGATTCATAACCATGGAAAGGATCAGATTCAACCAAGTTGATTAACTTAGGATCAACGGAGAATTCATAATCCTTATCAGTAACACGGATAGGTGAAGTAGCAAACTCAGGATCATATTGCATTCTAGCATTCAAAGATTTTTCTTTCCACTTGCATAATAATTTCTTAAGATCATTCATATCCTTACAAGCAAGAAAGTCTCTAGCAATCTCTCCTTCCATAACATATCCCTCAGGCGTAACATGCAATTCATATCTAGGAGAGCTAGGTCTAACATGTGTTTCAAAGTTTCCAGTTTCAATAATTTCACCAGTTTAAAAAATATCATCATTTTCAACATATATTCAATAGTTCTTACTCTATCAAGATGTTCATCAAGTAATTCACCCAGTGGCACGGTTTTATCAAGCAGAGTAGTAGCATCATTCATAGTAGAAGTGGCATCATCAATAACATGCGACATATCAGAATCAATAGTAGGTGTAGGTGTCGCGAGCTTACTCAAAACAGACGGTGAATCAAGTGCAGAGCTAGATGGCAGTTCCTTACCTCACCTCGTTCTAAAGGGAACGATATTGGTTCTATCATCCTTTAGTGGCCTCATAGTAATCAGTAGATATAAATCTCAAGTAACTCAGAGAATAGAGCTATGCTCCCCGGCAACGGTGCCAGAAAAAGGTCTTGATAACCCACAAGTATAGGGGATCACAATAGTTTTCGAGGGTAGAGTATTCAACCCAAATTTATTGATTCGACACAAGGGGAGCCAAAGAATAGTCTCAAGTATTCGCAGTTGGGTTGTCAATTCAACCACACCTGGAAAGATTTAGTATCTACAACAAAGTATTAGTAGCAAAGTAATATGATAGTAGTGGTAACAGTGGAAAAAGTAACAATAGCTGTTTTGTAGTAATGTTGACAGTAGCAGTAACGAAAGTAACAAAACAAGTATCAATATGAAACGAACTCGTAGGCAATGGATCGGTGATGATAGGTGTCAGATGATATTCATCATGTAGCATTTATGACCTAGGGTGACACAGAACTAGCTCCAATTCATCAATATAATATAGGCATATATTCCATATATAGTCATACGTGCTTATGGTAAAGAACTTGCATGACATCTTTTGTCCTACCCTCCCGTGTCAGCGGCGTCCTAATGGAAACTAAGTGATATTAAGGCCTCCTTTTAATAGAGAACCGGAACAAAGCATTAGCACTTAGTGAATACATGAACTCCTCAAACTAGGGTAATCACTGGAAAGAATCCCAATTATTGTCACCTTGGGGTATGCAGATCATAACTAGTAATAGGTGTCTACAACTTGCAAGATCGGATCAAGAACACATATCTATTCATGAAAACATAACAGGTTCGGATATTAAATCATGGCACTCGGGCCCTAGTGACAAGCATTAAGCATAGCAAAGTCATAGCAACATCAATCTCGGAACATAGTGGATACTAGGGATCAAACCCTAACAAAACTAACTCAATTACATTATAAATCTCATCCAACCCATCACCGTCCAGCAAGCCTACGATGGAATTACTCACACACGGCGGCGAGCATCATGAAATTGGTGATGGAGGAAGGTTGATGATGACGACGACGATGATTTCCACTCTCCGGAGCCCCAAGCGAACTCCAGATCTGGTCTCCCGAGGAAGAACAGGGGGTGATGGCGGCTCCGTATCGTAAAACGCGATGAATCATTCTCTCAGATTTTTTTCTCCCCGAACGTGAATATATGGGGTTGGAGTTGAGGTTGATGGAGCCTCATGGGACCCACAAGGCAGGGGGGCGCCCCCACCCTTGTGGACAGCCAGTGGGTCCCCTCTGGTAGATTCTTTCGCCAATATTTTTCATATTTTCCAGAAATAATCTCCGTAAATTTTTAGGTCATTCCGAGAACTTTTATTTCTGCACAAAAATAATACCAAGGTAATTCTGCTGAAAATAATGTCGGTCCGGGTTAGTTCCATTCAAATCTTGCAAATTAGAGTCCAAAACAAGGGCAAAAGAGTTTGGAAAAGTAAATACGACGGAGGCGTATCACTTGTCACCGGCATAGTCCAAATTGGAGTAGCCAACAAGATCAAAAGATGACCTCTTAGGGTGCCAAATGCCAAAATTTGTTGTATGAATTAAGTATCTCACTATCCTTTTCACGGCCTTAAGATGACATTCTTTAAGGGGCCCTTGATACCGTGCACACATGCACACACTTAGCATATTATCGGGACGAGAGGCACATAGATATAACAATGAACCAATCATAGAGCGGTAAACCTTTTAGTCAACCAGTTTCCCATCCTTAGTCAAGTCAAGATGTCCACTAGTAGGCATTGGTGTTTTCATACCTTTGCTTTCTTGCATGTTGAACCTCTTCAAAAGATCCTTGGTATACTTTGTTTGAGAAACAAAGGTACCTTCCTTAGTTTGCTTTATTTGTGACTCAAGGAAAAATTTGAATTCACTCATTATAGACATCTCAAACTTCTCCGACATTAGCCTTCCAAACTTTTCACTAAAACGGGGGTTAGTAGAACCAAATATGATATCATCAACATAAATTTGGCACACATATAATTCACCATTAACACTCTTAGTAAAAAGTGTAGAATCAATATTCCCAATTTCAAAGCCTTTATCACTAAGAAACTTGGTCAAGCATTTATACCATGCTCTAGGAGCTTGTTTAAGACCATAAAGAGCTTTGTGAAGTTTGTAAACATGATTAGGTTTCTTGGGATTGACAAAGTAGGGAGGTTGTTTAACATAAACTTCCTCCTCAATTTCTCCATTAAGAAAAAGACTTTCAATGTATATTGATACATATGGACTCAAGTCTAGCAACTGGGCATATGTCTCACCATAGTCCATACCTTTGACTTGTGTGTAGCCTTGAGCGGCGAGACATGCCTTGTTGCGTACAACTTGTCCATATTCATCTTGCTTATCCCGAAACACCCATTTGGTTCCAATGACATTGTGCTTGCCGTCTGGCTTTTCAACCAATTGCCACACTTGATTCCTCTCAAAGTTGTGTAGCTCTTCTTGCATATCATTCACCTAATCCGGATCATCAAGAGCTTCTTCAAGCTTCATAGATTCAACACTAGAAATGAATGAGTAATGTTCACCAAAGTTAGCAAAATGAGTTCTAGAGCGAGTAATTATCCCGGTTTGAATATCATTGAAGATTTGTTCGATGGGATGATCTCTTGTGACTCTTGCTCTAACTCGTGAGAGCTTTTGTTTGGGTTGGGGTGGAACATCCTCTTCATTGTCTTCTTCTTCTTGTCCTTCTTCATTGTTGTTGGTGTTGTCATTCTCTTGTGGAGGTGGAGAGGGAGGTCGAGATGGTTCATCTTGTTGTACTTCTTCATTTCCTTCATCTTGATGTGTTCCACTTGTGGATGCCTACAAGTCAACTTGTGGTTTACCTTGACATGAATTTGAGGCTTCCACATGAATTGACGAAGTACTCTCCTTCACCTCCATTGGGCGAATATTGCCAATGGATGAATCTTGGATTGCTTCCGAAGGATTTTTGTCTCCTACATCAATTGACAATTGCTCTACTTGCGAGCCGTTAGATTCATCAAACTTCACATCTACCATCTCTTCAACCTTTCAGGTGAAATTGTTGTAGACACGGTAAGTGTGAGAGTTTGAGCCATAACCAAGTAGGAAATCTTCATGAGATTTAGGAGCAAATTTTGAGCGATGATGCTTATCGAGAATGTAACACTTTGAGCCGAATACTCGAAAGTATCCAACTTGGGGTTCGTTACCGGTGAGAAGCTCGTATGCTGTCTTGCCGAGAAGCTTGTGAAGATATAGTCGATTCATAGCATGACAAGCTGTCTCAACCACTTCCGCCCAAAAGTGTCTTGGCGTCTTGTATTCATCAAGCATTGTCCTCGCCATCTCAATCAACGTCCGGTTCTTCCTCGCGATGACTCTGTTTTGTTGAGGTGTTTACGTAGCCGAGAACTCATGTGAAATCCCTTCTTCATCAAGGAAGGTGTCCACATTGGCATTCTTGAACTCCGTTCCGTTATCACTCTGAACCTTCTTGATCTTCACGTCAAACTGATTTTGGGCCTTCCTAGCGAAGTTCTTGAAGCTCTTTTGGACCTGCAATTTATCATTGAGAAAGAACACCCACGTAAATCTTGAAAAATCATCAACAATGACCAAACCAAATGAGTTACCACTGAGACTCTTGTAGGCGTTGGGACCAAAAAGATCCATATGAAGTAGCTCGAGCGATCTTCTCGTGGTCATGATGTTCTTCATGGGATGACTTCCTCCAACTTGTTTTCCTGCTTGACAAGCACTACAAAGTTTATTCTTGTAAAATATTACATCTTTAACACCAAGGATGTGATCACCTTTAATAAGCTTATCAAGATTTCGCATACCCATGCGACCTAACCATCTATGCCATAACTAACCTTTAGAGAATTTAGCTATTAAGCAAGTGCGAGGTCGAGCTCTCTTAGTGAAATGAACAATGTATAGGTGACCTCTACGAATACCGGTAAACACCATATTATGATTATCTCTACAAAACACTTGGCAATCTACTTTTGTAAATAAGACATTGAAACTGAAGTCAGCTAGTCTGAATACGGAAAGTAAATTGTAGCCAAGAGATTCAACGAGCATAACGTTTGGATAGAGCTCTCACAGGAGAAGGCCACCTTACCAAGGACAACTACCTTACCCTTAGAGTTGTCACCAAATGTGACATACTTTTGGGGGCCGTCGTTCTCAGCAAGCTCACGAAACATGTCCTTATCTCCGGTCATATGATCAGTACATCCGCTATCAAGAACCCATTTCTTTCCTCCGGCCATGTAACCATGTAGGTTAGCCATAAGACCAAAGTCTCTCATCGCCTCATCAAGATCAAAGTCCCTATCATCATCCTCATCATAATATCAATGCTCAACATCATCATGTGAATGATGATCACCTAGTGATTCATTAGACTTATGATCATGACAATGTGCATGTTTATGAATTCTAATGGTTTGAGAAATGATGCTACTAATGACTCCAACATTTCCTTTGGCACACATAAGGTCATGAATCTCAAATAGACATTCATCAAATTTAGGATCACTAGTGTCCATCTTTTGAAAAGCAATGGACTTTTGAAGAATCTCATTTAGATTTTTCAAGGAATAATTTGGAAAGTGTTCCTCAAGATATTTTCATATAATATACGCACATTCAAGTGTAGGCAAGCATACAAGCAAATTTCTAGGCAATTCTCTAATGATAAGATCAATAGTTCTAAGATTGCGGGTCATGTCAAGATACTCATCGACGGTAGGATGCAAGGGATCAATGGGAGGCACCCAAGGGCAAGCAATATACTTGTTCAAGTTGTATTCATTGAAAATCTCAAGCATCTCATTTTTCCAAGAATTGTAGAACTCTCTGTCAAGTATATGCACTCTATGTTTAATACTCCCAAACATACACACATCCATCTTCGTCCAATGGTGATTAAACCAAAGCAATGGAGACCAATGCTCTGATACCAATTGAAAGGATCAAGAAGAGGGTTCTAAAGGGGGGATTAGACCCTTAACAAGTAAAAGTGGCAATTTTTAAGCTCTTCATGTTAAGCTAGAGATTTAGCATGAATGTAAGAATTCACAATACATTTCAAGCAAGCATGGCAAGAGTATATGCAGCAGAAAGAGTAAATCATGCTAATTGCAAGAAAGTAAAGGGATGGGATTGGAGTGTGCAAATGCAATGAAGACACGAATATTTTTGGCTTGGTTCCGATAGGTGGTGCTATCGTACATTCACGTTGATGGAGACTTGAATCCACAAAGTGTAACGGCTGCGCAAGTCCACGGAGGGCTCCACCCACGAAGGATCCACTAACAAGCAATCTTGTCTATCCCACCATGGCCATTGCCCACGAAGGACTTGACCCACCCGGGTAGATCTTCACGAAGTAGGTGATCTCCTTGCCCTTACAAACTTCTTGTTTCAACTCCACAATCTTGTCGAAGGCTCCCAAGCGACACCTAACCAATCTAGGAGACACCACTCTCCAAAAGGTAATAGATGGTGTGTTGATGATGAAATCCTTGCTATTGTTCTTTAAATGATAGTCTTCCCAACACTCAACTCTCTCTCATAGATTTGGATATGGTGGAAAGATTATTTGAGTGGAAAGCAACTTGGGGAAGGCTAGAGATCAAAATTCTTGTGGTACGATTGGTATATCTTGGTCTCAACACATGAGTAGGTGGTTCTCTCTCAGAAAATGTATGCTGGAAGTGTAGGCATGTTCTGATGGCTCTCTCACAAATGGAGAAGGGGTGGAGGGGTATATATAGCCTCCACACAAAATCCAACCGTTACACACATTTGACCCAACTCGGTCAGACCGAATAGAAGAACTCAGTGAGAACGATTCAGTTCAAAATGTGAATGACAGGAATCTCGATGGGACCGACTGGAACAACTTTGTGGAACCGATGTGCTAGGGCTAGGGAAAAACCTCATCTCCATGACACCGATTGCTTGAACTCGGTGAGACCGATTTCAGCAAAGAGCAAATAGAGAGTTGGTTAGACAAACTTGGTGTGACCAATCGCTCATTTCGGTGAGGCCAAAATGTTACAACAAAGACATAGAGAGTTTGCAGGGCCATCTCGGTTGGACCGTGGTCCGTATCGGTGAGACCGAACTGTTAGCATTTCTGGCAGTGCCTATGTCATGTGAACTCAGCAGCGCCGGATAAAAAGAATCGGTGAGGCCGAGTTTGACTTAGTGCTTTGGACATATTTGGAAATGAGAAAGTGGTTGAGGTTTTTGGAGCAATATCACTAAGCACTTGAGAAAGTATACCATTAAGCAACACCTCATCCCCTTTGAATAGTATTGGCTTTCCTATGGACTCAATGTGATCTTGGATCACTAAAATATAAACAAAGAGTCTTGAGCTTTAGCCAATGCATGTTCTTGACATCTTGAAGGGGTTCCACATCCTCTTGACCAGGACGACACTGCTCCTAGGTTGATGTTGAATTGAGCGGCCACCTTCCTCATACGCTGTCATTGCAATAGGCGGCTCGCTCCGACCTCCTCTCCTCCCTCCTTTGCATGAAGAACTGACGCTCGTTGATGACGTCCTGCGGGAAGAGTTGGAGCCACAGCTCCATGGCTTCCTCGTCCATCTCGGCGAGGCTGAGACGATGCTGGCGCCTCCGGTTCTCGCGACGATCCTCATCGCTGATAAGCCGCGGGGGAGGTGCCAGCTCCCGCGTCGGCACCTCTGGAAAGTTCATGTCCCTACGGGACCGTCCGAGACGCCACACTTTCGCGTCGTACGCGCGGGCAGTGTCGAAGGTGCCGAGGCCGAGACGCATGTCGCCGGACCAAATCTCGGTGGAGAAGGCGATGGAGGTGTGCGTGCGGACGCTGCGGTAGCCCTAAACTCCCCGATAGCACGGCGGCATGGTAGCGCGGCGGTGGTGCGTCGGTGGCGAGGCGAGAAAGCGGCAGAGAGAGCGGGGAGAGAGCGGTAGATGGTGCGTGGAGAGGTTTGAGAGCGATGGGAGGGCGCGTGGGGGGCACTGCATTTTATAAGAGCGATGGACGCCATGTGCCAAAACTAGCGCGCCCGGCCGCTTTTTCGCGCGTGCGAGCAATCTTTTCCCGTGCGCCTGAGTTTCCCGCCGCCGCTGGAGCGCACAAAACTGCCACCCCCCCCCCCCAATGCTAAAATCGTCTTTTACCGCGTGCGCGCATTTTTGGCAGCCATTGTTGGTGATGCTCTAAGTAAAGACCGTATGATCGGTGACTATCTACACACCTCCAAGAGACATGAGAGCTTAATTGGCATGTGCATACGTGCAACAAGACTTAAATCTAAGCCCCACACAGAGCAATGATTTTTTATAGACATCTAGAAGTTGTTCAACCAAATGCCTAACAATTTCCCCATGACTAACGTTTATTTAAGGTAACTCTTATTATATTTTCCTTGTGAGTTTCCCAACAATTTCTCATTAATTTTTTTTGCCTTTAGGAATTTGTTTGATTGATCAGGACATGGAGCAGCAAAAGGGAGGAGAGAGAGGAGCTACCACGGTCCCTAGGAAAGTCAAATATGAAGCATAATGAGGTAGAATAAGCATGCAATCTACGAGCTTATCATGCCATACTCGTATTTGAGAAAAGTCACATAGCATAATTAGGAAATGTTGTACAAATAGGATACTTGAGGGATTTCAAGTTGCTTTAGGACTCAAACATCAATGGTCTTGATCATTTACAATTTATAATTAGATGGTCATGAATTGTGTTAAAGTTTGGTTGTGCATAACAACAAAGGTATCTAATGGAGGAATCGTCAAACCTTTTCTCATCTAGGTTACACTACTAGGAAAATGCTTATAGGTAGGACATCAGTATTAGCGCTGGAAGGGAACAAGCGCTGCTGCTAATTAGCAGTAGCGTTGGTTCTAGGCAGCGCTACAAGTAATGCCTTAGCAGTAGTGCTGGAACCAGAAAGAGTGCTACTGCTAAGTGGTACCCAGCGAGCCCACCGACGCTAGATGTAGTAGCAGCACGACCCGAAATACAGTGCCACTGCTAAGAATTTAGCAGTAGCGCTTGATAAGGCAACACCACTACTACTATTGGGCCCCACTTAGTAGTAGCGCTGCTCAAGACAAGCACTACTCCTAAGCACAATAGCAGTAGCGCTGTCAAGAATACAACACTAATACTAGGCGTGGCTGCCACCTTTTCACCCACCCCTCTCCCCCTGCCCCCTTTGCCCTCTCCCCCCTTTCCCCTCTTCCCTCTCTAAGTTACTTCTCCGCCATTATTTCCTTTCTTCTCTCTTCCTTCTACCTGTCTTCTCTCTAGCTGTCTAGTGTGCAATGCTTCTCGATACAAGAAGGCAGGACAGAAAGCTCCTTAGAAAGTTGTATGGTACTTTCTGGTCACTCACCGTGTGCAGTGATATTTTGTAGATCCTAAGGAAGCAAAGCTCATGCGCTGGCACACTGAGAGGAATAAGCCCGACGATGGAGATGATCTGAAGCTGAGACACCTCGCAGATGCTAGCTAGTGGAGAGAATTCAACGTCGAATATGGATTTTTCGTAGAAGATGCAAGGAACGTCGTGCTTGGTGTGATTACCGATGGCCTGAATCCGTTTGGAAACTAGAACACCAACCATAGCACATGGCTCGTGTTTGTATGGATGTACAAAACCCCCTGGTTGTGCATGAAGGCAAAGTACATACACATGTGCATGCTGATTTAAGAGCCAAAACAACCGAAAAATAATATTAACCTGTATATGGGGCTTCTAAAAGAGGAGGTAGACACGTTATGGAAAACACCAGCATGGACATGGGACACCAGCAAAGGAGAGTATTTTTATATGACAGCCGCGCTGATGACGATGGTGCACGAGTATCTCGGTTATGAGTACACCTCAGGCCAGGTGTGCCACTGATACTCCGGATGCACGAGGTGCATGGATGATACAACATCTCAGTAGCTTACACTACTTCAGGATGCTGCTAATGCGACACTACGATCAGGGACCCTTTGACGAAACTGTGTGCAATGCATTAATTGCAAACGATCATGTAAAAACCCCGTCAAAAAAGATGCAAAACGTTTGCGATGAATGATTCATCAAACATTTTTCAGATTTTAGTTGCGTGTCTGATGCGAGGCATACGGTTTAGTTCAATTAACTGTTTGCAATGAGGAAGAAGAAGAATAGAAACGGGCAGCCAGATGAAGGCGTGTGCGATATACAGCATACGATTCACTCGGATTAACTATTTGTGATGACGCGGAACAACATAAACGGCCAGCCAGATGAAGGTGTGTGCGATTGAGGGTATACGCTTCAGAAGGATTAACTGTTTGCGATTAGGCAACACAACAGAAACGGCCAGCTAGATCAACGTGTCTTCTATTGAAGGCATACACTTCACACGGATGAACTGTTTGCGATTAGCCACAACAAATAGAAATAGTTAGACAGATCAACGTGTGTGCGCTAGACTGACACACGTTCTAATTAAAATAAATGTGAACAATGGTAATAACGAGCGCACATAGTTGTTGGAACAAGACATGTCCTGACATTGCCTATTGCGGTGCACCCTATGATGCAAACACCATGTGCGCGGCCAAGAACACGTACCCACATTACGCCGTCCGGGAATAGTGCCGCACTTAGAAATTATAGAACCGTCAATAAATTTTGAGCCCGCATCCTGTCACATTCCAAATTACAAACCTGTTCACACTGATCAAAACCTAAATGGGTACCCACTTAGGAGCGTATTAGTACTCGGTTATAAATACTACTACTCCAAGATGACTGCACGTTCCTCCTCAACTCCACATCCACAAAAACAAAAAAGTCATTAATGATCATTCCCTTGCGCCTACCATGGCCAGCGTGAGTTCTGGGTCAAGAGATTACCACCAGGGAGAGGGGAGCATGGAAGCGGAAGCACAAGAGATGTCCCGCCTCGCCGCGAAAGCTGCCGTCATGTCCTGCCGCACGACCGTAGCAACACACAGGTCCCGCTGCGGCACCGAAGCAGCACAGAGGTCCCGCCGTGCCATCGATGCAGCAGACTGGTCCGGCCGCACCGCGGAAGCAGCAAATATGTCCCGCCGCACCGCGAATGCAGCAGAGATGTCCTCCCATGCCGCGGCGGCCTGGGAAAATGTCTCGCGGGCAGGAGAGGACTCTTACAGGCGCATGCATACGATTTTCCATAGCCAGATGGATCAGATCTCCGGCTGGGCGAGGTTGCAGGACGACATAAAAGCCTCATTTGAACAGGCTACCGGCGTCATCCGGCAACTAAGGGAGGGCAATGCAAAGCTCCGGGTGGAGCGGGAGGAGATCACTGCCTTGTCGAAGAGGACCGGCGTCATCGTCAATAAACTTATGAACGAGAATGACATGCTCCATATCAAGCGCCAAATGCTGCTACAGGAATCCGTGGATGCTCTCAAGCAGCGTCTTGAGGACAAGAAAGAGTTCATCGCCGCTAGCCGCGAAGACTAGTTCCTTCTTCTTTAGCCCTTGTGTATTTCGGGCTTTGCAGCACGTGGCTTTTTTAATTATCGTACTAAATATGTAAGACAATTATTATCCACTGTCACTGTCCTTATATTCATCAGTGTTGCTATAAGTCACGGTCGACGCTATATAGGTCCGTCGGATCTTACATCAAGATGCGTGCAAAACTTTCTTTTTCAGATTTTCTTTTTTCTCTCTTAAATCCCAGTCGAGTGAGACATAGCCACGTCATGAAATAGGGAGTCAGGCGCCATTAATGGAGACATTGGGAGGGAGGTGGGCGGCGGATAGATGTCAAAGGGCTCTCCTCCCGATGAGTACCCCGCACAGCACCTCCTAGCCAATAAAAAAAGGGGACGCGTGGAGGCACGTAATAGGTAAGTAGAACAGCCACGGTTTCAATAATACTTGTGTTTCCGATTTGTAGCATGACAACACTTGTTCCAAAATGACTTTATTGATTGTTAATGTGTGCACCTTTGCAAATCGGACATAAAAATTACCACATCATGTTGGTCCATGTCATGACACCATGCCAAGTTTCATGATTTTCAGGCGAGTTTTGGATTTACGGGAATTTTAAAACCAAGTTTCTCAATGTTTCCAGCCGAGCCAGGATGCCCACATGTTTGAATTCCATTCCCACTTCTTCCATGGGACCTAGAAGTTCACCCAAGTACACATAAATGATTTTCCAACTAACTTTTGCGCACTAGAGCATGCGCTTGTACTTCAAATTTGAATTATGTGCATTACATGCCAGGAAAATGAATTAATGTATAAAAAGGCCAAATGAACCCAGAAAAATTCCAAAATTTAGCACGAAACTTCTATTTGGTCTAAGCTACCTGTCTAAAAAAACCAAGGCGGGAGAAGGCAGTGTATGTCGTTTCGCACACGGAGGTGTCACGTTCCCTCTCGGAACCATGAGCCTTCTTGAGAGAAGCTCCAGTTTGCAAGAAGAGTATACCAAAGCTTGTCCCAATTCGGCCAAAAAATTTACCACAATATGTTGGTGCCATGTGAAAGGATAGAGAAGAGTATGTGTCTAGAGGGGGGGTGAATAGACTCTAGCAACAAAAGTGGCAGCTTTTAACATGCTTGATATTAGAATGGAGATTTAGCACATGTTTAACTTTCACAATACACAACAAGCAAGCATGGAAAGAGTATAGGGATGGCAATGGGGACAATCCCCTATGGGGATACCTACAACAACCCCATCCCCATCTATTCCCTATCATCCCATCCCCATCCCCGTTTACATGACTGGGGATGAAATTTCCCCATACCCATGCCCCACTGGGTAACGGGGCCCCATTAGGGTCCCCATCCCCATAGACAAATACTCATATACATAATATGACATCCTATAATCAACATACATAAATGGTGTTGTCCTTGTCCTTCTAATGCATATCTAGGTCGTACTAACTTCTTGGTCATGGTGGTAGCTGAGATGAGGACGTGAGATAGGTTTAAGCTTTTTTCAGAGCTTTTTTTGTTTTCGTAAGTTTGTTTGTGAATATTTTAAGGTTGCCCGCAGTGTCACAGTTACTAACCGGGTCCCCGATGGGTATTGGGTCTGGGGAATAGGATATCGTCCCCATCCCCATTGTACCCTATGGGGAATAAATTAGTTTGGTAAATATCCCCATGGGGATGTTTTTCGCCCATCCCCGCCCCCTAATAGATGAAATCCCCATGGGTTTGGCGGGTATGGGGCCCCGTTGCCATCCCTAAAAGAGTATATAGGTATTGTTGAGTAAAGCATGCAACTTTGACCACTTAACTAAAGCAAAATCTAGCCTTTTCCCAATTTTAATTCTGGGCAGATTTTAGCAACTTAGCATAAGTCAAGCAATCATCCTACACATGCAGTTCTAAGAGTGTAGCAGCGGAAAGTAAAACAATTGCATATGAAGGTAAATGGTGAAGTTTGGAGGGAGCAAACGCAAGTGAAGACAACGATGTTTTTTGTCTTGGTTCCGATAGGTGGTGCTATCGTACATCCAAGTTGATGGAGACTTCAACCCACGAAGGGTAACGGCTGCGCGAGTCCACGGAGGGCTCCACCCACGAAGGGTCCACGAAGAAGAAACCTTGTCTATCCCACCATGGCCATCGCCCACGAAGGACTTGCCTCACAAGCGATCGATCTTCACGAAGTAGGCGATCTCCTTGCCCTTACAAACTCCTTGGTTCTACTCCACAATCTTGTCGGAGGCTCCCAAGTGACACCTAACCAATCTAGGAGACACCACTCTCCAAAAGGTAATAGACGGTGTGTTAATGATGAAGTCCTTGCTCAAATGCTTCAAATGATAGTCTCCCCAACACTCAAACAGCTCCTCAGAGATTTGGATGTGGTGGAAGAAGGATTTGAGTGGAAAGCAACTTGGGGAAGGCTAGAGAACAAGATTCATATGGTAGGAATGGAATATCTTGATCTCAACACTTGAGTAGGTGGTTCTCTCTCAAAACATGAATGATGGAAGTGTAGGTATGTTCTGATGGCTCTCTCCACGAGTGAAGAGTGGGTGGAGGGGTATATATAGCCTCCACACAAAATCTAACCGTTACACACAATTTACCAAACTCTGTGGCACCGATTCAGAGAACTCAGTCAGACCGATTTAGTTCATAATGTGACCGTTAGGTATTTCGGTGGGACCGATATGATCAACTCGGTGGGACCGATTTCATTTGGGTTAGGGCATAACGTAATCTCGGTGGGACCGATTACACAAACTCGGTGAGACCGATTTTGGTAATGAGCACATAGAGAGTTGGTCAGGCAAACTCGGTGGGACCGATTTGCTCATTTCAGTGAGACCGAAATGTTACAAAGAGGTAACATAGAGTTTGCATTACAAACTCGGTGGGACCGATTGCACATCTCGGTTAAACCGACAATATTGCAAAAGGCAACAAAGAGCTTGCAATCCCATCTCGGTGAGATCGAAATGATTAGGGTTTCTGGCAGTGGCTATGTCAAATGAACTCGGTGGCGCCGGATAGATCTTTTCGGTGGGGCCAATTTTGACTTTTGGTTTGGGATATATGTGGATGTGGGAAAATGGTAGAGAGTTTTGGAGCGTATAACTAAGCATTTTGGGCAAGCAAACCATTATGCAACACCTCATCCCCTTTTAATAGTATTGGCTTTCCTATGGACTCAATGTGATCTTGGATCACTAAAATGGAAAATGTAGAGTCTTGAGCTTGAGCTAATCCTTTTGTCCTTATCATCTTGAAGCGGTTCCACATCCTCTAGTCCATGCCACTCCATTTGTTGAACTAGTCTGAAATATACTAGATGAAAACATTAGTCCAACAAGAGATATGTTGACATTAATTACCAAAATCACCCAGGGAGACCTTGTGCTTTCAATCTCCCCCTTTTTGGTAATTAGTGACAACATACATCAAAGCTTTAGATAAAGATATGAAGGATAGCAAGTAAAGCTTTGGAAGGACATGTAACATGCATAGGCTCCCCCTACATGTATGCAATCATGTGAATATGGAATATAAGAACATGTGAAAGCATAGGCATGACAGAGCAAGCAATGAGTTACATGTATCTTGGCTATATGCATCAGAGCAAATGATATGAATATATGAAGTGTATCCTCATGTCCATGATTCCTTCCTACAAACAATATGTACATTAGCAAGAAATCTTCATGCACATGAGTGTGATGCATATACTTACCTTGTGATCTTGAGCTGGCTTATGAAGGGATGAACCTGAGTAAATACGGTTAGATAACATAGGTACATCTACTAGACAGAGCAACAGCAAAGCCACAAGAGTACCAAGATTGGGATAACATGTAGAGAGTGAGTACTAGGTACTCTTGAATACAGACATGTTCCCAAAGGTAAAAGATATGCAATGAATTCAAAGACTTTCTTCCCTAGTAGTCTTTCTCCCCCTGAATCTCATGTTGGATAATGGAAGAAAGTAGGGAAACTGAATTAGAGCAAAACAGGTCACATAGACATGTCTTTCCCCTCTTAAAGACATGTAACTACTCTCCTCTTGAACACCAAGCATCTAGGGCATGTGATTTTTCTCCCTTAAGCTTTGAGCTCTCTCTCTCTCCCTGAATCTTTGATGTGAACTCTCTCTCCCCCTTTGACATCAATTTCCAAGAAGGGATCTTCTAGAGTGTGAGTCAAAATAGGTTTGGTCCTTGAGTCACAGATCAGAGCTGTATAAAAATGTGATGCTGGTAGAGGACAAGTATCATTGAGTAGAGCCGGAATAGATATGCAGGATGCAAATGTCAAATTGTCTCCTCAGTATTGAAATCGGAAGCACCGAGTTGTTTCATTCGGTGGCACCGAGATGGTTTGGTTTGACCGAAAGAGACAAATCGGTGGGTCCGAGTTCAACACAAAGAGAACAATTTTCCATCTTAGCTCACTAGGCAAATAAGATCTCAGAAGGATTTGCAAGGAATTAACTGAAAGATTTGCAATGAATGGATGCATAAAATGCGGAACAAAATAGAGAAAAGAAAATCTAGATGAAGTTATTTTTGTTTAAAGAAGGGAAACAAAATGCAAGGAACAAATGCAAGAGCACAAAGAAACACTAGAGAACTTCATCTATAATTGGTCAGCGACAAAGTCACCTTTGTTAGAGTATATTGACTTAGGAGTCAGGTGAAGACACTTGATCATAGGTCATACTCATCGTTTAAGCTCAAAATGGGGTTGCCATTTTTCGTTTAAGCATTTTGATGTATTCACATCTTGTTGAGATGCTTTCACCCATGTCTTGGGGTAAAGCTTCTCTAAGATGGAATAACATACCTTGGGTAGTGGTGTTGGTCTTGATCATGAAGTTGAACTTGTGTGGGTTGATCAAGGTTGATGTAGCTCATCAAAGATTGGGAGCACCACTTGTAGTTTGAGTTCATCTACCTACATGGGTTAGTCTTACAAGGAAGAGCATTTGTGAATCCAAAATGACAATCATGAAAACTTGATACCAAAAGAAATTTGATATATAGAAATTGCCAAGGGATATGTTGAAGGATTTCATGCTTCCTTGTTTTCAACTACCACGGTGTAGAGACTTGGTGATATAGAGATTGCCCTAGATATGAGTGAGTTGCAATCTCATGGATTTAGATTCATCCAAGTACCTACAAAAGTTAGATAGCATGCAAGGGTACAGATATATCCAGGACATTCGATCGTAAGTGAAAGGAGTCAAGGATTAGTCAAAGGCTTTTGCCTTGCGTGTATCCAAATGGAGTTCCTACTCCAAGTTTGAGGTATCAATAATGTTCAATTCACCTCTCAACATGCAAAACACTTTCTCATCAAGAGGTTTAGTAAATATATCCGCTAATTGCTTGTCGGTGCGAACATGTTTAAGATTGATATCACCCTTAGCAACATGATCTCGAATGAAATGACGATGAACTTGAATATGTTTAGTTCGAGAGTGTTGCACATGATTATGAACAATCTTAATAGCACTTTCATTGTCGCAAAGCAATGGAACATGTTTCACATATATCCCGTAATCTTTAAGAGTTTGGGTCATCCAAAGAAATTGAGCACAACATGAACCAGCGGCAATGTATTCCCCTTCGGCAGTGGATAAGGATACCGAGTTTTGTTTCTTGGAGGACCAAGACACAAGAGATCTACCATGAAATTGACAAGTACCAGAAGTAGACTTTCGATCAACCTTGTCACCAGCATAGTCCGAGTCGGAGTAGCCAACAAGATCAAAAGAATACCTCTTAGGATACCAAATGCCAAAATTCGGTGTATGTATTAGGTATCTCACTATCCTTTTCACGACCTTAAGATGACATTCTTTAGGAGCCGCTTGGTATCGTGCACACATGCACACACTTAGCATAATATAGGGACGGGAGGCACATAGATATAACAATGAACCAATCATAGAGCGGTGAACCTTTTGATCAACCGGTTCGTCATCCTTAGTTAAGTCAAGATGTCCACTAGTAGGCATGGGTGTAGTCATACCTTTGCATTCTTGCATGTTGAACTTCTTGAACAAGTCCTTGGTATACTTTGGTTGAGAAACAAAGGTACCCTCCTTAGTTTGCTTGATTTGCAAACCAAGAAAGAACTTGAGTTCACATATCATAGACATCTCAAACTTTTCCGACATTAGCTTCCCAAACCTTTCACTAAAATGGGGGTTAGTAGAACCAAATATGATATCATCAACATAAATTTGGCACATAAATAATTCACCATTAACCCTTTTAGTCAAAAGAGTGGAGTCTATTTTTCCAATTTTAAAGCCTTTTTCAATTAGGAACGTGGTCAAGCATTCATACCATGCTCTCGGAGCTTCTTTAAGACCATAGAGGGCTTTGTGTAGTTTGTAAACATGATCGGGTTTCTTGGGATTAACGAAGCCGGCAGGTTCTTTAACATAAACTTCCTCCTCAATTTCACCGTTGAGAAAAGCACTTTTAATGTCCATTTGGTACAGGGTGATATCATGGTGATTAGCATAGGCAAGCAAGATGCAAATGGATTCAAGTGTAGCAATGGGGGCGTATGTCTCACCATAGTCCATACCTTCGACTTGCGCGTAGACTTGGGCGACGAGACGTGCTTTGTTGCGGATAACTTGACCATCTTCGTCTTGCTTGTTGCGAAACACCCATTTGGTACCGATGATGTTGTGGTTGTTGTCGGGCTTTTCGACCAATATCCACACTTGATTTCTCTCGAAGATGTGTTGCTCTTCGTGCATGGCGTTCACCCAATCTGGATCATCAAGATCATCTTCAACCTTCATAGGTTCAAGGTTAGATATGAAAGAGTAATGTTCACAAAAGTTAGCTAAACGAGATTTAGAGCGAGTGATTCTCCCGGTTTGGATATCATTGTAGATTTGCTCTACGGGATGATCTCTAGCAATTCTTGCTCTAACTCGTGAAAGCTTTTGCTTGGGTCGGGGTGGAACATCCTCCTCCTCATCATCTTCTTCTTCTTCTTCTTGTCCTTCTTCATTGTTGTTGGTGTTGTTGTCCCCTAGTGGAGGTGGAGAAGGAGGTCGATGAGGTTCATCTTGATGCACATCCTCATTTCCTTTGTCATAGCGTGTCCCACTTGTGGATGCCTCCAAGTCAACTTGAGGTTCACCTTGTTGTGAGGTAGGAGCTTCCACATGGACGGACGAAGTACTCTCTTTCACCTCCATTGGACGAATCTTGCCAATAGACAAGTCTTGAATTGCTTCCGAAGGGTCTTTATCTCCTACATCAATTGGCAATTGCTCTACTTGTGAGCCGTTAGATTCATCAAACTTCACATCTACCGTCTCTTCAACCTTTCGGGTGAAATTGTTGTAGACACGGTAAGTGTGAGAGTTTGAGCCATAACCAAGTAGGAAACCTTCATGAGATTTAGGAGAAAATTTAGAACGACGATGCTTATCAATAATGTAGCACTTTGAGCCGAATACTCGAAAGTATCCAACTTGGGGTTTGTTACCGATGAGAAGCTCGTATGCTGTCTTGCCAAGAAGCTTGTGAAGATACAAGCGATTTGTTGCATGACAAGCTGTCTCTACCACTTCCGCCCAAAAGTGTCTTGGCGTCTTGTATTCGTCAAGCATCGTTCTTGCCATTTCGATGAGTGTCCGGTTCTTCCTCTCAACAACTCCATTTTGTTGAGGTGTGTACGTAGCCGAGAACTCATGTGAAATCCCTTCTTCGTCAAGAAAGGTATCCACATTTGCGTTCTTGAACTCCGTTCTGGTGTCGCTGCGAACCTTCTTGATCTTCACTTAAAATTGATTTTGGGCCTTTCTAGGAAAGTTTTTGTAGATATTTTGGACCTGTGATTTATCATCAAGAAAGAACACCCACGATAATCTTGAAAAATCATCAACAATGACTAATCCAAAAGTGTTACCACCGAGGCTTTTGTAAGCGTTGGGACCAAAAAGATCCATATGAAGTAGCTCAAGTGGTCTTCTAGTAGTCATGATGTTCTTCACGGGATGACTTCCTCCAACTTGTTTTCCTGCTTGAGAAGCACTACAAAGTCTATCCTTGTCAAATATAACATCTTTAACACCAAGGATATGATCACCTTTAATTAGCTTATCAAGATTTCGCATACCGACATGACCTAACCTTCTATGCCATAACCAACCTTTAGAAGATTTAGCAATAAAACAAGTGCGAGGTTGGGATTTCTTAGTGAATTCAACAATGTATAGGTAACCTCTAAGTATGCCGGTTAAGACCATGTTGTGATTATCTCTACGAAAGACTTGGCAATCAACATGAGTGAATAGCACATTTAAACCAAAGTCAGATAATCTAGACATGGAGAGAAGATTATATCCGAGAGATTCTACAAGCATGACATTCTTAATTGAGCTATCGTTGGATATGGCCACCTTACCAAGGCCAACAACTTTACCCTTTGAGTTGTCACCAAAGGTAACATACTTTCGTGGACCATCATTTATAGCAAGCTCATCAAACATGTCCTTATCTCCGGTCATGTGATTCGTGCAACCACTATCAAGCACCCATTCCTTTCCTCCAGCTGCGTAACCATGAAGATTTGTCATAAGACCAAAATGTCTCATTTGTTCATCAAGGTCACTATCATCTTCCTCATCATAGTATCCATGTTCCTCATCGTCATGTGATTGATCAACACCTAGAGAGAGTTATTCATTAGATGTATGACGGTAACAATGTTCATCTCTATGAATTCTAATGACTTCGGAAATGATATGGCTAATTATTCCAACATCTCCTTTGGCAAGCATGAGTTCATGAAGCTCAAACAAACAATCACTAAACTTAGGATCACTAGTACTCATCTTATTTAAGGCAATAGACTTATGGAGAATCTCATCCAGATTTTTCAAGGAATAATTTGGGAATCGTTCCTCTAGAAATCTCCATATAGTGTAAGGACATTCAAGAGTTGGCAAACATACAAGCAAGTTTCTAGGCAATCCTCTAGTGATAAGATTAACAGTCCTAAGATTTCGAACCATGTCAAGTTTCTCATTGAGAGTAGGATTCGAAGCATCAATGGGGGGCATGCAAGGATTATCAATGTACTTGTTCAAATGATATTCATTGAACATCTCAAGCATCTCATTTTTCCATTCATGAAAGTACTCTCCATCAAGCATAGGCACTCTACGTCTAATACTCCCCAACATAGACTCATACATCTTCCTCCAATGGTGATTAAACCAAAGCAATGGAGACCAACACTCTGATACTAATTGAAAGGATCGAGAAGAGTACATGTCTAGAGGGGGGGTGAATAGACTCTAGCAAGAAAAGTGGCAGCTGTTAACATGCTTGATATTAGAATGGAGATTTAGCACATGTTTAACTTTCACAATACACAAGAAGCATGCATGACAAGAATATATAGGTATTGTGGAGTAAAGCATGTAACTTTGACCATTTGACTAAAGCAAAATCTAGCCTTTTCACAATTTTAATTCTGGGCAGATTTTAGCAACTTACCATAAGTCAAGCAATCATCCTACACATGCAATTCTAAGAGTGTAGCAGCATAAAGTAAAACAATTTGCATATGAAGGTAAAGGGTGGAGTTTGGAGGGAGAAAACGCAAGTGAAGACAATGATGTTTTTTGTCTTGGTTCCGATAGGTGGTGCTATCGTACATCCAAGTTGATGGAGACTTCAACCCACGAAGGGTAACGGCTGCGCGAGTCCACGAAGGGCTCCATCCACGAAGGGTCCACGAAGAAGAAACCTTGTCTATCCCACCATGGCCATCACCCACGAAGGACTTGCCTCACTAGTGATAGATCTTGACGGAGTAGGCGATCTCCTTGCCCTTACAAACTCCTTGGTTTAACTCCACAATCTTGTAGGAGGCTCCCAAGTGACACCTAACCAATCTAGGAGACACCACTCTCCAAAAGGTAATAGATGGTGTGTTGATGATGAAGTCCTTGCTCAAATGCTTCAAATGATAGTCTCCCCAACACTCAAACAGCTCCTCACAGATTTGGATGTGGTGGAAGAAGGATTTGAGAGGAAAGCAACTTGGGGAAGGCTAGAGAACAAGATTCATATGGTAGGAATGGAATATCTTGATCACAACACTTGAGTAGGTGGTTCTCTCTCAGAACATGAATGATGGAAGTGTAGGTATGTTCTGATGGCTCTCTCCACGAGTTAAGAGTGGGTGGAGGGGTATATATAGCGTCCACACAAAATCTGACCGTTACACACAATTTACCAAACTCGGTGGCACCGATTCAGAGAACTCGGTCATACCGATTTAGTTCATAATGTGACCGTTAGGTATTTCGGTGGGACCAATATGATCAACTCGGTGGGACCGATTTCATTTGGGTTAGGGCATAACGTAATCTCGGTGGGACCGATTACAAAAACTCGGTGAGACCGATTTTGGTAATGAGCACACAGAGAGTTGGTCAGGCAAACTCGATGGGACCGATTCGCTCATTTAGGTGAGACAGAAATGTTACGAAGAGGCAACAGAGAGATTGCATTAAAAACTCAGTGGGACCGATTGCGCATCTCGGTTAAACCGACAATATTGCAACAGGCAACAGAGAGCTTGCAATCCCATCTCGGTGAGACCGAGATCCCTTTCGGTGAGACCGAAATGATTAGGGTTTCTCGCAGTGGCTATGTCAAATGAACTCGGTGGCACCGGATAGATCTTTTCGGTGGGGTCGAGTTTGACTTTTGGTTTGGGACATATGTGGATGTGGGAAAATGGTTGAGGGTTTTGGAGCATATCACTAAGCATTTTGAGCAAGCAAACCATTATGTAACAACTCATCCCCTTTTAATAGTATTGGCTTTCCTATGGACTCAATGTGATCTTGGACCACTAAAATGGAAAATGTAGAGTCTTGAGCTTGAGCCAATCCTTTTGTCCTTATCATCTTGAAGCGGTTCCACATCCTCTAGTCCATGCCACTCCATTTTTTGAACTAGTCTGAAATATACTAGATGAAAACATTAGTCCAGCAAGAGATATGTTGACATTAATTACCAAAATCACCCAGGGAGCACTTGTGCTTTCACCATGTCATGACACGATGCCAAGTTTCATGATTTTCAGGCATGTTTTGGTTTTGCAGGAATTAAAAAACCAAGTTTCTCAATATTTCCAGCCGAGGCACTGCGCCCAGATGTTTGAATTCCATTCCCATTTGTTCCATGGGACCTACAAATTCACCCAAGGACATACATGTGATTTTTCAACCAACTTTGGTGCGCTGGAGCATCTGCTTCAAATTTGAATTATGCACATTAAATGCCTAGAAATTCAATTAATGTATAAAAAAGGTCAAACGAACCCGGAATAATTCTGAATTTGGCACGATACTTCTATTTGGTCTAATCTACACGTGTAAAACAATTAAGGCAGGAGAAGGTAGTGTATGTCATTTCGCACACGGAGGTGACACGTTCCCTCTCGGAACCACGAGCCTTCTTGAGAGAAGCCCCGGTTTGCAAGAAGCTTATACCAAAGCTTGTCCCAATTCGGCCAAAAAACTTACCACAACATGTTGCTGCCATGTCATGACACCATGCCAACTTTCATGATTTCCAGGCGTGTTTTGGATTTACAGGAATTAAAAAAAACCAAGTTTGTCAATCTTTCCGGCCGAGCCATGATGCTCAGATGTTTGAATCTCATTCCCATTTCTTGCCTGGGACCTAGAAAATCACCCAAGGACACACATGTGATTTTTCAACCAACTTTGGTGCAGTGGAGCATGTGCTTGTAGTTCAAATTTGAATTATGCACATTAAATGACCAGAAATTCAATTAATTTATAAGAAAGTCCAAACGAACCCGGAATAATTCCAAATTTTAGCACGTCACTCATATAGTTCTATGTTGCCTCTGTAAAAAAATCAAGGGGGGGAGGTAGCGTATATCGTTTCGCACACAAAGCTGACACATCCCCCCCTCGAGAACCACGAGTCTTCTCGAGAGAAACTCCGGTTTGAAAGAAGCTTATACCAAAAACTTGTCCAAATGTGGCAAATTTTTTTACCACGGTATGTTGGTGCCATGAAATGACACCATGCCAAGTTTCATGATTTTCAGGTGAGTTTTGAATTTCCAGGAATTTAAAAACCAATTTTCTCAATGTTCACGGCCGAGCCACGACGCCCACATGTTTGAATTTCATTCTCATTTCTTGCATGTGACCTATAAATTCACCCAAAGACACACATGTAATTTTTCAACAAACCTTGGTGCACTAGAGCATGTGCTTGTAGTTCAAATTTGAATTATGCACATTAAATGCCTAGAAACTCAATTAATGCATAAAAATGCCAAATGAACCAGGACTAATTCCAAATGTAAACATGACACTCTTGTAGTTGCATGTTCACTGTACATAAATGTTCTAGCAATTCAAACACCATCCTTTCCCTCCGTAACACCATTTTGTCTTTCAAAACATAAAGAAAAAATCAGGTATACCACAAACAGTTTACTAGAAAGAATCGTGTGGGATGTGATATAAAATATTTTGGCGCACCGCCTTGTCTAGCTTACGTAGGAAGCTTCGTCGTCTACAGTCCACCCCCCCCCCCACTTGAACCACACTTGCGCTCTAGTTTCTCGCAGAACCGAGCAAAAATGTTCTGCCACCGCGGAATATCTATCTCCCCGCCCCCTCCCTCCCACCAAAAGCCACATTTCCACTGTTCGTCCTTGCTATCCAAGTTCAAACCTTCACCGCTGCTTACTGGCAGCTCAGCCTCCACGCCGGTGACCCTTCTTCTTGTAGAGTCGCCTCCTTGCTGGCTACCATTCTTCTTGCAGCGCCGCCTCCTTGTCGGCGACCCTTCTTCTTGCAGCACCGCCTCATCGTCGCCGACCCTTCTTCTTGCTGCGCGGCCTACTCGTCGCCGACCCTTCTGCTTGTTGCACGACCTCATTGATATGATTAGGTAATCCACACCCCACCCACACCATCCTCCTCCTTCCCCATCCCACATGCCCCGACCACCGGCACGCCACCCTCCGCCGAAATCACTGCCCCCTCCTCCAATTAAGCGCCGCCCATAACCATTTTGCACGCAATATAACATGGAGCTCAGTAGCATACGGCAGCGAAGAATCAAATCGCGACAGCACGCGCACACGAGCTCGCTATGGCTGCCATGCGTGTCGACCGCTAGATCTTGGAGGAGCACTGATAACCCACAAGTATAGGGGATCGCAACAGTTTTCGAGGGTAGAGTATTCAACTCAAACTTATAGATTCGACACAAGGGGAGCCAAAGAATATTTGTAAGTATTATGAGCTGAGTTGTCAATTCAACCACACCTGGAGATTAATTATCTGCAGCAAAGTGATCAGTCGCACAGTAATATGATAGTTTTGGTAGTAGTGGTAGCAGCAATAGTAACGGTAATAGTGATAGCACTGATTTCGTAGCAAGTGCAACAGTAACGATAGCAGTAGTAACTTAGCAGAAACAATATAGGATAAATTCATAGGCATTGGATCGGTAATTTGTTGGATGATATTCATCATGTGACAGTCATAACCTAGGGCGGTACGGCACTAGCTCCAGTTCATAAATATAATGTAGGCATGTATTCTATAAATAGTCATATGTGCTTATGGGAAGAACTTGCATGACATATTTTGCCCAACCCTCCCGTGGCAGCGGGGTCCATACTTGAAACTAAGGGATATCGAGGCCTCCTTTTAATAGAGAACCGGAACAAAGCATTAACACACCGTGAATACATGAACTCCTGAAACTACGGTCATCACCGGGAGTGGTCTCGACTATTGTCACTCCGGGGTTGTCGGATCATAACACGTAGTAGGTGACTATAACTTGCAAGATCAGATCTAGAACATGGATATAATGGTGATAACATGAATGGTTCAGATCTTAAATCATGGCACCCGGGCCCAAAATGACAAGCATTAAGCATGGCAAAGTCCTAGCAACATCAATCTCAGAACATAGTGGATACTAGGGATCGGCCCTAACAAAACTAACTAGAATACATGATGAATCTCATCCAACTCCTCACCGACCAGCGAGCCTACGAAGGAATTACTCACTCCCGGTGGGGAGCATCATGGAATTGGCGATGGAGAAGGGTTGGTGATGACGAAGAGCGAAGATCCCACTCTTCGGAGCCCGAAATGGACTCCAGATCTAGCCTCCCGATGAAGAACAGGAGGTGACGGCGGCTCCATCTCGTGGATTGTGATAATTCTTTCTCCCCGATTTTCTCTGGAAAAATAGGATTTTATAGCATTGGTATAAGGGCCAGCGGGGCCACCAGGTGGGGACAACCCACCTGGGTGCGCCTGGAAGGGGGGGGGTGCCCTGGTGGGTTGTGCTCACCCAGGTGCCCCCTTCCGATGGTTCTTGGCTCCAATATTTCTCTTTTATTGTATTAAAATTCCCCGCAAAGTTTTGTTCCATTCCGAGAACTTTTATTTCATCACAAAAACAACACCATGGTAGTTCTACTAAAAACAACGTCAGTCCGGGGTTAGTTTCATTCAAATCATGCAAATTAGAGTCCAAAACAAGAGGAAAAGCGTTAGGCAAAGTAGATACGTTGGAGACGTATCAACTCCGCGAAGCTTAAACCTTTGCTTGTCCTCGGCAATTCAGTTGATAAACAGAAAGTGAAAAAGAAAAAAAAAATATGAACTCTTTTGCTATTGTTTGCATAAATTGGCTTAAACAAGACCCAGGTTTTCAGCCAACATTATAACTAACCATGTCGACAATAAATCTTAAAATTGTATTAACTCATATCAATGACATAATCAACTAGCGAGCAATAATAAGATATCTCAAACAACAACACGTTATCAAAACAACCATGATATAATACGACAATAGTGGTATCTCGCTAGCCCTTTCTGAGACCACAAGACATAAATGTAGAGCACCTCCGAAGTTCAAGCAACGACTAAACATTGTAATTCATGGTAGAAAAGATCCAGTCATGATAACACCCAACATTCACTACACACAATGCATAGGCATGACAATAGTGCTCTCAGATCTGGTGCTTATTTGAGAAGGTGATGAAACAACATAAACGTAAATAGATAGTCCCTTCGCAGAGGGAAGCAGTGATTTGCAGAGGTGCCAGAGCTCAAGTTTTTAAAACAGTGGTAAATGATATTTTGAGACATGCACCCTTCTCATTTACTTCACGACTATCAGTTATGAATATCTACCATGCTAAACACGCTAGTGGTGGTTCCCAAGCGGAAAAGTAAAGTTTATGACTCCATTGGGAGTTTTTCTTTGATTATTTGAGAGATCAATTCTTTTCGTAATTTGGGACTGGGCATCCCTATTACCGCCCTTTTCTCGTGCAATGGTGAGTGAGTAAGCACGCGGCTTCAGAATAACCCGCTTAGCATGGAAGATACCGACTACCTCCTGTCACTAAATGAACGATCCAGGCACACAAAAATGATATTTATTTGAAGTTTTTTAGAGATGGCACATGTAAATTTACTTAGGATGCTAGGGTAATACCGCATATAGGTAGGTATCGTGGACTCATCTGGAATAACTTGGGTTTTTGAATTTGATGTCCAAGCAGTATTCCCGCTTAGTACAGGTGAAGGCTAGCGAATAGATTGAGAAGCGGCCAGCTAGAGAGCAACAATGGACATGAACATCCATCATGCATAATAAACATTGGACACCAGCATGAGTAGGATATGGACACCATGAACATAAATATCATAGAGGCTATGTTGGTTTTGATTCAACTACATGCATAAACATGTGCCAAGTCAAGCCACTCGAATATTCAGAGGAGGATACCATATCATCATACTACATCACAATCATTTTAACACAATGTTGATATCCAAGATAAATCATTATCCACTCCTAGATACTTGTGCATGGCATGAAAAATTATAATCTCTAATTGTCATTGCAAACATGTTTAATCATAATGGGCTGAATCATGGATACTAGGTTAAACATATTTACAAAAACAGAACAAGTCGAGTTCATACCAGTTTCTCTCTGCCACGGCCAGTTCATCGAATATCGTCATTATTGCCTTTCACTTGCACGACTGAACGATGTGAAAATAATAATAGTGCAAGAGTGCCGTGGACTAAGCTGGAATCTGCAAACATCTATACCTATATAAAAAGACCCAAATGGGCAGATCCAATTAATCTCGGCCACCAAATCATGTCAATCCAACGACCTAAACAACTTCAATGTCGAGCGCTCAACACGTTTAGCATGCAGTTAATTTCATGCCAAATATAATGCTAATCACATAATAACATGCAAATATTATCCTACTTAATATCTTCGTTCACTTGATATACTTCCAAATTAACGTGCATTGCACGTACACATTGACTAGTTTTATTCAACAGGAGAAGACAAGGTAGAATCGGCTCTTTATTAGCTCAACAATCATGCATATGAGAGCCACTCAACATTTTCATCGCGGTCTTCTCCTTGGTACGACTTGAATAAAAAGAAAAGAAATTCAAAGAAACACACTGGAATATTTTTGGATTTTTTGGGTTTCTTAGAACAAGCAATTAAAAGGGAAAACAAAAAACAAGAAAAACTATTTACACGGGAAAGCTCCCAACAAGCAAAAGAAGAGCAAGGAAATCTTTTTTTGGGTTTTCTTCTTAATATTAGAACTAAGCAAGCATAGAAAGTAAACTAACTACAACTATTTTTTTGTTTTTCTAAGGGTTTTTTCAAACACACAAGAAGAAGGTGAGAAAATAAATTAAGCATGGATAATACAATGAAAAAGTGTGAACACCGGCAACTGAAATGATATGTGAACATGAATGTATAGTCGATGAGAAACACGTACTCCGCCAAGCCTAGGCTTTTGGCCTAGCTTGGTAATCACCAGTCGTAGAAGCCATGGGGTCCCATGTTGAATTGCTGAGGAACGGGCACCTGAGGGTCCCACCCCTGAGGCTCCTCGTGCGCTGCAGCTAGGTTGTTCCGGTAGGCGACGATGTCCTCAGGCATAATCCCGTATCCGGCCCTGGCAATAGGATCAAACAAAGCAGGTGCAGGCAATGGGATAATATCACGGGTGTTCACACTAAAAACCAGGTTATAAGGAATAGGAATGTTGGGGTAATCGGCAGCAATAAACCATAGCCCAACGATCTAAATGAACCTTAGGTAAAGGATAATCATGCTGGCGTATTTGAACGTTAATGTGAGTCACCAAGAGAGTAGCGTAGATCCCACCATGTGTTTTGCCCTTGGACCCATTAAAGTGAAGGCGACGTGCCACAATAGCTCCCATGCTATAAGTGTTGTCGCCGTAAAGTGCGCGGCGTAAAACAACAAATCTGGAGCACTAAGTGCACTTACTTTTTCTCTAGCAAGCAAACACTTTGCAATGAAAAGAGCAAAATAATGTACTGTCGGGAAGTGTAAACTAGTGGAAGTGATACCCGATACCCCTCTCTCATCTCCCACTGTCAGAGTACAATAAATCCATCAAACTCAGCTAGCCTAGGCTCAACTAAACCACCATCAGAAGGAAGCAAGCATATGTTACAAAATTCAGTTAATGGTATCTGATGGGGTTCAACATATAAATTAAACTGTACCTCAGGGGGATTATTCCTAGATAAGAATTGAAAACTTTGCACAAAGGAATTTGTGAGGAGATGATACTGTTCACATTCAGCTGCGATGAAGTCGGTGAGGCCGACATTAGCAGTATATTGCGTAAACTCATGAAGGATTCCACCCCCCTTCATGAACGGGTTATGCGGCCATTCGCAAGGCTGTAGCTTCGCCATCCTCCGGAGGCGGAGATCACTGTCAGATGACTCTCCAATCACTCCCTTGGAGTTCTTCTTGGAAGCAAACTTCATAAAAATACTCATGTTTTTCCTAGGAACAAAAATTCTGAAATTTTTAGTCCACAAAATATTGTTAACAAAACTTCATAAGATTGATAGCAGCTACTCATAGGGATGCCTAGAGGCCATATCAAGCATTCAAACTACTTAGAACTCTAAGAATTCAATATGCAAGCTCATCTACTTCAGCACAAAGAGTAGATAATTATTCAAAATATAAACCACTAAAACAAAAACTAATTGGACAAAGGAAGGAGTCACATACCAAGCAACAATCCCCCGAAATAGTTTTGGAAATGGAGCTTCGAGCAAAGAGATCGAAATCTACGGGGTTGAGAGCAAGAACATGAGAGAGAGAGAGAGAGAGAGAGAGAGAGAGCAATGGTGATTTTTTTTCTGGAGGTAGGTGATGATGTGGTGTAAAGAGATAAGTGAGGGGGGCCACGTGGCGACCACAACCCACCAGGGCGCGCCTGGGGGTCTTGGCGTGCCCAAGTGGGTTGTCCGCACCTGGTGCACCTCCCTCTGATATTATTTGCACTAGAAATTCTTAAATATTCATAAAAAAATCGTGTTAAATTTTCAGAGCATTCTGATAACTTTTATTTTTGGGTCATTTTTTATTGCACGGGAAATTCAAAAAACAGACAAAACATGGCATTTTATTTTATTTAACTAATAAAAACAGAAAACAAAATGTAGGGACAGAAGATAGTGCTCATTGAATTCATCAACTTCATACCTCTCATAAATGATCTATTAATAAGGTTGATCAAGTCTTATTAATTACCACTTGTGATTAGCATGAAACTGAAGAACTTCCGTAAATCACTAAGTTACCTCAACGGGGATATGAATGTCCCCAACAATAAGCATTTCATATTTCCTTTTAACAGTAGGTAGAGGTAGATGAAAACTTCCAATAGTGATTGTTGGAGATTTTTCAATAACATCAATACCATTCACTTGGAATTGTTTCTTCGGAAAGTGCACCATATGCTCATTACCATTGATATGAAAAGTGACATTGCTTTTATTGCAATCAATAACAGCCCCTGCAGTATTCAAGAAGGGTCTACCAAGGATAATCGACATGTTGTCGTCCTCAGGCATCTCAAGTATAACAAAGTCAGTCAAAATAGTGACATTAGCAACAACATCAGGCACATTCTCACAGATACCGATAGGTATGGCAGTTGATTTGTCAGCCATTTGCAAAGATATTTCAGTAGGTGTGACTTTATTCAAATCAAGTCTTTTATATAATGAGAAAGGCAGAACACTAACACCAGCTCCTAAGTCACATAAAGCAATTTTCACATAATTCTTTTTGATGGAGCAAGGTATAGTTGGTATTCCTGGGTCTCCAAGTTTTTTAGGTACTCCATCCTTAAAAGTATAATTAGCAAGCATGGGGAGATTTCAGCTTCCGGTATTTTTCTCTTATTGGTGATGATATCTTTCATGTACTTTTCATAAGGAGGCATTTCAGGATATCAGTCAAACGAGTACGCAGAAAGACTGGCCTCAGCATTTCAGCAAAGCGTTCAAATTCTTCTTCATCTTCCTTTTTAGTTGACTTGGGTGGAAAAGGCATAGGTTTTTGAACCCACGGTTCTCTTTCTTTACCGTGTTTTCTAGCAATAAAATCTCTTTTATCATATAGTGTATTCTTGGGTTGTGGGTTATCAAGACCAGTAGCTGGTTCTATTTCAACATCATTATCTGGTTCCTTTCATTGTTTGGCTGAGTATCTTCATGAGCATCAACATTATCTTTTTCATTATCACTAGGGGAATGTTCATTACCAGATTGAGTTTTAGCATTAGAAATAGAGACATCATTATCATTATCAAGAGGTTTTTCTACTTCAGGTTCACTAGTAGCATGCGAAGTCCTATCATTTTTCTTTTCCTTCTTCCTTTTAGAAGGACTAGGTGCAGCGGTGTTGTTTCTTTGTGAATCCTGTCCAATTCGTTTTGGGTGTCCCTCGGGATAAAGTGGTTCCTGAGTCATTTTTCCTCCTCTAGTTGCAACTCTAACAGCAAAGTCATGTATGTCGTTATCCATTTCATCAAGCAATTCTCTTTGTGATTTAGCAACTTGTTCTAACTATGTTTGTACCATAGAAGCATGCGTTCCCACACCTCTAACATAATTTGAGATTCAAAGTAACAAGTTACTCAAGCGGGCAATCATATCAGAATGTATTTCAATTGTTTCATAACATTTGCATTGAAGTGGTCTTGCTTTGTAATATAATTTTCAAACTCATAGAGGAATTGGCTAGGGTGCATATTATGAGGATTGTCATTATCATTGAATTTCATTAAATAATTTACTTATACCACCTTAGGTAGTGGTGGTGTATTAGGCCCATGTATTTCTTCGATGGGAGGTAAAATTTTGACATCCTCAGCTTTAATACATTTTTTCTTCATAGATTTCTTTGCCTCTTGCATATCTTCAGGACTGAGATATAATATACCCCTCTTCTTCGGAGTGGGTTTGGGTGGTGGTTCAGGAAGAGTCCAATCATCATAATTTTTCAATATGTTATCAAATAATTCTTTAGCTTGTCCAATAGTTCGTTCCCCGAAAACACAACCAACACAACTATCTAGGAAGTCCCTAGAAGCATCGGTTAGTCCATTATAGAAGATATCAACTATTTCATTTTTCTTAAGAGCATGATCTAGCAAAGCATTAAGTAACTGGCAAAGCCTCCCCCAAGCTTGTGCAAACTGAAGAAGAGTATTGTACGAAGCTTTAGCATCACCCTTTAATGAGAACAGGAATAATTTGAGAATATAGTAGCAACGAGTTTTCTCATCATGAGTAAAAAGGGTGGCTATGTCATTCATGTTAGTGAGATGTGCCACAATAGTTTCAGTTTCATAACCAAGGGAAGGACGAGATACAACCAAAGTAATTAACTCTGGGCCGATAGAGAATTCATAATCCTTATCATCAATAAAGATAGGTGAGGTAGCAAATTTAGAATCACACTGCATTCTAGCATTCAGAGACTTTTCTTTATACTTGCATAATAATTTCTCTAGATCATCTCTATCCTTACAAGCAAGAGTATCTCTAGTTATCTCCTCATTCATAACATAACCTTCCGGTACCTTAGGCAATTCATACATAGGAAGGATAGTTCTAGCAGGTGTTTTAAAATTTTCAGTTTCAAGCTCATCATCAGATTCAACAACATCATGTTGTCTTACTCTAGTAATTTGTTCATCAAGAAATTCACTAAGTGGCACATCATCATTATGCAAGGTACTAGCATCATCATAAATATCATTCATAGCAGAAGTAGCATCATCAATAAATTGTGACATATCAGGGTTAATAGCATGTGGTGGTGTTACAAGTTAAATTATAACAGAAGGTGAATCTAAAGTAGAACTGGATGGTAGTTCCTTACCTCCCCTCGTCTTAGAGGAAAAAATCTTAGTCTTAGCATCCTTCAGATCCTTCATAGTGATAAATTGTTAATAATCCCAAGTGACTCAACAAATATAACTATGCTCCCCGGCGACGGCGCCAGAAAAGGTCTTGATAACCCACAAGTATAGGGGGTCGCAACAGTTTTCGAGGGTAGAGTATTCAACCCAAATTTATAGATTTGACACAAGGGGAGCCAAATAATATTTGTAAGTATTAGCAGCTGAGTTGTCAATTCAACCACACTTGGAGATTAATTATCTGCAGCAAAGTGATCAGTAGCACAATAATATGATAGTATTGATAGTAGTGGTAGCAGCAATAGTAACGGTAATAGTAATAGCACTAATTTCGTAGCAAGTGCAATAGTAACGATAGCAATAGCAACTTAGCAGAAACAATATAGAATAAATTCATAGGCATTGGATTGGTAATTTGCTGGATGATATTCATCATGTGACAGTCATAACATAGGGCGGTATGGCACTAGCTCCAGTTCATAAATATAATGTAGGCATGTATTCCGTAAATAGTCATTCGTGCTTATGGAAAGAACTTGCATGACATATTTTGCCCTACCCTCCCGTGGCAGCGGGGTCCATACTGGAAACTAAGGGGTATTAAGGCCTCCTTTTAATAGAGAACTGGAACAAAGCATTAACACACGGTGAATACATGAACTCCTCAAATTACGATCATCACCGGGAGTGGTCCCGACTATTGTCACTTCGGGGTTGCCGGATCATAACATGTGGCAGGTGACTATAACTTGCAAGATCGGATTTAGAACATGGATATAATGTTGATAACATAAACGGTTCAGATGTGAAATCATGGCACCCGGGCCCAAAGTGACAAGCATCAAGCATGGCAAAGTCATAGCAACATCAATCTCATAACATAGTTGATACTAGGGATCGGCCCTAACAAAACTAACTAGATTACATGATGAATCTCATCCAACTCCTCACCGACCAGCGAGCCTACGCAAGAATTACTCACTCCCGGTGCGGAGCATCCTGGAATTGGCGATGGAGAAGGGTTGGTGATGACGAAGAACGAAGATCCCCCTCTTAGAAGCCCCAAACGGACTCCAGATCTGGCCTACCGATGAAGAACATGAGGTGACAGCGGCTCCGTCTCGTGGACCGTGATAATTCTTTCTTCCTGATTTTTTTCCTGGAAAAATAGGATTTTATAGCGTCGGTATCAGGGTCAGTGGAGTTACCAGGTGGGGACAACCCACCTAGGCGCGCATGGAGGGGGGCACCCTGGTGGGTTGTGCTCACCCAGGTGCCCCCCTCCGGTGGTTCTTGGCTCCAATATTTTTCTTTTATTGTATACAAATTCCCCGCAAAGTTTCATTACATTCCGAGAACTTTTATTTCTGCACAAAAACAACACGATGGTAGTTCTACTGAAAACAACGTCAGTCTGGGGTTAGTTTCATTCAAATCATCCAAATTAGAGTCCAAAACAAGAGGAAAAGCGTTAGGACAAGTAGATACGTTGGAGACATATCAAGCACCTAGTTTTCGAGGCCACCGTCCACACCACCACGCGGTTGTCTACTTAAAATATAGATCGTGCTGTTTTCTCGAGGCCACCGCCAGTGCCTTCTAGTGATTTGTCCTCTGTATTGTTAATATGCAATCTGATGTTCAGTTAACAGTTTGGTCCTCTGAAATGTAATATTCAGTTAACAGGTTGGTCCTTCGAAATATAATGTTTAGTTAATAGTTTGGTCCAACAATTGCTACATTTCGTAGTACTATTCTCAAGCATTCTTTATTTTGTTAACTGTCTTATCTTCTAGTACATGTTTCTATTCTGCAATGTCGTGCTTAGTTAACTGTTTTGGTTCATTTGATCTGCTGTCCATTTAACTTTTGGTTCAATTTTGCAATTTGATTTTCATTTGTTGTGGGTGCAATTTTGTATTGTTATGCATCTGAAATAAATCGAATTTAGCTGTACTCAATGCATATTCTACTGATAGTATGGCAACTCTCAATTAACCTGATTAAGATCTTCCTTATGTGTGTTGCAGGGAAACAATGCCAGACACTGCGGTTTACCATCGAGATTTGCTTATGCATGGTCCTTTTGCTAATAGCACATTATTATGCAGTTGCGGGCATCATTCTAATATTTAGGTTTCTTACGATTTGGCCTTGCACATGTAGGTCCTGCTGTCAGAGGCTTAGACCCACCGTTCGACCCATTTTGCATATGGGGAAATGAGATATCCATGAATACCAGTCAAGTCAATAAACTCAGAAAGATTGTTAGGATGGAGAAACTTGCGAGGAATAATAGCAAGATCTTTGTTTGCACAATGAAGAAGGCACCAGTCAACTATAGGATGATACTAACTCTTTTACCTTTTTTTTACCACTTGCACCATTTCAAAATTTATAACAATGATTTATGCATATCTTTGTTTTCAGTACTTTTCAAAGCAGTTCACCGATGATTACCTCTCAAACCACCTGCATGGTCAAGAGGCGAGGAAGGTATTCATTCAACACCCGTGGTAAAATATCGAGGTCTACCTGAAGAGGACGAAGGTTGAGCGGGCAATTATCCATAGCCACTGGCCTAAAGTTGCAAGGACATTCAACATCACTGAAGGCTCAATATTTGCCTTACGCTTCTGCAGTTTCCCAGATGAGATTGATGTGTCTATTTACCGTGTATGATGCTACTTTCCAAAGGTTTTCGATGTTGCATGTGAAACTTGGTGCTGTTGTGTAATGGCGTAACTGAGTGCCAAATCTATCTGATGTAATTCGATTATGAAATCCTGGTTGCCATTATACAGATATGAAATATCTGGTGTGTTTTATAAGAAATATAAGTTTGACTAGTACATGAATTATCAATAATAGGCTAATTACCCTGCTTATTGGGGTTTTATATTGCAGACGGTTCCTCAGACAACACCGTGGGCGATGAACTCAAAGAACCCACATAGTTTCAAGAAAGTAGGCGTGTTTGATCAACTAACAATCACACACGGCTTCTGACAGAGAACTGTTTGCGTTAGGCCACCTTGCATAAACGTTTCGACACAAAAATCTGTCTGTGATACACATACGAACGGAAATGTTTTTCTAGGATTAGCCGTGTGGGATGTACATACGAACGGAAATGATTGGGTTTCGATGCCTTGCCAGATCGCACACGAGCTCATTTTTCCCCAACCTGTGTGCCAGGAGGGCCTATCCCCGACGGTTTCTGTGTCGTGTGGGAAGGACCCCCCTATCACCCACACTCACTTGGTGACAGTTCCAAACACCATCGCAGAAAGGGGTTAAAAACCGTGTGTATAGCACCTCACTGTACTAATGTTACGTCAATGAAAGATGGCGGGTCTGGGAAAATCGTGTACATGCGGCATTATAGATGGCTCGAGAATGATGACTCGTGGAGAAAACATGGAGATCTATTCAGTAGTTTGGTTGAGCATTGAGGACCTCCACATAAGAGGAGCGGCGCCGAAATCAATGAGTTGTCGAAAAACCAGGAACAGTGCTCCGCGGTGGGAAAGATGAAAAAGGCGCCTCAAGGTATGGAAAACGAGGTCTTCTTTCTCGGACATGGAGTACTAGGCCAATCACGACACACCTCATTGCCTTGATCAAATGCATATCATGAAGAATGTCCTCGAGAGCTTGCTTGGCACACTGATGAACATGCCAGTGAAGACCAAGGATGGCCTGAAGGCAAGGAAAGACTTGGAAGATTTGAAGATCAGGAGAGATCTCCACATGCCGCCCTGTAAAAAGTCAATGGAGGAGATGGAGACGGATACGGAGGATGGGGAAAGGGGCCGAAAAGTGAACAAGAAGGAGGAGAATTATTGCCCTCCTTGCTTCACCTTCAGCACGAAGGAGATCGATCAATTCATCAAGTGCCTTACGGGAATCAAAGTCTGTTCCAGTTATTGTGGGAAGATAAGCAGATTTCTAGACACCAAGAAGAAAAGGTTCAGTGGGATGAAGTCTCATGACTGTCACGTGATGATGACGCAAATACTCCCAGTTTCCATTAGAGGGATAATGGACAAGCACGTCCGTGACACGCTTACTGGTCTCTGCAACTTCTTCGACGTTATCTCCTGAAACTCCATCAGTGTGAAGCAGCTCCGAAGGCTACAGGAAGATATCGTTGTCATACTATGTGAGCTTGAGATGTACTTCCCGCCCGCGTTCTTTGATGTCATGGTGCATCTGTGTGTCCACATCGTGCACGACATCATCAACCTCGGGCTGACATTCCTTACCAGCACGATGTCGTTTGAGAGGATGAATGTGGTCATCAAAGGATTTGTTTGTAACATGTCCCGTCCCGATGGGAGCATCGTCCAGGGGTACCTGACGCAAGAGTGCATCTCCTTTTGCAAGAGTTATATAGGCGTCAGAGACCCTGTTGTTGGTTTTCCCGTCAAGAAGCACCATGGGGGGCTCAGAGGAGAAGGTTTCAACAACGGCAGGAGGGAATTGCACGTGGACTACTTGGATCAACGGAACGACTTTGATAGGGCTAACTTAGTAGTGCTACAACACCTTGATGTGGTAGATGATTATGTGACACTGCACAAAGAAACCATCGCAAAGAAGTACCATGATCAGGGGATGCACAAGACGGACGACGAAGTTACTGTAGAGCACAACGCCACTTTCTTGCGTTGGTTCAAAGAGCAAGTTCTTGCTAATCCCCCGGAAGAGGGCAGTTTGAATGGATTGCTCATACACGCCTTAGCACATGGCCCCACGCCCAAACTCGCGACCTATCAGACGATATCAACGGGTACACGTTCTACACGGAGGCCAAAGGCATGGAGAGTGATTACTAGAACTCAGGGGTGACGATTGAATGCGTGACCGACTCCAACGACACAACTGAAAGATTCTATGGAAAGGTCGAAGAGATATGGGAGCTTGACTACGCTCGAATGCACAATGCGACAATGTTCCGTGTCAGATGGGCTAAGGACGTAGTAAGAGAAAACAAGTATTTCACTACCATGTCTATACCCGACGTGAAGAGCGCTACCGTGAACGTTAATGTCATTGCCAAAACTGAGCCATGGGTACACGCTAAGCACGTGACACAATGCTTCTTCATAACCGACCCGACCAATCCCAGCCGTGTTGTCGCGAGGAGAGGTAAAAGGAGCATCGGCGGAATGGATGGAGTTGCCAACGAGGAAGACTACGACCAATACGGCAACCCGATGAGGGAAGATGACAATGACGATGAAGCATATGTGAAAAGAAGAATCAACACTACATTACCTAAGAAAGATCGTACTCCATGGTGCCCGAAAAGTCACATTGACGGGCCCAATTATTCGACAACGAACAAGAAAGGGAAGAAGCTCAATGTGAAACATTGTCGACGCAGCTGAGAAACCATCATTTATATATATATGTATCTATTTTGTGTACGCACTTAAGTAACTGTTATCTATCAAATTATGTATACATCGTATCCCCTTCAATTACCATCGCATGCATGGTTCCGATGATATTCGCGCAGTGTGGAAGGGAGACGTTCTCATCGACTGCGTGCGAGGCTGTCATCGGGAAAAAACAAAAAAACAAAAACAAAAAGGGGAATGAATGCAATACAAAAGAAAAATAAAAGTAAACAGAGAAGGAAAGAGAAAATAATAAAATGAAAAGAAAACTAAAAACTAGAAAAAGAAAATTAGCATTAGCGCTAGGCTAGGACCCAGTTACCTATAGCGCTGGATCCTTGTCCAACGCTACTTCTATATTTAGGTG
>LR738714.1:146720758-146813383 GCA_902687465.1 Secale cereale | reverse complement strand
GTCGTCCCCCCATCTCCACCTCCCCCCCACTCCCCTGCCAGCTGCCACCGCCGCCCACCGTCGCCCTTGCCCGTCGTCGACCTCTCCGCCGACCATCACCCGAGCCCTCCCTCGACCTCACCGTCACCGTGGGGGCCCGCCCTCGACCTCGCCGCCGCCCCATAAGCCTCTCCCTCTCCTCTTCCCCGCCCTCCTCTCTCTGCTCTCTCTGCTCTGTGCTCTCTCTCTCTCTAGGACAGATATGTTTTGCAAATTTGTTTACCAAATTCATGTTTAGGGCAGTAGCAGAGAGAGAGCATTTAGGAAAAATATTAGGTAGGGCAATTTAGTTGAGGGTATATAAAATAGCTAGAAATATAAAATAGTAGAAATTTTTTAGCTATAAATAAAAAACAATAATTAGCTATAAATAAAACACAGTAGCAATATTTTAGGAAATTATCTAGGCAATTTTTGTAGGTATATAAAATAGCTATAAACAGAAAACAGTAGCAATTTTTTTTAGCTATAAATTAAAAACAGTAGATATTTTTTAGGAAATTAGCTAGTCAATTTTTGTAGGTCTATAAAATAGCTATAAATAAAAAACCAATATCCAATTTTTAGCTATAAATTAAAAACAGTAGCAATTTTTTAGGAAATTAGCTAGGAATTATTTTAGGTATATAAAATAGCTATAAATAAAAAATAGTAGCTCCCTTCCTAGACTTTTTTAGCTATAAATAAAAAATAGTAACAAATGTTTAGTGATGTCATTTTGCAAAGGTTTTTGGTTTGTGAAAAGACCACTATTTTGCAATGTTTAGTGAGGTCATTTCACTATGTTGGTTATATGTCATTGATGTTATATGATATATGTCATTGATGTTATATGATTTTGCAATGTTTGTTGAATGTCAAAGAATATCCGAGTGGCCTATGTTTTGCCGGAATGTCGATTCATTTCCTTTCCGGCAAATTTCAGGCGCTCCATATGTCCACTTTTTAGTGAATTTCGGCATGGCTTGTGCTAGAAACTAGGACATATGGAGTGCCCGGGATTTGCCGGAAGGGGAATGAATGTAATGCCCCAGATGTAACACTTTCCAATTATGCCAATATATGAAACTTTGACTTCATCAATTCCATTCTGGGCTCTTCTTTCATTTCGGGTTTCGTCGTTTTGTCGTGTGCGTGTGTGCATTTCATTCATGTCATGTTGTTATGTGCATTGCATTCATTTGTGTTGTCACTTGCACCCGGTTCCACTCGCCTCTTCCTGTTGTCCGTTTCGAGTTCCATCGCTCACACACGTGCCCGTGGCATCCCCGAGTCCTTCTATCGTGTGAGGCCGTGCAACGGTTCCGGAATGACGTGAGACTTGTTGTGCGATGTTGTTTTGGTATGTGTAGGCCGCCTGTCAAGTTTCGTCGCGTTTGGAGTTCGTTTGGTACTCCAACGGTTAACCTAGTGGGCTAAAAGAACCTCTTCTTTAAGGCCCAAGACCCCCTCCACAACAGCCCACTAACCTAGCACAACCCTTCCCATCATCTCGGTCGTCGAATCGTGATCGCGTGGCCAAAAACCGCTCCCCATTTGGAGTCTCCTAGCTCCTTGTGCCTATAAATTAGTCCCCCACGTCCATTTTTGCGTCCAAACCCTACCCTTCTTCCTCTGCCCGCCGCCGGACACGTCCGTCCGCCCGCCGGACACGTCCGCCGCCCGCCACGCCCAATCGGGGGCTGCCATATGTCGCAACCGCCGCCGGTTCCACCTCCCGCCGCCGCGGCCCGCGTGGCCCGAGGCCGGACCGCGCGAGCTCGCGCGCCTCCGCGGCTCTGCCCGCATCACCGCCGCCTCCCGCGCCGGTTCCCCGCCGCCGGCGAGCTCCACCATGCCGGCAAGCTCGCGTCCCCGCCGCCGTCCTCGGCTCGCGTCCCCGCCGCCGTCCCGGCCGGCAAGCCATCACCGCCGGGCCCCGTGGCCGCCGCCGCCTCCGGCGACGCGTGCGCCGCCGCCCCGGGCGCCTCCGGCCGTCGCATCCCCACCGCCGGTGCCAAAGAGCTCCGCCACCGGCCGCCCGATCCCGCTGGATCCGCATCGCCGCTGCCGGGCCGAACCCTAACGGGTCGGGTCCGACCCGATCCGATCCGATCCGCTCTGCTTCATCCTCCGTCCAGATCCGCGGGATCCCCCGATCCAAACGCCTCCGCCGCCGCCCGAATCCCTCCGTCCCGGGATCTCCTTGTCCCCTTTCTCTAGGGTATACTTTTTTTTCACTAAGTCCCAGCTTTTGCTTAATTTGTTGCATGTTGTGAGGGCTGTATCTTTTTGTGTGTAAGTCCAAATTGAGCATATGATATATCAAAATGATCATGGTGATGTGCACTACATTTTGTTCCATTGTGGCATGCTTGTTTGAGTTCATCTAGAGGTCCTAATCTTCATGACAAGAGTGCTACTTGTTATAAACTGCTGTAACTTGTTATTTTCATGCCATTTGAGATGTGATAACTTGGTGCATGTTTATCCAAATGAAGCAAATGATATGTCAAAATGTTCATCGTGAGATGCTCTACATGATGGTTGCTGTAGCATTCATGTTAGGGTTCATATTGCCATGTTAAACTTGGTTGCAAAAGTGCATGTGGCTGTTAAGTTATGAAACATGTTATGAGATGCTGATTTGAAGTGCTCGTTGCTATTGATGTGTTTGTCCCCATGTCACATGTCAATATGTTTTAGAATCTCCGTCATATGGTATTTGCTGTGATGCAGACCATTTTCCATGATATGCCTCGAGGTGACTTAAACATGCTTGTAAACATGCCATGCCAACATAACTGTTTTATACTTAGTGAAACTTCTGCTAAGTCTGGAATCTGGCATAACCTGATGCTATGTTTGCTTGATGCCCTAGTCAAATTCATGCATGTTTTGGAGTGGCCAATGATCATTCCTTGTTGTCCATGTTATTGTCTATCCATCCATGCCCTCACTTGCTCATATGGGTTGTTGTAGCTTATTTATTTCTTGCTCCCAAGTTGCTATAAATTATAACTGTCAGGTTTTTAACGACATGATCAAAATGGTGTAGCTTGTTGCTATTGATCCATGCCTCCTATGGAGTTGCTCCAATGGAGTTGTTTGCTGTAGGATATGTCTACTTAATGTCCATGATTATTGTCATCATGTTTGGGTGCTGTAGAGTATATATTTCTTGCTCCAAAGTTGCTATGTGGCTATTAATTTCAGCTTTGCATTGTATCTTGTTTCGAGTGTATGTGTTGAACCGTTGCTCCGTTTTGAGTGTGCCCTATATGAAACTTGTGTGATTTTGCATGTAGAATCATAATATCATGTTGTTTACATGTTTGGAGTGTGTTTAATTGATGTTTGGGTGCATCTTGCACCGTTGCCTTGCTTGTCTTGTTTTGCTCATATCTTCTAGACCGTAGCTCCGAATTAAACAAACTTTATATGAAACTTGACTAGATTTTCGTGTAGATCATCATGGTGCATGTTAACTTGCTGTTTAACAACTGTAACTTAGGGTTTGTTCAGATCTGGACCAATTTAAAAATATGCATATGAGGACTTACCGGTTTTGCTATATGTTGATTCCGGCCTCATTTAAACTTGTTGTCTTGTGTTGTTCTTGTGTGCTTCATCCCTTGACATGTATTGCATCATATGTGCATCATACTTGCACCATGTTGATCGCGCATTGGACCTTGTTTGATATCGTGCCATGTTGTGTTCTTATGTTGAGTAGAGCCGGGAGACGAGACCGAGAACGAGGTTACTACCGAGGTTGAGTATGAGGAGCCGTGTTACGATCCCATCGACGACTCGACATGCAAGATGACCTGACCCAGATATCATTACTATCTTTGCCTATTGCTAGATGTCTCGCTCTTTAGCTCATTGCCTCGATGCCCATGTTTGTTTGTCAGCCTCCTATTGTAACCATGAATCTGTCTAACCACCCAACCCAGCAAACCTTTGTTTGGCTACGTAAGCTTCGCTCAACCCCTCTTATAGCATTGCTAGTTGCAGGAGAAGATTTGAAGATTCTTGCTTCATGTTGAAGTTATTGTTGGGATATCACACTATATAAACTCTTAAACTAAATCATCTATATATTGGTAATGGGTGGAAGGCTAAGCCTCTTGCTTGGTGATTTGTTCCACTCATGCCGCCCTAGGAACCTTATAAACCGGTGTTATGTTCCTTGATTATGCGTTCCTAACACGGTTGGGGTTATGGGACCCCCTCGATAACCCGCTTAGCGCTAAACCTTTTCCAGCAAGGCCCAACATTGGTACTCCATTTGCCTAATCACTAAAACTTGCATAGGGACTAGCTATCCTGTGATCTTAATTAACAACCCCCGGGCTAGTGCTCCACATGAGTGTTGGTCCAAACTGGGCAGACTGCGGGTCCACCACGAGGAAACTCGAGGATTGGTATATACCTGTAGGCTGACCTATCCGGTCGTGGCCTGAGACTAGATACGCGCGGCTACTGTCAGGGTGTCGGCACGTCGGGAGGTCTTGCTGGATTAGTTTTACCTTAGTCGGAATATCTTGAGCACGGGATTCCAAGAATACTCGGGCCTTCCCACCTTGGAGTTGCGACTCCGCAGATCGTGAGCTTGTGATGGGCTAAGTTGGGACACCCCTGCAGGGTTTTGAACTTTCGAAAGCCGTGCCCACGGTTATGTGGCAGATGGGCATTTGTTAATATCCGGTTGCAAAAAACTTGACACCATGTTCAGAACACACTACCAGCGTGAGTAACCGTGACGGTCATTTTCCGAAAGTGGTTCGGGAAGTGAACACAGTGGGGTTATGTTTGACGTGCTTAGATAGGATCACGTCGTGATCACTTTGACGCTCGTGGCACTTCTCTTCTCGCTCTAAACACGTAAGCTAGTGCTAGTGCAGCTGCAACCTTTATTTTCTTCAGCCTTGTTCCACACCCAAGGCTTAGATAGTTTTGCTACCCGGGAACGGGATTGCTGAGTCCTCCATGGTTCACAGATTCAACACAACACCAGATGAAGGTACTATGGTGGACTACACAGGTGACGGCACCGAGCTGTACTGGGAGTTCGATGAAGAACATAGTCGATACTATGTGCACTATCCTGATGATCAGTAGTGGCTTTACTAGGGGCGATTCGTACCTTGTGGCTTTATTTATTTGGTATCTTTCATTTGGATCTTCGTCCATAATCGGACTGTGATGTTATTTGGTTGATGATTTGCTTATGTAATGTATTGTGTGACGTGGCGAGTGTAAGCCAACTATCCTTTTGCAATTTCATCACTGTTTTTACATGAGTCGTGCAAAGATACCATACTTGAGATCATTCTAGCATGGGCTTATACCTTTAAGTCGTGCCTCGACACGTAGGAGGTATAATCCCATACTGGGCATTACAATGAATCAACATTCCGACCAAATATAGGCCACTTTTTTCTCTTCATTATATCTTTTATTTACAATTATTGAATAGGAAACATGTGTATCCATGCTGAAGCTCGGGGTTCTGGTTGCCTCGAAGAACACCCCGTCGAGGCAGTAAATTATTATTTCGATCACCTAGACGAACACCAATTCCGGGTGTAGGGTGGCGGCAGTCGCACCATCCCCGACACCGACGCTGGCAGCGGCACCGACACCACCCCCGAGACCGGCAACGATGATGTCGTAGTCGGTAAAGCACTGCAGCGGAAGAGGACATGGAAACCAAACGATCTCGGCATCGGAAAAATTGTGGTCACGGAGATGCACCCCAAGAAATTAGAGCCAACGGCACCGTAGGAAGCGCCCTAATGCTGGGGAAATCAACTAGGATGCATCCTCAGGGAAGCCGCCAACATCAATGAAGAGAAGTTAAAGAAGATACCACATATGGAGCACATGCTCCTAAAGAAGTTGCACAATAGGTTCCTGTTCCTTGGCCGAGATGAAAGCAAAGATCGATGGGACGAGGAACCCATGACAAAGATAAACAACAAGGTGATTGTGACGTTCACGAACGACTTGTTCGCATGGAAAGCAAGGGTGAAAACAGCATTGCGAAGAATGAACCGTGGTCCAAGATTCATGATGACAATCCGAAACTAAAGGAAGAGGACTTCGAAAAATTCAAGGAGACTTGCAGTAAAGAAGAAGTCAAGAGAAGGTCAGAGAAAAGGAAGGCACCATAGGCCAGGAACACGCCTCCCCACCGCCTCGGAAGCCGTGGTTATGAGGGGAAGAGGCACGTATGGGCCAAGGAGGACGCCGAACGTTAAAGTCACGGAATCCCAGACCCCTTGGCGGAGTTCACTAATCCGCAGGAGCGTGACTGGATCAAGGCCCGATACAAGTGGGGTCGCGTCAATAAGATCTTTTACACGGAACCGAACACGAGAGAGTTCATGAGACTACTGGTAATTGTTATATTACCACCTTATATTAGCTTACAATCAATTAGACTACAAGTTTTGTCACATTTGTAAACCATCTGTGTTCCTTTTGCAGAAAGAGCAACACCAAAAGGCAGCCGAAAGCGACGAGTCGTCACAATCGTCGTCGAGTCCCAAGTGGGACACGCCTTTCAACCGGGCCCTGAACATACTGAAAAGGTCCCAGAGGAAAAACACCATCATATGGACGTGTGAATGACGTCGGAGATGGCGCCTCATGGAATACGTGCTACCACAAGAAGTCGGAGGAAAGAAGGTAGAGACGGTTGCTTACTCAGAGACCATCAATGAGAAGATCGCGATTGCAGTCAATAAGACCAAAGCTAAGACCAAAGAAGAGTTGGTCCAGGTAGTCAAGGATGACACAGCTGACTTCCAATCTTCTATTATTACAAGCTTGATTCCAGCAATTATCGATTGGACAAAGAACAATCCAAATAAAGGGCCAGCTGACTTCCCCATTCCCAGTTACGTCGGGAGCAATTCGGTGAACATCGCACCACCAGCACCTGCTCACGAAACCGCACATAGTCCCGTTCCTATTCATAGCAGCCCGTTCGTCTCTGGCGTGCTCGGCGGGGCTTCGTCTTTGGCTGAGCTCGACACCCTCATGGTAATTACACGTCATACCCTCTTCACCAGCATATCTATAGTCTTCCATTTTAATTGCCTTTTGGATGTTTGATGTCGCAGACATGTCTTCGATGGCTGACGAAACCCCGTGCACCCTTCTGTATGACATCAACGGCCAGAAGGTGGACGTGGGAAAGGCAGCGATCGTGAAGCTGAAGGACCGCATGTTGCACAACCGAGAGATGCCCCATGGCATCTTCAAGGTTAGTGTGGCCACTGTCAAAGCGGGCTTCAGTGATTTGCCTCTTCCGGTACCAGTCGATGATGACGAGACCCCTAAGCGGATTGGCACATGCAAGAGCTGGTTCTTGCCTTGGCCGAAGACTCTACTTTGTGTCGAGGCATCCAGTAGCACACCATCGACAACTCCTCAAGAAGGTATGAACACCACCCCACCAACCCAATTACCTGCACCTGTTGTGGCGGGTGATAGCGGACGACGCGAGGGAGATCCTCCATTAGTGCCAGTTGATGTTGCCCCGTCGAACAAGCAAATGCCGATGATGTCATGGAGGAGGATCACGATGACCCTCTCAAGTTTATCAATACCGCCTTTGATGATGGAGGTGAAGGAAATATACCCTAGAGTCAATAATAAACATGTTATTTTATATGCCCTTATATCATGATAAATGTTTATTATTCATTCTATAATTGTATTGATCGGAAACCTTGATACATGTGGGAATACATAGACAAACACTGTGTCCCTAGTAAGCCTCTACTTGACTTGCTTGTTGATCAAAGATGGTTATGGTTTCCTCACCATGGACATGTGTTGTCATATGATAACGGGATCACATCATTAGGAGAATGATGTGATCGACATGACCCAGCCGTTAGCTTAGCATAATGATCGTTCAGTTCTACTGCTATTGCTTTCTTCATGTCAAATACATATTCCTCCGACTATGAGATTATGCAACTCCTGGATACCAAAGGAAGGCCTTGTGTGGTCTCAAACGTCACAATGTAACTAGGTGATTATAAAGATGCTCTACAGGTATCTCCGAAGGTGTTTGTTGGGTTGGCATAGATCGAGATTAGGATTTGTCACTCCGCGTATCGGAGAGGTATCTCTGGGTCCTCTCAAAAATACACATTATAAGAATCCTTGCAAGCAAAGTGACTAATGAGTTAGTTATGGGACGAAGTATTACAGAATGAGTAGAAAGACTTGCCGGTAACGAGGTTGAACAAGGTATGAAGATACTGACGATCAAATCTCGGGCAAGTAACATACGATGACAAAGGGAATAACGTATGTTTTCATAACGGTTCGACCGATAAAGATCTTTATGGAATATGTCACAGCCAATATGAGCATCCTGGTTCCACTATTGGTTATTTATCAGAGAGTCATCTCGGTCATCTATACATAGTTCTCGAACCCATAGGGTCCGCACGCTTAACGTTCGATGATGATATTGTATTATGTGAGTTATGTGATTTGGTGACCGAATGTTGTTCGGAGTCCCGGATGAGACCACGGACATGAGGAGTCTCGAAATGGTCGAGCGGTAAAGATTGATTTATAGGATAATGGTATTCGGACACTGGAAGTGTTCCGGGGAGTACCGGGTACTTATCGGGTCACCGGAAGGAGTTTCGGGCAACCCCGGCAAAAGATATGGGCCTTATGGGCCAAGAGGGGAAACACACCAGCCACAAAGGGGCTGGTGCGCCCATATATGGGCTGGAAAAATTGGAGAAGGAAAGGGGGAGGAGAAAATACAAAAGGGAATATGATTCCCCCTTTCTTGATTTTCCCTTCCTACTTCGAATAGGAATAGGAGAGTGGGTTTTGGCAAGATTGGAGAGGACCCCAAGTAGGATTCCTCCTACTTCGGGCGCCTCCTTGGCTGCCTCTCCTCCCCTCCAACCTATATATACATGGGTAGGGGGCGCCTAGAACGCACATGAAAAATTGTTAGCCATGTGTGGCGCCCCCTGTCAGTGTCAAAACTGGCGGATCTCGGGTAGGGGGTCCCGAACTGTCTGTCTTAGGATCAATGGTAACAGGGGACTAGGGACGCGATGTTTTACCCAGTTTCAGGCCCTCTCTATCGAGGTAATACCCTACTTCCTTCTTGATTGATCTTGACGAATATGGGGTTACAAGAGCTGATCTACCTCGAGATCGTAATGGCTAAACCCTTGAAGTCTAGCCTATGATGTTGTGATTTTGTCCCTACGAACCTAACCCTCCAATTTATATATGCATTAGAGGGACCTAGGGTTGTACATGATCATCTTATAGAGGAAGGAATCATTACACCCAGACTTTAAACTTGCCATTCTACACATATTGGAGTCCTATCCGGATACGGGGGATAATCTTCAGCGATGATCTTCACGGCCCACCAGTCCGGCCCATAACGAGTAATCCGGCCACCCGAGGACCCCTTAATCCGGGACTCCCTCAGTAGCCCCTGAACCAGTCTTCGATGCTGATGAGTCTGGCACGCGTACTATCTTCGGCATTGCAAGGCGGGTTCCTCCTTTCGAACATATTGAAGTGTTGTTTCCTGCACAAAGGAACTATGTCCGGCCCTGCATGGTTAGTGCAACCCTTAGCCACGAAGGCAATGTGAGAAACGGACACTGTGTCTTTACTGACAACTTTTAAGCGAAAAGTCATGTTTGACCTTTAATATTTTGAGGCTCTGGTTTCGTGTTTCGAGCCATAGCCCCATTGGCATGTCTTGTCGAAGCAGAGATCGTGCCCGCTTATCGTGGGATCCTCATCAATATGACATGGGTAACCCAACCGTGCCTTACGCACGACCACGTCGGGAACTAGCGAGTCTTACGGCTGGAGTGGGGGATGTTTGGTATTTACCGTCTATAAAAGGACACAGATCCTTCCCCTTTCACCCCACGCTCTCCTCAAGCCCTTGCTTTCCAATCTCTTTAACCCCAGCGCCCACAGCTCCAGCGCCCGCAACTCTCAACTCCTCGACCACCGCCTCCTTCTCTAGCAATGGCTGGATCATGTTCCAAGGGCAAGTGGGAGGCTTTCCACGGTCATGGACAAGACCGTGAAGAATCTCTGAAGTGCGGGCTACCTTGCTGACGACATAGCGCACCGGATTCCTGACAAGAATCAGGTGATCCCCGTCCCTGAGCTGAGTAAGAGGGTGGTATTCATCCCTCACTTTATTCGGGGGCTGGGGTTTCCACTTCACCCCTTTATCTGGGGCCTCTTATTCTTTTACGGGCTGGACTTCCATGATCTGGCCCCGAACTCTATCCTCCACACATTGGACTTTATAGTCGTATGTGAGGCTTTCCTCCGCGTCCCTCCACACTTCGGCTAATGGCTCAGGACCTTCAATCTAAAGCCGAAGATGGTCGAGGGGAAGCATGCGGACTGCAGGGGAGCTTTGGTGAGCAAGCTTATGAATGCCACCTGGCCCAAGGGGGCTTTTATTCAAACGAACAAGATATGACAGCAGAAATGGTTCTACATCACCGAACCCCGCGATGCCAAGTGGGCGGCCGCGCCCGAATTCAGATCTGAATCCCCGGAGAGGGTTACCTCATGGACCACCTAGGGCCTTGAATGGGGGTCTCAGACGGAGGTGAAGACACTCCAAAACTGCATCTCCAGCAAGATGGCAAAGGGCGCCCAACTCACTGATATGATACAGGTGATGCTCTTCCGCCGCACTCTTCCCTGCCAACTCCGAGCCTCCTGTCTATGGGAGTTCAATCCAGAAGAGCCACAGACCCTGAAGCGCTTCTTCGGCACTACGCATTAAGACATTTGGAAGCAGCTCTTCAAGGCCCACAAGGAGTGGCCCGAGGAGACCGAAGACAAGGGCTTCAACAGTGTGGCTTCGGCCTCAGAGGTAAGCATAATCTTGCCGAATACGTATCCAGTCCATATTTCAATTATAACAGGAGTTAGAACTCTTACGCTCAATTTAGGCATGTACAAGGAAAGCAGAGTGGGTCAACTATCGGCTCCGTTGCCCGAAATCCCAGCCATGCCCCAGCTGACGGCGATGATGGTCCCGGAGCCGTACAAGCCGTCGGAGAAGAAGACCAAGAAGAAGGGCAAGGGGGTCAAGAGCGACCCCCACCCTAAGGGTCCGACGGACATAGTGTCCGAGGAAATCGACGCCCACTCCTCCCACGACGAAAAAGAAAAGGAGGAGGAGGAGGAGGAAGAGAGCGACTCCCCCATCAAGGAGAGGGGAAGAAGAGGGCGGCCCCCGTAGTAACGGGAAAAGGGGTGCCCAGGAAGAAACTGAACAGCCCGGACAGCTCAGACTCAACGTCCGAGGCCGGTTTTCGAGTACAGCCCAGGATCAAGCCCCTGTCCGAATCATAAGTATTCGGATTATTGCTGTTGTGTTCGGTTTAGATAACTTTCATTGTTTTAAGAAATTTCATCTGGTTGTTTTGCAGCCCTCCGCGCACATTCCCCGAGGCTTCATTGGCATCATGGTGCTCTCTGCCAGCTGAAATGGTGGAGAGTGACACGCCACTGCGGGCTCAATCGCCCGTCCTAGGGGATACCGAAGTGTCTTCCCTACGGGCATCCCCTACACGAGCAGGTGGGAGCGGGGCGGACGAGAAGGCGCCCGAGGCCAACACCCCGGCCACCGTTAGCCAAGGGGGAGCAATCCCTATGGCGACTGACGGCGGGGAGCCCAAGCAATCCGAGCCCCCACCGAACACTATTTCCGAGGCCAGTATGGCTCGAGAATTAGGAAGTCAGCCCCCTACCATAGGGGGAGGAGCATCAACTCCAGCGGCGTCCTCCACTAATCCGGAGGCGTCGAACACGCTGAAGGAAGCACTGCAAGGTGCTTCCATCATGGCGGAACACCGCACCCTTGTGGGTGCGGTCAAGGGAAAGATTCAGTCCGCCAAGAGCGGACTCAATGAAGCCCTCAACAGCCTACTGACAGGCTTTGAGGTATGCAATGTAATATACTAAAAGAGCTGCATGTTTTATTTGTATATGGAAACAAACCTGTATACGGATAGTAGCCCCTGATGCTTTGTTTGATTCTGAAGAGAATCAGACAGAGGATCCATATAGTGGCATTTAATAGAATGTACTATGCCATATATTTGAGCAGGCTTCCCTAGTAGCGGCATCTGCCCAGGCCGCTGAGGTTTCCTAGCTCATTCAGAAGCTTGAACTGGCCGACGAGGAGCTCGACCACGTCAACAAGCAGTTTGATGAAACTCAAGGTATGCGGACTTTCAAAAAATAATGATGTCAAAATACAATGTTTTTGATTGTAAGAGTATGAACTCATTGTGCTATGTGATTATGTCACTGTTGATGTAGCCGAGGTCGAGACCCTCAAGGGCGCACTTGCACAGGCCAAGAAGGGGGCCGAGGTAAACAAGGTGGCCGCTAACAAAGCGGTTGCCGATCTAGAGGCCGAACAGGCCTCCCGCCGGTGACATGAGTCTCAGGTGGCCGAACTCGAACAAGAACTGTGAGATGCTATTCGCAAGTGCGAGTGAGCAGAAGACATCGGATGAAACATCCGAGCTCGATAAGGCTGCTAAAGCTGCCAAGGAGGCGCGGGTCGAATCCCGGAGTGCCCGCGAGGAGATCAAACAAGTGCGGCAAATAGAGGCTGGTAAGGCCTTCCTTCTACAGAGTATCTTTGGAGGTCAGAGGTACCTTTCACTGATGTGAATGTGGAGTTCTCCAGGCGCGTTTGCGGATCTCCCGAAGAGTATCATCGGTGCCACCCAATTCTTCAGAGCCCAGGAGGGGAATAGCACGGAGAAGTTGTACTGGTCGCAATTCCTTGGGCCAGAACATCCAGTACCTCTGAACGACCAGTTAAAGCAGTTGGTCGAGCTGCACAACATGGCGGGTGAAGCCATGAAGGACTTGATAGTCCGGCTCTGGCCCGCTGAGCCAATCCCGAGTAGCTACTTTGGATTGGTGAAGCGGGTCGTCAATGCGAGGCCGCGGGTCGACGTTGTGAAGCATTCGACCTATATAGAAGATGCACGGATGGCCTTTGCCCATGTCTAGATGCATTGGGAGAAGATGAAGGCCGCCGAAGTGGCAACTGCTGGCCCGCCGGAGGGCAAGGATCATCGCAGGCCGAAGAGGTACCTCGATGATGTCCTCGAAGGAGCCTGCATTGTAGAGGGACAATGCTCAAAGGACGTGGCCTTTGAGTAATTGTATTCGGATTGTAAGTACTAAGCTTATGAACCGATATGTATATGATTTTGCGCTTTACATTTCAAGCGACTTTTCCTCCTGTGCGGCCGTTTATTATGTCTGAAAGTTTCCAGTCGTCGGCTTCAGCCCCCATGTAGATACTACAGGGGTGTTCGGTTTTGCGCATGAACACTCTTTATCCAATGTATTGGTCCATAAAGGAGGTGTCCGCGGAGCGAACTAGGTAATCAGACTATGCGGCTTTATTGCTTTCACTTAGCCATAGGAGCTTGACTAGTGGAACTAAGTACTAGCCCTTGGTGCGTGTGCGGCTCTTTAGATTATGGTGCCCACTTTACGCGACTGGGCGAAGACCAGCCCCTCGTATAACACGGAGTAGATCGCTAACGATCATAGTATAACACTAAGTTGCCGAATCGCCGACCAGCTCTCGCTTATCATGACTGTTAGTTTTCGGCTTTCTCTACTGAGGTACTTGACCAGATGAACCAGAAATACAATCGCAGTAGTTCTCCATTTACTACCTTAGTGGAACAATGCGGAATGTAAGGTGGCAAGCATAGGAGCCGGGCAACCCAACTATAGACCCAAGACATGATTCGGAGCCGATGCATATAACGCAATATCCGGGACGCCGAACAATTCCCTATAGGTGTTCGGACTTGGAGTTGTGCCAAGTCGAATACATCCCCTGGTATTAAATCCAGATTTGAGGCACATGTGGCAATCTAAAGTAGGGAGATAATGCCGGTGGTAATAAAATAAACTCCAAACAAATTGGAACCCAACTGCCTCTTTTATATCCCATTTAATACAGCGAAGTGCGTGGTTACAGATAATGCCAATGATATCTTGGGCATTTTACATGCCAAAAAAGGAAAGAAATGAAATGAAAAAGGGAAAAGGTTTACACATAGCCTAAAACTAACGAAAAAGAAATTTCAATGGGGGCCATGTTGCACGTCTATGTCGTTTCTCCTTTGTAACATGTCCTTGAAGGGGGGAGTTTTGATGGCCGCCTGCGAAAAAAGGAAAGGGTAACTCTAGAAAAGAATGCCCTGCACAGCCGTATATAAGGTGGGTTCTTTTAATGAACCTTTAAAGAAAATATATTTTAGAGTTTGTATAGGGTCAAGCCGAACTATGGATTGTTTTTATGTAGTGCCCCCGACGATACCCAAGGTATTTTAAGGACGTAGTTATGTACGTGAGGTAAGTATGTTGCCACCTTGTAAGGCAGTCGGCGGAGGCGTAACTGCTAATCGAGCTCAGGTTCTTTTGAGCTGCCGCATTGTAGTGCAGGCCGGACACGTTTAGCAGTGTCTCTAGTCTTGACCACCGATGAACTGTTTGGCTTGAATAAGCCGCTTAGAATTTTGGCTGCTAGGGCCGCAGTGTCATCCTCTGTACGGAGGGAGCGCTCCATGTTTCCATTGACCGTGATGACGCCGCGTGCTCCATGCATTTTGAGCATCAAGTAAGCATAGTATAGGACTGCATTAAAGCGGGAGAAGGCCATTCTTACGAGTAGTGCATGATAGCCACTTCGGAAAGGAGCGATGTCCAAGATTAACTCCTCGCTTCGAAAATTGTCTGGAGAGCTGAATACCACTTCCAGCTCTATGTTGGGTATCACTCCTTTAAAATTACCACTGCTAGGCTTAATCCTTGACGGGTCTATCCCCATCTTGCGGACAGTGTCTTGGTATATCAGGTTGAGACTACTGCCGCCGTCCATAAGGACTCGAGTAAGATGATATCCATCAATTATAGGATCGAGTACTAGGGCCATTGAAGCTCCGTGACGGAAACTGGTTAGGTGATCCCTGCGATCAAAGGTGATCGGGCAAGCCGACCATGGGTTGAACTTGGGGGCGACGGGCTCTACGGCATAAACATCCCTGAGTGCGCGCTTGCGTTCCCTCTTGGGGATATGGGTGGCATAGATCATATTCACCGTTTTCACCTCAGGGGGAAATTTCTTCTGCCCCCCAGTGTTCAGTTGGTGAGGCTCGTCTTCGCCCTCGCTTTGAGGTCCTTTCCCCTTGTGTTCGGCAATTAACTTGCCGGCCTGCGTGAAGACCCAACAATTTATGTTGGTGTGGTTTGCAGATTTGTCTGGGGTTCGATGAATCTGGCAAGGTCTCTCTAATAGTTTGTCCAAGTTGGACGGACTATCTTTGTTGCCTTTGAATGGCTTCTTCCGTTGACCGGGCCTGGAGCCGCTGAATCCGGCGTTTACTGCCGTGTCATTTGTTTCTCCAGCATTGTTCCGATGCTGGTTTTTATTGCGTCGCGGCTTGCCATTGATGTCCCTGACTTTGGAAGTGCCAGGGTCACTGCTATAGTTGCTTCTACGAGCTAGCCAGCTGTCTTCACCTATGCAAAAGCGGGCCATAAGCGTAGTAAGGGCTGCCATTGTCTTCGGCTTCTCCAGGACGAGGTGTCTTGCAAGCCATTCGTCTTGGCCGCTATGTTTGAATGCTGCTAAGGCTTCTGCGTCCGGACAGTCGACAATTTGGTTCTGTTTAGTTAAGAACCGATTCCAAAGCTTGCAGGCTGACTCCCCGGGTTGCTGGATTATGTGACTTAAATCATCAGCATCCGGTGGCCGGACATAAGTCCCCTGAAAGTTAGCCCAAAAACTATCCTCTAAATCTTCCCAGCTTCCAATGGAGTTCTCTGGGAGGTTGTTCAACCAGTGCTGAGCTGGCCCTTTCAGCTTGAGAGGTAAGTATTTAATGGCATGGAGGTCATCTCCACAAGCCATGTGGATGTGAAGAATAAAGTCTTCAATCCATACAGCGGGATCCATCATTCCATCATATGCCTCGATGTTTACGGGTTTAAACCCTTCTGAAAATTGGTGATCCATCACCTCATCGGTAAAGCACAGGGGGTGCGCAGCACCCCTATATCGTGCAACATTGTGACGTAGTTCGGACGGCACCTGTGTTCGGTGTTAACCCCGAACTTGATTGTATCTGGCGTGCTTGGCTTGATAGCCTCCGTCCCGCATGGGGGCACACTCTCCTGATCCGTAGATTGATCTGGCCTGACAGGCTTTTTTATTCAGGTCCTGACGTAGATCGTACTTATGTTCCCGAGCCGTTGTATCCTTTCCTTTACGGTGGGGAGGTGTGTGCTATTGTACGACATTTCTAGCCGCTTTGTCCCGTCCATGAGGTGGTCGGTCCGGTCGATCGGCCTCATCGTGCCTTGATGGAATTGGCACAAGGGCCTCGTCATCGAATTGGGGCAGCAACTTGCGCTTGGGATAACTCTTTGTTTGGCGCTCACGGCCGTATCTCTCTTCAGCTTCTAGCACTTCATTCTATCTATCATTGAGTGTATCCTACTCAGCCTTAAGCCGCTGCTACTATTTTTTCAAGCTCCTTGGTGTGGCAATAAGCTATTGCAGAAAGCGTTTTTGTTTGAGGGGTTCCTCTGGGACTATGAATTCCTCGTCTCCCAGGCTGACATCCTCTTCGGAGAGAGGTAGATAGTTACTATCTTCGGAATCATTGTCATTGGTGAGTTGCTCGGGATTGTATTGTCCATCCTCCCACTCGCCCTGCTCCACCGCTAGCTCTACGAGGTCTTCGGCTTTATCCGGGTCTTCATTGTCTCCGGTGCTAGTGCTACTTTCCTTTCCTCGATGCGATCGTGAGCGCCGCTTCTAGTGCCGACGTTTAGGAGGTTCATCGATGGGCTTATCTTGCTCTGGATCTTTATCGCTGTCGTCTTCCTTCTCATTGGGTGTGTCTACCATGTAAACATCATAAGTAGAAGTGGCCGTCCATCGCCTGGTCACATGCGGGTTTTGACCTAGATCGGCTTCGACGTCATGGTCCATCCCATCGAAGTCTTCGGAAGCATAGTCTAGTATGCCGGTTAAGTCTTCGACCGTGGCTACTAAGTGGGTGGTGGGTGGGAAGCAAAATTCCCTAACCTCAACCCCCAGTTTTGACTGGGCATAGTTCGGCTGAGAATCCTCCGTTATGGTGAGAGATTTTAGCAAGTCCAGCGCCTTGTTTAAGAGCGAGAGATGGATAGGAGTTTGGGGGTCTGCAGGACCAGGCTCGGCAATGACCGCTCGATTGAGCCCGAAGAGTGCGGATCCCATAAGTCCGGAGCTCGTAATCTGAGACAAGTCTGGTTTTCCAGCGATGGGGAAGATCCCTCTCAATTTCGGGTCTGTGAGCGGCACAACCGCCGTTAAGTCTCATGTTAGGAGATCTATGGAGGGGGAGAGTCCAGTGGGGTTTATCCTCCCGTCTTCGGACGCAGTGATCTGCTCCGGATCTAGAGCCAGAGCGATCGCGGGTGTTGACCCCAGGATGGGATCTGATGATAGATCTGAGACATCATCATCGTGTAGGCAGGGAGAAACAGCCATGGGCGTGAATCCTTCGAAGATCAAGTGTCCTCGGATGTTAGCAACATAATTCAAGCTTCTGAACATGATCTGATGAGCAGGGTCGAAGTTGTCGACCTGCTCAAGGTGGCCATCCGAGTTGGCGCGTAGCACGAAGCCGCCGAGCACGAAAAGCCGACTGGGGAGAAAGATCTCCCCGGAGGAGGTGCTGTTGCCGATGATGAAGCGAGCCATTGACCCTTCTATCGACAACATAATGGAACTCTCAATGAAAGCACCAATGTCGGTGTCAAAACCGGCGGATCTTAGGTAGGGGGTCCCGAACTGTGTGTCTGAGGATCGATGGTAACAGGGGACTAGGGACGTGATGTTTTACCCAGGTTCAGGCCCTCTCTATCGAGGTAATACCCTACTTCCTTCTTGATTGATCTTGACGAATATGGAGTTACAAGAGTTGATCTACCTCGAGATCGTAATGGCTAAACCCTAGAAGTCTAGCCTATGATGTTGTGATTCTGCCCCTATGGACCTAATCCTCTGGTTTATATATGCACCGGAGGGACCTAGGGTTGTACATGATCATCTTGGAGAGGAAGGAAACATTACACCCAGACTTTAAACTTGCCATTCTACACATATAGGAGTCCTATCCAGATACGGGGGATAATCTTTAGCGATGATCTTCACGGCCCACCAGTCCGGCCCATAACAAGTAATCCAACCACCCGAGGACCCCTTAATCCAGGACTCCCTCACCCACTCCATAGTTTACGCATCCGGTCATATTCTCAAAGTGCTTAGGCGAAGCCCTGCGCGGATCACTTCACTATCATCGTCACCACACCGTCATGCTGACGGAACTCATCTACTTCCTCGACACCTTGCTGGATCAAAGGAACGAGGGACTTCATCGAGCTGAACGTGTGCAGAACGCGAAGGTGCCATGCATTCGGTACTTGATCAGTTCAAGCGCGAAGAAGTTTTATATACACTTTTATATGATTTTTGGGACTAACCTATTAACCTAGAGCCCAGTGCCAGTTTCTGTTTTTCTCCTGTTTTAGGGTTTCACAAAAAAGGAATATCAAACGGAGCCCAATTGACCTGAAACTCAACGGAGGACGTTTTTGGACCTAAAGAAGCCCAGGAAGTGCCGGAGGGGGACGAGAAGATCCATGGGCTACCCACGAGGGTGGGGGCGCGCCCTACTGGGTGCGCCCCTGCCTCGTGGACAGCCTAGAGACCCCCTTTACTTGGCCCCGACTCCAACACCTCCTATATATACTGAAACCTCCGGAAAATAACCTAGATCGGGAGTTCCGTCGCTGAAAGCCTCTGTTACCACCAAAAACCAATCTAGACCCCGTTCCGGCACCCTGACGGAGGGGGGAACCCTCACCGGTGGCCATCTTCATCATCCCGGCACTCTCCATGACGAGGAGGGAGTAGTCCACCCTCGGGGTCGAGGGTATGTACCAGTAGCTATGTGTTTGATCTCTCTCTCTCTCTCTCTCTCTCTCTCTCTCTCTCTCTCTCGTGTTCTTGAGATGGCACGATCTTGATGTATCGCGAGCTTTGCTATTATAGTTGGATCTTATGATGTTTCACCCCCTCTACTCTCTTGTAATGGATTGAGTTTTCCCTTTGAAGTTATCTTATCGGATTGAGACTTTAAGGATTTGAGAACACTTGATGTATGTCTTGCCTGGGATACCTGTGGTGAAAATGGGGCATGCTTTCAATTCACTTGATGTATCATTTGGTGATCAACTTGCGGGTTCCGTGACCTTGGGAATCTATGCATAGGGGTTGGCACACGTTTTCGTCTTGACTCTCCGGTAGAAACTTTGGGGCACTCTTTGAAGTTCTTTGTGTTTGCTGAATAGATGAATCTGAGATTGTGTGATGCATATCGTATAATCATGCCCACGGATACTTGAGGTGACAATGGAGTATCTAGGTGACATTAGGGTTTTGGTTGATTTGTGTCTTAAGGTGTTATTCTAGTATGAACTCTATGATAGATTGAACAGAAAGAATAGCTTCGTGTTATTTTACTACGGACTCTTGAATAGATCGATCAGGAAGAATAACTTTGAGGTGGTTTTGTACCCTACCATAATCTCTTCATTTGTTCTCCGCTATTAGTGACTTTGGAGTGACTCTTTGTTGCATGTTGAGGGATAGTTATATGATCCAGTTATATTATTATTGTTGAGAGAACTTGCACTAGTGAAAGTATGAACCCTAGGCCTTGTTTCCTATCATTGCAACACCGTTTATGCTCACGTTTACCACTTGCTACCTTGCTGTTTTTATATTTTCTTATTACAAAAACCTATATCTACCATTCATATTGCAATTGTATCACCATCTCTTCGCCGAACTAGTGCACCTGTACAATTTACCATTGTATTGGGTGTGTTGGGTACACAAGAGACTCTTTGTTATTTGGTTGCAGGGTTGTTTGAGAGAGACCATCTTCATCCTACGCCTCCCACAGATTTATAAACCTTAGGTCATCCACTTGAGGGAAATTTGCTACTGTAATACAAACCTCTGCACATGGAGGCCCAACAACGTCTACAAGAAGAAGGTTATGTAGTAGACATCAAGCTCTTTTCTGGCGCCGTTGCCGGGGAGGTGAGTGCTTGAAGGTATATCTTTAGACCTTGCAATCGAAACTTTTAGTTTCTTGTTTTATCACTAGTTTAACCTATAAAAGAAAACTACAAAAAATGGAATTAAGGTTACCTCATATGCTTCATCTTTTTAATATCTTTCGTGAAAATGATGGAAAGGAAAATTGTGCTCAAGTACTAGAAGAATAATTAAATAGAATTCTTGGCACTAAAAACTTGAATGATGAGCATGATTGCAATATTCTTAGTGTGAATTCTTCGAATATCCATATTACTAATGATGATTGCACTAGTCATGATGAAAATATCTCATATAAGCATGACAATTTTGTGGAGTGCATAGAGTTTGCAAGTACGTACCAAATAGACAAGATATATTTTGCAAGAGGCATAAGTATTTAGAAACTAAATGGTTGCTAGAGAGGCTAGATGATTGTGCTGAAAATTTAAAATTTCTTTGTCATCCTTGTGAACTTTGCAATGAACATGATCATTTAAATCCCCAATGTGAATTGTTTCATAATCGAATCGTGTCCAAAAATTGTGACCACTTGATTTCCCTTGCACATCATAATGAACTTAGTTTGCTTGTGGGTTATGAAGAAATAAAACATTTAACTAAGGATCTTCCAGAATTTGTCCTTGATAAAGTTCATGATTTTAATCTGGAGGAAATTTATATGTATTTTGCTGTGAATTGCATTGAAAATCCTTATATTGCCAATTACATAAAGTCAAGAAAACAAATAGGAGATGAAGAGAATACTAATGAAAGGGAAGAGATTTCCCAATATCTTCCTATTCTTTCTTATGATGAATCAGGTAATGAGGTGGAGCCTTCTATTTAACCAATCTCATTAATAAGGAGCTCCAAAAAGGAGATTAAACCCATACCTAATGTGAAGAAGAAAAATAAAAGACGGAGATGCAAAGATAAAAAGGTATCCCTTCCAAATGATGTTGCTTCTATTGCTCATTGTGATGATGATAATTGCTATACTATCGGTGCTATCCATACTATTAATGATGAGAGTGATGATGCTTATGATATGCAAAGGCCCAAGCTTGGGGATGCTATGTTTGATGAGAATGATATATTTGAGAATTTATTTGCTGCAATTAATGTTTGTCCCAAGCTTGGGGATGCTACGTTTGATGAAGAAGATATTTTTAGCTCCCAAGTCTTAATATGCAAATCTATTATGATGAAAGCATGCCTCCTACTTGTGATGATTATTGTGATGACACTTATGTTATAAAAAGTAGTGATGATTATATTTAACAAGCTTGTCATGATTATGATTACCCTTTTTTGAACATTACTCTTTTAATATGGAGACAATCTGTAGTATTCAAGTCTCTTATGATACCTCCACTACTATTGATGAGAAGAATTTTGCTTATGTGGAGAGTAATAAAATTTATATGCTTGGGGATCATGAAAAAAATGCTTTATGTGATAGTTATATTGTTGAATTCATTCATGATGCTACTGAAAATTATTATGAGAGAGGATCATATGCTTCTCAATATTGCAATAATATCAAGTTTCCTCTCTATGTTCTTAAAATCTTGAAGTTATGCTTGCTTTGCCTTCCTATGCTAGTTAATTATCGTTCCCACAAGTTGTTTGCTTACAAAATCCCTATGCATAGTAAGTGGGTTAGACTTAAATGTGCTAGTCATATTCTTCATGATGCTCTCTTTATGTTTCAATTCTTATCTTTTATGCGAGCATCATTGAAATCATCATGCCTAGCTAGGGGCGTTAAACGATAGCACTTGTTGGGAGGCAACCCAATTTTATTTTCTTTGTTATTGCTTCTGTTTAGGAATAAATATTGCATCTAGCTTCTTTTTAGATGTGGTTTTATGTTTTAATTAGTGTTTGTGCCAAGTAGAACCTTTGGGAAAGTGAAGCTTATGTGATCTTACTGTAAAAAAAACAGAAACGTTAGCGCTCACTAGAATAGTCACCATATTTTACTGGAGAGTGCTATTTAGTTGATTCTTTTTGCAGATGATTAATAGACAAATTCCTCACGTTTACCAATTTATTTGAGAATTTTTAGAGTTACAGAAGTATTCGAAAGTTGCAGATTACTACAGACTGTTCTGTTTTTGACAGATTCTGTTTTTCGTGTGTTGTTTGCTTATTTTGATGAATCTATGAGTAGTATCGGAAGGTATGAACCATAGAGAAGTTGGAATATAGTATATATTACACCATTATGAATTTAGAATGAGTTCATAACAGTACCTAAGTTGTGGTTTATTTTCTTATACTAATGCAGCTTACGAGTTTTCTGTTGAGTTTTGTGTTGTGAAGTTTTCAAGTTTTGAGTATGGATTTGATGGACTATGGAACAAAGAGTGGCAAGAGCCAAAGCTTGGGTATGCCCAAGGCACCCCAAGGTAAAATTCATGGATAACCAAAAGCCTAAGCTTGGGGATGCCCCGGGAAGGCATCCCCTCTTTCGTCCTTGTCTATCGGTAACTTTACTCGATGCTATATTTTTATTCACCACATGATATGTGTTTTGCTTGGAGCGTCAATTTAGTTTATTTTGTTTTGCTTGCTGTTTGAATAATATCCCAAGATCTGAAATTCTTGAATGTTAGAGAGTCTTCACATAGTTACATAATTATTCAGCTACTCATTGATCTTCACTTATATCTTTCGGAGTAGTTTGTCATTTGCTCTAGTGTTTCACTTATATCTTTTTAGAGCACAACGGTAGTTTTATTTTGAAGAAATAGATGAACTCTCATGCTTCACTTATATCTTTTTGAGTGTCTTTTAGAACAGCATGGTAATTGGCTTTGGTTATGAAACTAGTCGTAATATGATAGGCATCCAAGATGGGTATAGTAAAAACTTTCTTATAAAGTGCATTGAATATTATGAGAAGTTTGATACTTGATGATTGCTTTGAGATATGAGGATGATGGTATTAGAGTTATGCTAGCGGGGTAATTATGAATTCAAGAAATACTTGTGTTAAAGTTTGTGATTCCCGTAGCATGCACGTATGGTGAACCGCTATGTGACGAAGTTAGAGCATGAGGTATTTATTGAGTGTCAACCTTTGTGTGGAGGTCAGGGGCACGCGATGGTTAACTCCTACCAACCTCCGCCCTAGGAGCATGCGTTGATTGCTTTGTTTTGATGACTCATAAATTTTTGCAATAAGTATATGAGTTTTTATGACTAATGTTGAGTCCATGGATTATACGCACTCTCACCCTTCCACCATTGCTAGCCTCTCTTGTACCACGCAACTTTCGTTGGCATCATACACCCACCATATAGCTTCCTCAAAACAACCACCATACCTACCTATCATGGCATTTCCATAGCCATTCCGAGATATATTGCCATGCAACTTTCCACCGTTCCGTTCATATGACACGCTTCATCATTGTCATATTGCCATGCATGATCATGTAGTTGACATCGTATTTGTGGCAAGGCCACCATGCATAATTTTTCATACATGTCACTCTTGATTCATTGCACATCCCGGTACACCGCCAGAGGCATTCATATAGAGTCATACTTTGTTCTAGTATCGAGTTGTAATATCGAGTTGTAAATCAATGTAAGTGTGATGATCATCATTATTAGAGCATTGTCCCAAAAAAGAAAAAAGAAAAAAAGAAGGAAAGGCCAAGGAAAAAAGAAAGGCCCAAAAAAAAGAAAAAAAAAGAAAAAAAAGAAAAAGAAAAGGGACAATGCTACTATCTTTTTCCACACTTGTGCTTCAAAGTAGCACCATGTTCTTAATGATAGAGAGTCTCATGTTTTAGTCACTTTCATATACTAGTGGGAATTTTCATTATAGAAGTTGGCTTGTATATTCCAACAATGGGCTTCCTCAAATGCCCTAGGTCTTCGTGAGCAAGTAATTTGGATGCACACCCACTTAGTTTCTTTTGTTGAGCTTTCATACATTTATAGCTCTAGTGCATCCGTTGCATGGCAATCCCTACTCACTCACATTGATATCTATTGATGGGCATCTCCATAGTCCGTTGATACGCCTAGTCGATGTGAGCCTATATTCCTCCTTTTTGTCTTCTCCACAACCACCACTCTATTCCACCTATAGTGCCATATCCATGGCTCACGCTCATGTATTGCGTGAAAGTTGAATGGTTTCAAAGAATTGAGTATGAAAACAAGTGCTTGGCTGAAACCGGGGTTGTGCATGATATGAGTATTTTGTGTGATGAAGAGGGAGCATAGCCAGACTATATGATTTTGTAGGGATAACTTTCTTTAGCCATGGTATTTTGAGAAGACATGATTGCTTTGTTAGTATGCTTGAATATTATTATTTCTTATGTCAATATAGACTTTTGTCTTGAATCTTTCAGATATGAACATTCATGCCACAATAAAAAGAATTACATTGAAAATTATGTTGGTTAGCATTCCACATCAAAAATTCTGTTTTTATCATTTACCTACCCGAGGACGAGCAGTAATTAAGCTTGGGGATGCTGATATGTCTCCAATGTATCTATAATTTTTTATTGTTCTATGCTATTATATTATCCTTCTAGGATGTTTTATGGGCTTTTATATACACTTTTATATGATTTTTCGGACTAACCTATTAACCCAGAGCCCAGTGTCAGTTTCTGTTTTTCTCCTGTTTTAGGGTTTCACAGAAAAGGAATATCAAATGGAGCCCAATTGACCTGAAACTCAACGGAGGACGTTTTTGGAACTAAAGAATCCCAGGAAGTGTCGGAGGGGGACGAGAAGATCCATGGGCTGCCCACGAGGGTGGGGGGCGCCCCCCTACTGGGCACACCACCTACCTCATGGACAGGCCGGAGACCCCCTTTACTTGGCCCCGACACCAACACCTCATATATATACTGAAACCTCCGGAAAATAACCTAGATCGGGAGTTCCGTCGCCGAAAGCCTCTGTTACCACCAAAAACTAATCTAGACCCCGTTCCGACACCCTGCCGGAGGCGGGAACCCTCACCGGTGGCCATCTTCATCATCCCGGCGCTCTCCATGACGAGGAGGGAGTAGTCCACCCTCGGGGCTGAGGGTATGTACCAGTAGCTATGTGTTTGATCTCTCTCTCTCTCGTGTTCTTGAGATGGCACGATCTTGATGTATCGCGAGCTTTGCTATTATAGTTGGATCTTATGATGTTTCTCCCCCTCTACTCTCTTGTAATGGATTGAGTTTTCCCTTTGAATCCTGTGGTGACAATGGGGTATTCTTTCGGTTCACTTGATGTATGTTTTGGTGAGCAACTTGAGGGTTCCGTGATCTTGGGAATCTATGCATAGGGGTTGGCACACGTTTTCGTCTTACTCTCCGGTAGAAACTTTGGGGCACTCTTTAAAGTTCTTTGTGTTGGTTGAATAGATGAATGTGAGATTGTGTGATGCATATCGTATAATCATGCCCACGGATACTTGAGGTGACAATGGAGTATCTAGGTGACATTAGGGTTTTGGTTGATTTGTGTCTTAAGGTGTTATTCTAGTACGAACTCTAGTATAGATTGAACGGAAAGAATAGCTTCGTGTTATTTTACTATGGACTCTTGAATAGATCGATCAGAAAGAATAACTTTGAGGTGGTTTCGTACCCTACCATAATCTCTTCGTTTGTTCTCCGCTATTAGTGACTTTGGAGTGACTCTTTGTTGCATGTTGAGGGATAGTTATATGATCCAGTTATGTTATTATTGTTGTTGAGAGAACTTGCACTAGTGAAAGTATGAACCCTAGGCCTTGTTTCCTATCATTGCCACACCGTTTATGCTCACGTTTACCACTTGCTACCTTGCTGTTTTTATATTTTATTATTACAAAAACCTATATCTACCATCCATATTGCACTTGTATCACCATCTCTTCGCCGAACTAGTGCACCTATACAATTTACCATTGTATTGGGTGTGTTGGGGACACAAGAGACTCTTTGTTATTTGGTTGCAGGGTTGTTTGAGAGAGAGCATCTTCATCCTACGCCTCCCACGGATTGATAAACCTTAGGTCATCCACTTGAGGGAAATTTGCTACTGTCCTACAAACCTCTGCACTTGGAGGCCCAACAATATCTACAAGAATAAGGTTGTGTAGTAGACATCAACTCTCCCCCTATCATTGCTATGCATATCCTAGATAGATCTTGCATGAGCGTAAGAAATTTTTGAAATTGCATGCTACGTTTCCCAACAGTGGCATCAGAGCCAGGTTTGTGCATAGATGATATGCACGAGTAGAGCACAATGAGTTGTGGGTGATGATCGTCATACTTCTTACGACCAATGTCTTATTTTGATTCGGCGGTATTGGTGGATGAAGCGGCCCGGACCAACCTTACATGACCATGTTCATGAGACCGGTTCCACTGACAGACATGCAACTAGTTTTGCATAAAGGTGGCTGGCGGGTGTCTGTTTGTCCTACTTTAGTTGAATCGAATTTGACTGCGGCCGATCCTTGTTGAAGGTTAAAACAACAAACTTGATAAATCACCATTCTGGTTTTTGTGCCGTAGGTAAGAACGGTACTTGCTAGAAGCCTGTAGCAGCCACGTAAAACTTGCAACAGCAAAGTAGAGGACGTATAACTTGTTTTTGCAGGGCATGTTGTGATGTGATATGGTCAAGACGTGATGAGTTATACGTTATTTCATGAGATGATCATGTTTTGTAAATTATCGGCAACCGGCAGGAGCCTTATGGTTGTCCCTTTATTCTATAAAATGCAAGCGCCATGTAAATTGCTTTACTTTATCGCTATGAGTTAGCAATAGTCATAGAAGCAATAGTTGGCGAGACGACCATGATGCTATGATGGAGATCAAGGTGTCAAGCCGGTGACGATGGAGATCATGACGATGCTTTGGAGATGGAGATCAAAAGCACAAGATGATGATGGCCATATCATGTCACATATTTTGGTTGCATGTGATGTTTATCTTTTATGCATCTTATTTTGCATAGTACGGCGGTAGCATTATAGGATGATCCCACACTAAAATTTCAAGGTATAAGTGTTCTCCCTGAGTATGCACCGTTGCGACAGTTCATCGTGCCGAGACACCATGTGATGACTGGGTGTGATAAGCTCTACGTTCACATACAACGGGTGCAAGACATTTTTGCACATGAGGACTACTCGGGTTAAACTTGAAAAGCCTAGCATGTATAGACATGGCCTCGGAACACTGGAGACCGAAAGGTCGAACGTGAATCATATAGTAGATATGATCAACATAGAGATGTTCACCATTGAAGACTACTCCATCTCACGTGATGATCGAACATGGTTTAGTTGATTTGGATCACGTAATCATTTAGATGAATAGAGGGATGTCTATCTAAGTGGGAGTTCTTAAATAATATGATTAACTAAACTTAACTTATCATCAACTTAGTCCTGATAGTATTGGCATATCTATCTTGTGGATCAATAGCTCGCGTATAGCTCCCCTGTTTTATTATTGATATGTTCCTAGAGAAAACTAAGTTGAAAGATGATAGTAGCATTGATGCGGACTGGGACCATGATCTGAGGATTATCCTCATTGCAGCACAGAAGAATTATGTCCTTGATGCACCGCTAGGTGACATACCTATTGCAGTAGCAGATGCAGACGTTATGAATGTCTAGCAAGCTCGGTATGATGACTACTTAATAGTTTAGTACACCATGCTTTACAACTTATAATCGGGACTTCAAAAAGGTTTTGAACGCCATAGAGCATATGAGATGTTCCAAGATTTGAAATTGGTATTTCAGGCTCATGCCCACGTCAAGAGGTATGAGACCTCTGACAAGTACTTTGCCTACAATATGGAGGAGAATAGCTCAGCTAGTGAGCATATGCTCAGAATGTCTGGGTGCTACAATCACTTGAATCAAATGAGATTTAATCTTCCAGATAAGATATTGATTGACAGAATTCTCTAGTCACTATCACCAAGTTACTAGAACTTCGTGATGAACTATAATATACAAGGGATGACGAAAAAGATTCCCAAGCTTTTCGCGATGCTGAAATCAGCAAAGTTAGAAATCAAAAAGAGCATCAAATGTTGATGGTTAACAAGACCACTAGTTTCAAGAAAAAGGGCAAAATGGAAAGAGAGAGAACTTCAAGAAGAATGGCAAGCAAGTTGCCACTCCGGTGAAGAAGCCCAAAGCTAGACCTAAGCCTGAAACTGAGTGCTTCTACTGCAAAGGGAATGGTCACTGGAAGCGGAACTACCCCAAATACTTGGCGGATAATAAGGATGGCAAAGTGAACAAAGGTATATTTGGTATACATGTTATTGCTGTGTATTTTACTAGTGTTCGTAGTAACCCCTAGGTATTTGGTACCGGCTCAGTTGCTAAGATTAGTAACTCGAAACAGGAGTTACAGAGACTAGTTAATAGCAAGGTGACGATGTGCGTTGAAAGTGATTTCAATGTTGATAAGATCACCATCGCACACTCCCTCTACCTTTGGGATTAGTGTTGAACCTAAATAAATGGTATTTGGTGTTTGTGTTGAGCATGAATATGATTGGATCATGTTTATTGCAATACGGTAATTCATTTAAGTCAGGGAATAATTGTTGTTCTGTTTACATGAATAAAACCTTCTATGGTCATACACCCAATGTAAATGGTTTATTGAATCTCGATCATAGTGATACACATATTCATAATATTGATGCCAACAGATGCAAGTTGATAATGATAATGCAACATACTTGTGACACTGCCGTTTAGGTCATATTGGTGTAAAGCACATGAAGAAACTCCATGCTGATGGACTTTTGGAATCACTTCATTATGAATCATTTGACACTTGCAAACCATGCCTCATGGGCAAGATGACTAAAACTCCGTTCTCCGGAACAATGTAGCGGGCTAATGACTTACTGGAAATAATACATACCAATGTATGCGGTCCAACGAGTGTTGAAGCACGCGATGGGTATCGTTATTTTCTCACCTTCACAGATGATTTGAGTAGATATGGGTATATTTGTTTAATGAAACACAAGTCTGAAACATTTGAAAAGGTTCAAAGAATTTCAGAGTGAAGTAGAGAATCATCGTAACAAGAAAATAAAGTTTCTATGATCCGATCGCGGAGGCAAATATTTAAGTTACGAGTTTGGTCTTCATCTGAAACAATGTGGAATAGTTTCACAGCTCACGCTACGTGGAACACCACAGCGTAATGGTGTGTCCGAACGTCGTAACCATACTTTATTAGATTTGGTGCGATCTATGATGTCTCTTACCGATTTGCTGTTCTCATTTTGGGGTAATGCATTAGAGACAGCCGGATTCACTTTAAATAGGGCACCATCTAAATCCGTTGAGACGACATCGTATGAACTATGGTTTGGCAAGAAACCTAAGCTGTCGTTTCTTAAAGTTTGGGGTTGCGATGCTTATGTAAAAAAGCTTCAGCTTGATAAGCTCGAACCCAAATCGGAGAAGTGTGTCTTCATAGAATACCCAAAAGAAATTGTTGGGTACACCTTCTACCACATATCCGAAGGCAAGGTCTTTGTTGCTAAGAATGGATCCTTTCTAGAGAAGGAGTTTCTCTCGAAAGAAGTGAGTGGGAGGAAAGTAGACCTTGATGAGGTAATTGTACCTTCTCTCGAATTGGAAAGTAGCTCATCACAGGAATCAGTTCCAGTGATGCCTACACCAACTCGAGAGGAAGCTAATGATAATGATCAGAAACTTCAGATCAAGTTACTACTGGACCTCGTAGGTCGAAAAGAGCACGTTCCGCACCAGAGTGGTAAGGTAATCCTATTCTGGAAGTCATGTTACTAGACTATGACGAACGTACAAACTATGAGGAAGCGATGATGAGCCCAAATTCTGATAAATGGCTTGAGGCCATGAAATCTGAGATAGGATCCATGTATGAGAACAAAGTGTGGACTTTGGTGGACTTGCCCGATGATCGGCAAGACATTGAGTATAAATGGATCTTCAAGAGGAAGACGGACGCTGATGGTAGTGTTACTATCTACGAAGCTCGGCTTGTCGCAAAAGGTTTTTCGACAAGTTCAAGGTGTTGACTACGATGAGATTTTCTCACTCGTAGCCGTGCTTAAGTGTATCCGAATTATGTTAGCAATTGCCACATTTCATGAAATCTAGCAAATGGATGTCAAAACGGTGTTACTTCATGGATTTCTTAAATAAGAGTTGTATATCATGCAACCAAAAGGTTTTGTAAAGTCTAAAGGTGCTAACAAAGTGTGCAAGCTCGAGCGATCCATCTATGGACTGGTGCAAGCATCTCGGAGTTGGAATATGCACTTTGATGAGGTGATCAAAGCATATGGTTGTATAAAGACTTACGGTGAAGCCTGTATTTACAAGAAAGTGAGTGGGAGCTTTGTAGCATTTTTTATATTATATGTGGATGACATATTACTGATTGTAAATGATATAGAATTTCTGGATAGCATAAAAGGATACTTGAATAAGAATTTTTCAATGAAAGACCTCGGTGAAGCTGCTTACATATTGGGCATCAAGATCTATGGAGATAAATCAAGACGCTTGATAAGATTTTTCAATGATTACATACATTGACAAGATTTTGAAGTAGTTCAAAATGTAATAGTTAAAGAAGGAGTTCTTTCCTGTGTTGCAAGGTGAGTAAGACTCAAAACCCGACCACGACAGAAAAATATAGAAAGAATGAAAATCATTCCCCGTGCCTCGGCCATAGGCTCTATAAAGTACGCCATGTTGTGTACCAAACCTGTTGTGTACCTTGCCATGAGTTTGGCAAGGAGGTACAATAGTGATCCAGGAATAGATCACTAGACAGCGGTCAAAAGTATCCTTAGTTACCTTAAAAAAAGGACTAAGGAAATGTTTCTCGGTTATGGGGGTGATAAAGAGTTCATCGTAAAGAGTTACGTCGATGCAAGCTTTGACCGATCTAGATGACTCTAAGCTCAATTTAGATACATATTGAACATGGGAGAAATTAGCTAGAGTAGCTCCATGCAGAGCATTGTAGACATAGAAATTTGCAAAATACATACGGATCTGAATGTGGCAGACTCATTGACTGAACTTCTCTCACAAGCAAAACATGATCACGCCATAGTTAATAACATAGCGATTTGAACTAGATTACATGACTCTAGTAAACCCTTTGGGTGTTGGTCACATGGCGATGTGAACTATGGGTGTTAATCACATAAAGATGTGAACTCACATGGCGATGTGAACTAGATTATTGACTCTAGTGCAAGTGGGGGACTGAAGGAAATATGCCCTAGAGGCAATAATAAAGTTGTTATTTTATATTTCCTTATATCATGATAAATGTTTATTATTCATGCTAGAATTTTATTGATCGGAAACCTTGATACATGTGTGAATACGTAGTCAAACACTATGTCCCTAGTAAGCCTCTACTTGACTAGCTCATTGATTAAAGATGGTTAAGGTTTCCTAACCATGGACATGTGTTGCCATTTGATAACGGGGTCACATCATTAAGAGAATGATGTGATGGACATGGCCCACCCGTTAGCTTAGCATAATGATCGTTCATTTTTACTGCTATTGTTTTCTTCATGTCAAATACATATTCCGCCGACCATGAGATTATGAAACTCCTGGATACCAGAGGAATGCCTTGTGTGCTATCAAACATCACAACGTAACTGGGTGATTATAAAGATGCTCTACTAGTATCTTCGAAGGTGTTTGTTGGGTTGGCATAGATCGAGATTAGGATTTGTTACTCCGATTATCGGAGAGGTATCTCTCGGCCCTCTCGGTAATACACATCATAAGAAGCCTTACAATCAAACTGACTAATGAGTTAGTTACAGGATGATGTATTACAGAACGAGTAAAGAGACTTGCCGGTAACAAGATTGAACTAGGTATGAAGATACTGACGATCGAATCTCGGGCAAGTAACATACCGATGACAAAGGGAATAATGTATGTTGACATAACGGTTCGACTGATAAAGATCTTCGTAGAATATGTAGGAGCCAATATGAGCAACCAGTTTCTGCTATTGGTTATTGATTGGAGAGTCGTCTCGGTCATGTCTACATAGTTCTCGAACCCGTAGGGTCCGCATGCTTAACGTTCGATGACGATATTGTATTATATGAGTTATATGATTTGGTGACTGAATGTTATTTGGAGTCCTGGATGAGATCTTGGACATGATGAGAAGTCTCAAAATGGTTGAGAGGTAAAGATTGATATATAGGACGATGGTATTTGGACACGGGAAGTGTTCCGGGGGTACCGAGTAGTTATCGGGTCACCGGTAGGAGTTTCGGGCAACCCCGACAAAAGAAATGGGCCTTATGGGCCAAGAGGGGAAACACACCAGCCACAAAGGGGCTGGTGCGCCCCCCATATGGGCTTGACAAATTGGAGAAGGAAAGGGGAAGGAGAAAAAAAAAGGGAATAGGATCCCCCCTTTCTTCCCTTTTCCCTTCCTACTTCGAATAGCATTAGGAGAGGGGGTTTTGGCAAGATTGGAGAGGACCCCAGGTAGGATTCCTCCTACTTGGGGCGCCTCCTTGGCTGCCTCTCCTCCCCTCCAACCTATATATACATGGGGAGGGGGCGCCTAGAATGCACAACAACAATTGTTAGCCGTGTGTGGCGCCCCCCTCCATAGTTTACGCCTCCGGTCATATTCTCGTAGTGCTTAGGCGAAGCCCTGCTTATCACTTCACCATCACCGTCACCACGTCGTCGTGCTGACGGAACTCATCTACTGCCTCGACACCTTGCTAGATCAAAGGAACGAGGGACGTCATCGAGCTGAACACATAGGTGACGTGCGTTCGATACTTGATCGGTTGAAGCGTGAAGAAGTTCGACTACATCAACCGCATTGTAAAACGCTTCCGCTTTTAATCTACAAGGGTACGTAGACACACTCTCCCCCTCTTGTTCCTATGCATCTCCTAGATAGATCTTGCGTGAGCGTAGGAAAATTGCATGCTATGTTTCCCAAAATTAGGATTGATGGATCGGAAGTATGACTCGGCCTATGAGCGTGGAGATGACTTGACGCTGCCTGATTAGCCGGAGCCGGAACATCCTAAGGCTGATTGCAAAAATTCTCTCTTCATGCGATCCTCGCAGGAGACGCCTCCAGATGCCGCCTCCACCCAGCAACAACAGCCTGAGCACCGTCCACTGATTAGCCTGACGACGCTAGGGGTGGTGTTTGGGGAAGGTATGGTGGGCTCACTACCGCCACCCACCAAGAAGCAAAGGAGGAGACCAGAAAAGAAAGGCCCTAAAGGCGCCAGAGTTCCTTCAAGCAGCCAGCCGCCTCTGAAGCCTTGGGAGGTAGACAAAATACGTGTCGAAGGTGCAGAGTGTTTCCATGTCGCCGGCCACCCGACCCTACCTCCGAAAGCGCTAAAGCGCATACTGAACAATGATCTAAGGTGACTTCATGAAGATGTGCTGGCCAGAGAGAAAAGCCTTCTCATCTTAGAAAATCCAGGATACCCGCTTTACGCGGCTCAAGTGCCGGGTGGTAGGCTGTTCGCCGAGAAATGGCCCGCAAATAAGTTCATCCTGCAATTTGACTACATCTACGACATGTTCCACAAGACCAAGCTGGATTTTCAGTTCATCCGCATGTATGTGTTGTATCTCAACTACATCATCACGCGCGAGAACATAAGATATATCTGCATCGCGGACCCGTTCTGTATGCACGAGGTCTTATTGGCACTCTGCAAAGAGCATCGTGACTATGCGAGAAGGCACCTCGATGAGTTCATGATCTCTAATAAGGACAAGGAAGTGTTTCTCCTGCCTTATCATCCCACGTAAGTCATCCGCGGATATCCTTTCGTAAGTTTTAATCATTCATTTGCAAGCATGGAGGCTAATTTGAGGTGTGCTTATTTTGCGCAGCGGGGGGGGGGGGGCGTCCTCACCTGTCTATACCCAGAATACTCCCATGCTATGTACTTGGACTCATCGAAGAACATCAGGAAAAACGATTACACGCACATCAAGAGTGTTCTCGATAGTGCCATATTAACCTTCAACCTGTCTGGTGGATATATCAAGGTGAAAAAGTACAGGAAGAACGGGCTGGCTTTCGGCCATAAGACCGACTTCTGCTGCATCCAGCAACCGTACACCAGTAAGGCTGATGGATTCTACCGCATGCATCACATGATGGAGTATAGAAGGGATAATCAACACCTTCGCATGTCAGCTACTTCCAGCGATTCCGAGATTGTCAACTGGGCCACAAGCATAGGAAAGACACAGGATAATCGAATCCAAGCTGAGTTTTATCACGTACAGTGTGAAGTTGCCAAAGTGATCATGAAGGAGGTCCTCGAAAAAACATGGATGTTCTACCACGGGCCAATGACGCGGGTTGATGTCCGAGAACTGCTACTCGCTCAGCGTCTGGACCTGAAGCCTTTCACAAAGCTCGGGTGCTTCCTCCCTGACTATGAAGATTAGAACACCTACACGGACGAATGATTGATGATGACAATGTGTGTGTTTAATTAGTCACTACTATCTTTCTATGACAAAACTTTGAATTTGCGCATGGCAAAACTCTGTGATGTAATTCAACCCCCTCCTGAACTAGAGTAGATCGCTCTAGTTAATTAGTTTGGGTATGAGGAACTTCATTATTTATGTTTACTATAGGTTGCTTGTATTTTTCTAACTATGCCTCTTTGTGTTTCTCGAGTACATTATGTTGCATATTATCGTTCAATTCATCAACTTATGATGCAGGTACATAGATCAGAGATAGTGAAGGACTGCCACGTCGTATTCATTTGGAGGGTTCCAGGTGAAGGAAATATGCCCTAGAGGCAATAATAAAGTTGTTATTTATATTTCCTTATATCATGATAAATGTTTATTATTCATGCTAGAATTGTATTAACAGGAAACTTAGTACATGTGTGAATACATAGACAAAACAGAGTGTCCCTAGTATGCCTCTACTAGACTAGCTCATTGATCAAAGATGGTTATGTTTCCTAACCATAAACATGAGTTGTCATTTGATCAACGGGATCACATCATTAGGAGAATGATGTGATGGACAAGACCCATCCGTTAGCATAGCACTATGATCGTTTAGTTTTACTGCTATTGCTTTCTTCATGACTTATACATGTTCCTATGACTATGAGATTATGCAACTCCCGAATACCGTAGGATCACCTTGTGTGCTATCAAACGTCACAACGTAACTGGGTGATCATAAAGATGCTCTACAGGTGTCTCCGAAAGTATTCGTGGTGTTGGCATAGATCAAGATTAGGATTTGTCACTCCGAGTGTCGGAGAGGTATCTCTGGGCCCTCTCGGTAACACACATCATAATAAGCCTTGCAAGCAAAAAGACTAATGAGTTAGTCACGAGATGATGTGTTACGGAACGAGTAAAGAGACTTGCCGGCAACGAGATTGAACTAGGTATAAAGATACCGACGATCGAATCTCGGGCAAGTAACATACCGTTTGACAAAAGGAACAACGTATGTTGTTATGCGGTTCTGACCGATAAAAGATCTTCGTAGAATATGTAGGAGCCAATATGAACATCCAGGTTTCGCTATTGGTTATTGACCAGAGATGAGTCTCGGTCATGTCTACATAGTTCTCGAACCCGTAGGGTCCGCACGCTTAACGTTTGATGACGATCGGTATTATGAGTTTTTGAGTATTGATGTACCGAAGGTAGTTCGGAGTCCCGGATGAGATCACGGACATGACGAGGAGTCTCGGAATGTCCGAGACATAAAGGTTGATATATTGGACGGCTATATTCGGACACCGGAAGTATACCGGAAAAGTTTCGGATTTATCGGGAATGCCGGAGGGGGTTACCGGAACCCCCTACGAGAGGGGATGGTCCATAGTGGGCCTAAAGGGTGAGAGAGAGGCAGCCCATAGGGCTGGCCGGCGCCCCCACCTAGGAATCCTAGTTGGACTAGGATTGGGGGGGGGGGGGCGCCACCTCTCCTATTCCTTTCCCCCTTCTTCCTTTCGGTGAATCCTACTAGGAATAGGATTGCAATCCTATTCCTAGTAGGAGTCCCCTCCCTAGCCGCACCATAGAGGTTGGCCGGCCCCTCCTCCCTTGCTCCTTTATATACGGGGGCAGGGGGGCACCCAAAGACACACAAGTTGAATTGTTTTAGCCGTGTGCGGTGCCCCCCTCCACAGAATCACACCTCGGTCGTACCGTCGCGGAGCTTAGGCGAAGCCCTGCGCCGGTGAACACATCATATCTGTCACCACGCCGTCGTGCTGACGAAACTCTCCCGTGAAGCTCAACTGGATCAAGAGCTCGTGGGACGTCATCAAGCTGAACGTGTGCTGAACGCGGAGGTGCCGTACGTTCGGTGCTTGATCGGTTGGATCGCGAAGAAGTTCGACAACATCAACCGCGTCACTTGACGCTTCCGCTCCCGGTCTACGAGGGTACGTAGACACACTCTCCCCTCTCGTTGCTATGCATCTGGTAGATAGATCTTGCGTGATCGTAGGAAAATTTTAAAATACTACGTTCCCCAACACGACCACTGCAGAAGATAGAGAGAAAATGAAAGTCATTCCCTATGCCTCAGCCATAGGATCTATCATGTATGCAATGCTGTGTACCAGACCTGATGTGTGCCTTGCTATAAGTCTAGCAGGGAGGTACCAAAGTAATCCAGGAGTGGATCACTGGACATCGGTCAAAAACATCCTAAAGTATCTGAAAAGAACAAAGGATATGTTTCTCGTATATGGAGGTGACAAAGAGCTCGTCGTAAACGGTTACGTCGATTCTAGCTTTGACACTGATCCGGATGACTCAAAGTCACAAACCGGATATGTATTTTTATTGAACGGTGGAGCTGTCAGTTGGTGCAGTTCCAAGCAGAGCGTCGTGGCGGGATCTACGTGTGAAGCGGAATACATAGCTGCTTCGGAAGCAGCAAATGAAGGAGTCTGGATGAAGGAGTTCATATCCGATCTAGGTGTAGTACCTAGTGCATCGGGTCCAATGAAAATCTTTTGTGACAACACTGGAGCCATAGCCTTGGCGAAGGAATCTAGGTTTCACAAGAGAACAAAGCACATCAAAAGACGCTTCAATTCCATCCGCGATCTAGTCAAGGAGGGAGACATAGAGATTTGCAAAATACATACGGATCTGAATATTGCAGACCCGTTGACTAAGCCTCTTCCACGGGCAAAACATGATCAGCACCAAGACTCCATGGGTGTGAGGATCATCACTTTGTAATCTAGATTATTGACTCTAGTTCAAGTGGGAGACTGAAGGAAATATGCCCTAGAGGCAATAATAAAGATGTTATTTGTATTTCCTTATATCATGATAAATGTCTTTTATTCATGCTAGAATTGTATTAACTGGAAACTTAGTACATGTGTGGATACATAGACAAAACAGTATGTCCCTAGTATGCCTCTACTAGACTAGCTCATTGATCAAAGATGGTTATGTTTCCTAGCCATAGACATGAGTTGTCATTTGATCAACGGGATCACATCATTAGGAGAATGATGTGATGGAAAAGACCCATCCGTTAGCATAGCACTATGATCGTTTAGTTTTACTGCTATTGCTTTCTTCATGACTTATACATGTTCCTATGACTATGAGATTATGCAACTCCCGAATACCGTAGGAACACCTTGTGTGCTATCAAACGTCACAACGTAACTGGGTGATCATAAAGATGCTCTACAGGTGTCTCCGAAAGTATTCGTGGTGTTGGCATAAATCAAGATTAGGATTTGTCACTCCAAGTGTCGGAGAGGTATCTCTGGGCCCTCTCGGTAACACACATCACAATAAGCCTTGCAAGCAAAAGACTAATGAGTTAGTCACGAGATGATGTGTTACGGAACGAGTAAAGAGACTTGCCGGTAACGAGATTGAACTAGGTATAGAGATACCGACGATCGAATCTCGGGCAAGTAACATACCGATGACAAAAGGAACAACGTATGTTGTTATGTGGTTTGACCGATAAAGATCTTCGTAGAATATGTAGGAGCCAATATGAGCATCCAGGTTCCGCTATTGGTTATTGACCGGAGATGAGTCTCGGTCATGTCTACATAGTTCTCGAACCCGTAGGGTCCGCACGCTTAACGTTTGATGACGATCGGTATTATGAGTTTATGAGTTTTGATGTACCGAAGGTAGTTCGGAGTCCCGGATGAGATCACGGACATGACGAGGAGTCTCGGAATGTCCGAGACATAAAGATTGATATATTTGACGACTATATTCGGACACCGGAAGTGTTCCGGAAAAAATTCGGATTTAACTGGATTGCCGGAGGGGGTTACCGGAACCCCCTACGAGGGGGGATGGTCCATAGTGGGCCTTGAGGAAAGGAGAGAGGCAGCCCATAGAGGCTGGCCGGCGCCCCACCTAGGGATCCTAGTTGGACTAGGATTGGGGGGGCGCCACCTCTCCCTCTTTTCCTTTCCCTCTCTTCCTTCTTGGTGGACTCCTACTAGGAATAGGATTGCAATCCTATTCCTAGTTGGATTGCCCTAGCCGCACCATAGGAGGCCGGCCAGCCCTCTCCCTTGCTCCTTTATATACGGGGGCAGGGGGGCACCCAAAGACACACAAGTTGAATTGTTCCAGCCGTGTGCGGTGCCCCTCTCCACAGAAACACACCTCGGTCATACCATCGCAGTACTTAGGAGAAGCCCTGCGCCGGTGAATACATCATATCCGTCACCACGCCGTCGTGCTGATGAAACTCTCCCGTGAAGCTCAACTGGATCAAGAGCTCGTGGGACGTCATCAAGCTGAACGTGTGCTGAACGCGGAGGTGCCGTACGTTCGGTACTTGATCGGTTGAATCGCGAAGAAGTTCGACTACATCAACCGCGTCACTTGACGCTTCCGCTTCCGGTCTACGAGGGTACGTAGACACACTCTTCCCTCTCGTTGCTATGCATCTGGTAGATAGATCTTGCGTGATCGTAGGAAAATTTTAAAATACTACGTTCCCCAACACCAGGAGTGTATGACCACTGGCCAGACGCTCAGGCCCAGCTGGACAGGTACCCGGACGCTAGCCACAGAGGATTCGACAGCAGAGCCGAAGCGAAAAATAGTTACTTGAGGTGGACGCTCCAGCAAGAGAGGGAGCGAAACCGGTGCCTCAAGAAGTACAACATAGTCACTTTCTTGCTCATACTGATCACTCTTCTATTCTACATCATGGTTTAGATAGAGATGATGAAACTTGTGTCTGCCCATGACCATGAAGTTGCATTTGTTCGAGACATGACATGACTTGTGTATCGCTATTTTTTGAGATGTGATCATATTTGTGTTGGATGATGATGGTGATGATGATGGTATGATGAGACCACAATATTTATACGGTATGATGACAATAATGTATGTTTATTATGATATGATGAAACTATTGCATGGAGCATGCACAAATACAACATAAATATGTACATGTGTATTAAATATGTGAAAGCATGAATATTAGTAGTAGCGCTGGTTGGCGTTTAGCGGCAACGCTGGTTTAGCAGCAACGTTTGTCCTTGTGCAGCGCTACTACTAGTTAGTAGTAGCACTGCTTCAACCAGCGCTACTTCCAACCACACTTACCAGTAGCGATGGTCTAAGCAGCGCTACTGCTACAACTTAGTTGTAGTGCCTTAGCAGTAGTGCTGCCCCCAGCACTGCTGCTACGGTTATTTCCAGCGCTACTAGTAGGCTTTATCTTAATACTGTTAAGAGGAGGATATGCCATCCGGTCCTATTAGTTGGTCCCGTGGCTAAAAATAGTTGGTGGCTTACAACATTTAAGGATTGCATAAACATGTCTACACATGTTTCATAATTTAGTATCTTATGAGTTCCAACATATACAACTTTATAATTTATAACTACAACTTCTCTTTTACTTCTTGCACACTAATGTGTGCCATTTATATTTTTAGGCTTTAGGTAGTGAGCAAGTGATGGATGTCGAGTCTGTTTGATCGATGCAACAAGAATGCAAGAAACAGTTCTTAGGGTCTGTTTGGGACTGCTCCACTTCACCAAAATCAATTACACTCCACTAAATTCACTTTGAAACAGTTTCATAGAGAAGTTTTAACACTAGCAAAGATAATGTTTGGCTTCCATCTAGCTCCAGCTTCAAGAATGAGAAATTTGGTGGAAATTGCTTATGTCATGTGACGATGGATCCTAAAAGTATACATTTGATAACATTTGTATTGCACCAATATAATTTTTATACCCCAGTGCAACACACGGGCAATTACTTAGTTATCTTTAAAAACATTATTTCGATGTCATTGCAAAACACATGATTTCACCCCATCAAATACATCCACGACATCTTATATCAGACTCAAATTATGATCATAACCATGGTAAGATGATTTTAATCAAAAATGAATTTAGCAGAGTTGTCATTTTTCTTAGAGGCTGCTCTAAATAAAGCTTGCGAGCCTTCATATTTGAAGGTTGGGTGAGACAATATATATACCGCTCCTCTCATCCACAAAATCTTGATGCCACAAACATTTCAAGACGTGCGTCCCTCTCACCGCGGCCCATATTCCCTCAATGTCGCCAACTGGTGCAGCCTTTGCTCCCAGACTATCGTGATATCGCCTTCTCGCCTTCGCTGAGTTGTTCCCGGACCTCCCATACTTCACCGCAACACTTTTGGATGTGCACCTTCTTCCATAGCGCCACCTTAAGGTGTTCGACGATTGCCCTGAAGGTATTTTTTTCTCAAATTTGTACATATAAACTCGTGTAGATAACAAAGGATTCACGATTTTGTGTAAATGGAAATGGTGGTAAAGGTTTTTGTATGATTCGTCGTCGTCTTCGAGCTTCGAGTCCGAGAGTGGGGTTGTAACGTCATGGCCATAGCCATCAGTTCTTGGTCGTTGCAGCTGGATACCACATGGAATCTAGACTGGCCCATAGACCAACACTAGTCCACCATGTATTCCATGAAATTCTTGGAGTTGGTGGGTGACAAGGAAGGAATGTGTGTCACGTTCTTCTTGAGACCATCATTGTGTTTATCGCAATTTTTCCCGTGTCGCAAGTTCACGATCCATGGTGGAACACATCTTCAAATCCCGATCTAACACTATGGAGGAGGGGGGAGGGGTTCCTTCACCTTCTTCACCAATATTGATCTCCACTGCATCCATGATGATGTGTGAGTTGACCATCCCCTGAGCTACAAGTTCGTAGCTATCAAGGAGGAGTAGATTTTTCCACGTTACTATATTGCGTCCCTCCTACTTGGGCCGAACATGTCCATATGACTTGGTGCATGGGGGGGGGGGGGCAGATCAAGGGCACCGACGTCCACTAACATGTTCCCTCGAACTCCTTAAAGAAGCTGCACGGCTACCATAAAATAAGGATCCGCGACGGGTTGAAGGAGATCGAAACGGCGGGCAACGCGCAATCGGACGAGACTACTATGAATAGGCCCCTACCCGATGAGGAGGGAGCATCTAGAACTAGACCTAGATCTCCGGATGCACTAGTTTTGCTAGATTAACATAATCAGTAGATCTAGATGTCCCGTTTATAGGCCATCCATTTCCAACTTACCAAATACATCTTGTACTCCACTATTGTAATCCATTTCTAATATATAATTTAGACAAGCAGTAGCAGAGTTGCTACACACATAGTTGGGTCCGGACCTAGGTAAAGAGGTGTTTGTGTTCACCTGGTAACCTGAGGTGACGTATCAGTGCCATGCGAACTACATGCGACTTATGCACTCTTGTTAGGTACTTCGCAAAAACACACCTCAGTAGTAGCAATAGCTATGTACCATCTTCTCTCCCGTCAATAAAATTATCACATAAACTATGGAATATGTTTTTGATGTATTTGATGTAATCAACGCGATGGATCTTCATACTGTATGATGAATTATTACTATATGATTAGATTATGTATCTTGCTCAGATGCATAGTGTTCTTCGATCTATTAGTCTAATCATGTGCCAATTTAGATGAAATAACAATAGAGAGAGTGATGTGCATTAGGGGGTGTTTGGTAGCATGCATCTTTTTTGGCTCCCTGCACATGTGGCCCAAGTGGAACAAACCGAGTTAATACATGACAAAAACCATGTTGTGTAAATAGTTTCGTAACCTGCATTGCACCAGTGAGGAATTGATGCACGTTGTTTGGACACCTGCATTTGTGTTTAAGGGATGAGCAGATGCAAATCACACTAGTCTGACTATGTGTAATGTGCTATTTTGTTCATCCCTTTCAAATCTTGTAAACTTCCCACCTAAATGCACCACACTCACAACAACACACCACATATCAAACATACATATAATTAAAAGTACTCCTACACACTACCACACAAATAACAATGCACAATTGTACTTAAACACCAGTTTTAAGAGAGCCCCCGGGCAAACTAGGCACTTCACCAGCAACACAGACGCAACTCAGACAACAAGACACATGACACACAATAGGACTAGAGCTCACGAGCCAGGTCACCTTGATAGCAGTGATTGGCGCACCTGTACCGATAGATGGTAGAGTTGCTGACGCTGTAGATCTCGACCTTGAAGCCGATGTTTGACAACTTCAAGACGAGCAGGTTGTTGGAGACGATCTTGTGCTTGTTGCAGAAGTTGTCCAAGCCCCTCGCCAGCCCCATATCCTTTTGGAACATTTGCAACTGCACCCAGAACTCGCACCACTTCTTGGCAGACAGCTTGACGAGGCATGGAGGTTTGAGGACGGGCCACTTCTTCATCACGGGCCGGAAAGCCTTGGGGATGACGAGCATGGAAATGTACCTCGACATTCTTGATGGGCACGTAAAACATGAGTGGCTCCCTTGCTCCTCGCTCATGGCCCACCCTTGGCCTGCAGCCAATCCCAGAGGCTTCATCATCTTGGCGATCCTGCAAGACACGTTCGCCCTATTTGGCCACATGTTCTTCAAGATCATGTCCTCGGCGTCCTCTGCGCCAGTGATGAAATGGACCCCTTGGGCGGCTGTATCCCCCTCCGTCTTCACAACCTTGTCAATTCAAAGGATCACCGTAATTAATTAACAATACCAATGCCATGATGCACTGATCATAGCAATACCCTATTGCAACTGCCATAATGAGTGCATCACGCCGACACCCAATTGCATGCACATTTGTCCTAGTGTGATTAGGCATGCATATTTGTCCTACTATAAGCATGTATGATCATGCATTTCATTCCTAGCATTCCATTTAAAACGAACACATGTAGCAAGGTTTACCATTCGAACACTAGGCTAGCACATTTGATCATAGCAAGATTGTAAGCAGACGTCCACACAACAAGGTTATCAAACTAACCAGTAACAAAAAAGAAGCATATTTATTTTGATTTGCGCAATTTTGGTTTTAGGTTTTAGTATGGCCAGTGATTTTGGTGTTTTCCGGCGCATTAAGAGAAAACGTGAATTTCGGAACCTGAGGAGCAGCATCCAAAATACTGCCACATATCCAAAGGATCCCACAACAGCACAAGCATGTAGTACTATCCAACGTGAAAATGCCCCGACGGCTAAACCCAACATGTTAAACTAAAATAGAGATGAAAGTAATAGTATCACCCTAGTAACGATCATAAAAATCTGGTTACTTGCGCATGTCCGGCTGGTCTCATGTTCCCTAAATCAGCAAGGCACATACGAAGTCTGGAAAACTGCCAAACAGATCAAGGGAAGGTTCAGAGCTTCCTACGTTCAGTGAACATCTCCTAGAGGCCAGAACCAGCAGACCGCATGGTTGGCTTACCTCGTTTCCTCTGTTTCTTCTTCGCCGTCATCGTCGACCGGTTTCACAAAGAGCCCGAGCTCCTCTAAGGGGTTGGACGGACGGCAATGCTCCACGGCAGCTATGCCGAGCTCCATGAGGTGCACTGGGTGTATAGTCTCCCTGCTGAGCCTGGTGAGCCGTGCGTTCCTCTCCACCTCCTGCAGCGCTTCGCGAGCCGCCTTCCTGAGCCCGGCTACGCGGGCACTCCTCTCCTCCTCCTGCCGCAGGAGAGCCTCGCCCTCAACCTCCAGTGCGCGGCTACCTTCGTCGATGTCGGCTGCCGGCAGCTTCTCGAGGTCCTGTCGACGGCGGATGCTGAGAGTCTCTTTAGCCTTGGCGATGATGCCGGCGAACCGGATTTTGAGATGCGATGCCCGCACGAGCACGTCCGGTTCAGCATCGGGCCGTTCTGGTGGTACCTCGTGAAACGCTTTGAAAGTCACCGCGTGCGCCGTGATCGTCGGAGGCCCTGTGCTTGGGATCGTCTTCCTCCTCTTCAATACCGGCGTAGCGAAGGCCTCCGGTCGTGGCTCGGCGTCAGTCGGGAGCAGTCTTTTCGTCCCATGCGGAGGGGCCTTTGGTGACGACGAAGAAGGGCCCTTTCCGGCGCCAACATGGACTGCGGAGTCACACGTGACCGAGAGCGGCGGGTTCGCGTCACGCGTTGCTGCCTTGGATGACGGCGCCGACGAGGGTTCCGCCCCCGCACCACCCTGGGCTGCAGCTTCGCTGGCCAGGAACTCTGCTATGCTGATCCTCTCGAGGGAGCCACGCACCTCGCCAATCTCCGACCGGAGCTGCGGCCTCACGGTGGAGCACATCTTGGCAGAGTCGAATCCGTCCCCCTTAACGTCAAAGCCGCAGGCGCGCTCCGGTGTCATCCAAGCCGTCCGATAGTGCCGCCGCGGTGCCGAGGGCGCCTTCCGTCTGCGCAGTCGACGGTACTGTCGCTTCATCGGCCCCTGCGCGCTTGGCGCTCCGGCTTGACCATGGGTGTCATCTCGATCGCCGCCGGCTGGTGGACGCTGCATCGTAGTAGTAAATTTGGAGGCAACAAGAATTCGGGAAGGAGAAAGAGAAAAGGAGGCCGCGCACGGTCTCGAGTCCAACTCTAATTCCAAATCGGAAACACGCGCGGGTTCGACTCCGGCCCCATTTTGACTAGTAAGTCTTTTTCTAAACAAATTTTGGAACTTTTTTAATTCACAAATAGTTTAAAAAAATAAAACCGTGAATAATCTTAAAACTTAAGACAATCTTTTAAAATTGTCAATGTTTTTTAGATTTTGTGAACATATATTAAATTCATGAACATTTTCTAAATTTGCGACTATTCTTTACTTCACAATCACTTTCTAAAATTTACAAACATTTTTAATTTCTAGAACATTTTTTAGTCTGTGATTCTTTTAACATCTCTGTTAAATATGTTAATAAATTAAAATAGTTACTTAAAATGATAAATCAAAGAAAAACAAAATTCACTGAAACCGGTTATTGGGAGGGCCCATATTGCATACTCCCTCCGTCCGGTGAAGAGTGGACATTTAGAGATTTTAGGACAAATTATAGAGTGAAGTAAAATATACATTGGGAAGGTGCAAGCCACCATCTCTCTCCTCTTTAATTACGCAACCCTCAATGAGCTAAGTGCATGTATAAATTAAGAAGACCATGCATAGATTGTTATTGGTCTTGATTACCGTGTGATGGGAGAGAAGTACTTCAAAATGCATTGAGAAGATAGACATACACTCTTTCGTGGACAAATTTTGAAGCCAAACATACACTTTTTACCGGACGAAGGGAGTAGGTACATGTTCAGAATATAGAAAGACTCATTTATGGTGTCGGATGAGAGGGAAAAGTGATTGTAAGAGCATGTTTAATAGTATAGTCAATAATAGGCTATATGAGTTTATCACACCATCTATAGCCAACCTAATAGACAACATGTATAATAGCTAGTTACTAAATAATACTACTTCATTAATAGATGATCCACCTTACATTTTTACATTGTTTCTTGGAGCACTTGTTGCAGCCGGCTGTTAATCTACAGCCTGCTTCCCTTCTCTCTTCTCTTCTCTCTCATCCAACTTAGCAAATATGTAATATTTAAATCCTTACAGTTTGCTGACTGTACCTTATTATACTTGCTCTAAAGAAGTAATAGCAGGCAGAAGGCATGGTGTGTTGAGCCCCCACGTGTGTGTGTGTGTGTGTGTGTGTGTGTGTGTGTGTTTAAAAGTAAGAGAAGGGGTAGCAGTGGTATTGGGTCGAGCTAGTTGAGAAGAAGTCTTTTTGACACATTTCAGATTTTTTTGTTACACATTAACAGACCATGAAAATATAACTATAATTTGGAATCGGTTATTTATTGTTTGACATTTCCAACTTCTGTTTAGCTATCAAAATCTGATGCGTCATTAATAGAAATTCAATGCACATGTCTCCGTGAGAAGTTAACTCTGTAGTTGGTATAAGGGCATCTCCAATGCAGGCCCTCAAACTGTCTGAATATGTTTGGACCGCTCGGTCTGGGCGTGTTGTGTCATCCAACGAGCTTCTTTATTGGTCCGTCGAGCGGTCCAGATGCACGTTCTCCCGTAAAGAAGAAACAAACCAGGGGCTTTGCAGGTGTTCAGACCGCTGCCACACCCTCTCCTCACCTCCCTGCCCCACCCAAACCCTCACTCGCCCGCGCACGCTTCCCGCCCAAATGGTTAGCGCCACTCTAGAGCATGAGTGCCACATTCATGCTTGATCAGAGCGGACGCGACCTCTCACTAGCCACGGCATTGAAGCGGCACGCCGGTCGTGACAACGCTGCTTCCTGGTGCACGCGGTTGCCGTGCATTCAATGACACCACACTCGTCCGTCTGTTCGTTTGCCTCCCAGATTAATGACAAATGGTTGTCAAGGAACCTACTCCGACGCCACCCGTTCGTCCGTCTACCGCCAACCATTGCCATTCGCCCGTCTTCCGCCCACCATTGCCATTCGCCCGCTATATAAACTGCAGCCCCGGCCTTAACCATAGTAATCCTCCTATGGTCCATTTTCCCTCTCCGCACCACTCCCACCATGGCCACCTCGCGCTCCAAAGCTCTCTGGGACGGTCTGTCGCCAGAGCAGAAGAAGGAGATGACCGCCATTGCTGTCGGCTGCCGGGACAGTAGGAAGCCGGAAGCCGACGACGTTCCAATGGAGGACGCACACGAGGAAGAGCGAGCACCACCCTTGATATGTCCATTTTGCATCATGTTTTTCTATTATTATTTATTATGTTTTGGATTGTTATTTCATTTTATGGTACAATTCTTATGCCTTTTCTCTCTTATTTTGCAAGTTTCACATGAAGAGGGAGATTACCGGTAGTTGGAAATCTAGACTGAAATAGGCTACAACAGAGATAACTATTGTACACAACTCCAAATGACCTGAAAATTTACAGAGAATTATTTTAGAATATATAAAAAATATTGGCGGAATAAATACTAGGAGGAGGGCAGCCAGCAAGAGACAAGCTCAGTGGGCGCGCCCTGTGAGCTTGTGGGCCCCATGGCAGGCCTCCCGTGCCCATCTTCTGCTATATGAGGGGTTTTGACCAAGAAAAAAAGACTTTTAGGATGAAGCGCCGCCGTCTCGAGGTGGAACATGGGCAGAAGCACTTTTGCTCTCTGGCGGAGAGATTCCGCCGAGGAAACTCCCCCCCGAGAGGGGGAAATCGAAGCCATCGACATCACCGATGATCTTCTCATTATTGGAGGACCAATCTTCATCAACATCTTCACCAGCATCGTCTCATCTCAAACTCGAGTTCATCTCTTGTATACAATCCTTGTCCTGAAATCTCAGATTGGTGCATGTGGGTTGCTAGTAGTGTTGATTACATCTTGTGGTTGATGCTAGTTGGTTTATTTGGCGGAAGATTATATGTTCAAATCCTTAATGATATTCAATACCCCTATGATCTTGAACATGAATATGATTTGAGAGTAATAACTTGTGTTCTTGCGGACATGGGAGAAGTCTTGTTATAAGTAATCATTCCACGTTGGCATTCATTTGATATTTTGATGATATGTATGTTGTTCCTTCCTTTAGTGGTGTCATGTGAACCTCCACTACATGGCACTTGACCGTATTCGGGCCTAAGGGAAGGCATTGTGGAGTAACAAGTACATGATGGGTTGATATAGTGACAGAAGCTTAAAGCCTAGTTTATGCACTATCCTATAACGGGCTCATTTGGGTGCATATGTTTCATGCTACGGTTAGATTTATCTTAATTCTTCTTTCGTAGTTGTGGATTCTTGCGAGTGGGGGTAATCATAAGTGGGTTGCTTATTCAAGTAAGAACAACACCCAAGCACTGGTCCACCCACATATCAAGTTACCAAAGTAGCGAACGTGAATCAACTAAACATGATGAACGCGACTAGACGACAATTCCCATGTGTCCTCGAGAGCACTTTGCTTTATATAAGAGAACTTTCTGGCTTATCCTTTGCTATAAAAAGGATTCGGCCTCCTTGCTGCACCTTTGCTACTATTGTTACTTATTACTTGTTACGAATTATCTCGCTACAAAATTATCTATCACTGTTACTTTCAGTACTTGCAGAGAATATCCTGCCGAAAACCGCTTATCATTTCCTCCTGCCCCTAGTTGGGTTCGACACTCTTACTTATCAAAAGGACTAGATAGACCCAATATACTTATGGGTCATCAATACTCTTTTCTAGCGCCGTTGTCTGGGAGTGAAGCGCCTTTGGTATGTGGAATTTGGTAAGGAAACATTTATATCATGTGCTGGAATTTAATGTCACTTGTCACTATGGAAAATAATCCTTTTAGGGGTTTGTTCAGGGTATCTTCACCTCGATCGGAAGCAATAAGAGTTGCTCCTCAACCTACTGAACCTACTGAAAATATTTATTATGATATTACTTCGGGTATGTTGGAGAAACTGCTAGTTAATCCTTATGCAGGAGACGGAATAGTGCATCCTGATATGCATTTAATCTATGCGGAAGAAACTTTTCGATTGTTTAAGCTTGTAGGTTTATCTGAGGATGGAGTTAAGAAGAACGTATTCCCTATATCTTTGGAGGGAAATGCATTGACATGGTATAGACTATTGGATGATATTGGAATATGGGATTGGAACCGATTGAAATTGGAATTATATATTGGCCTGGTGAAGGAGAAATTATCGCTCAGGATAGGGGGAGGCTTAAGTCTATGATGCATGGATGCCCCAATCATGAGCTCTCAAGAAAAATTACTATACATAACTTTTATGCTTGGCTTCTCATAATGATCAATCCATAGTCGATACTCCTTCTACTGGTTCCTTATGAAGAAAACTATTGAATTCAAATAGGGTCTTCTAGAAATAATTAAACACAACTCTGAAGATTGGGAACTCGACAAAGGTAAAGAGTCAGGTATAAAACTTGAGTTTGATTGTGTTAAGTCTTTTGTGGAAACTTGAGATAGTAGCTTCCTTTTGTGAATCAGTTGCTACTCATGTTGATCTCCGTAAGGATAAGTAGTTTAAATATCACCCCCCTATTGAAGAAAATATTGAGGGACCCATTATAGTTAAAGATGAAACTATCATTTACCATGTTGATCCTATTGTGCCTATGTCGTGGGATACCACAGCCACCTATGGGACCAAGAGCCCCGTTTGGTTTGGCCCGGGGATGGGCACGTTGCATAAAGAGCGGAGGAACGTAGCACAACACGGCAGAGATCACACGGAGGTTTGGACCGTTGCGAGACGTAAAATCCTACTCTTGATTTGGTGGATTGATGGTAGAAGGTGGAAAAAGCGTGGCCTTCTTGCCCGGCAGGGTTGCCTAAGGGCGAGGGGGACTACGCGTGCATGAGTGTGTGAGGGTTCGGACCGACTGAATCCTTTCTACGGTTGCCATGGGCCTCCTTTTATAGATTAAGGGGTCACCACAGTGCCAAATCAGTCTTTTCATACTGATTAGATAGCGAACAATGCTATCAAACCTAACTCTACAGGCTGACAGAGCGCATTAAATGCGCCGCTTAGTGTCACATCACAGCTAGCCCGACAGGCCCTGCCGGGCTGTTTTGCCAGCTTCGTGCCTGCTTGCTTGACACATCTCAGGATGGGTGTCTTTGCTGTAGGAAGTGGCTGCCATGTGGCAGGGGGCTCCCACTGAGCCACTTAGGAGCTTGACACCGCACTGATCGATGACGCGCGTCACTGTGAGGTGTAATGGGGTGGTTTGCCTCCGTGAGCCCCGGCAGGCTTGCCGGGGCGATCTAGGAGGCTTGCTTCCGGGGCGATCCGACCTCGCCAGGCTCGCGTGCCCTGCAGGGAAGGCTCTTCTCCTGGTGGTATCTTGTCCCTTTGGTTGGTCTTTATCGCCTTGATCTCCTCGACCAGCTCTCTGATTCCTCAAAGAGTTGATCCCTTCATGTCTTGATCTGATCCTGATGCTGCAAACTTGCCCTTGAACATGTGCACAGTATGGGCAATGGACCCAGGGTTTGTTGCACCGGCAGGAGTCCCCGAGCCTGGGCCGGACGCACTGCTGGGCGTCATTGGGGTAGGCTCTAACCAGTACAAAGGCAAGGGTGTAGGAGCGGCTTTACCCCCTTTGAGATGTTCTTTGCTTCTTCATTGACTTGAGCCCGGGCCAGTTTTTGTATCTTCCGCGCGTTGTGCAAAGCCAATCATGGTAGGGCCACTCTTGTAATGGCTCATGAATGACTTTAACGCACGTGCGAGTAACTGCCAATTCACTCTTCCCACCACGCCCTTATCCCTAGCCACGTATGTCGCATGCATTGAGTGGGGTAGGTAATTGAGGCGCATGGTGCAGAAGAGCATCAAGGCAGGGCCCCGGTCTTCTTGGATTGGTGGAGGAGGGCGGTGGTTACCCGTCGAGGGAATGAGCCCCATCCCCGTCTCGCCTATAAAAGGAGGAGTGGGGGATGAGCGGAGGCATTCATCCATATCCCTCTCTTCCTCCATTTCCTACTCTTCTGGTTATGGTGAAGAGGAGAGACTGGGGCCAGGCCCCAGGCAATAGCTCGTGGTTGGTGATGCCGAATGCTCACGCTGAAGCTCGGGGAGTGAGATTCTCTCATCATCTTCCCACAAGCCTCAGATGGGTGTGCGGGTGGTGCGGCGGTAGCACCGATGGTGGCGACTCCGGTGCGTTCGTCGCCAAGCCGTCCATGGCTTCAGTTCCAGTGAGGGGCGACGCAAATGACACCACGCCAAAGGTCACAACGGACGCAAGGCGTGGTAGTCGATCGTGGCCTATTTCCCCTTCTTTTGCGGTGTTGGAGGGAGGTTACAGAATGGTCATGTCGCGTTGGTTAGGGCAGATCTGACCTCCTCGGGCGCTGCTTGCTCGGCACGCAGGGGAGCTCCTTGTCCCCATACACGATTTTTTAAGAGGCAGTGGTTCTTGATCTTTGGTCCGTCGGGGACGACCATGCTCTTTGTGGGATTACTCGTAGAGCATGACACCCGATTCGGCTACCGTGAAGGGGGCTTCGGGCCGTAGAGGTACGAAAGGCAGTGGTAGCCCATGACGCATCAAGAATGGGGACGACCGTTCCGATGAGTCATGTTTGCCGGTGACTCCGCTATTCCCATCCGAGCTTCGGCAGTGCCACCATCCACACCTGCCCTCTGGTTCCTTCCTCCTAGCTAGGATACGGCACCACCTTGATCCTGGGGAGGCGCTGAATCCCAGCCGGGCCTTCCCTCCGCCTTCTTCTCCTCTCACCGCAGTGAATGGGGAAAAGAGGGACAGAGAAGGGGATTACGGGGCACTTATCTTTTTTTAATCTTATTAAATATGTAGGCATTTGTCAAATCTTAGTTCAAATAATGTAATATCTTTTATCCAGGTTTTTGTTCTATAAGATTTGTACTTGTTGACCAACATATTAATGAAAAAGATAAACCTTGCCGGGGAATTGTGCATGTAATGTGTCTATGCAGAGGTGGGATGCCTCTATACATTTAAGTAAACAAGTTTCCCGGCAGGCTACCTTGCCGGTACCCTCAGTCTTGTTGCCGCGGAGTTAGGCCTACCGGGCACAAGTCATGAAGAAGTACTAGCCCCCCGCCAACCCTTTTTCGTCCAAGGCCACTGCGACCGTCCTAACCAAAGCAGCGTTCGGATCGAAGGATGGGAGCACCTGAGTTTCGAAAGGTAGCGGGGTTTTCTTATGCACAACTCCTTACAGAACACATATGGATAAAGGAAATAACTTATCTATTTGGCTTGCCGGAGACTGCAGTGTTGGCTTCTCTTTCATCTCTCCTTGGGGAACCAAGTCCACGCAGGAACGTGTGGTTCATGCAGAGGAAAATGATGCCAAATACAATCTTATCTACATGAACATGAGATGCTCATGATATGCTTGTGCATGCATGCAACTTGTTGGGGGGCCCTTAGCGCTTCGTTTATTTCTCTGTTGCCCAGGGTGTGCGCCTGGATTTGTACAAGGGGTTACATGCAACTGAGGCAAGGCCTGTACAAAAGGGTGGCTGTCGGGTAGGGCCCGACAGCCGCGCCTTCCGAGTAGTACTTGCGGAGATGCTCAATGTTCCATGAGTTTTGCGATTGAATTCCATCTCCAGTCTCCAGACGGAATGCGCCAGGTCTAGTCACTCCTACCACCCGTCATTGATACGTCTCCAACGTATCTATAATTTTTTATTGTTCCATGCTATTATTTATGAAGTCTTTGATGTTTAATGGGCTTTATCATTCACTTTTATATCATTTTTGGGACTAACCTACTAACCCAAAGGCCCAGTCCAGATTGCTATTTTTTTTGCATGTTTCAGGGTTTTGCAGAAAAAGAATATAAACGAAGTCCAAACGGAATGAAACCTTCACGAGAGATATTTTTGGAGAAAATCAAGCACACAAAGCTTGAGAACCATGCCAGGGGATCAAGGGGTGGCCCACAAGGGTGGGGGCGCGCCCCCTGCCTCGTGGCCCCCTCGAGCATCCCCTGGTGCCCTCCTTCTTCCTATATAAGTCTACGTACCCCAGAACCTCCGTGAACAGAGAGAAAACCCTAATTCCACCACCGTACCTTCTGTTCCCGTGAGATCTCATCTTGGAGCCTGTTCCAGAGCTCCACCGGAGTGTGATCCATCACGGAGTTCATCATCATCATCATCATCGCCCTCACCATGAGTTGTGAGTAGTTTACCACAGACCTTCGGGTCCATAGCTAGTATCTAGATGGATTCTTCTCTCTCTCTGGATCTCAATACAAAGTTCTCCTCGTTCTTTGAGGAGATCTATTCGATCTAATCTCTTTTTGCGGTGTTTTTGTCGAGATCCGATGAATTGTGAGTTTATGATCAAAGTTATCTACGAAAGATATTTGGTTCTTCTCTGAACTTTTTATGTGTGCTCATAATATCCTTGCAAGTCTCTTTGAATTATTGGTTCGGTTTGGCCTACTAGATCTATAGTTCTTGCAATGGGAGAAGTGCTTGGCTTTGGGTTCAATCTTCCGGTGTCCTTTCCCAGTGACAGTAGGGGCAGCAAGGAAGGTATTCTATTGTTGCCATCGAGGATAAAAAGATGGGGTTTATATCATATTTCTTGAGTTTATCCCTCTACATCATGTCATCTTGCTTAAGGCGTTACTCCGTTCTTATGAACTCAATACACTACATGCATGCTGGATAGCGGTTGATGTGTGGAGTAATAGTTGTAGATGCAGAATCGTTTCGGTCTACTTGTCTCGGACGTGATGCCCCTATACAATGATCATGCCTAGATAGTCTCATAATTATTCGCTTTTCTATCAATTGCTCGACAGTAATTTGTTTACCCGCCGTAGAATATCGCTATCATGAGAGAAGCCACTAGAGAACACTATGCCCCCCGGGTCTATTCTCAACATATCAATCTACATCCACTTTACTTTTACCGCTTTTATTTGTTGTTCTTATAAACTAAAAATACCAAAAATATAAACTATCATCTCTATCAGATCTCACTTTCGTAAGTGACCGTAAAGGGATTGACAACCCCTTATCGCGTTGGCTGCGAAGTTCTTATTTGTTTGTGCAGGTGCGAGGGACTCGCGCGTGGTTTCCTACTAGATTGATACCTTGGTTCTCAAAAACTGAGGGAAATACTTACGCTACTGTGCTGCATCTCCCTTTCCTCTTCGAGGGAATACAACGCAAGCTCGAGAAGTAGCAAGAAGAATTTATGGCGCCATTGCCGAGGAGGTTAGTTCTTGAAGGTATATCTTTAGATCTAGCAATAGAATCTTTTAGTTTCTTGTTTTATCACTAGTTTAGTTTATAAAAGAAAACTACAAAAAAAAATGGAATTAAGGTTACCTCATATGCTTCATCTTTTTAATATCTTTCGTGAAAATGACGGGTAGGAAAATTGTGCTCATGTACTAGAAGAAGAATTACATAGAATGCTTGGCATAAAATATGTGCATGATGAGCATGATTGCAATGTTGTTAGTATGAATTCTTTGAATACCCATGATGCTAATGATATGCAAAGCCACAAGCTTGGGGAAGCTATGTTTGATGAAGATGATATTTTTAGTCCCCCAAGTTTTGATGAGAATATTTATTATGATGAAAGCATGCCTCCTATTTATGATGATTATATTTATGAAAGTGGATTTGGAGAGGTCATGACTTTATTTAGTGATGAATCCACTATTTCGGAAGAGGTTCCAATTGATTATGAGAACAAAGTTGCTATCTATGATGATTATTGTGATGACTTGCATGCTATTAAGAATAATGATAACCATGAAACTTGTCATCATGATTTTAGTTTTCAATTGGATTATGCTTCACATGATAGTTATTTTGTTGAGTTTGCTCCCACTACTATGAATGAGAAGAATTTTGCTTATGCGGAGAGTAGTAAAATTTCTATGCAAGTAGATCATGACAATAATGCTTTATGTGCTGGTTATATGGTTGAATTCATTCATGATGCTACTGAAAATTATTATGAGAGAGGAACATATGCTTCTACATATTGCAATAATCTCAAGTTACCTCTCTATATGCTTAGAATCTTGAAGTTATGCTCGTTTTCCCTTCCTATGCTAGTTGATTATCGTTCCCACAAGTTGTTTGCTCACAAAATACATATGCATAGGAAGTGGGTTAGACTAAAATGTGCTAGTCATATTCTTCATGATGCTCTCGTTATGTTTCAATTCTTATCTTTTATGCGAGCATCATTGAAATCATCATGCCTAGCTAGGGGTATTAAACGATAGCGCTTGTTGGGAGGCAACCCAACTTTATTTTATTTTCTTTGTTTTTGCTTCTGTTTAGGAATAAATATTGCATCTAGCTTCTGTTTAGATGTGGTTTTGTGTTTTAATTAGTGTTTGTGCCAAGTAGAATCTTTGGGAAGACTTGTGTGAAGTTTATATGATCTTGCTATGAAAAACAGAATCGTTAGCGCTTGCTAGAATGGTCATCAGATTTTACTGGAGCGTGCTATTTAGTTGATTCTTTTTGCAGATGATTAGTAGAGAAATTACTCACGTTTACCAATTTAGTTTGAATTTTTTGGAGTTACAGAAGTATGCAAAACCTGCAGATTACTACAAATTGTTCTGTTTTTCACTGATTTTGTTTTTCGTGTGATTGTTTGCTTATTTCAATGCATCTAAGAGTAGTATTGGGAAGTATGAACCATAGAGAAGTTGAAATACAGCAGGTTTAACGCCAATATAAACAAAGAATGAATTCATTGCAATACCTTTGAGTAGTGGTTTGTTTTCTTATAGTAACGGAGCTCACGAGATTTTTGTCTAAGTTTTGTGTTGTGAAGTTTTCAAGTTTTGAGTATTGCTTTGATGGACTATGGAACAAAGAGTGGAAAGAGCCTAAGCTTTGGGATGCCCATGGAACCCCAAGGTAAAATTCAAGGACAACCAAAATCCTAAGCTTGGGGATGCCCCGGGAAGGCATCCCCTCTTTCGTCTTCATCCATCGGTAACTATACTCGGAGCTATATTTTTATTCACCACATGATATGTGTTTTGCTTGGAGCGTCAATTTTGTTTATTTTATTTTGCTTGCTGTTTTAATAATAACCCAATATCTGAAGTTCTTAAATGTTAGAGAGTCTTCAAATAGTTACATAATTATTCAACTACTCATTGATCTTCACTTATATCTTTCGGAGTAGTTTGTCATTTGCTCTAGTGCTTCACTTATATCTTTTAGAGCACGGCAGTGGTTTTATTTTGAAGAAATAGATGAACTCTAATGCTTCACTTATATCTATTTGAGAGTATATTAAAACAGCATGGTAATGTGTTTAGGCTATAAAATTAGTCTTCACATGAAAGACATCCAATATCAATGTAGTAAAAACTTCCACACTAAGTGCATTGAATATGAAGAGAAGTTGTATGCTTGATAATTGTTTTGAGATATGAGGATATTGATATTAGAGTCATGCTAGTGGAGTTATTATGAAATTGAGAAATACTTGTGTTAAGGTTAGTGATTCCCATAGCATGCACGTATGGTGAACCGCTATGTGACGACGTTAGAGCATGAGGTATTTGTAAAGTGCCAACCTTTGTGTGGAGGTCGGGGGCGCGCGATGGTTAACTCCTACCAAAATCCCCCCTAGGAGCATGCGTTGATTGCTTTGTTTTGATGACTCGTAGATTTTTGCAATAAGTATATGAGTTCTTTATGACTAATGTTGAGTCCATGGATTATACACACTCTCACCCTTCCACCATTGCTAGCCTCTCTTGTATCGCGCAACTTTCGCCGGTACCATACAACCACCATATATTATTCCTCAAAACATCCACCATACTTACCTATCATGGCATTTCCATAGCTATTCCGAGATATATTGCCATGCAACTTTCCACCGTCCCATTCATATGACACGCTTCATATTGTCATATTGCCATGCATGATCAGGTAGTTGACATCGTATTGGTGGCAAAGCCACCATGCATAATTTTTCATACATGTCACTCTTGATTCATTGCACATCCCGGTACACCGCCGGAGGCATTCATATAGAGTCATACTTTGTAATAGTATCGAGTTGTAATATCGAGTTGTAATGAAAGTGTGATGATCATCATTATTAGAGCATTGTCCCATGGAAGGAAAGGCCTAAATCAATAAAGCCCCTCCGCAAAAATAAGGCCAAAGAAAAAAAGAAAGGCCCAAAAAAAAGAAAAAAAAGAAAATAAAAGAAAAAGGGACAATTGCTACTATCTTTTTCCACACTTGTGCTTCAAAGTAGCACCATGTTCTTCATGATAGAGTCTCATGTTTAGTCACTTTCATATACTAGTGGGAATTTTCATTATAGAACTTGGCTTGTATATTCCAACGATGGGCTTCCTCAAATGCCCTAGGTCTTGGTGAGCAAGCAAGTTGGATGCACACTCACTAGTTTCTTTTGTTGAGCTTTCATACATATTTAGCTCTAGTGCATCCGTTGCATGGCAATCCCTACCCACTCACATTGATATCTATTGATGGGCATCTCCATAGCCTGTTGATACGCCTAGTTGATGTGCGACTATCTCCCTCCTTTTTGTCTTCTCCACAACCACCTCTATTCCACCCATAGTGCTATGTCCATGGCTCACGCTCATGTATTGCGTGAAAGTTGAAAGATTTGAAAAGATAGAGTATGAAAACAAGTGCTTGGCTGAAATTGGGGTTGTGCATGATATGAATATTTTGTGTGATGAAGAGGGAGCATAGCCAGACTATATGATTTTGTAGGGATAACTTTCTTTAGCCATAGTATTTTGGGAAAACATGATTGCTTTGTTAGTATGCTTGAAGTATTATTATTTCTTATGTCAATATAGACTTTTATCTTGAATCTTTTGGATGCGAACATTCATGCCACAATTAAGAGAATTGCATTCAAAAAATATATTGGTTAGCATTCCACATCAAAAATTCTTTCTTTATCATTTACCTACTCGAGGACGAGCAAGAATTAAGCTTGGGGATGCTTGATACGTCTCCAACGTATCTATAATTTTTGATTTTTCCATGCTATTATTTATGAAGTATTGGATGTTTAATGGGCTTTATCATTCACTTTTATATCATTTTTGGGACTAACCTACTAACCCAATGGCCCAGTCCAGATTGTTGTGTTTTTCCTGTTTCAGGGTTTTGTAGAAAAATAATTACAAACGGAGTCCAAACGGAATGAAACCTTTGCGAGAGATATTTTTGGAGAAATCACGCACATGGAGCTTGAGAAGCACGTCAGGGGATCAAGGGGTGGCCCACGAGGGTGGGGGCGCGCCCCCCTTCCTAGGGATCGCCCCCTGCATTGTGGCCCCCTCGAGCGTCCCCCGGTGCCCTCCTTCTTCCTATATAAGTCTACGTACCCCAGAACCTCCGTGAACAGAGAGAAAACCCTAACTCCACCGATGTACTTCTGTTCTCGTGAGATCCCATCTTGGAGCCTGTTCCAGAGCTCCACCAGAGGGGGATCCATCACGGAGTTCTTCTTCTTCATCATCATCGCCCTCACCATGAGTTTTGAGTAGTTTACCACAGACCTTCGGGTCCATAGCTAGTATCTAGATGGCTTCTTCTCTCTCTATGGATCTCAATACAAAGTTCTCCTCGAGGTCTTTGAGGAGATCTATTTGATGTAATCTCTTTTTGCGGTGTGTTTGTCGAGATCCGATGAATTGTTAGTTTATGATCAAGGTTATCTATGAAAGATATTTGGTTCTTCTCTGAACTTTTTATATGTGCTCATAATATCCTTGCAAGTCTCTTCGAATTATTGGTTTGGTTTGGCCTACTAGATCTATAGTTCTTGCAATGGGAGAAGTGCTTGGATTTGGGGTCAATCTTGCGGTGTCCTTTCCCAGTGATAGTAGGGGCAGCAAGGCACATATTGTATTGTTGCCATCGATGATAAAAAGATGGGGTTTATGTCATATTTCTTCAGTTTATCCCTCTACATCATGTCATCTTGCTTAAGGCGTTACTCTGTTGTTATGAACTCAATACACTAGATGCATGCTGGATAGCGGTCAATGTGTGGAGTAATAGTAGTAGATGTAGAATCGTTTCGGTCTACTTGTCTCGGACGTGATTCCTATATACAATGATCATGCCTAGATAGTCTCATACTTATTCGCTTTTATATCAATTGCTCGACAGTAATTTGTTTACCCGCCGTAGAATATCGCTGTCATGAGAGAAGCCACTAGAGAACACTACGCCCCCCGGGTCTATTTTTAACATATCAATCTACATCCACTTTACTTTTACTGCTTTTATTTGCTGCTCTTATAAACTAAAAATACCAAAAATAAAAACTATCATCTCTATCAGATCTCACTTTCGTAAGTGACCGTAAAGGGATTGACAACCCCTTATCGCGTTGGTTGCGAAGTTCTTATTTGTTTGTGCAGGTGTGAGGGACTCGCGCGTGGTCTCCTACTGGATTGATACCTTGGTTCTCAAAAACCGAGGGAAATACTTACGCTACTGTGCTGCATCTCCCTTTCCTCTTCGAGGGAATACAACACAAGCTCGAGAAGTAGCAGTCATCTACTTCCGGCTACTTTGTAAACTTGTTGATGGCAACGAACAAGAATTCAAAGCCCCCGAAAACTCGGGGGAAAGGCCAAGGATATCGAGCCCCCAGACTGAAAACGACCATGACAAAGGGATTGTCTAAAGAGCTTGAGCAGGCAGATAGATGTTCTTGGAATGGAACTGGCAGGCTTCACATTTGGTGACTAGCTCAACCGCATCTTGTAGGGCTGTGGGCCAATTGAATCCTTTCCGAAATGCTTCCCCAACTAATGCCCTTGATCCAATGTGGGAGCCACACATGCCTTTGTGTATCTCCGCCAATAGTTCCTTTCCTCTTTCCCGGCAAATGCACTTCAATTTCACACCGTTGGGCCTTCTTCTGTATAGAGTGTCATCGACAAACTGATACATACTGGCCCTCCGGGCTACTCTTTCAGCTTTTTCTTCCTCTTTGGGAAGTTCTCCGGTGTGGAGGAAGTGGACTATGTGCCTTGCCCAAGTTGGAGCGTGGGGCTCGACAACAAGGACTCGCGGCACCTCCGCATCCATGGGGGAGCATTCGTCGACTGCGGGGACCAGAGGCCCGGCAGGAGGGTGCAACCCACCGAGCAAATGGGAGTTGTTTCCGGCAGGGTCCCTGTGTTGGGGAACATAGTATTTCAAAAAAACTCCTACGATCCCGCAAGTTCTATCTAGGAGAAGCATAGCAACGAGCGGGGAGAGTGTGTCCACGTACCCTCGTAGACCGAAAGCGGAAGCGTCTAGTGACGCGGTTGATGTAGTCGAACGTCTTCGCGATCCAAGCACCAAACGTACGGCACCACCGCGTTCAGCACACGTTCAGCTCAATTACCTCCCACGAACTCTTGATCCAGTTGAGCGCCGCGGGAGAGTTTCGTCAGCATGACGGCGTGGTGACGGTGATGATGAAGATAACGGCGCAGGGCTTCGCCTAAGCACTGCAACGATATGACCGAGGTGCGTAACTGTGGAGGGGGGCACCACACACGGCTTGCAAATCAACGTGTGTGTCTATGGGGTGCCCCTGGTCACGTATATAAAGGAGGGAGGGAGGAGGAGGGCCAGCCACAAGGGGCGCGCCATAGGAGTGGATTCCTACTCCTACTAGGAGTAGGAACCCTCCTTTCCTAGTCCTAGTAGGAGAAGAAGGAAGGAGGAAGAGGGGAGAAGGAAGGAAGGAAGGGGGGCGCCGCCCCCTCCTAGTCCAATTTGGACCAGCCCATGGGGGGGGGCGCGCGGCCACCCCATGAGGCCCTCCTCTCCTTTCCCATATGGCCCATTAAGGCCCACTACTTTCCCGGCAAATTCCCGTAACTCTCCGGTACTCCGATAAATACCCGAATCACTCGGAACATTTCTGATGTCCAAATGTAGCCTTCCAATATATCGATCTTTACCTCTAGACCATTTCGAGACTCCTCATCATGTACGTGATCTCATACGGGACACCGAACAACCTTCGGTACATCAAATCACATAAACTCATAATACCATTTGTCATCGAACGTTAAGCGTGCGAACCCTACGGGATCAAGAACTATGTAGACATGACCGAGACACATCTCCGGTCAATTACCAATAGTGGAACCTGGATGCTCATATTGGCTCCTACATATTCTATGAAGATCTTTATCGGTCAAACCGCATAACAACATACGTCGTTCCCTTTGTCATCAGTATGTTACTTGCCCGAGAATCGATCGTCGATATCTTCATACCTAGTTCAATCTTATTACCGCCAAGTCTCTTTACTCGTTCCGTAATACATCATCTCGTGACTAACTCATTAGTCATTTGCTTGCAAGGGTTATTATGATGAGTATTACCGAGAGGGCCCAGAGATACTTCTCGGACACTTGGAGTGACAAATCCTATTCTCGATCTACGCCAACACCCCAAACACCTTTGGAAAGACATGTAGAGCATCTTTATAATCACCCAATTACATTGTGACGTTTGATAGCACACAAGGTGTTCCTCCGGTATTTGGGAGTTGCATAATCTCATAGTTAGAGCAACATGTATAAGTCATGAAGAAAGCAATAGCAATAAAACTAAACGATCATAGTGCTAAGCTAACGGATGGGTCTAGTCCATCACATCATTCTCTAATGATGTGATCCCGTTCATCAAGTGGCAACACATGTCTATGGTCAGGAAACATAACCATCTTTGATTAACGAGCTAGTCTAGTAGAGGCATACTAGGAACACTCTGTTTTGTCTATGTATTCACACATGTACTAAGTTTCCGGCTAATACAATTCTGGCATGAATAATAAACATTTATCAGGATATAAGGAAATATAAATAACAACTTTATTATAGCCTCTAGGGCATATTTCCTTCAGTCTCCCACTTGCACTAGAGTCAATAATCTAGTTCACATCGCCATTTGATTTAACACCCATAGTTCACATCGCCATGTTTGACCAACATCTAAAGGGTTTACTAGAGTCAATAATCTAATTCAAATCGCCATATGATTAACACCCAAAGAGTACTAAGGTGTGATCATGTTTTGCTTTGTGAGTGAAGTTTAGTCAACATGTGTGTCACATTCAGATCTGTATGTATTTCACAAATATCTATGTCTACACTCTACAATGCTCTGCATGGAGCTACTCTAGCTAATTGCTCCCACTTTCAATACACATCCAGATTGATACTTAGAATCATCTGGATTAGTGTAAAGCTTGCATCGGCATAACTCTTTACGACAAACTCTTTATCACCTCCATTATCGAAAAACATTTCCTTAGTCATCCAGTAACTAAGGATAATTTTGACCGCTGTCCAGTGATCTATTCCTGGATCAATATTATACCTCCTTGCCAAATTCATGGCAAGGTACATAACTGGTTTGGTACACAGCATGACATACTTTATAGAACCTATGGCTGAGGCATAAGGAATGACTTTCATTCTCTCTATATGTTTCTGTCGTGGTCGGGCTTTGAGTCTTACTCAACTTCACACCTTACAAATCAGGCAAGAACTCCTTCTTTGACTGATCCATTTTGAACTACTTCAAAATCTTCTCAAGGTATCTACTAATCGAAAGTCTTATCAAGCGTCATGATCTATCTCTATAGATCTTGGTGCCCAAAATGTAAGAAGCTTCACCGAGGTCTTTCATTGAAAAAACTCCTTTTAAACAACCTTTATGCTTTCTAGAAAATTCTACATCATTTTGGATCAACAATATGTCATTCACATATACTATCAGAAATGCTACAGAGCTCCCACTCACTTTCTTGTAAATACAGGCTTCTCCAAAAGTCTGTATAAAGATATATGCTTTGATCACCTCATCAAAGCGTATATTCCAACTCCGAGATGCTTGCACCGGTCCATAGATGGATCGCTGGAGCCTGCACACTTTGTTAGCACCTTTAGGATCGACAAAACCTTCTGGTTGCATCCTATAAAACTCCTCTTTGAGGTATCCATTAAGGAATGCAGTTTTGACATTCATTTTCCAAATTTCATAATCATAAAATGCGGAAATTGCTAACATGATTCTGACAGACTTAAGCATCGCTACGTGTGAGAAAGTCTCATCGTAGTCTACTTCTTGAACTTCTCGAAAACCTGTCACAACAAGTCGAGCTTTGTAGACAGTAACATTACCATCGACGTCAGTCTTCCTCTTAAAGATCCATTTATTTTCAATGGCTTGCCGATCATCGGGCAAGTCAACCAAAGTCCACACTTTGTTCTCATACATGGATCAAACCTCAGATTTCATGGCCTCAAGCCATTTTACAGAATCTGAGCTCATCATCACTTCCTCATAGTTTGTAGGTTCATCATGGTCTAGTAACATGACTTCCAGAACCGGGTTATCGTACCACTCTGGTGCGGAACACACTCTGTTTGACCTACGAGGTTCAGTACTAACTTGATCTGAAGTTTCATGATCATCATCATTAGCTTCCTCACTGGTTGGTGTAGGAATCACTGGAACTAGTTTCTGTGATGTATTACTTTCCAATTAGTGAGAAGGTACAATTACCTCATCAAGTTCTATTTTCCTCCCACTCACTTCTTTCGAGAGAAACTCCTTCTCTAGAAAGGATCCATTCTTAGCAACAAATATCTTGCCTTCGAATCTGTGATAGAAGATGTACCCAACAATTTCTTTTGGGTATCCTATGGAGATACATTTCTCCGACTTGGGTTCGAGCTTATCAGGTTGAAGTTTTTTTTGCACATAAGCATCGCAGTTCCAAACTTTAAGAAACGACAACTTTGGTTTCTTGCCAAACCATAGTTCATATGGCGTCGTCTCAACGGATTTGGATGGTACCCTATTTAACGTGAATGTAGCTGTTTCTAATGCATAACCGCAAAACGATAGTGGTAAATCGGTAAGAGACATCATAGATCGTACCATATTTAATAAAGTACGGTTACGACGTTGAGACACACCATTACGCTGTGGTGTTCCAGTGGCGTGAGCTGTGAAACTATTCCACATTATTTCAAATGAAGACCAAACTCGTAACTCAAATATTCGCCTCCGCGATCACATCGTAGAAACTTATTTTCTTGTTACGATTATTCTCTACTTCACTATGAAATTCTTTGAACTTTTCAAAAATGTTTCAGACTTGTGTTTCATCAAGTAGATATACCCATATCTGCTCAAATCATTTGTGAAGGTCAGAAAATAATGATACCTGCCGCGAGACTCAACACACATTGGACCACATACATCAGTATGTATGATTTCCAATAAGTGAGTTGCTCGCTCCATTGTTCCGGAGAACGGAGTTTTAGTCAACTTGCCCATGAGGCATGGTTTGCAAGCAGCATGTAATTCATGATCAAGTGATTCCAAAAGTCTATCAGCATGGAGTTTCTTCATGCACTTTACACCAATATGACCTAAACGGCAGTGCCACAAATAAGTTGCACTATCATCATCAACTCTGCATCTTTTGGCTTCAATATTAAGAATATGTGTATTTACTACGATCGAGATTCAATAAACCATTCACCTTGGTGTATGACCATAGAAGGTTTTATTCATGTAAATAGAATAACAATTATTCTCTCACTTAAATGAATAATTGTATTGCAATAAATACGATCCAATCTTGTTCATGCTCAACGCAAACACCAAATAACATTTATTTAGGTTTAACACTAATCCCGAAAGTATAAGGAGTGTGTGATGATGATCATATCAATATTGGAACTACTTCCAACAGACATCTTCACCTCACCATCAACTAGTCTCTGTTTATTCTGCAACTCCTGTTTCGAGTTACTAATCTTAGCAACCGAACAAGTATCAAATACCCAGGGGCTACTATGAATACTATGAGGTACACATTATCAATATGTATATCAAGTATATCTTTGTTCACTTCGCTATTGTAACGCCCCGGACACACCCGCTGTGGTCGTTACTCCTGGCGGGATCTAGACTGGCCTCACATATCAATACTAGTCTTTTCTGCGCACTTTGTCCTCACTCGTGCGCACCCGGGAGCGACTTCCCAGTCGGTCACCCATCCTGAAACTACTCCAAGCTAAGCACGCTTAACTTTGGAGTTCTATCTGAATGGGCTCCCGGAAAAGATGGAATTCCATATTGATATGAGTAGTCTATCATCCCTAATAAGCCAGGCCATCACATACACCCTCACTCAAAGGAACCGACGTGCTCGTCGGGCCACAGGAACGTTCCCTCTTGGCACAACCGTCTGTGCATCCAGGACAGCACATGTGCCATGCCGTGTGCCACAACGGGTCACAAACGTCATGCACAACATGACTGCAAATTGTCCGCAAACATCCGTGTAACCGCGAGGGTCGGCTCTGATACCAACTTGTAACGCCCCGGCACACCCGCCGGTGGTCGTTACTCCTGGCGGGATCTATATTGGCCTCACATATCAATACTAGTCTTTTCTGCGCACTTTGTCCTCACTCGTGCGCACCCGGGAGCAACTTCCCGGTTGGTCACCCATCCTAAAACTACTCCAAGCTGAGCACGCTTAACTTTGGAGTTCTATCCGAATGGGCTCCCGGAAAAGATGGAATTCCTTATTGATATGAGTAGTCTATCATCCCTAATAAGCCAGGCCATCACAGCTATCCTTCTTATCCGCCAAATATTCGGGGAACTTCCGCTTCAAGTGACCATTTCTTTTGCAGTTAGAAGCACTCAGTTTCAGGCTTAGGTCCAGATTTGAGCTTCTTCACGGGAGTGACAACTTGCTTACCATTCTTCTTGAAGTTCCCTTTCTTGCACTTGCCCTTTTCTTGAAACTAATGGTTTTCTTAACCATCAACAATTGATGCTCTTTCTTGATTTCTACCTTCGTTGATTTTAGCATCACCAAGAGCTCGGGAATCATTTTCATCATCCCTTGCATATTATAGTTCATCACGAAGTTCTAGTAACTTGGTGATAGTGACTAGAGAACTATGTCAATCGCTATTCTATCTGGAAGATTAACTCCCACTTGATTCAACTGATTTTAGTACTCAAACATACTGAGCACATGCCCATTGGTTGAGTTATTCTCCTCCATCTTGTAGGCAAAGTACTTGTCAGAGATCTCATACCTCTCGACACGGGCATGAGTCTGAAATACTATTTTTCAACTGTTGGAATATCTCATATGCTCTGTGGCGTTCAAAACGTTTTTGAAGTCCCGGTTATAAGCCGTAAAGCATGGTGCACTAAACTATCAAGTAGTCATCATACCGAGCTTGTCAATCGTTCATAACGTCTGCATCTGCTCCTGTAATAGCTTTGTCACCTAGCGGTGCTTCAAGGACATAATACTTCTGTGCAGCAATGAGGATAACCCTCAGATCACGGACCTAGTCTGCTTCATTGCTACTGACATCTTTCAACTTAGTTTTCTCTAGGAACATATCAAAAACATAGGGGAGCTATAACGTGAGCTATTGATCTACAACATAATTTGCAAATACTATCAGGTACTAAGTTTATGATAAATTAAAGTTCAAGTAATCAGATTACTTAAGAACCCCCACTTAGATAGACATCCCTCAAGTCATCTAAATGATCACCAGATCCATATCAACTAAACCATGGCTGATCATCACGTGAGATGGAGTAGTTTTCAACAGTGAACATCTTATGTTGATCATATCTACTATATGATTCACACTCGACCTTTCGGTCTCTAGTGTTTCGAGGCCATGTGTGTACATGCTAGGCTCATCAATTTTAACCCGAGTATTCCACATGTGAAAAGCTGTCTTGCACCCGTTGTATGTGAACGTAGAGCCTATCACACCCGATTATCACGTGGTGTCTCAACACGAAGAACTTTCGCAATGGTGTATACTCAGGGAGAACACTTGTACCTTGAAATTTTGTAAGGGATCATCTTATAATGCTACTGCCGTACTAAGCAAAATAAGAAGCATAATAGGATAAACATCACATGCAATCAAAATATTTGACATGATATGGCCATCATCATCTTGTGCTTTTGATCTCCATCTCCAAAGCATCGTCATGATCTCCATCGTCATCGGCTTGACACCATGATCTTCATCGCAGCGTCATGGTCGTCTCGCCAACTATTGATACTACTACTATCGCTAACTCATAGTGATAAAGTAAAGCAATTACATGGCCTTCACAATTCATACAATAAAGAGACAATCATAGGCCTCCTCTCGGTTGCCGATAATTTAGAAAACATGATCATCTCATACAATAACGTATAACTCATCATGTCTTGACCATATCACATCATAACATGCCCTGCAAAATCAAGTTAGACGTCCTCTACATTGTTGTTGCAAGTTTTACGTGGCTGCTACAGGCTTTAGCAAGAACCGTTCTTACCTACGCATACAAAACCACAACGATTTTTTGTCAAGTGTGCTGTTTTAACCTTCACAAGGACCGGGCGTAGTCACACTCAATTCAACTAAAGTGAGAGAGACAGACACCCGCCGGTCACCTTTAAGCAATGAGTGCTCGCACAGTCTCACGTAAGCGTACACGTATTGTCGGTCCAGGCCGCTTCATCTCACAATATCGCCGAATCAAAGTATGACATGCTGGTAAGCAGTATGACTATTATCGCCCACAACTTATTGTGTTCTACTCGTGCATATCATCTACGCATAGACCTGAATCATGATGCCACTGTTGGGGAACCTAGTATTTGAAAAAAATCCTACGATCACGCAAGATCTATCTAGGAGAAGCATAGGAACGAGCGGGGAGAGTGTGTCCACGTACCCTCGTAGACCGAAAGCGGAAGCGTCTAGTGATGCGTTTGATGTAGTCGAACGTCTTCGCGATCCAACCGATCCAAGCACCGAACGTACGACATCTCCGCGTTCAACACACGTTAAACTCGATGACGTCCCACAAACTCTTGATACAGTTGAGCATCGCGGGAGAGTTTCGTCAGCACGACGATGTGGTGATGGTGATGATGAAGTTACCGGCGCAGGGCTTCGCCTAAGCCCTGCAATGATATGACCTAGGTGTGTAACTATGGAGGGGGGCACCGCACACGGCTTACAATCAACTTGTGTGTCTATGGGGTGCCCCCTGGCCATGTATATAAAGGAGGGAGGGAGGAGGAGGGCCGACCACAAGGGGCACGCCATAGGAGTGGAATCCTACTCCTACTAGGAGTAGAACCCTCCTTTCCTAGTCCTAGTAGGAGAAGAAGGAAGGAGGAAGAGGGGAGAAGGAAGGAAGGGGGGCACCGCCTCCTCCTAGTCCAATTCGGACCAGCCCATGGGGGGGGGGGCGCACGGCCACCCCATGAGGCACTCCTCTCCTTTCCCGCATGGCCCATTAAGGCCCACTACTTCCCCTGCGAATTCCCGTAACTCTCTGGTACTCCGAAAAATACCCGAATCACTCGGAACCTTTCCGATGTCCGAATATAGCCTTCCAATATATCGGTCTTTACCTCTTCACCACTTCAAGACTCCTCGTCATGTCCGTGATCTCATCCGGGTTTCTGAACAACCTTCGGTACATCAAATCACATAAACTCATAATACCAATTGTCATCGAACGTTAAGCGTGCGGACCCTACGGGTTCGAGAACTATGTAGACATGACCGAGAAACATCTCCGGTAAATAACCAATAGCGGAACCTGGATGCTCATATTGGCTCCTACATATTCTACGAAGATCTTTATCGATCAAACTGCATAACAACATACGTCGCTCCCTTTGTCATCGGCATGTTACTTTCCCGAGATTCAATCGTCGGTATCTTCATACCTAGTTCAATCTCGGTACCGGCAAGTCTCTTTACTCGTTCCGTAATACATCATCGCGTGACTAACTCATTAACCATATGCTTGCAATGCCTATTATGATGAGTATTACCGAGAGGGCCTAGAGATACTTCTCCGACACTCGGAGTGAAAAATCCTATTCTCGATCTATGCCAACACCACAAACACCTTTGGAAACACATGTAGATCATATTTATAGTCACCCAATTACGTTGTGACATTTGATAGCACACAGGGTGTTCCTCCGGTATTCGGGAGTTGCATAATCTCATAGTCAGAGGAACATGTATAAGTCATGAAGAAAGACATAGCAATAAAACTAAATGATCATAGTGCTAAGCTAACGGATGGGTCTAGTCCATCACATCATTCTCTAATGATGTGATCCCGTTCATAAAATGACAACACATGTCTATGGTCAGGAAACATAACCATCTTTGATTAACGAGCTAGTCTACTAGAGGCATACTAGGGACACTCTGTTTTGTCTATGTTTTCACGCATGTACTAAGTTTCCGATTAATAAAATTCTAGCATGAATAATAAACATTTATCATGATATAAGGAAATATAAATAACAACTTTATTATTTCCTCTAGGGCATATTTCCTTCACCCTGCCAGTTGCCCTAGAGGGTTCTATCGGGAGAGAATTACCGGAGTCCAGTTTCCTCCTCTTTTGGGCCATTGTTACCGGGGATACAGAGGGTTGAGTAAGGTGGAGAACGAAAGTTCATGGTCCCACAGGAAGCTTTTGCACATCACACTTTGACAGATGATCAACAATGCTTTTTCCCGCACGAGGTACGTTCTCTGTTTGCAATCCGTCAAAGTGTTCCTCCAGTCTTCTCACTTCCTCGACATATGCCTCCATCAATGGGCTTTGGTAATCCTTGTTGACTTGTCTCACCACAAGTGTGAATCTCCTCGAATGATCAACTTCTTGATTCCCAATTATGTGGCAATCCTGAGCCCGGTAAGGATCCCTTCATACTCTGTTGTATTGTTGGTCGCCTCCTCACGGGGAAAATGCATTTGGACAACGTACTTCAAGAGCTCCCCAATGGGAGAAATGCGAAGCACGCCAGCCTCTGCACCTTGTAGGGAAAAAGCGCCATCGAAATACATGATCCATTCTTGGGGGGATTCCTTGCTGGGAACAACTGTTTCCAGCACTTCCTCACCAGGGGTTGGCGTCCATTCTGCAATAAACTTTGCAAATGCCCTGCTCCGAATCGTTTATGTTCTTTCAAACTTCAGGCCAAAGCTGGATAACTCCAAGGCCCACCCCACCATTCTGTCGGTAGCCTCTGGGTTTCGGAGTATCCTTTGCAACGGGAAGTGTGTAACAACCGTGATCTCATGGGCTTGGAAGTAGTGGCGTAGTTTCCTTGAGGCCATGACTAGGCCAAAAATCAAATTTTCCATGCCAGAGTACCTGGATCTAGCCCCTGCAATAGGGAGCTAACAAAGTACACTGGGCGTTGCACCACTTTCTTCCTTTCCGCGTCCTTGGGGTTGTTGCCGCTGATGTGCTCTTCTTTGCCCCGATCAACATCTAACCTTGCCGAGATGTTCTCATTCTCCTCCCAGAAGGGGCACTAGCTAAGGCCGTTGCTTCCTCCACTTCCCGCTGAGCCACCAGTGCTGCACTAACCACTTGATTAGTTGCCGCTAGGTATAGCAGCAACGACTCTTGTGGTTTGGGAGCAACCAAGGTAGGCACAGAGGACAAGTAGGTCTTCAAATCCTGTAGTGCTATATCTGCTTCCGGGATCCACTTCATGGGTCCTGACTTCTTCAAGATCTTGAAGAACGGCAAGGCACGCTCGATAGACTTGGAAATGAACCTGTTAAGTGTGGCAATGCACCCTATCAAATGCCTGACATCCTTCACTGTCTTTGGTGTTTGAATCTACTCGATAGCCTTGATCTTATCAGGGTTGGCCTCTATCCCGTGATGGGACACAAATAAACCAAGTAGCTTGCAGGAGGGAACGCCAAACGCGCACTTCTACGGATTCAGCTTCAAGTCGATCTTGCGTAGATTAGCAAACGTTTCTAATAAATCCTGGATGAGGGTTAATCTGTCCTTGGTCTTGACCACAATATCATCCATGTAAGCTTCGATGTTCCTGTGCAGTTGTGATTTGAAACAAATCTGGACTGCTCTTGCAAAAGTGGACCCGACACTCTTCAACCCGAAAGGCACGCACATGAAGCAGTATGTGTCACATGGGGTGATGAATGAGGTATTCTCTTCATCATCCTTGGAAATAAAGATCTGATGGTACCCAGAGTATGCATCCAAGAAAGAGGGCAAATCACAACCTAAAGTGGAGTCCACGATCTGGTCGATGCGCGGAAAGGGAAATGGGTCCTTCGGACAGGCCTTGCTCAGATCAATGAAATCTATGCACAACATACACTTTCCATTAGCCTTGCGTACGACCACTAGATTTGCTAGCCATGTTGGATGCAGTACGCCTCTGACCAGATCAGCTGCCTCAAGTTTCTAAATTTCCTCGGCAACGAACTGCTGCCACTCCAAATCTTGCTTTCGGACCTTCTGCTTGACGTGCCGGGCATGTGGGCAGATAACAAGGTGGTGCTCAATTACCTCCCTGGGAACACCGGGGATGTAAGATGGTTGCCAGGCAAACACATCGACATTCACCCACAGGAAGGCAACGATCACGCTATCCTATTTGTTGTCAAGGGTGGCACTGATAGTAGAGGTACCATGAGTGCCATCCAGACCTGCCGGGACCTTCTTCACAGCAGGTGCAGTAACTTTGGATCTCTTGCTGTTGGAACTCTCCGGCAAGTCATCAACAGGCGTAGCGCACCCTGGAGAGGCGCGCTTCTCGAGTTCCTCACCGGGGCTCTTAACAACTCTCTTCTTTTTCTTGTTTTGCTTGGCGGGGATGATGATTTCCGTGGCCTCTGCCGCAACTGCATCCCGGTACATCTTGTCCACGCAAATGATTGCGTCCTTCTCGTCTGATGGAATGGAAATAACCCCCACTAGCCCCGGCATCTTTAGGGTGTTATAGGCATAGTGGGATGCTGACATGAATTTGGCCAGAGCCGGGCGTCCGAGGATTCCATTCTACGTCAGGGGGAGATCAATCAAATCAAACACAACCTTCTTAGTCTGGTAATTCAATTCTCCCTGAACGTCATCGGCAATGTTATCTTTCCCTTAGGACGGCTCCTGCCAGGATTAACTCCCTGAAACGTGCCGGTAACCTCGAGTTCTTCCTATGCTATCTGGAGTCTACTGATGACCTTTGGGGAGATCAGATTCAACCCGGCCCCGCCGTCAACCAACATCTTTGTCACCTTGAGGTTGCGGATTGTTGGTGAGACCAACAACGGCAAACACCCTACCTCGGTGGTTCAGCCAGGGTGTTCCCCTTCGTAAGAGATGATGGGCGTGTGGGGCCACTTGAGCGGCTTCCAAAATTCTGCTGCTGGCTCCACGACATTGACCTCGGGCGCCACTGTTTAAGTTAGCGGTGATAGGAATGCAGAGATGCACCCCCGTCAATGCACAAGGCGTCAGTAGCCTTCTGGAATTCCTACTCACTAGTTTCCTCTTCAGCCCCTCCATCACTGTCTTCATTGCAATCCTCCTTCTCACGGCCACTGGTGGGTTTCCCTTGGTTCCTAAGAGCCTTGCGTGGCGATTTGCTTCACCGCCTCGGCCCTTTCCGCCAGCGCCATTCTGACCATTTTTCTTATCTCGCTTCTGGTATTCAGCTCTCTGCTTCTTTACAAGCTGCTCAACCTGATGACACTCCTGGAGATCATGGCCCTTAGTCCGATGGATCTTGCAGTATGGGCCATCACTCTTCCCAGCCTTCTCGGCAGCTACAGCCTCCTGGCAATCATTGCACGCGGCAACCTCCTTCCGGGAGCTTTAACCTTAGTCTTCTTGCCAGTACTAGGTGTGCTCGATCTCTCAACGGTCATCACTGCCTTATCCTTGTGCTTTTTGCTGCGCTTCTTGTCCTTCTTCTTTTGACTGATGGCATCGTCATCATCTTCTGAGTCGATGTCGATGCTATTCTCTTCTCCAGGGAGTTTTCTGCCCTTCTCCACCCGAGCATACTTGTCCACCAAGGTATAGAGCTCCTTCACAGTCTTGGGCAACCGAACGTTCATCTTGGAACGTATCCGACGATTGCGTACGTTGGATTAGAATGCTGCTATCACTGCTACCGGGTGGATGTCTGCAATATTTCTGTGGACTTGGCTAAACCTATGCATGTACTTCCGCAGAGTCTCTCCTTCCTTTTGTGGGAGAAGCTGCAAATCACTGGCCCCCCTGGTTCTTGGTGGCTGCCCGTGAATGCACCGATGAACTCATGGCACAGGTCAGCCTAGGTCGAAATGGAGTTCTTCGGCAGGTGCATTAGCCAAGACCTCACATTTGGCTTGAGTGCCAAGGGGAAGTAGTTGGCGAACACATTCTCATCTCTTCCCTCGGTAGCTTGAACAACAATGGTGTAGATGCTCAAGAACTCTGTCGGGTTCAGTCTCCCATCGTACTTCTCTAGAATCTCTGGCTTGAACATGCGAGCGGACGACCAATGGACTTGCCGCATCTCACAGGTGAAGGCAGGGCACCCTGCCTCAAAAGGTAGGTACCCGCCTTCGCTGAGCGCTGGCTAATTGATGTTGGGGCCATCATGCCTGTCGGGCTGGTAGTGTTCATCGCGGTGTCGCTCAATGGTGACGTGCGGGCGCTCCCTCTGTCTGCCGTCCAAGGCTCGCTGTTGGCCTTAATGCGCTCGAGGGTCCAATGAGGCCATCGAGACATTGCCAGGTTCCTAGTTGCATGGCCCCCACGCTGGCTGCCGTGGTGGGTACTGTGCCGTGGGGTGGCCCCTTCAGTACGGCCAGCAGCCTAGGTCGTCGTCGTTCGCCTGGGGAGGCCGTGGCGGGGCAGCTCACTGTGATCCTCCCGCCTTGGTGAAACCAATCAGACTTTGGATGGTGGCTCGCCACCCATCCATCTGATCGGCTGTCGGCAGAAATCGCAGCAGCAGTTGGGCCCACGCCATAGCCTCCAAGGCAGTGCTTGGCATAGGTGATGATGATGTTGATCGCAGCGTCGCCCGACTCCTGATGGTGCCGGTGGCGACCGCGTAGTGCCCCCGTCATTGCAAGCCAGCCGCTTGGATGGCGTGTTGACGAGGTGGAGGCGCTTGAGGACCAACGGCTCCGTTGGGAATAGTGGTTTAGTTAGCTCATCCCGGGGGTGGCGCATGCTCTGCGGCCGCGCCCACAACGGGAGCAGCCGGAGAGTTGCGGTTCGCCCAAGAACGAGCAACACCGCCAAGGTTGTGCTCTTCGGCTGGGCGAGGGGTGCAGATGGAACAATCTCTCTACTCGTACCTCGCAGAGTGTCACCGATGGGCTGCTGCTGATGTTGTCCTTCTTTGGCGCCCTCCGCTACTACTTCAGCCGCGGGGGATGTGGTAACAATGCTGCCTGCACCGACCACGTCCCCCGCAACGTCCCCATTCCCGTGCGCCCATGCATTCTCCGAGGCATTGGCTGCCACGGGAAACAAGGCCTTCGAGGTGGACAGGTGAGCTGCGGCAACTGACTTCTTCTTGGGCTCCATGATTGATGGAGCCGCTGATAATGAAGCTGGTGATGAAGATGACGCGCTGCTTACGCTCTCGGGTTCGCACAAGTGACCCCCCTACCTAGCGCGCCAAAGATGTCGCGGGATACCACTACCACCTATGGGACCAAGAGCCCCTTTTGGTTTGGTGGGGGGATGGGCATGTTGCACAAAGAGCGGAGGAACGTAGCGCAGCACGACAGAGATGACACATGCAGTTTTACCCAGGTTCGGGCCGCCGCGAGGCGTAAAATCCTACTCCTGCTTTGGTGGATTGATGGTGGAAGGTGGAAAAATCATGGCCCTCTTGCCCGACAGGGTTGCCTTGGGGCGAGGGTGACTATGCGCTTATGAGTGTGTGAGGGTTCGGATCGACCGAATCCTTTCGAAGGTTGCCATGGGCCTGCTTTTATAGATTAAGGGGTCATCATAGTGGCAAATCCGTCTTTCCATACTGATTAGATAGCGAACAGTGCTATCATACTTAAGTCTGCAGGCTGACAGAGTGCATTAAATACGCCGCTTAGTGTCACATCACGGCTAGCCCGACAGGGCTGCCAGCTTCATGCCTGCTTGCTTGACACGTCTCAGGACGGGTCTCATTTGGAGGTTCTTGCTATAGGAAGTGGCTGACATGTGGCTGGGGGCTTCACTGAGCCACTTAGGAGCTTGACATCGCACTGATCGATGACGGGTGTCACTGTGAGGTGGTGTAATGGGGTGGTTTGCCTCCGCGAGCCCCGGTAGGCTTGCCGGGGCGATCTTGGAGGCTTGCCTCGGGGGCGATTCGAGCTCGCCAGGCTCGCGTGCCCGGAAATGAAGGTTGTTCTCCTAGTGGTATCTTGTCCCTTTGGCTGGTCTTGATCTCCTTGATCTCCTCGACCAGCTCTTTGATTCCTCAAAGAGCTGATCCCTTCATGTCTTGATCTGATCCTGATGCTGCAAACTTGCTCTTGAGCCTGTGCCTAGTCTGGGCAATGGACCTACGGTTTGTTGCATCGACAACCTACTTATTACATTGAGAAACCTCCTTTTCCCGTTAGGATTTAGGAACATGGTAAAGCTTCAGCTGTGGTTAATAAAAGTAATATTATAACACCTGAACCCTTTGATAAAATTAAATTCGAACCTAATATTGCAACGGTTAAATATCTCTTGGTTGATAATGTTGGTGGGCATGTTATGTTTTTTGCGATGATACATCTAGAATTGCTAAACCCGCTAGAAACTAACGCAATATGCTAGATACGAATAAACCCGTAGTGGGAATGCCTGTTGTTTTTGTTAAAATTGGAGATCATCCGCCTATTGAATAAATGTTAGAGGAACCTGCTATAGCTAAAGATTAAACAATTATCTATAATGTTGATCCAGTTGTCCCTACTGCTTATATTGAGAAACCTCTTTTCCCTGTTAGGATTAAGAAACATGTTAAAGCTACGACTGTGGTTAATATAAGTAATATTAGAACACCTAGACGCTCTTAACAAATAAGTGAGGAACCTAATATTTCTATGGTTAAAGATCTCTTGGATGATAATATTGATGGGCTTGTTATTTAATTGTATGATGCGTATCGGTAGAACAAACCCTGGATCAGTTGCCCCAGAACGTGCACAGGCCCAAGGACAATTTTACAACACCAAACACAGATCAATGCACGAAGGGATCAGTTCTTTGAGGAATCAGAGAGCTGGTCGAGGAGATCAAGACAACCAAGACAAGCCAAATGAGCAAGGTATCGCGAAGGGAAAAAGCCTCCCTTGCTGGGCAGGCGAGCTTGGCAAGGTCAGGATCTCCAGAAAGCAAGTCTCTGAGATCACCCCAGCAGGCCTGCCGGGGCTCGCGGAGGCAAACCACTGATGTGTACTACACAACCTTCTTCTTGTAGACGTTGTTGGGCCTCCAAGTGCAGAGGTTTGTAGGACAGTAGCAAATTTCCCTCAAGTGGATGACCTAAGGTTTATCAATCTGCGGGAGGCGTAGGATGAAGATGGTCTCTCTCAAGCAACCCTGCAACCAAATAACAAAGAGTCTCTTGTGTCCCCAACACACCCAATACAATGGTAAATTGTATAGGTGCACTAGTTCGGCGAAGAGATGTTGATACAAGTGCAATATGGATGGTAGATATAGGTTTTTGTAATATGAAAAATATAAAAACAGCAAGGTAACAAGTGGTAAACGTGAGCATAAACGGTGTTGCAATCGTAGGAAACAAGGCCTAGGGTTCATACTTTCACTAGTGCAAGTTCTCTCAACAAGGATAACATAATTGGATCATATTACTAGCCCTCAATATGCAACAAAGAGTCACTCAAAAGTCGCTAATAGCGGAGAACAAACGAAGAGATATGGTAGGGTACGAAACCACCTCAAAGTTATTCTTTCTGATTGATCTATTCAAGAGTCCATAGTAACGTTCAATCTATCATAGAGTTCGTACTAGAATAACACCTTAAGATACAAATCAACAAAAACCCTAATGTCACCTAGATACTCCATTGTCACCTCAAGTATCCGTGGGCATGATTATACGATATGCATCACACAATCTCATAAACATCTATTCAACCAACACATAGAACTTCAAAGAGTGCCCCAAAGTTTCTACCAGAGAGTCAAGAAGAAAACGTGTGCCAATCCCTATGCATAGATTCCCAAGGTCACGGAACCCGCAAGTTGATCACCAAAACATACATCAAGTAGATCACATTATATCCCATTGTCACCACAGATAAGCACGTGCAAGACATACATCAAGTGTTCTCAAATTCTTAAAGACTCAATCCGATAAGATAACTTCAAAGGGAAAACTCAATCCATTACAAGAGAGTAGAGGGGGAGAAGCATCATAAGATCCAACTAAAATAGCAAAGCTCGCGATACATCAAGATCGTGCCATCTCAAGAACACGAGAGAGAGAGAGAGAGAGAGAGAGAGAGAGAGATCAAACACATAGCTACTGGTACATACCCTCAGCCCCGGGGGTGGACTACTCCCTCCTCGTCATGGAGAGCGCCGGGATGATGAAGATGGCCATCGGTGATGGTTCCCCCCTCCGGCAGGGTGCCGGAACGGGGTCTAGATTGGTTTTAGGTGGCTACAGAGGCTTTCGGCGGCGGAACTCCTGATCTAGGTTATTTTCCGAAGGTTTCAATATTTTTAGGAATTTTTGGCGTAGGTCCCACGTCAGGGGGGTCTCCAGACCATCCACGAGATAGGAGGGCGCGCCCCCCTGCCCAGGGCACGCCCCCACCCTCGTGGGCAGCCCGTGGCTCTCCTGGCCCAACTCTTTTACTTCGGGGGCTTCTTTTGGTCCAGAAAAAATCATCAAAAATTGGCACGTCAATTGGACTCCGTTTGATATTCCTTTTATGTAAAACTCAAAAACAGGAGAAAAACAGAAACTGGCACTGGGCTCTGGGTTAATAGGTTAGTCCCAAAAATCATATAAAAGTGTATATAAAAGCCCATAAAACATCCTAGAAGGATAATATAATAGCATGGAACAATAAAAAATTATAGATACGTTGGAGACGTATCAACCACCACCTCGCAACGATGCCCGTCGTCGATCAGTGTGGTGTCAAGCTCCCAAGAGGCTCAGTGGCAACCACTTGCCACATGGTAGCCACTCCCTACAGCAAAAACCTCCAAGTGGCACCTGTCCTGAGACGTGTCAAGTAAGCAGGCGCAAAGCTGGCGAAGCAGCCCGGCAGGGCCTGCCGGGTGAGCCGTGGTGTGACATTGAGCGGCACATTTAATGTGCTTTGTCAGCCTGCAGAGTTAGGTATGATAGCACTATTTGCTGTCTAATCAGTATAGAAAGACTGATCTGCCACTATGGTGCCCCATTAATCTATAAAAGGAGGCCCACGGAAATGGTAGAAGGCATTCGGCCATTTCGAACCCACACACTCATACGCGCGTAGCGACTCTTGCCCCGAGGCAACCCTGCCAGGCTAGAGCGCCATGCTCTTTTTCCACCATTCCACCATCAATCCACCAAAGCAAGAGTAGGGTTCTACGCCTCGCGGCGGCTCAAACCTGGGTAAAAACTGCCCGTGTGTCAGGACCCCGATCCTAAGTCACACCGATCTAGCTGTAACACGTCATATCACTTTGCGGCCTCACGCACGGTAACCCCACGGGTGCCACCTTACCTGGCCCGGGACCGTTTGCGCATTTTGGCACACGTATATGACAGTGTCGCTAGCATCCATATGACAGAGAATCCGGGCCAACATGGCTAGTTATAAACCAAAAGTGGCACTAAATTACAGAGACATGCATCCATGACCCAGCAACGAACGTGTCGGTCATCAACGTATGAACCCAAGTCGTAGCAAGCTACATGGACTTAAAGGAACAACGCGTGACATTTCCCCTAAGGGACAGACACGGGAACGAAGAAGGACACATGCCGGCCAGCCTACGTGTTCCGAGCAGTAGCAAGCTACCAAGGCTCATTGGAATCACTAGGAGGCATTTCCCTGTAAAATAGGCTACCAAAGGAAAACAACTAGGTGTCGGATCCCACACATACCAAGCATTTCAATCATACACGCAATATGCTCAATATGTGCAAATACAACATTGCATCACAACAGAACTCTATGACTCAAAGTACTTTATTTAAAAGGCTCCAAGAGCCATACATAACATATCCATACAGGTAGGGGTCACATGACCCATCACTCAAGTCATACAGTCATACAAGCACAAGCGGAAGCTACATGTCTGAGTACAGACAACTTAGAAAATAAAACAGGCTTGGTGTAGCCTGACTATCTACAAGGCCCTTCACAAGCTCCAGATCACCGTCTGGGTGTCAAGCTACTCGTCGACGTCAACGTCTATGTAGAACCCATCAGCAGGGGCAGGGTTCTCCTCTGCAACAGTTATTAAGAAAACATGAGTACAAAGGTACTCAGCAAGTCTTACCACAGAACCTATCATACATGCAACATTATCAAGGGGGTAGTGGAGTTTATAGCAGAATGCCAGCTTTGACCTTGGCTAACCTATATTACAACTCTCAACGGATTGCAAGATGTTATTACGAACACGAGTCCACTACTCACCACATCAATACACTACCGAGGATCCTCTTCCGTCATCCTACGGAAGGGCCATCCACGGCACTCACGCTTATCTTGAGGCTTTTAGTAGTATCCATCAACTTGTCTATGAACTGTAAGAGTAACCAAGTAGTTCGTACCGCGAACAACGGCTATTCGAATAGTTTGATAACCCTGCAGGGGTGTACCTCTTCACACACGCTTCCACCACTTATCGCCGTTTACTCGGCGTGTACTCGGCAACCTTCAAGCGGAAGCCTAGCGAGGGTGTCGGCCACGACCTGACTAACTACTCAAGTCTCTCGTCCAGGTTTATCGCCTATTTGGGTTCCATCCGTGGGGAGATCCGGCCGGGGTGTCGCTCACGGCCCCAAACGATGTGTACAGGGTTCCCGAGTCACCAAACGGGCAATCGGTACACCGTGCCACGTACCTGTCGCATCACAACCCACCCCGAGGGTCAGCGTTGTGCACGACCTCCAGTAAGCTATAAACACCAGAAACTAGTTGCAACTCCTGGACAGAGATCGAGGGTAATTAATAAGTCGAGAGGGTCCATTGGTTTCGGGCCCAATGCATGGTAGTAACTGCAACTTGAACCACACATACAGATCTCAGGTCCTATGTACGGTTCCAATGAAACAACCCACCACGTACTCCTACATGGCCTTTCATCGATACCTTTACCAAGCGTATTCCACACTTCCTTCTCTTTATCTAAAGATTGTTTCACTCTGATCCATCACCCAGATGAACCAGACCAGACACGACTCTAAGCATAGCAGGCAACATAAACAAATAGCATGGTGGATCACACATCACATGGCTCAATCAACTCCTACACATTCTAGTGGGTTTCAACTATTTACTGTGGCAATGACAGGTCATGCAAGGGAATAGGGTTCAACTACCGCAGCAAGTAGCAGTTCACGCGCTGTTGCCTTAATGCAGTAAAAGAGAGCAGGAGCGAGAAGATTGGGTTGTATCGGAATGATCAATGATTGCTTGCCTGACAAGGTAGTTGTCGGGTACTGCTCTTCAACTGGATACGCAGCAGTATCCTCGGGAGCAAGACCTAACACAGGGAATACCGGCGATACAATCATTAACAAACAAATGCAACAATATGATGCATGCTCATGACATGGCAAGATGCATGTGTGTTGGCTAATGCAACTAAAACCAGAAGGGTTTGAACCTATTTGAATTAAGGATTCAAATTGAAGTTCAAACTATTATTTAAATAAGTGCATTATCATGTTTTTTGATGTATACAGCAAGTTAACTTGTTCAAACATGCATGAAACTAGTGCCATTGGAAATATTGGATTTTTCTGATCATTTTTCATATATAAATCTTTTTCATCTGAGCTATGGTTGATTTTATATGAATTTTAGAAGTTTTGGGTATTTCCTGGAATTTCCTGAATTATTTTAAATCTAAAAATCCCAGAAAAACCTTTACTGCGTCAGCATGACATCATGCTGATGTCAGCCAGTCAACAGGGCCAGTCCAAGTCAAACCTGACTGGTGGGTCCCTAATGTCAGTGTCTCAGGAGCTAATTCCGGTCATAACCAGGGTTGACTGGGTTTGACTAACAGCGGGGGCCCACTGTCAGTGACTGTGGTGACTAAACTAATTACTGTTAACTCCTAATCATCGGGCCACGTCAGCCCGCCGGAGTTTGGCCGGCGGCGACCATTTCGCACGGCGGTGACTCGTCGGAATCCCTATTCCGGCATTCATTTGCCGCGCGGATGGGCTCGGTGTGCTCCTGGTGATGCACCGCATCCAGCGGTGCCACTGGTTGGACGAGGGGTCGCCGGAGTCGACGGCGACGAGCTCGTCCACGGCGGTGCTCGCACGGAGTTGGTCGGGATTGTGTTGTAGTGCACGGGAGGAGGAGCTAAAGCTCGCTTTAGCTTGCTGGTGACCTACTGAAGCTAATGGCGTGCTTAGCCACGAGGTACGGTGCCTATGGCCACGGCGGTGAGTTGGCCGGCGGCGGTGATCGTCGGTCAGCAAAGGGGGCGGCGGCTACAAGGCCTAAACGAGCCCGTGGAGAGGGGGGTTCGAAGCGTGAGCTCACAGCGGTCGTAGAGGGCGTCGAAGTGAGCTCGGGGACGGTCGGACGACGGCGTACGGGCGGCGGCGATCTCTGGTGCCGGAGGTTGAAGACGACGGCGAGGAGGACGTTGCGGAGCTCCTGGCGTCGTGTGTGTCGGTGGGGAGCTTCGGGGCGATGCGGCGGAGCTAGTGGTGCTTCGGGGAGCCGAGGGGGTGGCGTAGAGCGCGGTGTCAGCGGTCGTCGGCGACGAGCTCGCTCGGGGGAGCTCGGCGGAGGGAAGAGAGGAGAGGAGAGACACGGGGAAGAGGGGAAAACGGTCGAGGGGGCTTCGTGGCGACGTTCTAGTCCGTCCAGCGGGCCGAGGGGCCAGCCAGGCAGGCAGGAGGTGGCCGGCGCATCGGCGGCGCTCGCCACCGATTTGCTTCGTGCGCTGGTGCGACGAAGAAGACGGGGATGCCCCTGGTGGGCTGGGCCGGCTGGGCCAGCAGGTAAGTGGCACAGGTAAGTGTTCTTCCTATTTTTCTTTTCCTATTTTCTTTCTGTTTTATTTCTTTTGCAGCTTTGTTCAATTAATAAAAATGCCTAAACATTTTTATAACTCATGACACTTGTCATATCTACTGTATATAATATGAACAGTAGGAAACATTATAGTTCATGATTATTTGAGCATTTAAAATATTTTATAGCATTTAAATGCCCAAATTCAAATACCATATGATTTAATCCAAAGCCCTAGATTGTCCTAGAAAATTGTGCACCATTTTTGGCAGAGGTTTAAGACCAAGGCAGAAATGATGAACATTTTGAAGGGCATTTTGGGTACATTGGAAAATATTTTAGCAAACCCTAGTTGTTACGGGAGGGGTGCTGGGGTTTCTGTTAATCCCATTTCAAGTTTCTTTGAAAGTAAACATGATGCACACTCTAGTTAGGTCCTAATGCAAGTGCTGGCTAGGGATGTGACAACTCACCCCCACTTAAAAGAATCGCGTCCCGAGATTCGGGTTCCTCCGGAAAGAGGGTGGGGTACTCAAGTCGAAGACGATCCTCCCTTTCCCAAGTAGCTTCACTCTCGGAATGATGTGACCATTGAACCTTGAGAAACTTGATATTGTGGCGTCGAGTGGTGCGCTCGGTTTGATCAAGAATACGAACGGGGTATTCTCGATATGTGAGATTGTCTTGGAGATCAAGCGTTTTGTGGTCCACTCCGCGGATAGGATCCGAGAAGCAACGCCTGAGTTGAGAAACGTGGAAAACATCATGAACTCTGGAGAGGTGCGGAGGTAGTTCCAATTGGTAGGCAACTTCTCCTCGTTTGGCAAGAATGCGAGAAGGACCGATATAACGAGGGGCCAATTTGCCTTTGATACCGAAGCGATGGGTTCCCTTAAGAGGAGTAACCCGATGGTAAGCCTTATCGCCGACTTCAAAAGTCACAGCCTTATGATGACTATCATATTGGCTCTTTTGGCGAGACTGGGCTGTTTTCAATCTCTCACGAATGATGCGAACTTGTTCCTCTGCTTCCTGGATCATATCCGGGCCAAAGAATTGTCTTTCCCCGGTCTCTGACCAGTTAAGAGGTGTTCGACACCTTCGTCCATATAGAACTTCGAAGGGAGCTTTGCCCAAGCTGGCTTGATAACTATTGTTATAAGCGAATTCGGCAAATGGAAGACATTTTTCCCATTCCATACCGAAAGAAATGACAGAGGCTCGAAGCATGTCTTCCAGAATTTGATTGACTCGTTCCACTTGACCACTTGATTGCGGATGGAAGGCAATACTGAAAGAGAGATGAGTTCCCATAGCATTCTGGAAACTTTCCCAAAATCGTGAAGTGAAAAGACTTCCACGGTCCGAGTTAATCTCCAACGGTACACCATGAAGTGATACTATTCGAGAGATATATAAGTCTGCTAGCTGGCTAGCGGTAATGCTCTCTCGAACAGGCAGGAAATGAGCTACTTTAGAGAGGCGGTCGATAACGACGAAGATAGCATTATTCCCTTTCCTGGACCTGGGAAACCCGGTAATGAAGTCCATACCGACTTTGTCCCATTTCCATTCAGGAATAGCTAAAGGTTGAAGGGTGCCAGCAGGCCGTTGATGCTCTGCTTTGACTCGACGACAAACGTCGCAGTTAGCAATGAATTGAGCGATTTCTCTCTTCATCCTAGTCCACCAGAATCTTTGACGTAGGTCTTGATACATTTTGGTACTACCGGGATGAATCGTGAGAGGAGATTCATGAGCCTCCTTGAGGATCAAACGTCTTAGGTTTCGTACTTTAGGAACCACTAAACGGTTGCTAAAGAATACGACTCCTTGATCATCAATTGAGAAACATCCTGCAACTCCTTTCTTGATTTTCCTCTTAATACGGGAAATTCCGGGATCAACCTTCTGTGCTTTGATGACCTGATCCAAAAGGGTAGGTTTCGCCACCAAGGTGGAAAGAAATCCTCGAGGAACAATGTGTAGGTTAAGCTTGCGAAATTACTCGTGGAGAAGTGGTTGACTTTGTTGTAACATTAAATTGTTACAATATGACTTACGACTTAGTGCATCAGCCATGACATTGGCCTTTCCAGGAGTGTAAGTGATTCCTAAGTCGTAGCCGGTAAGCAACTCAACCCAACGTCTTTGCCTGAGATTCAAATCCGGTTGGGTGAAGATATACTTCAAACTTTGGTGATCAGTGAAGATTTCACAGCGATTACCAAGAAGGTAATGTCGCCATGTTTTGAGTGCATGGACTACAGCTGCAAGCTCTAGATCATGAGTAGGATAGTTATCCTCATGTGGACGCAACTGTCGGGATGCGTATGCAATCACTTGACGATCTTGCATGAGAATGCAACCTAGTCCTTGTCGCGAGGCGTCGCAATAGATTATAAAATCCTTGGAAAAGTCTGGTGGTACCAGTACAGGTGCAGTTGTCAGGCGTCTTTTCAGTTCCTGAAAACTGGACTCGCACTGTGGGGTCCACTCAAACTTTTTATCTTTCTTGAGGAGTTCGGTTAGAGGTTTAGCAACTTTGGAGAAGTTCTCGACGAAACGTCGGCAATAGCTCGCTAAGCCAAGAAAACTCCTAACTTGCTTGACCGATTCAGGAGGAGTCCAATCAAGTACGGCTTGAACTCGCTCGGGATTGACAGCAATACCCTTGCCAGAGATCACATGACCTAGATAGGTTACTTCTGGCAACCAAAATTCACATTTAGAGAATTTGGCATAAAGGCGGTGCTCTCGAAGTTTCGTCAATACCAACCTTAAATGCTCGGCATGATCTTCCTTGTTCTTGGAGAAAATGAGTATATCATCGAGGTATACCACGACGAATTTATCCAAATACTCCATGAATATAGAATTCATTAACCGAGAAAAGGTAGCTGGGGCATTGGTTAATCCGAAGGACATGACGGTGTACTCATATTGGCCATAACGAGTAACGAAAGCCGTTTTAGGAATGTCCCCGTTCTTGATTTTGATTTGATGGTAGCCCAACCTCAAATCCATCTTAGAGAAGACTGAGGATCCAGCGAGCTGATCATACAGGTCGTTGATCCTCGGGAGCGGATACTTATTCTTTATGGTGACCAGACTGACAGGTCGGTAATCTACAACCATCCGCTCCGTTCCATCCTTCTTCTTGACGAAGAGGACGGGGCAAGCCCAAGGGGAAGAACAAGGACGGATGAAACCCTTTTGCAAGGACTCATCTAGTTGTTTCTTTAGCTCAGCTAATTCTAGTGGTGCCATCTTATAAGGTCTCCTAGAGATTGGGACAGTTCCAGGGATAAGATCTATCACGAACTCGACATCTCTGTCAGGTGGAACTCCTGACAGTTCTTCTGGAAAAACATCCGGGAAGTCACGGACTACCGGGATATCTTTGAGTTCTGGTAGAGGACTGGCATTAAGAGAATAGAGCTGACGTTCAGCCATTCGGGCCAAGACATTGACTATCTTGCCGGATGGATGTGTAAGTTGAACGGTCCTAGTAAAGCAATCAATCTTAGCATAATGAGTTGTCATCCAATCCATACCCAAGATGATGTTTATGTCCGAGGACTTGAGAGCGATTAGAGATGCAAGGAAAACAAGTCTATCGACAAGGATTTCATTTCCATGGCTTACCCTAGAGGTTTGCCACTTTGAACCAGGAGTTTGAATAACCATGGAAGTAGGCATGTCACAAAAAGTCATGTTGTGCAATCGAGCATAGCTCTCAGATATGAACGAATGGGATGCTCCAGTATCGAAAAGAACAGATGCCGGATGGTAGTTTACGAGAAGCGTACCAAGGACGACATTAGGATCCTCATAAGCTTCTTCGGCAGAAACATAGTTGACATGACCACGTGCAGTGGGGATTGGCTTGACATAGTTCACCTTGCCGGTTGGCTTACCACGGCCAACGGGTTTTCCTGGCTGATTCTGGGGACAATCACGCATGTAGTGTCCCGGTTCTCCACACTTGAAACATGTCACAGTGGTGGTGCGTGGAGCAAAGTTGGAGGGTGGACCTCCATAGGTCTTAGCAGATGCAAACTGTTGAGTTGGGCGAGGCGCCTCATAGGATGGCCTCGGTGTGTACTTTGGTGGCAGAGCAGTGTTAGGAACCCACACACGGCGCTTGTGAGAGCCAGAGCCGGATGAGGAACCAAAGTCTCGAGTATGCTTGCGGGTGGCCTCGAAGTCGGTCTGGCCTGTCTCAGCACTGATAGCCTTGTTAACCAACTTCTGGAAAGAGGTGCACTCGTGCAGATGTAGATCTCGACGAAGTTCAGGGCTGAGTCCCTTGCGGAACCTCGCCTGCTTCTTGGCATCGGTGGATACTTCCTCAGGTGCATAGCGTGCCAGATTACCAAACTCACGACTATAGCCGTCCACAGTTAAACGGCCCTGGGTGAAATTGCAGAATTCCTCCCGCTTGCGATCCATGAGACCTTCCGGAATGTGATGTTCACGGAATGCCTCACTAAACTCAACCCAGGTAGTGACTTGGCCAGCAGGACGCATAGCTTCAAAGTTTTCCCACCAAAGACTGGCAGGGCCCTCAAGATGGTAGGCGGCGTAGATAACCTTGTCAGCTTCGGCCACACGGGCGGAGTGTAGCTTGTGGGTGCTACTACGTAGCCAGTCATCAGCATCCAGAGGTTCAGTGGAGTGATGGAACTTTGGTGGACACATCTTGATAAAATCGTGGATTGACACCACGTCATTCCTCTGACGGAACCCAGTGTTCTGCTCTATGCATTCCAGCAGACGGTTGGTCTCTCTCTTGTTCCGTTCTGCTTCAAGCATAACTTCTGCCAAAGAGGGTGGCTGGGGCAGATTTCCATCTCTAGCCCCACTAGCCTCACCCTTCTCCTGAGCAGCAGGAGTGTTGCGAGTGTTGACCATCCTAGGAAAACAAAACAACGGTTTAGACAAGGATGGCAAAATTTGACATAGAAGTGCAGAATGTAATGGATGACACAGAATGCAAAGATGTTCATCCGTACGACATGGTAATATAGGAACTGCTATATATACACCAGTGGTCATACACACCATACAAAGTTTAGTACAAGCCAAGGCTAAAGTACAACTGCGGTGAAAGACGATACATCCCATCAGAGGCATTCCAAGCTCCTATACATTATTTAACTACACCTCCGGAACTCAGTACACACTAAGTCATATTCCACAAGACGCGCAGGACTGTGGAAATACAACTACTACAATACTGCTACTACCACGGACTAGCTCAGACATTCGCGTAGTAATCCTCGTAGAGATTACCACCGTAGCCTGGAAGTGGTACAGACGGATCTTGAAACTCACGAGCACTCGATGGCTATGGACCATAGGGGCATGGGTGTGGTCTCGGTCCCGATGCTGGTGGTAACCGACGCCCACGTGGAGGTGTAATACCCCCAACGTCACGCCAATCCATGCGATCAGGCAGACGAGTCCGCACAGGATACAAATCCCGCATGTCCAGATATCCGGCGTGCACAGCAGGTGCAAGCCGTGTCAAAGTAGTCCAGTGAGCGGCTCGAGTGTTATACAGCTCCATTCGGAGGGCACGGACCTCACGGTCCCTATCCTCCAACATCTGAACAGTAGTCTGAAGCAGTGGCTCTTCATGAGCAGCATCAGTATACAGACCAGTGTAGTAGCCTTCCTCTCCGGGAAGTGAGGCTGGCATGTAACAGAACTCAGTGTTCAGCAACAGGGCATGCCTAGCACGGAGAATGGTCATCATCGAATAAGCGGCATCCTGCACTGCCATCTCGATGGTAATCCTGAGTCCATAAGACCAATGGATGGGATCATTAGCTCCGGGATATGAGGGGTATATCCGGACTGTGCAGAAATACTGACTTTGATTAAAATCCCGATACTGTTCCTCCACGGTGTATTCAGGATACCAGCGATAACCGGTCTCAGTCATCACACGGACTAGCATGGTCGTGTGACCGGGCACATTAATGCACCGAGTCAAACGAACCACTTGGTGAGGGATGCGGCCAGACATCTGAAACACGAAATAATGCAAAGGCATTAGTGTTTCTGGAAGAAATCGGGCAGCATAACAACTGTAAATGCTCAAACAAAGATTTGAGACATCATACAAATGATAGCATAGCCACTCAACAATTCCATATCAAGGTTCCGAGTTCAACAATCATCATACTCAAAAGGATAGAAACTGAACTGAGGCTTGAAACCAACAATCCTAAGAGTCCACGGATTAGTAACACGTGAACCTAGTAAGGATAAGAGGCCTAGTCCTAAATCCCCGTAGAAAGAATAGACTGACTCAGATCAGAAGGGCATAAGGTAAAGGAGTAAAAAGAGCCTTACGTTCCCTTCCACAATCAATTCCCCTACATATAACTAAGAATTTTTCTAGACTCAACATCGACCAGTTTGGCTTGAGAAACCTACAGGCAGTCCAGCTCTGATGCCAACGCTGTCAGGACCCCGATCCTAAGTCACACCGATCTAGCTGTAACACGTCATATCACTTTGCGGCCTCACGCACGGTAACCCCACGGGTGCCACCTTACCTGGCCCGAGACCGTTTGCGCATTTTGGCACACGTATATGACAGTGTCGCTAGCATCCATATGACAGAGAATCCGGGCCGACATGGCTAGTTATAAACCAAAAGTGGCACTAAATTACAGAGACATGCATCTATGACCCAGCAACGAACGTGTCGGTCATCAACGTATGAACCCAAGTCGTAGCAAGCTACATGGACTTAAAGGAACAACGCGTGACATTTCCCCTAAGGGACAGACACGGAAACGAAGAAGGACACATGCCGGCCAGCCTACGTGTTCCGAGCAGTAGCAAGCTACCAAGGCTCATTGGAATCACTAGGAGGCATTTCCCTGTAAGATAGGCTACGAAAGGAAAACAACTAGGTGTCGGATCCCACACATACCAAGCATTTCAATCATACACGCAATATGCTCAATATGTGCAAATACAACATTGCATCACAACAGAACTCTATGACTCAAAGTACTTTATTTAAAAGGCTCCAAGAGCCATACATAACATATCCATACAGGTAGGGGTCACATGACCCATCACTCAAGTCATACAGTCATACAAGCACATGTGACGCCCGAGACCGATGTCCCAGAAGATTCCAGAAGCTTCCCGAAGATTCCAGATGTTCCGGGTTGCCCGTGGGTTTCTTTTGAGCTTGTGTTATTTATTTTTTGCATTGCATCATGTCATCATGCCATCATGTCATATTTATTTTTGCATCTCAACCTAATAAATTGTGTGGACCTTCGGTCCATTTAAATCGAGGGAAGATGACTTCTCTTTATAACATATAAAAGCCTCCTAATAAATATGGAGCTATATTAATAAATATTCCCTTGTTGGAATTCACCGTAACACACTTGCACAATTTCCCCATGTCTTTTCCGCTTCGAGTTTCACCTTCAAATTCTTGCCAATAATTCTTTCCGTTATTTTTCGAGGCTTCTCTAATCTAGACTCCTTTTAAACTCCTTGAGGCAAGCTATTTATTTAGTTTGCACTTCCCTTTTGTTGGAAATATTTTTGTGAGGTTGGAGTTATTCCGTAAAGCCTTACAAAAATGTCCATCATTTTTATCCTTGTTCTTTGACCTTCTTTTCTTATTTTTTTATTTTGCTCCTTCTCTTTTGCTTCTGCTAAGGGAGATAAAAAAAAGGCAGCAGCCCAGGCCGCCGGCCCATCCAGGCCTCTCCTCCTCCCTCTAGGCCCAACTGTCATTCCCTCAGCCTCCCTGGCCCATCTATCCTAACCCTAGGGCGCTCGCACCCGATTCCCGTCGCTCCCCCTCGCTCTCCCCTGTGTGCGCCGCCAGCCTCTCCCGCTTCGATCCCAAATCCCTTCGAGGCCGAGCCTCTACCTCTCTCTCTGCCCGATCCCGTGCCGCATCCCCTCTCCCCTCAAGCCTGTGCCTCTCCCCCGACGCCATCTCCTCCTCTCGAGCGCCCCGGGCCTCTTCCCGTCGCGAGGCAAGGAGCCCCATCGCCCGATGTCCCCGCCTCCTCGCCCCGTTCGTTCCTCCGTCGAGCGCCAGGAGCGGGCCGCGCCCTCCATCGCCCGTCCGCCCGTACGCTGCTCCTCCAGCGCGGGCCGGCAGAGCCCCTGCTTCGCCCGGTCGCGCCGCGACGCCCGCGGCCACGAGCGCCCCGATCCCAGCGCACGGCGTCAGGCCCTGCCTCCTCTGCGAGGCCCCGTCCTCGAGCTCCCTCTCGTCTCCGCTGCTCCGCCATGGCCGGTGCCGCCGCGACGCCCGAGCCCCTCCGCCTTCACCTCGTGCGGCCGCCTCGTCCCTGCCTCGTTCGCCCGGCGCGAGTACCTCTGCATCGACCGGATCCCGCGACGAGGGCCCCTGCCTCCTCTCGCCAGCCGCCCCAGGCCGCGACCCGCACCTCTTCGTCGCCGCTGTTTTCCTTTTTTTTGTAGTTTTGTTGCTGTAGTGTTGTTTTGTATTGTGTTGCTGTAATATGTTTGGACAGGAGACCCGTGTACTCTTTTGGAGATGTGAACAACTACACGACGCGCAAGTACCTCTACGTATACGACCCGAGTACATCTACAAAACGAACCGTATACGAGACCAACGCCCGGAAAACGACCAAGTTCCACTACGTCCACGACGACTCAAACGACTACCGATGACCGTGAACAACTACCGCCGTCGTGGAACCGCCAAGACGAACGGAACAACTACTTCCCTCTACGGAACGGCTACTTCCTCTACTTCCACTACGTCCCTCGACGTCTCGAACCGCCCCGAAACGCACGCTTCGAAGGTATACCGAAACGACCCCGTGGATGACCCGTGAGATGCATGCTTGCTTGTGTTGTATGAAATGTCTCTCGTGTGTGCTTCGTGCCCGTTCCACCTTTTGTCATGTTCCTCGGTTGCCTCGTCACCGACTCGTGGGAACCCGGTAACGGGATCGCCCCACCTTTCATCTTGTTCAACTCGTTCACTCCACCTTTTGTTTTGCACCGGTCCCCGGTACCGATATGATGCCATTGCATCATTTTCGGAATCGTTGCCGTGGCACCCTTTGCTTCCACCACGGTGACATAAACTTCATATCTCTTAATGTCAACCCTTTTAATAAAACTTGCATAAAACTTGATCATGTCATCCGCATCATGTTAACAACCCTGAATATTAAATTGTTGTTGCTTTAATAATTATTAAACATGCTCATGAGGATTTTCCGGATATGTTGTTGTTATTCTCCAGCCTCATTTAAAATGTCTTAATAGTGTAGTTTCTTTATGCTTCACCTCTTGCCATGTTAACAAACTCTTAATCTTGTCTTGTTAATAACTAGAGTCAACTAAATAATTAATGTGGTGTTTCGTCAATATGCAACTCGTTGCATATTGATCTCCACTTAACTTGTAGTATTTTGTTTGTGCACTTTGCCATGCCATGCATAATTAAACCGGACATGCATCATACTTGTTTGTGCATCGTATGCCATGTTGATGCTTGTGTGTTTACCGTGTTGTTTCTTTCTTTCCGGTTGCTTCTCTTGTTAGCTTCGGTTCCGTTCCGGAGTTGTGAGGATCCGCTCGACTGTTGCCCCGTCTTCTTCTTGGATCCGTTCTTCTCCCTTGTGGAATCCCAGGCAAGATGACCGAACCCGGATACCATTACTATCTTTGCCTATTGCTAGTAGTCTCGATCTTTAGTTTTGCCTCGATGCCCATGTTCTTCTTGTCAGCCTCCTACTTGTAACCACTACCATGTTTAACCACCCTACCTATGCAAACCGTTGCTTGGCTAAGTACGCTTCGCTCAGCCCCTCTTATAGCATTGTTAGTTGCAGGTGAAGATCGAAGATGCTTGCTTCATGTTGAAGTTTGGTTGGGTTATATCACACTATATAAATGCTTAAAATGAAATCATCTATATACTGGCAGGGTGGAAGGCTAAGCCTTTTGCTTGGTGTTTTGTTCCACTCATGCCGTTAGGAACCGTATAAACCGGTGTTATGTTCCTTGATTATGCGTTCCTAACACGGTTGGGGTGTATGGGACCCCCTTGATAAACCGCTAAGTGCTAAGTCTTTTCCAGCAAGTCCCAACATTTGGTACTATTTGCCTCATAATAACAACTTAATTAATTAATTAAATTTGCATAGAGGGTCGCTCCCTCGAGGATTCTT
>LR738714.1:146673384-146714461 GCA_902687465.1 Secale cereale | reverse complement strand
TGGCTAAGTACGCTTCGCTCAGCCCCTCTTATAGCATTGTTAGTTGCAGGTGAAGATCGAAGATGCTTGCTTCATGTTGAAGTTTGGTTGGGTTATATCACACTATATAAATGCTTAAAATGAAATCATCTATATACTGGCAGGGTGGAAGGCTAAGCCTTTTGCTTGGTGTTTTGTTCCACTCATGCCGTTAGGAACCGTATAAACCGGTGTTATGTTCCTTGATTATGCGTTCCTAACACGGTTGGGGTGTATGGGACCCCCTTGATAAACCGCTAAGTGCTAAGTCTTTTCCAGCAAGTCCCAACATTTGGTACTATTTGCCTCATAATAACAACTTAATTAATTAATTAAATTTGCATAGAGGGTCGCTCCCTCGAGGATCCTTTATTTCTACATAGCAGGGGGGGCCAGTGCCGATGGTGTTGGTCCCAAACGGGGAGCCTGCGGGAACCACCACGGGGAAACTCGAGGTTTGGGTCCTATAGGTTCGCCCATCCGGTCGTGTCCTGAGACCTAGATACGCGCGGCTACTATCAGGGTGTCGACACGCCGGGAGGATTTGCTGGATTAGCCTTACCTTAGTTCGGTTTAACTTGAGCACGGGATTCCGAGAATACTCTGGTCTTCCCAACTATGGAGTTGCGACTTCGCGGATCGTGGGCTTGTGATGGGCCAAGTTGGAACACCCCTGCAGGGTTTGAACTTTTGAAAGCCGTGCCCGCGGTTATGTGGCAGATGGGAGCTTGTTAATTCCGGTTGTAGATAACTTGACACAATGTTTCAATACACTACCCGCATGTGTACCGTGACTGTCAATTTCCGAATAGGGATTCGGGAGTTGAACACGGTGGGGTTATGTTTGACCGGCTTTAGCTAGGATCACTTCGTGATCATCTTTCGACCGATGCTCTTCTCTTCTCGCTCTCTTGTACGTAAGTTAGTGCTAGTTGCTGCTGCAGACTCTTGTTTGTTCCTTCACCTCTTATTCTTTCTCCAGCCTTGCTCCTCACCCAAGGCTTAAATAGTCGTGTTACCCGGGAACGGGATTGCTGAGTCCTCTGTGGCTCACAGTTACTTCACCACACCAGATGCAGGTTCAGCCGAGTTTGATGCAGGAGCTGGTCCAAGTTCTTCTCTTGGAGCTCGTTGAAGAGTTTGGCTGTTTGCTTGTGACGTTTCGATGTTCAGTAGTGGTTTCTACTAGGATTCGATCCTGACCTGTGGCTTTATGTTGTTTTGGTATCTTTCTTTGGATCTTCACCCGTAGTCGGGTTGTGATGTTTGAATGTTGTATTGCTTATGTAATGTATTGTGTGAAGTGGCGAGTGTAAGCCAACTATCTCCTTTTGCAATTTAGTCCCTTTTACATGAGTTGTGCAAAGATACCAAACTTGAGATCATTCTAGGATGGGCTTATACCTTTAAGTCGTGCCTCGACACGTAGGAGGTATAGTCCCATCCTGGGCATTACAGCGGAAGCTACATGTCTGAGTACAGACAACTTAGAAAATAAAACAGGCTTGGTGTAGCCTGACTATCTACAAGGCCCTTCACAAGCTCCAGATCACCGTCTGGGTGTCAAGCTACTCGTCGACGTCAACGTCTCTTTAGAACCCATCAGCAGGGGCAGGGTTCTCCTCTGCAACAGTTATTAAGCAAACATGAGTACAAAGATACTCAGCAAGTCTTACCACAGAACCTATCATACATGCAACATTATCAAGGGGGTAGTGGAGTTTATAGCAGAATGCCAGCTTTGACCTTGGCTAACCTATACTACAACTCTCAACGGATTGCAAGATGTTATTACGAACACGAGTCCACTACTCACCACATCAATACACTACCGAGGATCCTCTTCCGTCATCCTACGGAAGGGCCATCCACGGCACTCACGCTTATCTTGAGGCTTTTAGTGGTATCCATCAACTTGTCTATGAACTGTAAGAGTAACGAAGTAGTTCGTACCACGAACAACGGCTATTCGAATAGTTTGATAACCCTGCAGGGGTGTACCTCTTCACACACGCTTCCACCACTTATCGCCGTTTACTCGGCGTGTACTCGGCAACCTTCAAGCGGAAGCCCAGCGAGGGTGTCGGCCACGACCTGACTAACTACTCAAGTCTCTCGTCCAGGTTTATCGCCTATTTGGGTTCCATCCGTGGGGAGATCCGGCCGGGGTGTCGCTCACGGCCCCAAACGATGTGTACAGGGTTCCCGAGTCACCAAACGGGCAATCGGTACACTGTGCCATGTACCTGTCGCATCACAACCCACCCCGAGGGTCAGCGTTGTGCACGACCTCCAGTAAGCTATAAACACCAGAAACTAGTTGCAACTCCTGGATAGAGATCGAGGGTAATTAATAAGTCGAGAGGGTCCATTGGTTTCGGGCCCAATGCATGGTAGTAACTGCAACTTGAACCACACATACAAATCTCAGGTCCTATGTACGGTTCCAATGAAACAACCCACCACGTACTCCTACATGGCCTTTCATCGATACCTTTACCAAGCGTATTCCACACTTCCTTCTTTTTATCTAAAGATTGTTTCACTCTGATCCATCACCCAGATGAACCAGACCAGACACAACTCTAAGCATAGCAGGCAACATAAACAAATAGCATGGTGGATCACACATCACATGGCTCAATCAACTCCTACACATGCTAGTGGGTTTCAACTATTTACTGTGGCAATGACAGGTCATGCAAGGGAATAGGGTTCAACTACCGCAGCAAGTAGCAGTTCACGCGCTGTTGCCTTAATGTAGTAAAAGAGAGCAGGAGCGAGAAGATTGGGTTGTATCGGAATGATCAATGATTGCTTGCCTGACAAGGTAGTTGTCGGGTACTGCTCTTCAACTGGATACGCAGCAGTATCCTCGGGAGCAGGACCTAACACAGGGAATACCGGCGATACAATCATTAACAAACAAATGCAACAATATGATGCATGCTCATGACATGGCAAGATGCATGTGTGTTGGCTAATGCAACTAAAACCAGAAGGGTTTGAACCTATTTGAATTAAGGATTCAAATTGAAGTTCAAACTATTATTTAAATAAGTGCATTATCATGTTTTTGATGTATACATCAAGTTAACTTGTTCAAACATGCATGAAACTAGTGCCATTGGAAAGATTGGATTTTTCTGATCATTTTTCATATATAAATCTTTTTCATCTGAGCTATGGTTGATTTTATATGAATTTTAGAAGTTTTGGGTATTTCCTGGAATTTCCTGAATTATTTTAAATCTAAAAATCCCAGAAAAACCTTTACTGCGTCAGCATGACATCATGCTGATGTCAGCCAGTCAACAGGGCCAGTCCAAGTCAAACCTGACTGGTGGGTCCCTAATGTCAGTGTCTCAGGAGCTAATTCCGGTCATAACCAGGGTTGACTGGGTTTGACTAACAGCGGGGGCCCACTGTCAGTGACTGTGGTGACTAAACTAATTACTGTTAACTCCTAATCATCGGACCACGTCAGCCCGCCGGAGTTTGGCCGGCGGCGACCATTTCGCACGGCGGTGACTCGTCGGAATCCCTATTCCGGCATCCATTTGCCGCGCGGATGGGCTCGGTGTGCTCCTGGTGATGCACCGCATCCAGCGGTGCCACTGGTTGGACGAGGGGTCGCCGGAGTCGACGGCGACGAGCTCGTCGACGGCGGTGCTCGCATGGAGTTGGTCGGGATGGTGTTGTAGTGCACGTGAGGAGGAGCTAAAGCTCGCTTTAGCTTGCTGGTGACCTACTGAAGCTAATGGCGTGCTCAGCCACGAGGTACGGTGCCTATGGCCACGGCGGTGAGTTGGCCGGCGGCGGTGATCGTCGGTCAGCAAAGGGGGCGGCGGCTACAAGGCCTAAACGAGCCCGTGGAGAGGGGGGTTCGAAGCGTGAGCTCACAGCGGTCGCAGAGGGCGTCGAAGTGAGCTCGGGGACGGTCGGACGACGGCGTACGGGCGGCGGCGATCTCTGGTGCCGGAGGTTGAAGACGACGGCGAGGAGGACGTTGCGGAGCTCCTGGCGTCGTGTGCATCGATGGGGAGCTTCGGGGCGATGCGGCGGAGCTAGTGGTGCTTCGGGGAGGCGAGGGGGTGGCGTAGAGCGCGGTGTCAGCGGTCGTCGGCGACGAGCTCGCTCGGGGGAGCTCGGCGGATGGAAGAGAGGAGAGGAGAGACACGGGGAAGAGGGGAAAACGGTCGAGGGGGCTTCGTGGCGACGTTCTAGTCCGTCCAGAGGGCCGAGGGGCCAGCCAGGCAGGCAGGAGGTGGCCGGCGCGACAAAGAAGACGGGGATGCCCCTGGTGGGCTGGGCCGGCTGGGCCAGCAGGTAAGTGGCACAGGTAAATGTTCTTCCTATTTTTCTTTTCCTATTTTCTTTCTGTTTTATTTCTTTTGCAGCTTTGTTCAATTAATAAAAATGCCTAAACATTTTTATAACTCATGACACTTGTCATATCTACTGTATATAATATGAACAGTAGGAAACATTATAGTTCATGATTATTTGAGCATTTAAAATATTTTATAGCATTTAAATGCCCAAATTCAAATACCATATGATTTAATCCAAAGCCCTAGATTGTCCTAGAAAATTGTGCACCATTTTTGGCAGAGGTTTAATACCAAGGCAGAAATGATGAACATTTTGAAGGGCATTTTGGGTACATTGGAAAATATTTTAGCAAACCCTAGTTGTTAGGGGAGGGGTGCTGGGGTTTCTGTTAATCCCATTTCAAGTTTCTTTGAAAGTAAACATGATGCACACTCTAGTTAGGTCCTAATGCAAGTGCTGGCTAGGGATGTGACACCGTGTGATCTTTGCCATGCTGCGCTACGCTTCTCCACCCTTTGTGCAATGTGCCCATCCCCCCGCCGAACCAAAAGGGACTCATGTCCCATAGGTGGCCGTGGTTTTCCGGTGACATCTTTTGTCAGGGATATGACTAGCAGGTATAAACCGGTTAGTGTAAACCGGCTTAATTATAATATGCTTAGTTGTAATATTTAGTAAAGGCTACGGCCCATGAGATCTTAGGGCCCATGTATAGAATTATGGTTTGTAAACCGCCATGCGATGTAACTTGAGAGATAAGGAAGAAAGGACAGGGACCGAGGCGGACACGAGTATGAGCCGGCCTCGGGACTCTGTAAACCGGACCAGGCGTCACCTCTATATAAAGGGACGACCCGGCGACGGTTCAGGGAGAGGAAAAAATCAACCCATCGAGACTACACGCAAGTGATCCGCTCCCTGTAAACCGACACCCAAGCAATACCAAACCAACTAGACGTAGTCTGTTACCTTCATCGAAGGGGCCGAACTAGTATAAACTCTCTGTGTCCTTTGTGTGCTATGAACCCCTTCAAGCTAACCCGTGCGATGGTTCCATCATCAAGTCCGTTAAACTAGACATCTGCCATGTTAATTCCACGACAGTTTGCGCCCACCATGGGGCCTCCGCACGATGGTTTCGAGTTCTTGAAGGGCAACTTTGAAGGGCTCAAGGGTTACGCGGTCGGCCGGATGACCAAGAGTCGCCGCGGCCGGATCTACATCGACGACGCAGGTTGGGGACCGGAGGCCGATTCAATCGAATACGGGTACCGGGTTCCCTTTGGTGGCATCCAAGTCTTCATTGGCAAAATCGGCGAACCGGGACCTGAGCCGGACATCTTCCCCAACATCTTCGAGCCGGCTCAGCGTGCGAGATCGGCCCGGATTCAGCCCGCCATGAAGCGCGTGTTCGTGGGAGCAATCCACGGAGTTCGAGCCGAAGACGGATCGGATTCCGATGGTGCAACAGTTGTCTACTCCGACGACGAATCTTCATCCGGAGAAACCGAGTCTTTGTATCAGTTGCAGGACGGCCGGTCTGAGGGCGAGTCCGATGGAAACAGTATTCCGGACCCCTTCGACCCGCCAAACCGGGTGGCTGTCTTTATGACCGGTCCACAGCCCACGGCGAACAGGGCGACAGCAGAAGCTGGTGTAGGGGGGAGTGGCTCGGCCCTCTCACCTACTGACATTCTATCCACCTTGATCGAGGAGTTCACAGCTAAAGCGGTGGAAACAATAGCTCCGGCAGACAAGGCGCAGCATGATGCAGAGCTCCTTCAGTTAAAAGGCCGGATTGATCAATTAAAGGAGGACCTGAAAGCAGAAAAGGCAATGATAGCGGTAAGACAAGCGGAGCTGAATGACCAGGCTTTTCATCTAAGGATGGAGCAGGCCTCTATGCAAGGAGTAAGGGGTCGAAAATACCAATCTCGCCTGCCGCCGGTTTATGAAGCGACGGATCTATTCAGGACACCTGGGGTGGGACTAGCAATGATCCGGCTTTAGACCGGAGGGCACCCCCAGCCAGGGAGGAGCCGGTTCAGTAGCCCACCGCAGAGCAGGATCGGCGGATCACGTCTGCGCCTTACGTTCCCACCCCTCCAGGTCATTATTCAAATCCTTTGGATAACATCGCTGCTGCTGCTGCACGTTTGGCCGCTTTACCCATGGAGGAGACGTCCCCGGTGGCATTGGAGGCACGCAGGGTCAAGGAGCTGCTTAATACGGCGTTAATACAGCAGCAAGCATACTCTCATAGCATGGAAAGGCTACATTCAACACCACATCCCAGCCGAAGTTACACTCGGCATTGGGAGGAGCCGGAAGTGTCTAGCAGTGAGCGCAGGCGACATCGGTGCAGACAGGATAATCCGGCGGGTGCGGATGCTCAAGCTCAAGATGCAAAACGGGTTAGATCAGGAGCCCGGGAGGAGGTTCGTCAAACGACGCCGGTTCACACAACCACAGCGGAAACATGAGTTACGACGAGTTCTTTTGGGGTGCAATGTCTTATCCCCGCTTTACGGAGTGTCAAGCTGCCTAAGGATTTCAAAGGGCCCCGCAAGGTACCTAATTACACAGCGGATTTGGCTCCAGAAGCTTGGGTTGAAAGTTATGAGATGGCCATGGAGATGCTGGACGTGGATGAATCGGCTTGTGCAAAGTACTTTACTATGATGCTTGAGGGTACAGCCCGGACCTGGCTGAAGGGTTTACCCCCGAATTCCATCGGATCATGGGGGGAACTACGCAGCCAGTTTATCAAAAACTTCAAGGACACATGCAAGCAACCGATGTCAGTGGTGGATCTAGCAGCTTGTGTGCAAGGAGAGCAGGAGTCTACAGGTGCTTGGGTACAGAGAGTAGCGGAGATCTTGCACTCTTCGAATGGTATCAATCCTAGTACGGCGATAGTGACTTTGGAAAACAATTGCCGGTTTGAATCTTTAAAGTTAAAGCTAGGGCGACTTAAAAGGGATTGCAATGATATGGGAACTCTCATGAGTGCTCTGGTAAAATATGGGGACTCTGATAATACCAAGTATCCAGAAGCTGAAGGAGACAAGGCAGGGAAGGTTAACAAACCTGGTAAACCGGCGCAAGTTAATCCGACTACTGCAAGTTTTTTGGGCAAACGAAAGGCAGAAGGTGGCTCTGACTTCGTGGCCAATACTCAAGTTCAAGGAGGTTTTCAACGTAGCATGGGCAACCCACCTCCACAAACCGGCGGAGGGGCTGTTAGCTGGGACCAAGAGTTAGATCAACCTTGTCCGAAGCATGGTTCAAAAAATCGACCTGCAAAACACACTATAAGAGAGTGCAGGCCCCTTATGGAAGCAATAGTGGGTCGCTTTAATCCTTATGACAAGCCTCCAAATGGCGGTTCAGGTCCAGGGTTTTATGGTCCGGGTCATCAGGGGAGCAGCTCACGATCAGGATACAGGGGCAATAACAATGGTTATCAAAACCGGGCCGGTAGTCAAAATAGTCAAGGAAGTTATAATAACCAGGGCAATCAGCCGCGCAACCAGGGTGGTTACAATAACCAAGGCAGTCAGCAGCCTGGCCAAGGTAATTACAATAACCAAGGCAATCAACAACAGGGCCAAGGTAACTACAATAATCAAGGTAATCAGGAGCGTCAGCAACAGCAACCACAGTCCGGGTATCAGAGTAATCCGAAGGAGTTGAGTAGTGGGAAATACCATGTATTCACCACAAGTCTGTGTAAACGAGATCAGAAGGTTTTGAAGCGGGCAGTTAACGCGGTTGAACCGGCAACACCGCAATTTCTGCGCTGGTCAGAGCATCCCATTGTATGGAGTAGGGAAGACCACCCAATGCGGGTGGATAATCCGGGCCACTTGGCCTTGGTGGTGGCACCCCAGGTGGGAGGTTATAAATTTACTAAAGTTCTCATGGACGGTGGTAGCAGCATCAACATCTTAAACTATGAGACTTTCCGTCGTATGGGCCTGACGGATAAGAAGTTAAGGCAATCAAACATGGTGTTCCATGGGGTGGTCCCAGGTAAGTCGGCTTATCCGGTTGGAAAGATTGACTTAGAAGTTACCTTTGGAGATGAGCATGATTCCAGGTCAGAGATGATAACTTTCGAAGTCGTCAAGATTAAAAGCCCTTATCACGCTCTGTTTGGAAGGATGGTTTATGCCAAGTTTATGGCTAGGTCGTGTTATGTTTATCTGCAACTCAAAATGCCGGGTCACAAGGGCACGATCACGGTTCATGGAAGTCGCAAGATAGCAGTGGAGTGTGAAGAAGAAGATGCAGCCTATGCGGAGGCAGTATGTGCTACGGAAGAGTTGAAGTTCTATAAAGATAATGTTGATCTGGCAGATATGACTCCGCTGAAGAAACCAACTACCGAGCATGATCCAACGTTGAAGTTTAAATCGGCGGAGGAGACCAAGCAAGTTGATTTTGTGCCAGGTGATTCGTCCAAGCAGTTCACTATCAGCGCTAACCTTGATCCCAAATAGGAAAGCGCGCTCATCGAGTTCATCCGTTTGAACCGGGATATCTTTGCATGGAAGCCTTCTGACATGCCAGGTATACCGAGGGAACTCGCTGAGCACAGCCTTAACATTGATCTGAAATATAAACCGGTTAAACAATATTTGCGCCACTTTAACGAAGAGAGGTGCAATGCTATAGGAGAAGAAGTGGCCAGGCTTTTGGCCGCAGGGTTCATAGTGGAAGTCTTTCACCCAGAATGGTTGGCTAATCCGGTGTTGGTGTTAAAGAAAAATGGGAAGTGGAGAATGTGTGTGGACTACACAGACCTCAATAAAGCTTGCCCAACTGATCCTTTTGCTCTCCCCCGCATTGATCAGATTATCGATGCCACAGCGGGATGTGAGCGGCTAAGTTTTTTGGATGCATATTCAGGATCTCACCAGATCAAGATGGCAGTTAAAGACCAAGAGAAGACAGCTTTCATAACCCCTTTTGGTGCTTTTTGCTATGTGTCTATGCCTTTTGGACTTAAGCGTGCTCAAGCAACTTATCAGCGTTGTGTTCAGAATTGTCTTAAGGGGCAGATAGGGAGGAATGTTCATGCCTACGTGGATGACATCGTGGTTAAATCAAGGAAAGAAGAGACAATGATAGAGGATCTTAAAGAGACATTTGACAATCTTCGAGCTTATAAGATGATGCTTAATCCGGAGAAGTGTGCCTTTGGTGTTCCGGTAGGTAAACTACTGGGATTCTTGGTCTCAAACAGAGGAACAGAAGCTAATTCAGAGAAAATTAAGGCCATCACATCTTTGACTAAGCCAGTTTGCATCAACGATGTTCAGTGGATCGCTGGCCGGATCACAGCATTAAGCCGGTTCATCAGCCGTTTGGGAGAGAAGGCGATCCCGCTTTACCAGATGCTGAGGAAAACAGATCGGTTTATATGGAGTGATGAGGCGAACGCGGCGTTTGAGGATCTGAAGCGGCAACTAGCAAAACCGCCGGTCCTGGCTGCCCCTGTTGATAAGGAGCTGTTGCTGTTATACGTCGCTGCCAATGCACGGGCAGTCAGTGTCGCAATTGTGGTTGAGCGCAAGGAAGCAGGAAAGGAATACCCGGTTCAGCGCCCGGTTTATTACATGAGTGAAGTACTCATTGAATCCAAGCAGAGGTACCCACATTGGCAGAAGTTGGTGTATGGTGTGTTCATGGCAAACCGGAAGCTGGAACACTATTTCCAAGGTCATCCAATAAATGTGGTTAGTTCAGCACCGTTGGGGGACATAATCCAGAACAGGGAAGCTACAGGTAGAGTAGCAAAGTGGGCCATTGAGCTCAGCCCACATGAGTTGAAGTATGTGCCACGCACCGCTATAAAATCTCAGGCATTGGTGGATTTCATCAATGATTGGACAGAGTTGCAGACCCCTGAGGAGAAGCCGGATTTTACTTACTGGACGATTCACTTTGACGGTTCAAGACAGTTGGAAGGCTCGGGGGCTGGAGTTGTCTTAACTTCCCCCCGAGGTGATAAATTTTGTTACGTCCTCCGCCTATTGTTTCCTCGTACTAACAATGCAGCGGAATATGAAGCATTACTTCATGGCTTGCGGCTGGCAAAGGAGATGAACTTGAGCCGGGTTAAGTGTTTTGGCGACTCAGATTTGGTGGCACAGCAAGTTTCAGGCAAGTGGGATTCAAGAGATCCCCTCATGGCAGCTTATAGACGAGAAGTTGAAGCAGTCGCAGAATATTTCAAAGGGTATCAGGTGGATCATATAGACCGGCGACGGAACGAAGCGGCCGATGCTTTAAGCCGGCTGGGCTCCCAACGTAAACCGGTGCCGCCAAATACTTTTTTGGATGAATTGCACAATCCTTCGGTTCAAATACCATCGGAGGAAGACCTAGCTGTTCCTGATCCGGAGGCACAATTAATTGCAGCACTTCATGTTATTCCAGATTGGACGCTGCCTTATTTGGCATATCTAAGCCGAGGAGAGCTACCGGACGATGAAGAAGAAGCACGGCAGATAATCCGGCGTTCTAAGTCCTTGACAATTGCAAACGGAGAGCTTCATCATCGCAGTACTTCTGGAGTATTTCAGCGGTGTGTATCAGCTGAGGAAGGTTGTGAGATTCTTCGTGAGATCCATGAAGGGGATTGTGGTCATCATGCTGGTTCAAAATCATTGGTGGCTAAAGCGTTCCGGCATGGTTTCTATTGGTTAACCGCTCATGCTGATGCGGCAGATCTGGTCCGGAAGTGTGATGCTTGTCAGAAATTTTCAAGACGTGCTCTAGTTCCGGCGCAGGAGCTCCGAATGATACCAATAACTTGGCCGTTTGCGACTTGGGGGCTTGATATGGTTGGGCCCTTTAAGCGATCCCAATATCAGAAAACTCATCTACTAGTAGCAGTGGATAAGTTTACAAAGTGGATTGAAGCAGAGCCTATAAGCAAGTGTGATGCGGCGACGGCAGTCAAATTCATCAAAAAGGTAATTTTCCGGTTTGGCTTTCCGCACAGCATCATCACAGACAATGGCACCAATTTATCTCAGGGTGAGATGGAAGAATTCTGTCAACGAGAACATATTCGCTTGGATGTATCTTCGGTGGCCCATCCCCAATCTAATGGTCAGGCCGAAAGGGCAAATCAGGAGATTTTGCGAGGTATCAAGCCCCGGCTTATGACTCCTTTGCAGAGAACCCCAGGATGTTGGGTTGAGGAGTTACCATCTGTTCTTTGGAGTATCAACACTACACCAAACCGGTCCACAGGTTACACACCTTTCTTCATGGTTTATGGTGCTGAAGCAGTCCTTCCAAGTGATATCCGTCATGATTCACCAAGGGTAACGGCTTATGTTGAAACGGCCAACGAGCAAGCAAGGCAGGATAGTTTGGACCGGCTGGATGAAGAGCGTAATATAGCTGCGGCATGATCTGCAATTTATCAACAAGACTTACGCAGGTATCATAGCCGCCGGATCAAAACAAGGACGTTCCAGGAGGGCGACTTGGTACTCCGGCTCATCCAAGATCAAACAGATATGCACAAATTGTCACCGTCTTGGGAAGGGCCCTTTGTGGTCAGCAAGAATCTGCACAACGATTCATATTACCTGTTGGACGTTCGAGAACACAAGGACTCACGGACATCAGAGGAGGAGACGAAGAGGCCATGGAACATCGCCCACTTACGGCCCTACTATACTTGAGCTATGAGCTCCACTGTATCCTATGTATATATTATGATTAATGAATAAACCGGCACCCTCGGTAAACCGGGGGCTCAGCCTTTTTTCCAATACAAATATCTTGTGAGGACAACCATGCATGTTTTATCATATGTTATATTTCAACATATTGGCCGGTTTAAAATTGATTTTTTGCAGAATATACACAGAAGCAATAAAACTCTCTAAAGAGCATGAGGTCACATCCGGTTCAAGAGAGGACGCTTCAAGATCTACCCATGATTCCATGGAGCCAGGGAAAACTATATGGACAGTCGGGTTTACCCGCATCCATCCACCGACCCTCTGGAAAGATGGATAATCCACATCCAGTGATTGGCTAGGCCCTCTGGAAAGATGGATAATCCACATCCAGTGATTGGCTAAGTTCTTTATTATGATTCAAGTGGAAAGATGGATAATCCACATCCACCGGCCCTCTGGAAAGATGGATAATCCACATCCAGTGATTGGCTAGGCCCTCTGGAAAGATGGATAATCTACATCCAGTGATTGGCTAAGTTCTTTATTATAATTCAAGTGGAAAGATGGATAATCCACATCCACCGGCCCTCTGGAAAGATGGATAATCCACATCCAGTGATTGGCTAGGCCCTCTGGAAATATGGATAACATCCAGTGATTGGCTAAATTTTTCTTATGGTTCATATGGAAAGATGGATAATCCACATCCACCGGCCCTCTGGAAAGATGGATAATCCACATCCAGTGATTGGCTGAACCTTGCTTTGAGCCTGGCAGCTCTTAAAAAGCCTCGACTACATGGTTTTATTTGCAAATTCGCATCCTTGGTGTTTATGTTTTATGACTCTTTAAACCGGAGTGGAACAGCTACAGAAGTTGACCACATATCTATAAAGTGAAAAGTCTGGGTCATGAATACCAGCATGAATAAACCGATGTTCATTATAACCCGGATCATCCATCAGGCAACAAGCTACAAATTTCTGAACAAATTTTCAGAACGATATAAACCGGTGTTTTTTATCAAACACGGGTTTGTTATTGGATCCATGAAGATCTTCATCAAGAGACTTTAAGTTCTACCGGATTAAGAGTACTGAGTATACTTGATCTCAGGTATAACATTATTTCTGGTATATGTATATACTTGTTTGATATCTTGAGAGAACAATTTAATATGTCCAGTGGTAAACCGCTAGGACATGTTTTCAGTATTACTTCTGCAGGAACAGATGATATGCAAGATAAGCGGCATCTGAAAATTTAAATTGGCAAACGTTAAACACAAGAAGTCAGAATATCTGGATCAAAGCGGATAAAGTTTCAGCTATCCTATTACAAGGCATAGCAAGCCTGACGGTTTAAAGATTGTTTGATAAAGCGGGGCTGCAACTACAATATTAAGTTATGAGCTATGCTCCCTCCCGCTGCGACGGCTGGGCATCGACTTGATCCGGAGTTTCTTCTTCTTCTTGAAGCTGTTGGAAGTCCGGAATACGCCAGTCAATCTTCGTCAGGGCCCGGAAGTACATCTCCTCACTGATAAGTTCAGAAGGTTCGATATCTGGAGCGAAGGTATGAGGGCGAACTGGTGGGATTAAATTGACGGTGTCATAAACCGGCCACTCCACCCGCTCGTTTTGCAAGTCGTATCCCGGATGATACCTGGATAAGTCGGATTCAGCTGCAAGCTTGCTGGCAAGGGGACGCATCTCCTTCGTCAAGGCATGGAGGTCCTTCGCGGTAAAAGTGGATCCGTCTTCTTTAGTGTCAGGAAATCCAGTCAAAGCTTCTTCCGGATCAAGATCCGGGACCCAGGCTTTAGCCCTGGTAAGTGCCAGGAGGGCACCGGCTCGAGCAGCAGATTTTTTAACTTCTTCTAGACGCACGGGCAGAACAGACAACTTTTCCAACATGCCTTGGATGGTCGTGGGGGCCGGTTTACCGAAAGATGTTGCACTGATGATCCTCTGAGCGCCGGAATACAACTGCTCGACCAAAGTATAACATGCCTTAAGTTTCTTCCGTAGGTCATCCCCAAGATGGGTGACACGGCGCCCTGTATATAAATATCACAGTTAAACCGACACAGATGGAAGATCGCAAGGATAAAGCAGGAGTTCGGATTATACTTACCAAAGATTGCAGAAGTCATCAACTCAATTTGCTGCTTTAAGCCGGTTAACTCTTCAGTAACCGGATTAAGCGCCCCCTCAGCATCCTGAACCTTTTTCTCCAGCTCTTTCTTCTGAACCTCAAAAGTGGTCCGCTCTTCTTCAAAGAATTTTTTCAGATCTTCAGCAGTCTTTAAACTCACTTGAAGATCTTTCTTGGCTTTCGAAGCAGCAGACTCTGTCTCAGCAAGACGGTTCCGAAGCTCATTGATCTCATCAGCATTCCGGTTTAAGTCAGCCTGCGAGTACAATCAAGTGATAAGAAGTGAAAATCAGACAAGTCTCAAGCACACAAACAAGTTGTCTACTTGACACTTGGGGGCTAATGGACAGTTGAAGCAATAAACAGCAGCAATTCAAAGTCAAAAGTCTCAAGCACACAAACAAGTTGTCTACTTGACACTTGGGGGCTAATGGATAATTGCAGCATGAGACAAAATTCTTACAAGTATCAAATACATAACCAAGTTATCTACTTGATACTTGGGGGCTAATGTAAAATCAGTTGCTCATGTTATAAGTTCCAGTTCACCTTCAAAGCGTAGTTAAACCGGAACTTGGGGGCTGTTATGGGATAGAAGCATATCAAAAGCACAAAGTCAGAAGGAAAGGATTACCTCATATTTTTCCTTCATCAAATTAACCAAGCCCGCTTCGTAATCTCAGCTGCTGTGGAGCCGGTTCAAGTATCCAGAATATATTTCTTGGGCACTCATATCAGCAAGATTAGATAACTCAGTACTCCATTTACCCTTCTCCTTATATAGTTTCTCCGTTTTAGCCGTATGCTTGGCTAAAACGGTGGGCTCAGCCGGAGCAACAAAAGCAGTCCCAGTCACTACAACTTCTGGAGAAACAGGTGCAGTTGGTGGAGTTGCAATATGAACCGGATTGGGAGAGGCCGAATTGGCCTGAGGAGAGTTGGCTCGGGCAGGACTTGGCGCATTATGAACATCATCAGCAGTAGGGTTCTCGGGCATTGACATATAATCCGTAGGCGCAGGATCCTCAAGAGGAATTGTGGGCTCGCCTTCTGGTGGGACAGTTGAATCCGGGTTAGCTGCCGGGTCATCAGTGACAATCTCAGCAGTTGAGGGGTTGGCCTTTGGTTTTTTACTAGGCTTTGGCTTGCTGAAGGAAGTGGAAAAAACAAGTTAGAATTATAAAGACAAATGTAATCATAAACCGGATAAGTTAAAAGGACTTGCCCTGGGACGGTTTTCAGCGGGGGAAGTTGCGTGGCAGTCGATTCACCAGAAGAGGATAGTGGAGTTTCCTGATAATCAGGGTCAGACGGTTTAAGGGGTTTGCGGATAAGCCCGGCCTTGGGATGAAGGAGGGTCGGAGAAAGTATCACCTCAGTGCGGCGCTTCCGAGCCGGAGTTAGAGAAATCCCGGATGATTCCACTGCCAGGCCGCTATGGCGAGTGGTCCGGCGAAGAGCTTCATGTTGTTGTTTCTTCAAAAGAAAATTAGGATCCAGTTGAGCATAAGGGTGAGAAAATTGGTATTTCCGGACGGTCCGACGACTTTTTTGTGGAAGAGGTTCTGAATTGGAAGAAAGGATAGTTACCTCAACTTCGGCCGGGTTATCACCTTCAGCCAACTCCTGTGGAAAGTTATCATTAGATACAGATATGAGCACAAGCAAGCAAATTAAAGCCGGATTAATTCATACCTCGGAATCTGTATCATCATCCTCAACGTGAGAACTAGAGCCAACAACTGCTTTTCTTTTCTTGTTAGCAAAGGTCTTCCGGCGTGCTTGTTTGCCGGGTTTCTCCTGAGGTTTTCTCTTCCAGAAAGGATCCTCGGCCTATTCGAAGGAAGAAAAGATAATTGAAATAACAGTTTAAAAGAACGGATTATGAATGCATGACAAAGCAAAGCTTACCGCAGGCAGCTTGTTTTTCTTGTAATACGGGGCTAATCCGACTTTGCTGCAGTCTGCTAAGGAGACGTTGAGCATCTTCTTAGCCGATTCAATAACCTCCGATTCAGAAAGTTTATCCTTGGTAAACCATTGAGGGTCGTCCGGTTTACCAGAATACTGGCACATCAATTGCGATCGCCGACTCAAGGGAAGGATACTCCAAGAGAGCCAACAGCGCATAAAGTCGGTTCCAATTAAACCATTGGCCATAAAAGCTTTCAGTCTGGAAAGCTGAGTTGCAAACCGGGTCCGTTCGACGGAGCTGAGTCGTTGTGGCAGAGGATGATCCTCCGGAAGACGGTGCTCGCGATAACCCAGCAGTGGGTTCTCCCCTTCAGGAGAAGTATCAACACAGTAAAACCATGATTTGTTCCACTCCTTTGGGTGCGTATGGAGAGCGGCGTGGGGAAAGATAGCATCTCTCCTTTTCTGGATACTAACACCGCCGAGTTCCTGATGCGGTCTACTGGTGAATTCCGTACGCCGGTTCAAGTGAAAGAAATCCCGGAACAGATCAACAGACGGTTCTTCTTGCAGATACACCTCTGAAAACACTTGGAAGTCACAAATATTGGAGATAGAGTTTGGACCTATGTCCTGAGGATGGAGTTGAAAGGCGGCGAGTACATCCCGGAAAAACTTTGAACCCGGGGGTGTGAAGCCTCGAGTTATGTGATCAAAGAAAACAATAACCTCCCCTTCTCTGGGGGTAGGAGGGCATTCGTTTCCTGGAGCCCGCCACTTCAAAACGGATTGAGGGCCTAAAGTACCAATTTCAGAAATTTTGACCAAGTCTTCTTCCGTGATGATGGAAGGAACCCAGTCACAAGACACAAATTGTTTGGCCATAATGGCAGAAGAACGAGTGCTGAAAAGATAAAGTGCAAAAAACGGATTATGCGGGTACAACAGTATAAACCGGAAGATATCTACGAAGATTACGCAACGGTTTAAACAGGGGACTAATGATATGGTTAAACCGGCAATAACAGGAAGCTATGTCACTGCCGGTTCATGACAGCAAAAGAGGAACCGCTAAACCGTCACGTTCAAACTCAAATTTTTTACAGGAACAGGGCATGATAGTATAAACCGGGGTATTCCTAATAGATCTACAAAGGAGAAGAAACATGTTTTTACAGACAACTAAGGAAGAACAGATCTGAGCATGCAAGAAAAAGGAAAATAAATACAAGGACGAATGGGAAGAACTACAAGGATCTTATGCGGAGCAGATGAGTTTACATGATAAGTGTAGGTGAAAAGATCTAAAGCATATACTAGCAGAACAAAGGCAAAGATTTAAGAGCTAGATATAAAGATCAAAAACTTCGGGGAAACGGACATTCAAGATGAACAAGGCGAAGCTTTCGTTAAAGCTCTAATGGTGGAGGCACAGGGAAGAACCCTAGAGGATGCGGATCTACAATGAGGAGGAAAGACATACCTGGAACAGTGGAGATCGGCGACGGAGTTCTCTAGTCAAAATCAGGGCGATGCAGCAGCCGGCGCGGACTTGTTTTCGGCGGTCGACGGCGGCGGTTCGAAGCTCGGGCGTCAATGGCGTCTTGAAGCTCTGGCGACAGACGAGGAAGAAGATGCGAGAAGAGGATAATGAATGAGGACGGCGGTATTTATAAGGGAAGGACAGATATGAAGCGACAAGTGCGGGATTGGAGGGAGCAAAGATCGGATAAAGATCCCTTGACGCCTCGATTTTCGGGATAACAATTAAAACAAAGTCACAGTACAACTTGCAGCGTTAAATGCGGAGATGATGTCACGGTCAGACTCAATGATTCTCGAAGATGACGTCAGAGCCGGTTTACAAAAATGAGAAGACACAGAAGAAAATTATGCAAGACAAGGGAGATTAATATGAACAAGTTCAAATCATTCTGGGGCCTAATGTCAGGGATATGACTAGCAGGTATAAACCGGTTAGTGTAAACCGGCTTAATTATAATATGCTTAGTTGTAATATTTAGTAAAGGCTACGGCCCATGAGATCTTAGGGCCCATGTATAAAATTATGGTTTGTAAACCGCCTAGCGATGTAACTTGAGAGATAAGGAAGAAAGGACAGGGACCGAGGCGGACACGAGTATGAGCCGGCCTCGGGACTCTGTAAACCGGACCAGGCGTCACCTCTATATAAAGGGACGACCCGGCAACGGTTCAGGGAGAGGAAAGAATCAACCCATCGAGACTACAGGCAAGCGATCCGCTCCCTGTAAACCGACGCCCAAGCAATACCAAACCAACTAGACGTAGGCTTTTACCTTCATCGAAGGGGCCGAACTAGTATAAACTCTCTGTGTCCTTTGTGTGCTATGAACCCCTTCAAGCTAACCCGTGCGATGGTTCCATCATCAAGTCCGTTAAACCGGACATCTGCCGTGTTAATTCCACGACATCTTTGGCACGCCAGGTAGGGGGGGTCACTTGCGCGAACCCAAGAACGTGAGCAGATCGTCATCTTCATCACCAGCTTTTTCATCTTCAAATTCATCGACCATGGCGCCCAAGAAGAAGTCCGGTGCTGCAGCTCACCCATCCACTTCGAGAGCCTTGCTGCCCGCGGCCGCCAACGCCATGGGGAATGCAGGGACGCATGGGAATGTGGATGCTATGGGTGATGTGGGCGGCGTAGGTGCCGTTGTTACCACACCCCCCTGCGGCTGAAGCAAGAGCGGAGGGCACCGGAGAAGAACATCGTCAGTAGCATCCGAGCGGTGTCGTCCCGCGAGGTACGAGGAGAGAAATTATCCCTTCTGTACCTCCTCACCTAGCCGAAGGGCACAGCCTTGGCGGTGTTGCTCGCTCTAGGGTGAATCGCAACTCTCTGTCCGCACCCGTTGCGGGCGCGACTGTAGAGCATGCGCCACCCCCAGGACGAGCTAACCCAAACACTGTGCCCAACAGAGCCGCTAGCCCTCAAGCGCCTTCGCCTCATCCCCATGCCATCCAAGCGGCTTCCTCGTAGCAACAAGAGTACGACGCGGTCTCCATCGGCACCATCAGGAGTCGGGTGATGTTGCAGTCCACATCATCATCACCTATGCCAAGCACCGCCTCGGAGGCTATGGCGCAGGCACAACTGATGCTGAGATTTCCACTGACAGCCGATCAGATGGATGAGTGGTGAGCCACCATCCAAAGTCCGATTGGTTTCACCGAGAAGGGGGGATCACAGTGAGCTGGCCTGTCAAAGCCTCCCTAGGCGACGGCGATGGCCCGCGCTGCTGGCCATACTGAAGGGGCTACCCCCATGGTGCAGTACCTGCCACGGCAGCTAGCGCGTGGGCCACGCAACCAGGAGCCTGACAATATCTCGATGACATCGTTGAACCCTCGAGCGCATCAAGGCGAACATCGAGCCCGGAGGGCGGGCTGAGGGAGCGCGCGTGCGTCACCATCGAGCAACGCCGTGACGACCACTGCCAGCCCTCCGTGCGTGATGGACACAATGTCGATGAGCCTGCGCTCAACGAGGGCGGGTACCTGCCTTTCCATGGAGGGTGCCCCGCCATTACCCGTGAGCTGCGACAACTCCGTTGGCTATCCGCTCACACGTTCAAGCTAGAAATTCCAGACAAGTGTGATGGAATACTGAACCCGACAGAGCTCTTGAGCAACTATAACATCGCTATTCAAGCTGCCGGGGGAAGAGATGAGAAGGTATTCACCAACTACTTCCCTTTGGCGCTCAAGCTAAATGTGAGGTCTTGGCTGATGCATCTGCTGGAGAACTCCATTTTGACCTGGGCTGACCTGTGCCATGAGTTCGTTGGTGCCTTCATAGGCGGCCACCAAGAACCAGGGCGGCCCATCGATTTGCAGTTGCTCCCTTAGAAGGAAGGTGAGGCTCCGCGAAAGTACATGCAGAGGTTTAGCCCAGTACACAGAAATATTCCACACATTCACCCAGTAGCAGTGATATATAGCAGCGTTCCAGTCCAACGTGCGTAATCATCGGATACGTTCCAAGATGAACATTCGATTGCCCAAGACTGTGAAGGAGCTTTACACCTTGGTGGACAAGTGTGCTCGGGTGGAGGAGGGAAGGAAACTCCCTGAAGAAGAGAATGGCGTCGACATCGATTCAGAGGATGACGACGATGCTACTAGTCAGAAGAAGAAGAACAAGAAGCACATCAAGAAGCACAAGGAGAAGGCAGTGATGACAGTTGAGGATCTTGCGCGCCTAGTACCGGCAAGAAGGCTAAGGCTAAGGCCCCCGACAAGGAGGTTGCCGCGTGCAATGATTGCCAGGAAGCTGCAGCTGCTGAGAAGGCTGGGAAGAGTGATGGCCCATACTGCAAGATCCATCGGACCAAGGGCCACGATCTCTAGGAGTGTCATTAGGTTGAGCAGCTTGTCAAGAAGCAGATGGCTGAATACGAGAAGCGAGATAAGGAAAAAGGTCAGAATGGCGCTGGCGGAAAGGGCCGGGGCGGTGAAGCAACTCGCCCCGGCAAGGCTCTTAGGAACCAAGGGAAACCTGCCAGAGGCCGTGAGAAGGAGGATTGCAATGAAGGGAGTGATGGATGGGATGAAGAGGAAACAAGTGAGCGGGAGTTCCAGAAGACCACTGGCGCTCTGTGCGTTGATGGGGGTGCATCTTTGCACTCGTCTCACCGCCATCTTAAACAGTGGGCGCATGAGGTCAATGCCGTGGAGCTAGCAGCAGAATTTCAGAAACCGCTCAAGTGGTTTCGCACACCCATCATCTTTGACGAAGAGGACCACCCTGGCCGCACTACCGTGGTAGGGTGCTTGCTGTTGTTGGTCTCGCCAACAATCCGCAACCTCAAGGTCACGAAGATGTTATTTGACGACGGGGCTGGGTTAAATATGATCTCCCCAAAGGTCATCAGCAGACTCCAGATAGCATAGGAATATCTTGAGGTTACCGGCATGTTTCAAGGAGTTAATCTTGGCAGGATCCGTCCTAAGGGAAAGATCATGTTGCTGGTAATGTTTGGGGAGAATTGAACTACCAGACTGAGAAGGTTGTGTTCGACGTGGTCAACCTCCCCCTGCCATACAATGGAATCCTTGGACGCCCAACTCTGGCCAAATTCATGGCGGCATCCCACTATGCCTACAACACCCTGAAGATGCCGGGACCAATGGAGGTCTTTTCCATTCCATCAGACAAGAAGGACACAATCATTTGCATGGATAAGATGTACAATAATACAGTTACGAGAGAGGCTGCAAAGATCACCATTCCCTCCAAGGAGAGTAAGAAAAAGAATAGAGTTGTTAAGAGCCCCGCTGAGGAGCCTAGGAACCGCGCCTCTCCAGGACGCGCTACGCCTGTTGATGACTTGCCGGAGAGTTCCAATAGCAAGAGATACAAAGTTGCTGCACCTGCTGTGAAGAAGGTCCTGGCAGGGCTGGATGGCACTGATGATACTTTTACTATCAGTGCCACCCTTGATGACAAATAGGAAAGCACGCTCGTTGCCTTCCTGTGGGCGAATGTCGATGTGTTTGCCTGGCAACCATCTGACATCCCCGGTGTTCATAGGGAGGTAATCAAGCATGACCTTGCTGTCTACCCACATGCCCGGCCCGTCTAGCAGATGGTCCAGAAGCATGCTTTGGAGTGGCAGCAGTTCATTGCTGAGGAGATCGCGAAACTTGAGGCAGCTGGTTTGGTTAGAGGAGTGCTACATCCAACATGGTTAGCAAACCCCGTGGTCATACATAAGGCTAATGGAAAATGGAGACTATGCATAGATTTCACTTATCTGAACAAGGCCTTCCCGAAGGACCCATTTCCCTTGCCTGCATCGATCAGATCATGGACTCCACTTCAAGTTGTGACTTTCTCTCTTTCTTGGATGCGTATTTTGGGTACCATCAGCTTGTAATGTCCAAGGAGGACGAAGAGAAGACCTCATTCATCACCCCATGTGGCACATACTGCTTGGTGTGTATGCCTTTCGGGTTGAAGAGTGCGGGGCCTACTTTTGCAAGGGCCGTCCAGATTGTATTTGAGTCACACCTGCACATGAACATTGAAGCCTATATGGATGATATTTTGGTCAAGACCAAGGATAGATCAACCCTCATCCATGATTTAGAAGAGACATTTGTCAATCTGTGCAAGATCAACTTGAAGCTGAATCGGAGAAGTGCGTGCTTGGCATTCCCTTCGGCAAGCTACTTGGTTTCTTTGTGTCCCACCACGGAATAGAGGCCAACCCTGATAAGATCAAGTCTATCGAGCAGCTTCAGGCACCCAAGTCAGTTAAGGATGTCAGGCGTTTGACAGGGTGGGTTGTCGCGCTTAGGAGATTCATCTCCAAGTGTGCCGAGCGTGCCTTGCAAGTTCTTCAAGATCTTGAAGCAGGCAGGACCTGTGAAGTGGACCCCAGAAGTAGATATGGCAATACAAGATTTGAAGACCTACTTGTCCTCTGTGCCTATCTTGGTTGCTCCCAAACCACAAGAGCCGTTGCTGCTAACCTTAGCGGCAACTAATCAAGTGGTTAGTGCAGTATTGGTAGCGCAGCGGAAAGTAGAGGAAGCAACAACCTCAGCTAGTGTCCCTTCCAGAGAAGAGAATGAGGATAGCTCGGCAGGGCCAGATATGGGTCAGGAAAAAGAGGAGCACGGCAGCAGAGACAACCCCAAGGACATGGCAAGGAAGAAAGTGGTGCAGCGCCTAGTATACTTCGTCAGCTCCCTGTTGTAGGGTGCTAGATCCTGGTACTCTAGCGTGCAAAAATTGATTTTTGGCCTAGTCATGGCCTCAAGGAAACTGCACCACTACTTCCAAGCCCATGGGATCACGGTTGTCACATGCTTCCCATTGCAAAGGATACCCTGGAACCCAGAGGCTACTGGCAGGATTGTGGAGTGGGCATTGGAGTTATCCAGATTTGGCCTGAAGTTTGAAAGTACATCAATGATTCAGAGAAGGGCATTGACAATGTTTATTAATGAATGGGTGCAAACCCCTGATGAGGAAGTACTAGAAACAATTGTTCCCGGTAAGGAATCCCCCCAAGAATGGATCATGTATTTCGATGGCGCCTTTTCCCTATAAGGTGCAGGGCTGGCGTGCTTCTCGTCGCCCCCACTATGGAGCACTGGAAGTACATTGTCCATATGCATTTTCCCTGGGAGGAGGCGACCAACAATACAACAGAGTATGAGGGCTCCTTGTCGGGCTCCAGATTTCCATAGAATTGGGAATCAAGAAGTTGATCATGAGAGGAGATTCATAGCTTGTGGTGAGACAAGTCAACAAGGATTACCAAAGCGCATTGATGGAGACATACGTCGAGGAAGTGAGAAGATTGGAGGAACACTTTGATGGATTGCAAACAAAGCACGTACCCTGTGCGGAAAACAACTTTGCTGATCACCCGTCAAAGTGTGTGTAGGTGTCAAAACCGGTAGATCTCGGGTAGGGGGCCAAGCTGTGAGTCTAAGGATCGATGGTAACTAGGGACAGTAGGGACACAATGTTTAGCCAGGTTCGGGCCCTCTTAAATGAGTAAAACCTACTACTCCTACTTGATTTGTTCTTGATAAATATAGGGGTTACAGGAGCTGATCTACCTTGAGATCATAATAGCTAAACCCTAGCCGTCTAGCCTATGATTCTTCTGATAGCCCCTACGAACTAAACCAGATGGTTTATATACACACTGAAGGGGCCTAGGGTTGTACATAATTGACTTGTAGAGGAAGGAAAAATTACACCTGGACATCAAACTTGCCATTCTACACACATAGGAGTCCTACCCAAACACAGGGAAGGGTCTTCTGCTTTGTCTTCTCGGCCCATCAATCCGGACCATACCGAGTAGTTCAGACACCCGAGGACCCCTAAATCCAGGACTCCCTCAGTAGCCCCCGAACTTGCCTTCAATGACGATGTAGTATCCGACTTCATGTCTTCGGCTTTGCAAGGCAGGTTCTTTATTATACTTCGGAGTGACGACAGTCCGCTCTTGACCTTTATACCCTGCCTTGGTGATTCCTTCCCGTCGCCGCATCGAGTTCCACGCATCAGGCAAATGCGAACATTCCATGTACTTTTCACAAATAAACCCCTTACCATGCAAGGGTGGCGTCTATTTAAGGACATCAGATCCCAGATGCCCTTCCACGTCGCGCAAAGATCATCAGAGAAAACCATGAAAAACCCCAAAGCATGGCAAACGCCCCTAGCTCTTCCTTGCGCCCCCATGGCCCTCAAGCGGGTGATTGGGGAAGCTGCTCGGTGCCTCACCTCTAGCTGAATCGATGTACGATGGAGGGTATCTTCCTCCCATGGATCTAGTCTTCGTGTGGGCTCTATTAGCGTCAATCGGCAACGAGGCGCTATTAGAAAATTTCCCCAACCCCAGTAAGGAGGAGAGGGTGTGCTTCATTTTGTTTCTTTTGAGGGGTTTAGGCTTTCCAATCCATCCCTTCCTCATAGCTCTATTGGAATTTTATGGGCTCCAACTGCACAACCTCACACCAGGTTCTATCCTGCATATTTTGGGTTTTGTTGCTCTCTGCGAGCTATTCTTAGGTTGCCAGGCTCATTTCGATCTATGGAGAAAGTTCTTTTGCCTCGTCCCTCGTTCCCAAAAGGGTTCCATATTTGATATGGGCAGCGCCGAAGTATGGCGCATAGCCAGAACAGGTTACCTTGCCGGCACTCCCAAGAAGGATCCCGAGGAGTGGACTTCGAAATGGTTTTATATTGAAGACGTTCCCTTTCCGGACCCAGTTCGGCACGGACTTCCCAAAGTCTCCAGCGCTCCTCTGAAGAAACGCTTCAATTGGCGCCCCCGGAGCCCCAAGCAAGGAGAAAGTGAGGAAGTTAAGAGGCTAGTCAACAAGGTCAGGGTACTTGCCCATTCTAAACTCTCGATAATCGAAGACATGGCCATCGCAATAAATCGATGCATCCAACTCCTTCAATCCAGGGGATTCTCTCTATGGCATTACAATGGGACGGATGATGCGTCTCGTTACAAGCGCGAGGGTCCGGACACCCCGACCGCCTTGGCCACCATTCCAGTGGATCTTTATAAGGGGGAGAAAGAAGAGTTTGCCTGTTTAAATTGTAGGGAAGGTTTTTCCATGTATAACCCTATCGACTGGGTAAGCTTTTTGATTATCATCATTATCCAATCCTCTTTACTGAGATGTGCTAATCGAATTATTCCGGTCATTTTAGAACAGACATGGAGGAAGGTGGTCGACAAGATTCATTGTCCCGCTCCACAGCCAGAGGACCATGCTCGCGATGAAGATCCCGAATTCAATGAGGATCCGGATATATTTATAGAGCTTATTGATGGAGTCTTTTATCAAGCGAGCCTTGATGGATCGAAAGTGGCTATTATGGCCGATTATCCCGGCCTTCTCCCTTCCTTCGATGTAAGTACCCAGAAGACATCCTCACAAAAGGAGCCCTCCCCTTGCGCCTCACCCACTGCACTGACTCGTTCTCAAAAGGGTCGGCGCTTGGCACGCCGCACTGCATCGATGATGGCTTCTAATGAGACAACGCCTACACAGGGCGAGCCTTTAAAGAGAAAAGAAATGGGGAGCGCTATTGAGCCCCCTCCTTCATCAAAGAGGTATAATCCTTGATATGTGCATAGGCATAAGACCATACTGTTACACTTCACCTCCTGTCTTATTTCAGAAGAAGCATACGATGAACCGCGTCCGAATACCAAGTCGGCCAATCACCATCTAATCCTGCCCTGGACTCATCAACAAGGACGAGAGACAATACAGATGAGGTGCCGAATTATCCACCTGATGAGGATTCAGACGATGTATCTGTCACAAATTCCGAAATGGAGAGCACGATGAACCATCGGCGACGAAAAGAGGCCATGCATGCTCCACTTTTACCGAGTAGGAATTCAATGCCCTCAGCTTCATGGATGCATATATCCGAGCTAACCGAGATGGACTTGTGGGAGTCACTCACCTATTTTCATAGGATATGCAGGTAAGAGTTTGTGTAAATTTAAGAGGTATATGCCAGTAGCCCCCAAGACTTGAAGCGGTTAGTTTAACTGATTTAAGGACCATTATGACCACAGGTTCTCAAAGAGAAGAATAACATGCTATCCCAGGAGCTTGAAGCAAGCCGGGCAAAGATGAATGCCGCCACCATAGAGCTAGATGAAATGAAGAAATCCATGAGGGGAGCTCATGGTAAGGAAAAATAGTATCCAAAAAATATGATCTGCTGCAATGATGTTTTAAGCATACATTGTTGTATTTTAGCAGCGAATTCTTTAAGTCAACTGGAAGAGAGCTTGACGGCTGCCAAGAAAGCCTTGGAATATGCCGAGAAGCAAGAAGCAGCCGGTCGCCGCATACTATCATGGGCCATTGACCAAAAGAACAAGCTAGAAGAAGTGAAGGATAAGCAAGCCGAAGAGATAGAGAGCTTAAAGGCTCAATTTTAGGATGCACTGAAGGATAATAAAAAATTGAAAGGTGGCATATTCGATACGACCTTTAAACCATCCAGGGAAATCATATTGTCTGGTAGTTCAGAGTATTATAATGTTGTTCCTGCAGGTCTGTTAACCGGGCATCCTGAAGAAGAGGTATACGGATTCCGAGGCAACGTGCTAAAAGAGTTTTCCATAGTGTATGAGCGGGCCCGGAAAGCCATGAATAGTAGGGTCAAACCCTTATGGCCATCCGATGCCCCTCCAGAAAGTATGGAGGGTTTGGCAAACCTGTTCACACGTGCCTGGCGCCGCTTTGAGCTATGGAAGGCGCCAGCATGCCGGGAAGGTGCACGAGAGGTATGGGCCATGGTGAAAACATGTTATACCAGGCTTGAGCCAAATCATATGGCCCGAGTGGGACCTCGGGGACCGGACGGGCAGGATATTCCCGTGAGCTTGGTATATGACCAAGTGATGATAGCTGCGAAATATTCGCAAGAAGACTGTAGCTTAGATATTCTTATGTTTGGCATAGATAAAGATTAGGCATTTGATTCAATGTATCTATGTACTTAATCATCAAACTTAGCTCTGACCGAACATGACAAGATTTGTCATGGCAGGCCTTTGGCTTCAACCTCTGAACCAAAAGGTTGGAGTGTTTTTGGATACCATGTTTGAATGTAATAAACACTCATTATTTTCGGAAACCAAGCAATCCAGTTAGAGCAAACAAAATTTGTTTAGGGAGTTATGTTATATTACTATTTAACGTAAGAAACATCTTCGAGGGAAAATATTTCTGTTAAAGGTTCCTTTCCTTGGTTCGGCGTGCTTGATTATGCATGCGTAAGCTTTTTGATCCAAAATATGGAATTACGGGCAGCCTATCCCTTAGAATTATGTAAACGTAGATATTTTGTCGTTCCTTGCTGACCAATCATTCCCTTAAGTACGCTATCTTTCAGCTTCACCCATCTGAGGTACAGATCCGGATTACCCGGTTGTAACAATCGCAGAGGTGCTCCCTCTTGGGTATCGGGAATGTAGGGTATAAAAAAAGGAGCGAGGCAACCCAGCTTGGCAAAAACTTAAGTCATAGAGGTGCATATAATGGCCAAAAAAGGAAACAAGCAACATCAACGAATGTATGGAATAAGCTTTATTAGTATGCTCCGTCAAAGAAGCCCCCAGTTATCGTGGGGTATGTACATTTAAAGATGTGTACCCCTCAAAGTTCGGTAGATCTGAATAAATCCTGGGACATTAAAGGAAAAATAAAAAAGAAGAGAGGAAAAAGGAACCTAGTCAAAATAAAATAAAAGGTGCTACCGAACTATCCGTAGAATCATCGTAGTCGAGGAGCGTTCCATGGATTCAGCTCAAGGCAATTATCCGATGCAGTGCGAAGGCGATAGGCTCCTCCTGTGAGAACTTCATCTATGATGAAGGGGCCCTCCCATCGTGGTTTGGGCTTATCCTTTTTCTTCTCTGGGAGACATAAGACAAGATCGCCAATGTTGTATGTTTTAGCCCGCACTTCTCTGCTTTGGTATCGCCTGGCCTGTTGTTGATAAGATGCGGAATGAGCTTGCAAGATATCGCACTCCTCTTCAAGGCCGTCCAAGTCATCCTGCCGATCGAGCTCAGCTTCTCGCTCCTAGTACATGCACACTCAAGGTGAGTCATGAATAATGTCGCAGGGCAATACAGCTTCTGCGTCGTATACCATAAAGAAAGGTGTGTATCCGGTTGTTCGGTTAGGTGTGGTCCGCAGCCCACAGAGCACGGAATCGAGTTCCTCAACCCAGTGTTTATCTGACTCCCGTAGGGAGTGCACTAGTCGGGGTTTAATGCCACTCATTATTAGGCCTTTGGCCCGTTCGACTTGACCTTTTTTTGAGGGTGGTAGACGGATGCATAGTCAAGCTTAATGCCCAACCTAGCACACCAGCTTTTCACCTCATCGGCCATAAAATTGGAGCCATTATCAGTGATGATGTTGTGCGGGACACCGTAGCGGTGTACCACGCCGGATATAAAATCAATCACTAGTCTTTCTTCAGCCGTTTTTACTGGTTTGGCCTCTATCCACTTAGTGAATTTATCGACCCTAACCAATAAATATCTCTTTTTGTGGCTTCCCCCTTTAAGGGGTCTGACCATATCCAGCCCCCAGTCTGCGAAAGGCCAAGTGATGGGGATTGTTCTCAGGGCAGTGCGAGGCATATGACTTTGATTGGCGAAAACCAACAAGCAATCTAATCATCCTAAAGGCAAATCTTGGCACATTATTTTCATAATACAATGGATTTGTACAAGGGGATAATTATTTTGTGAGAAACTTCCATGAAAAATTCTACATTGTTTCCATGAGCATGAACACAAGTGTTCAAGGCCGACCGTCACTTCTCCAATGCATAACCTTCCAATCGTTTCTCTTTTTGAAAAAATAGGTTCCCCTCTTTATTTTGTTGTTTTTAAAATATAAAATCACTCAACAGAAATAAATGACTCTCTAAAACTTCTGGGTTGTCTCCCTGGCAGCGCTTTCTTTAAAGCCATTAAGCTAGGCATATAGTTCTCAAGTAATGGATCCACCCGGATCCCAAGGTATATCAAAGCCAATTTTAATTAACTATGATTTGTGATTTAGTAGTGAGCACAAAGTAACATATATCATGCAATAATGAAGTCTAGCTCTCTTCTTATGCATTGGCATGTCATAAAAGAACAATTCATGCACACATAGTAAAGGCCGATACATAGCATAAACAGTTTCTTGCAATTTTATCGTATTGGAAACATAGAGAGGAGAAGATGCAGTTCCTCTCTCATAATAATTGCAAGTAGGAGCACCAAGCACATGCATATTATATTTATGAAAATCATTATGTGGAGTAGTAGAACACAACCCATCAATATAAGCCTTAATAAGCGCAAACTTCTCTGGTATAGTGTACTTGGGAGAATTCAAAAAGATAATAGGACTATCATGCGTGGGTGCAATAGCAACAATTTTGTGTTTAACAGAAGGAACTATAGCAAGTTCATCTCCATAAGCATAATTCATATTGGCATCTTGGCCACAAGCATAACAAGCTTCAAGTTCATAAAAAAGGGATATTTCAAACGAATTCAAAGGGATCATAGCAATCATCATAGCATTCATCCTTCGGTAAGCACGAAGGAAAATTAAACAATGTATGGGATAAAGAGTTACTCTAATTAGAAGGTGGGCACAGGTGATCAATCCGCTCTTCCTCCTTTTGTTCTTCGCTGTCCTCCTCATCTTTTTCATCTAATGAGCTCACAGGGTCATCAATTCCTTCTTCCATAGTTTCCTGCAAAATATTAGTCTCTTGTTGGATAGTAGAGACCTTCTCAATAAATGCATCAATATCGGCATTGCATTTATAATTCAAACAGAAATATTTAAGTATATCAAGATTTTCAGATCTGTAAACGACATCATCATAATTTTCATACCTCTTCAAACAAACAATTAATTTCACAAGCACCCTTAAAAGCAACAAATTCTTCTATTTGTTCCACATCGTAGTAATCATATATACCATTAGCATAAGAAGCCAAGGTTTTATTATCATTAAATTTACATGAAAAGGGAAGGTGTGGAGCATTCATCCTAAAGCAACAAGTATAGTTATATCTCAAGCAAAGCTCTCGAGCATACCAATGCAACATATGAATTTGATCCCATAACAGTTTCCATTTTTGCGTCAAGCGATAATCCCTAAAGTATTCATGTTGATCCAACGTTACTCCCATTATATAGTTGAATGGGGTTCTCTCGGGATTATCAAAGTAGTACGTACAGTAGTATGCGTCGGCGCTATACAAACGCTTTTTAACCCCTTTCCGCGACGGCATTTGGAACCGTCTCCTAGTGAGTGTGGGAAATAGGGGGGGGGGTCCTTCCCACACAACCCATAAATCGTCGGGGATAGGCCCTCCCGGGACACCAAATGAGCTCGTGTGCGATCGGGCAAGGGATCGAAACCCAATCATTTCCGTAGGTATGTAGTACATCCCACACGGTGAATCCCAGAAAAAATTTCCGTAGGTATGTACATCCCACGCAGTGAATCCCAAAAAAACATTTCCGTAGGTATGTATATTACACACAGTCAATCCAAGGAATACATTTCCGTTCGTATGTACATCCCACACAGTCAATCTAGGGAAAACATTTCCGTTCGTATGTACATCCCACACCGTTTTATGTATATGCTCGTGTGTGAAAGGTGTAACTATCACACACGCTCTGCCTTGCTTAGCTGTTTGCTTTTCTGAACTACATCACACACGATTTGGTGTAGGAAACTATGTAGCATTGGGCCATCCATCACAAGCACTTTTACTGCCAGAACCGTTTGCAAAGTTCCATGACCGTCTGTTCTCTTTTTTATTTTTGCCTGTAATTTATTATTCAATTTGGAAATTTTGAAATATGAAACGTGCAATTCAAATTCTCAGAACAATGGTTCAGCAACGAATCCATAAATAAAATTGCCAGTACAATATGTTCGGTAATTACATGATTAGGCAACAATTAACTATGATGAACCACAATATTTATAGGCGGTAAAGGTGAAGAGACAACTGTAAATCATTTTGACTGCCGATGGTGCTGAAGAAGCGAAGTGCCCATAATGTGTCTTCTTGCATGCCATAGGCACGAACCACTTTTGTCCAACCCCTTATGACGATCGCCCGCCCATCCTTCACAGCCTTCAGGAAGACTTCTAGAGCTTTATCATGGTAGCATGAATTATATACTTTAACCTTAGTTGCCTCCACTCCGGTCAAGTAGTTTGCAAGGTAATCATCAGTAAATAGCTTCGGAAACCACTGAAAAGAGAAAAATATCAGATACTGAGGTCTAATAGAGTAACTTGTTGTGGGCAGGGGAAAAGGCAGCACATTACTTACCATCCTAAAGTTCAGTGTTCTCTTCGACTAAGTGCAAATAAAGAGCTTAATTCCAATCACCCGTTTGTTTGGCCTAACAATCTTTCTTAGTTTCCTCACTTGACACTTGCTCATGAATATCTCATTGCTCCATACGCAAAAGGGATCGAAGCATGGATCAGTACCACTCATATATGCACCTACAAGCAACTAGTAAATGTTATAAGCTAAACTAAGATTGCATAAATGATGTAAAATACAACTACCTATGTTCCTAAGTACAAGTATTTTTTGAGATTTCAATATGAAATACATATGTATGTATATAGAATTATAGATATAGTTTAGATTAGAATCTAGATTCACTCATTTTGCTCCTTATGTAGTCTATATTGGAATCTCTAAAAATACTTATATTTAGGAATAGATGGTGTATAAGACATGGGCTGCAGCTAACCTCGATGACAAACAACAACATCGTCCATTATAGCCTTGTGTAAGTACATGGAAAGCCAATGTTAACTACAACAGGGTTAACATCCACTAAAAATAGCAAATGGTAATAAAACGACAACATCTGTAGTGATATCTTCATTGCGAAAGAGTAGCACGGTAGCAAAGGGACGGATTAAAAAATGGATACAACTATTAATTGCAACAGTCTTAACAACATCCTAATTCACATTTTGTAAGTTTGTATCCATTGAAATACAACTCTTTAAAAATGGATACAACTGTTAATTGCAACAGGCTTAATGGCCATTGAAACCGGTACTGATAAAAATGCAATTGGCAGAGTTAAACATCACACGGGAGGCGCTGCCAGAGCAGATAATGGCCTAGTTGTCTATAAAAAGTTAGTGAAATAGCTAAAATGTATTAGGCATGTTTACAACAACATGCTTAATAAATAGACCGTACAAAACATAGCCATTAATTGCAACTGGTATTGGTAAGATTGAGCTGGTGAGTACATACTTGGTAAGTCCTGAAAGGTAGTTGTTGGGGAACTTCATCCTGGCCAGAGCCCGCCCAAAGTCAGCGGCGGCAGAGGCGAGCTATTCCTCTGGGTCGAAGCATCGATCAGTTCCACTGACATGTGTACCTACAGGCAACCAGTAAATGGTAGAAGTTAAACTGCAATTGCACAAATGATGTGAAATAATGTAAGACATGGGATGAAACTAACCTCAATGGCAGACAACAGCATCGGTCGTTATGACCCAATGTAAGTACATGGATAGTCATGTTAAGTACAACAAGGTTAGCATCCACTAAAAATAGCAAATGGGCAACAACTCTAGTGATATCCTGAGTCATGTATTGTAAGTTTGTTGCTGGTATTGGTGGACTTGAGCTGGACACGGTAATATTTGAACATCACACAGTGTGCAGTAATGAAATAAACAAGGAACGAAAATTCTTAATACATCAACTGTACAAATCATAGCCATTGCAAGTGGTATTGGTAACATTTAGCTAGTCAAATCTTACCTGTTAAGTCCTGGGGCTAGTCACTGGGGGACTTCATCTGGGCCTGAGGCTGCACCATGTCGGCGGCAGCGGCAGAGGCGAGGTGTTCCTCTGGGTCAACACACACAACTACCATCGCGCCATGGACGACCATCAGCTCCTAGCGGTGGGGATTTGCAGGCATGAGGATGTTTCGCAGGCGCCATTTAAGCAATCAGGCCGAGGTTGTGATAGAGTTCGGTGGGTTACCTGAGTGGATACGAACAGAACGTAGATGTGGTTGAAGCTGTGGTTGCGGCGACGGCGGTTTGAGATGCCGGTAGGGGGAGGCGCGAGGGGGGGGGCTGAGGGTGAGGATGTGGTTGGAGGAATAAATTCCAAAATCGCACGCCTAATGAAAATTTCGCTGCAAAACTTGAAACTTGGGCGGGGGAAACAGACAACGCAGATGAAGCGCGTAAAATACTCATGTGCGAGTAAAAATAATGTTGGCAGATCCAGTCTCCAAAAAATGTACACTTGTACTTGATTTTTTTCGGTCAATGGTATGCCTGGTTATTAGGAAACATCGCACAGGTAACTGACTTATGCAAGAACTCAACGAAAAACAACCACATAAATTTGGGTTCCCTTTCAATTTTGCTCGTTCATTATCGCACACGGTTCATCTCCGTCGCTTCCGGAAACAGTGTGCGATGAGCCTATTGTGTGTTGCGTTATGATTGGCCGGAACCCCAGCCACATGGATCGCGCGTGTATACCATAGGATGCGCCGCGATCGAACGGCAATCCACGTCCCTCACACCACACCCATGCACCTATAGTTGGATTGGATTTATATGCGCTAAATGCCTAGAAAATGCACATAATCCCTTATATATGGTAAATGAGGCCGGAAAAATGCCAAATTTGTACACGGTGATTTGCAGGGTGTATGTTCGTCGTATAAAAAAACTCCAGGGCAAAGAACGAAGAAAATTTGGATTCCCCTTCAATCTTGGGGATTTCCCTCCCGAAAGCATGGAACTTCCTCGGTGATGGTTCAATTTATGAAGGGCGTGCATGACGACATATGCCAAACCTTCTCTAATTTTTACCAGTGGATGGTGAGGTCATACCATGGCACCTTGCCAGACGTCATGTTTTTCAAGCATTTATTTCATTTTTCTATAGTTGAAAACCCAATGAACTAACATTTGTGGTTGACTATTGCCCCACATTTCATCAAAATATATGTCCCTTCCTTGTAAAAGGCATGATAATTTACTAAATGGCACGAGCATGGTTTTCCAGGCCGTTCTTGTGCACCCTTTCATGCACCGATTGTTTGAACTTGAATTATGTGCATTAATGCCTAGGAAATTCACATAATCCCCTAAATATGGCAAATGAACCCGGAAAAGTGCCTACTTTGAACACCGCGATTTGCATGTTGTATGTTCATCATAGAAAAACTTGTGGACAAAGGACAAAGGAAATTTGGACCCCCCCCCCTTCAATCTTGGTGATTTCCCACTCGAAACCATGAAACTTCCTCGGTGATGGTTCCATTTATGAAAGGAGTGCATCACGACATAAGGAAAACATTCTCCAATTTTTACTAGGGCATGGTGAGGCCATACCATGGCACCACACTAGGCGTCATGTTTTCCAACCATGTGTTTCATTTTTTGTATAGTTGTTAACCCAGTAAATGACGCATTTATGGTTGACTATTCCCACACATTTCCTTGAAATATCTGCCCATTCCTTGTAAAAGGCATGAGAATGTACTAAATAACACGAGCATGGTTTTTCCAGACCGTTCTTGTGCACCTTTTCATGCACCGATTGTTCGAATTTGAATTATGTCAATTAATGCCTAGAAAATGCACATAATCCCATAAATATGGTAAATGAGCCCGGATAAATGTCAAATTTGTACACGTTGCATTTGAGGCGGTGTCTTGATCATTGGAAAAAAATGAAAGACAAACTAGGACAGAAATTTGGATTTCCCTTCAATCTTGGGGATTTCCCTCTTGAAAGCATGGAACTTCCTCGGTGATGGTTCGATTTATGAAGGGCGTGCATGAAGATATAAGCCAAACCTTCTCTAATTTTTACCAGGGCAGGGTGAGGCCATACCATGCCACCACGCCAGGCGTCATGTTTTCCAAGCATTTATTTCATTTTTTCTATAGTTGAAACCCAATAAACAAACGTTTGTGGTTGACTACTGCCACACATTTCCTTGAAATATCTGCCCATTCCTTGTAAAAGGCATGACAATGTACTAAATAAGACGAGCATGGTTTTCCAGACCGTTCTTGTGCACCTTTGCATGCACCGATTGTTTGAATTTGAATTATGCCCATTAATGCCTGGAAAATGCACATAATCCCATAAATATGGTAAATGAGCCCGGAAAAATGTAAAATTTGAACACGTTGCATTTGAGGCGGTGTGTTGATCGTTGGAAAAAAAACTGAATGACAAACTAGGATGGAAATTTGGATTCCCCTTCTATCTTGGGGATTTCCCTCTCGAAAGCATGGAACTTCCTCGGTGATGGTTCGATTTATGAAGGGCATGCATGACGACATAAGCCAAACCTTCTCTAATTTTTACCAATGCATGGTGAGGTCATACCATGGCAGCAAGCCATGTGTCATGCTTTCCAAGCATTTATTTCATTTTTTCTATAGTTGAAAACGCAACAAACAAACATTGTGGTTGACTATTGCCACACATTTCATCGAAATATCTGTCCCTTACTTGTAAAAGGCATGAGAATTTACTAAATGGCACGAGCAGGGTTTTCTAGTCCATTCTTGTGCACCCTTTCATGCACCGACTATTTGAACTTGAATTATGAGCATTAATGCCTAGGAAATGCGTATAATCCCCTAAATATGGCAAATGAACCCGGAAAAGTGCCAAATTTGAACACGGTGATTTGCAAGTTGCATTTTCATCGTAGAAAAAAACTTGTGGACAAAGGACAAAGGAAATTTGGATCCCCCTTCAATTTGGTGATTTCCCCCTTGAAACCATGAAACTTCCTCGGTGATGGTTCGATTTATGAAAGGAGTGCATCACGACATAAGGAAAACATTCTCCAATTTTTACTAGGGCATGGTGAGGCCATACCATGGCACCACGCCAGGCGTCATGTTTTCCAACCATGTGTTTCATTTTTTGTATAATTGTTAACCCAGTAAACGACGCGTTTATGGTTGACTATTGCCTCACATTTCCTTGAAATATCTGCCCATTCCTTCTAAAAGTCATGAGAATGTACTAAATAACACGAGCATGGTTTTCGAGACCGTTCTTGTGCACCTTTTCATGCACCGATTGTTCGAATTTGAATTATGTCCATTAATGCCTTGAATATGCACATAATCCCATAAATATGGTAAATGAGCCCGGAAAAATGTCAAAATTGAACACGTTGCATTTGAGGCGATGTGTTGATTGTTGGAAAAAACTGAATTACAAACTTGGACCGAAATTTGGATTCCCCTTCAATCTTGGGCATTTCCCTCTCGAAAGCATGGAACTTCCTCGATGTTGGTTCGATTTATGAAGGGCGTGCATGACGACATAAGCCAAACCTTCTCAAAAAATTTACCAAGACATGGTGAGGTCTTACCATGGAACCATGCCAGGCGTCATGTTTTTAAGCATTTATTTCATAATTTCTATAGTTGAAAACCCAACAAACAAACATTTGACCGCCGGTAAAACATTAAGCAGTCGTTCTCACCGGGAAGCGAGACAGCCTTTGACCGCCGCCAGCCTCGCTCCCGCTAGTCATTATTAATGGCGCGCCCGAGCGACCACACCCCTCCCATCCTCGCCACACACACAATCCTCTCTCTCCGCTCGCATCCTCGACGCCGCTCTCAGTCCTCAAAGCCGTAAGTGTACGAGGATGCCGCTGAAGTGCCCCATCGAGGAAGTGGCGATGTCGGGGTTGCTGAAGCACCGAAGCATGGCGTGAATATAGAGACAGAGGTTTCCATCGCTGCCGATGAGGTGGATAATGAATCTGCCAACAAGCAGAAGTGGGTCGAGCAAAAACTGCAGTCAACTCCAACAAGCCTAGACTTCATTAGCAATCTCCCCGATGATATGTTGAAAGTCATCATATCCCTCCTCCCAATCAAATATGGGGTGAGGACAACCACCCTTTCCGGGCGGTGGTGCCCCCTATGGCTCCTCACCCATGTCGACCTTCTCAACGCCCACGGGCTCTGCCATGGCTATCACAAAAGCTTGGATGCGTTCTCCCAGATCCTCGGCAGTCACCATGGCCCAATCAGAGGCCTTATCACAGGCAAGTTCCGTTCCAATGGCAAGGACCGAGCCAAGCTTGACGAGTGGTTCCAATTCCCCGCCATAGATCAGCTCGAGGAGCTCGGTTTTCATGATGGGCATATGCGCTTGCTGCCAATGTCCGCGCTCTGCTTCGCGCCCATGCCGCGCCTCGCCAAGTTCATGAACTGCCATTTTCCCCCACTTAAAGACACAACCGCTCTTTTTCTACCATGACTCAAGCACCTCGAGCTCGTTGCCGTCTGCATCCCAAAGGATGACATGGAGTGCCTGCTCCACAGTTGTACTGCACTTGATTTCCTTCGTCTTCAGGCAATGAATTGGCCGAGTACCTTCCACATCACCTCTAGGACTCTCCGAACTATTTATGTGTGTTGCTGGTGCTGCAATGAGATATCACAAAAGGTGGACCACAATATTGTCATTGAGGACACACCTTCACTTGAGAAATTACTTGTAGTTGATCAACAAGGTCCAACAAGAATCAATGTCATTTCTGCGCCGAAATTGACAGCGGCGGGCTACTCGTCTGTCACATACTACTACTTTCAGGTACAACAGTCGCCTTATACCTCTCCTTGTTGATATCAACATTATTTCTAGTTTTGAAGGTGTATGTTCGTCTGTCATCCAGCACAGCTTCACCCAAATTCTAGGTACAGTGAAGGTCTTGGCACTAGAATCTGTCGGCCCCAACCTAGACCAAGTTGTCAGTTGCCTGAGATGCTTTCCGTGCCCGAAGAAGCTGTATATTGAGGTGATGTTCCTTTCCTGTTAAATATTAACCATATGGGAGTTCAATTTTTCGCACCTTATCCGAAGTTTACAATGACAATGTACTATGATTTCTGAAGCAATTTTGGAGGATTTCAGGACATACACCCCACCCCATATTGGTTGCTTGATTAATATGGTTACAATCCATAAGCATTTCATTGGATTCATCTGTACTAGTTTTCCTAGAGAATTTTTCATCCAATACATCCTCTTGTGCAGAAGGCTACATTTTATAGATTGTAATCAAATGCCCATGTTAATCATGTCAGATCGAAGATGGCACGTAGGTGCATTTTACAAATCCTGCAAACCAAATAGGCGTGTAGTACTGTTCAAAACTGCATGTAGGCACTAACATGTTCTCTTCTTTTGCAGATAATAATAGGCCCGGAGGTGGATAATGTTTATAACGACAATCAATCGAACGCCTGGATCTGCATCTCTCAAATATTACTTTGAACTCCTACCGAGGGACCTTACTGGAGATTACACTCGCCAGGTTCTTTCTTGCCAGAGCAAGGGTGCTGAGGGTACTGAGGTTGAACACACATTTAATTAGGAAAGATGAATGGTATGCTGATCAGAGCCGGCAGGTAATGCAGAATGGAAGAGGCTCCCAAAAAGCTAAACTTCGCATTGGAAGAGCATATGATAGAGTAATTGGAAGTCATTGTGTCAAACTAACATATGACTTGTCAGCGGCTGATCCCTTTGCAGAAATGATGAGGTTTGCAATGTTTGAATTTGGGTATTGTAATATTTGAATTTGAACCTTGCAATATTTATGGTATTTGTTATATAACGCAATTTGATGTTTAATTTGGTATTGCAATCATGTCATGTTACAAATATATATACAGCCGGTCTATTCTCATAACACTTCCGAACTGCAATCATGTCATGTTACAAATATATATATATATATATATATATATATATATATATATATATATATATATATATATATATATATATATATATATATATATATATATATATATATATATATATATAGCCGGTCTATTCTCATAACACTTCCGAACTGCATTGCAAAATTGCATTGGAGAGCTAAACGCACCGCACCACAGAGACCAGCGAACTTCATGTTGAAAAAACTGTACGTGTTGTTTTTTCGGTACCTTTTTTGCTCTAGTTTTTTAACCGTTTATCGGAATTATGCGTGTAATATACCGTTGAAAAGCTATGGAGTAGACACAACTTTTCCATGTTGAACACTTTTCAAAATTCATCATAGTTTAAGAGCAGTTTCGAAAATCGTGCGGCTCACAACGAATGGCAGCGAGCGTTTTTTGGCGTTTGTTTCTAAACCGCTCGTCGGAATGAAACATATTATACACCATTGGAAAGGTATCGTCGGCGCACATCTTTTTTGTATCTATTATTTTTTCTAATTCGCTACGGTTTAAGAGCAGTTTTGAATTTACTAAATCGCGGAATTGTGTTTTTCGTATTTTTTCAAAATTTTCGGTACTGTTTTCACTCCAGTTTTTTAACCGTTTGTCGAAACAAGGCGTGTAATATACCGTTGGAAAGATACGAACGGGGCGCAACTTTCATATGTTGAAATGTTTTTGAGATTCCTTACGGTTTTTAGTTAAATTTGAAAATCGTGCGGCTGACTACGAACGGCAGCAGCCGTTTTTTCGTGAAATTTTTACAAAAAGTTGGCCGAAATGATCCAAATGATACACCGTTGGAAAGATATCGTTGAGACGCTACTTTCTCATGTAGAACACGCCCTCTAATTCATTACGGTTTAAGAGCAGTTTTGAAATTACAAAAACGCGAAAAGCGCACTGCTTCAAACTGAAGAACGCACTGCATCAGACAGTTAACCGAACCTCATGATTTATTTTGTTGGACGTAGATTTTTCTCAGAGGAGTTTTGTTTTCTTTTTTCCAACTTTTTTTTCGAAGGAAAGTGGACCGCAACATTTCTGAAACTGAAGCGGAACACTACCAAAAGCGAACCTCATGATTTGTTGTTGTCTTTTTTCGTACTAATTAATTTTTTACGCGCGTTTTGACAAGTGTTGAGAAGTGAGCTGCTTTTCCGATGTGTTTTTGTTTTTGGATCACCAAGTGAACCGCAATGGTTTTTTTATGGCCAACTTCGTGGAAAGAAACAAAGTGAGCTTCAAAGAGTCCTTTGCAATGGACTTTTTTTAGACGAAAGTGCACTGCATTTTTACTTGTTTTTAAATGCATTTTGTTCGAAATGAACTATACCGAGGAGTCCTTCGTAGCAGACTTCTTTTTTACCCAAGTGCACTGCACGTTCACTTACGTAACAAACCACCACAAAATGAACCAGACACCTTTCATAGACACCACAAAATTCGTTTTTACTTTGAGAAGTGTTGAGAAGTGAGCTGCTTTTCCGATGTGTTTTTGTTTTTGGATCACCAAGTGAACCGCAATGGTTTTTTTTTATGGCCAGCGGGCGCTTGATCTGGTGGTAGGCACGTCGATGCATTCCATCCTCGGATCCGAGCGCAGATGCCGACCCCTCTGCACCTTGGGGGCGCAGAGGGGCCGGTGGTGGAGCTCCTCGTCCTTCTCCCCTGCGGTGGACAGTGTGGGATGGGGTGAGAACCCGATCTGAACTGCACGGTGCCATGACCCTCGTCGGATCTGACGGGGAGGTGCTACTCCTCCCAGATCGAGAGCAGCCCCGACGGCGGTTGTTGATGCACCGCGCGGTGGATCCTCGTCGGCTCCGGGAGGAAGATTGGATGGAGGTGCTGCGGCGGATAAAGAGGGCCGGCATGGCCGAGGTGCGGCGGCACAGTTAGTGAATCACGACGGGGCGGGGAGCGCGGAGAGGTTGTAGGGGTAGGCGGCGCTGGGTGTTGGCCGGGGAGGGAGGCGCGGGGTGGTTGGTCGCCGGGGCGGGTGGCGCAGGGTGGTTGGTCGCCGGGGAGGATGGCG
>LR738714.1:146612459-146673332 GCA_902687465.1 Secale cereale | reverse complement strand
CGGCGTGGGGTGGTTGGGGGCCGGGGCGGGCGGCGCTGCGTGGTGGTTGGATCGGGGAGGGGTGGGGAGGGGCCGTGGTGTGCGGGCGCTGCCGCGCTAGAAACTGTGTTAAGTGGGGGGTGGGGAGGGGTGTGGGGGGTGTTATGAGAATAAGGCCTTTGTTATGAGAATAAGGTCTTAAGGGGTGTTATGAGAATAGACCCACCATATATATGTTGTTCTTCTGTACATAGAGCATAGATGTTGTGCAGACAGAGCATATCACATCGCACACTGGCCGCACTAGGTAATCCGTCAGTGATGAGTTCATCAATCGCAAATGGTTATATACCAGCAAGTGTTTGCCCACAACAACACACACGGCTTATTCCACCACAAACAGCTCAGATGGATCAACTGTATGCCACGTATCACACACGCAACTCTAATCTGATTCGTGCTTGATGTCTCCAACACCGCTTGCATAGTTCGTCTTATTTGCCATGTATCACTATGCCGGATCAAGCCACAAGCAGAGCAAGCATCACAAGAAGTAGATGATGATCAGATGATCGTTTATGCTAGTTAATCATGCATGTAATATATAGTTTACTTTATTGGTGTGTGGAAATGTCATGTGTGTAGTAGCCACCTATGTAATTATGCATGTGATAGTTCACTTTGGTGTGTGCAAATGCCATGGTTGTAGTATCCACCTATGTAAGTGGATGTTTAATTTGGTTATGCAACCATGTCCTTATAAGTGTGTCTATATATATATAAGTGTGTGTGTGTGTGTGTGTGTGTGTGTGTGTGTTGTTCTGTATGCAATCCCATCGCACAACACACACGTCTTCTTAGCAGCAACCGTCTGTGTTATTATCGGTCTTCGCACACATTTTTGATTACAGACCTGTTTACCGCGTATCACACACATCTTCTTATATTGAACCGTTTATGTACTCTTGTCTCAACACAAATAGTTCATCCAAGTGAACCGCATACCATATATCGCACACACCTTCATCTGGCTGACCGTTTCTTTCGTGTTTCCTAATCACAAACGGTTACTCCGAGTGGACCGTATGATGTATATCGCACACGCCTTCATCTGACAGCCCGTTCTTTTGTTCCTCCTCATAGAAAACAGTTAATTGAACTGAACCGTATGCCCATCATCGCACACACAACCAAAATCTGAACCGTGTTTGATGCATATGTCATCGCAAACATTTTGTACCTTTTTGACGGGTTTTTTACACCACTGTTTGCGATTATTGCATCGCACACGGCTTCGTCGAAGGGTCTCTGATCGTAGTGTCGCGTTAGCAGCATCCTGCAGTAGTGATAATATATGTCACATAATAAGCATCGAGGGTTTTAGGAGGTTCCTCATCTCCATGAGCAGCAAGTAAACCTAATTTTTTTGGCATTTCGTGTTCCATATCCATAACTAAAGATATAGAACAACTTAGAATAACAAATAAAATCTACTTAGTGAAGCAAACAAGCACACACGAGAATATTCACCCCACGCTATTGCTACCCGTCAACGGCGTGAGAAAAAGGTCTTGATAACTCACAAGTATAGAGGATCAATTGTAGCCTCTTTCGATAAGTAGGAGTGTCGAACCCAATGGGGATCTAAAGGTAGAACAAATATTCCCTCAAGTTCTATTGACCAGCAATACAACTCTACGCACGCTTGACGTTCGCTTTACCTAAAACAAGTATGAAACTAGAAGTACTCTATAGGTGTTGTAGGATATGTTTGCAAGATAATAAAGAGCACATAAATAAAAGCTAGGGGCTATTTAGATAAAGAAACACCAAAGTTAATTTTAGTATAGAGCTTTTTGTCACAAGAAAGTTATTTGTCCCTAGGCAATCGATAGATTGACTGGTAATCATTATTGCAATTTTATATGAGGGAGAGGCATAAAGCTAACATATTTTCTCTTCTTGGATCTTATGCACTTATGATTGGAACTCTAGCAAACATCCGTGACTACTAAAGATCATTAAGGTAAAATCCAACCATATCATTATAAGTTATCAAGTCCTCTTTACTCCCATACGCAAACAACCTACTTACTCGGGTTTAAGCTTCTGTCACTCTAGCAACCCACCATAAGCAAATCATGAAAATATTGCAAACCCTACAACGGGGATCCCTCATGCTTGCGCGACACGGAGAGCACCATAGAACAACACCAATAATAAAACATGCAACTCAAACCAATCATGATCATCAATCAATCCATAGGACAAAACGGATCTACTCAAACATCATAGGATAGCCATACATCATTGGGAAATAATATATAGCATCGAGAACCGTGTTTAAGTAGAGATAACAGTGGGTAAAAGAGAGGTTACACCACTGCATAGAGGGGTAGAGAGTTGGTGATGATGGCGGCAAAGTTGTTGGTGTAGATCTCCATCATGATGATGGCCCGGGCGGCGTTCCGGCGCCACCGGGAGAGAGGGGGAGAGAGCCCCCTCCTTCTTTGCCCCCCCACCCCACAGATGGGAGGAGGGTTTCCCGTCTGGTCCATGGCTTCCATGGCGGCAGAGGTGCAGGAGCTCCGAGATTGGATTTCTCTCTCTGCTTCCTTTTGTTTTGTGCTCCCCGATTCTGGCCTTTCACCGTTTCTTAAATTCCTGGAGATCCGTAACTCCGATTGGGATGAAATTTCAACACGATTTTATCCGGATATTAGCTTTCTTGCGGCGAAAGAAGGGAACCAACCCCCGTACAGAGTGGCCACAAGGGTCAAGGGTGCGCCCCCCATCCTTGTGGCCCCCTCGGGCATCGTCTCGCGTTGATTATTTTTCACAAAAATGACATATATTCCAAAAAATTCTCCATAAGTCTTTATTGCGTTTGGACTCCATTTGATATGGATATTCTGAAAAACAAAAAACGTGCAACAAACAGGAACTTGCACTGTGCATTGGATCATATTTTTAGTCCCAAAAATTGTATTAAAATTGCTAAAAGTATATGAGAGTTGTAGAATATTGGCATGGAACAATCAAAAATTATAGATACGATGGAGACGTATCATGTTCATAGCTAGGATTCCCTTACTACCGACACGAAGTGGGGTTCATAGGGGCTGGCTGACTAGCAATATTGTGCACTTCGTGCGACATGTGCCACATCAAACTTGTGCATTGGGTATTTGGACATCAAACCACCCTTTTCATACATATATTTGGTCCACATGCAAGTGTGTTCGTGCTCTGACCCTTTCCCGTGTTATTATTTTTGCCAAATTTATAAACAACAGACGAGTTGGATGGAGCAACCGTGTGCGATTGGGGACGCAACAGAAACGGTTCGCTCAGACTACCCGTGTGCCATGCTCGCGCCCCTGTCACTCACATCAGCACAGTATATTGGGCTCCACGAGGCTTCCCCCGTTCTCGGAAATATCTACAACTCATACCTCACAATCTTGAAAATATCTACTACCTGGAAGGTTTTTATGTTCGATAGCACATGATTAGTATGTGTGGACCGTGTGCGACGTCTGTTACTCCCGCTCTACTTCAATCCCTTGATTCAAATTTTCACTAGCCCCAACATTTTCCTCCCACTGCATCCCTCGCAATCTCAAAAATATCTACTCGCCTGGAGGTTTTTCTATTTGATAGCACACGATTAGTATGTTTTGACCATGTGCGATGTCTGTAACTCTTGTTCCCTTGATCTAAATTTTCAGTAGCCTCGACATTTTACTCCCGCCTCTCCATCCCTTGCAATCTCAAAAATATGTGCTCGCCCTTGATCCAAATTTTCAGTAGGACCGGCATTTTACTCTCGCCTAGTAAAAAAATTAGTGCCGCAGTATTTCGTCAAATACCACCCGGGCACCCCTCCACACTGTCGGTGTCAAAACCGACAGATCTTGGGTGGGGGCCCAAGCTATGCGTCTAAAGATCGATGGTAACAGGAGGCAGGGGACACGATGTTTACCCAGGTTCAGGCCATCTCGATCGAGGTAAAACCCTACTTTCTGCTATATTAGTATGGATGGATATGTGTACAAGAGTTGATCTACCTCGAGATCGTAATGGCTAAACCCTAAGTCTAGCCAATGGGGATATTGTAATGACGATGATACCTCTACAGACTAAACCCCTCGGCTTATATACACGCCTGAGGAGACCTAGGGTTACAAGGGTGACTTGGGGAGGAAGTAATTGACACATCCAGACTCAAAACCTGCCTTTCTACGTACATAGGAGTCGTGACCGAATACGGGGGAAGGTCTTCTGCTTCTTCTTTATGCGGCCCACCAGTGCGGCCCAGCTTCATTGACCTAGATGCGTGAGGACCCCTAAATACAGGACTCCCTCAGTAGCCCCTGGACTTGCCTTCAAGGACGAGATTGTACCTGGCTTCATGTCTTCGGTCTTGCAAGGTGAGTACTTTTGGATGATAGTTCGGCTTCTTTAAATATTATAACTTGCCGGTTCCTCGCTGCCGTCGCCTTGGCTTCCACGTGTCCAATGAATGCGAACCGTCTAGGTGTCTTTTTGCAAATACCCCCCTGTCTATTCAGAGAAAACACCTATATAAAAGAATAGATTCAATCGCTTCTCCATCTCATTCCACGTGGAATAAATCCTAGTGCCTGCAAAAAATCTTCATATATGGCCAGTGTTCCGAGCTCCTCCTCTCGCCCTCATGGCCATAGTGCAGGAGATTGGAAGAGCTGCTCTGTGTCCCATGTGCATCTGCGGACACTGCAATCGCAGGGGTATCTCCCTCCGGAGGATCTAGTCCCCGTCCGGGCCGTACAAAGGTCCGTTGACAATCAAGCCCTGGTGGAGAGATTTCCCAACCTCTCCAATGGCGAGCGGTTATGTTTAGTCCCCTACCTTCTAAGAGGTGTGGGGTTCGCGGTCCATCCCTTTCTTAAGGGACTCCTGGAGTTTTACGGCCTCCAACTGCACAATCTTACTCCAGCGTCAATCCTACACATTGCGGGTTTTGTCACTTTATGCGAGCTGTTTTTGGGCTGCGAGCCCCACTTTGAACTATGGAGGAGGTACTTCTTCCTTGTTCCTCGATCGGAGGAAGGATCCATATTTGAAGTTGGGAATGCCGAAGTATGGCGTAGAGCCGGAACAGGTTACCTGCCCGGTACTCCGAAGAATGCATCCGATGAGTGGCCCTCGGAGTGGTTTTACATCGAGGATGTCGCTTTGCTGGATCCAGTTCGGCAAGGACTTCCCCCGTATTCCAGTGCTCCTCCAAAGAAGCTTTTGAAATGGCGTCCCCAGGGTCCTTCAGAGGAAGTAGTGCGAAGGTTATCCGACTGGCCGTCAAGATCAAATTGCTTGCCAGTTCGGGATTAACTATAATCGAAGTGATGGCCATTTCGATGAAGCGACGTGTGCAGCCGCTCCAAGCCAGAGGTCTTCCAATGTATCACTATAATTGTCAGAAAGATGCCTCGCGCCGCCTGTGCCTGGATCTGGATGACCCCGCCATTCTAGGCGCAATCCTGGAAGGCCTCTATAAGGGAGAGAAGCAGGATTTTATCCGTTTAACATGCTGGGAAGCCCTTTCCATGTACAATCTTCCCGACTAGGTAAGTCCTTCTCCTTGGCTGTTTAGATGTTTTTAATTATGAGGTTTAACCGAACTGTGTTCGGTTGCCCCCGACAGGAGTGGAGGAAGGTGGTAAGGGGGATTAACAATCCCGCCCCGTAGCCGGAGGACCCATTCCAAAAAGCGGGCCCTGGATACGAAGAAGATCCAGATATAGGTGAAAGCACATTTGCTCCCTGGGTGGTTTTGGTAATTAATGACAACATACTTTGTGGTTGGCCTAATGTTTTTATCAAGTATGTTTCAGGAAATTCAATCTCATTGGTATGGCAAGATGACTGAAGAAGTGGACCCCTCAAATGCTAAGGCAAGCATTGGCAAAAGCTCAAGACTCTATTTTTGGTTTAGTGATCAAAGATCACATTGAGTCCATAGGAAAAGCCAATACTATTTAAAAGGGGATGAGGTTGTGTTGATGATCTGGTTGCTCAAGTGCTTAGTGATATATCTCCTTCAACTATCAGCAACTTTCACTTCTATACACAATCATAAGTAATCTCGGACAAACCGATTCTGCAAACTCAGTCCCACCGAGATGAACCACTTCTGCCATATTCCAAACCCTAGAAAAATCGGTCATTCCGAGTTTGAGATCGGTCTCACCGAAATGTGGACTGCCAACCTTCTGTAACCATCTGACATCATATCGGAATAACCGAGTTTGCATTATCGGTCTTACCGAAATTGACCAGCTTCTGTCTTGGCTCAAATCGGTCTCACCGATAATTCATTTTCGGTCTCACCGATTCTGGCATGTTCCTGCTCTTTCTCAAATCGGTCCAACCGAGTTTTCTTTCTCGGTCCCACCGATAATTCCAACGTTCATATCAGATACACTTTCGGTCCCACCGAGATGGTATTTTCGGTCCCACCGAAAATCCCAACGTTCACTATATTTGAACTTTCGGTCTGACCGAGTTTTCACTTCGGTCTCACCGAGATTGGTCAAATGTGTGTGTAACGGTTGGATTTTGTGTGGAGGCTATATATACCCCTCCACCCCCTCTTCATTCGTGAGGAGAGCCATCAGAAAGTACCACCACTTCTATCATACACTTTCTGAGAAGTGAACCACCTACCCTTGTGTTGAGATCAAGCCATTCCATTCCTACCATATGAAACTTGATTTCTAGCCTTCCCAAATTGCTTTCCACTCAAACCTTTCTTCCACCACAGCCATATCAGTGAGGAGAGTTGAGTGTTGGGGAGATTATCATTTGAAGCACAAGAGCAAGGAGTTCATCATCATCAACACCGTCTATTACCTTTTGGAGGGTGGTGCCTCCTAGATTGGTTAGGTGTCGCTTGGGAGCCTCCGTCCTTGAGATGTGGAGTTGAACCAAGAAGTTTGTAAGGGCAAGGAGATCGCCTACTTCGTGAAGATCTACCCCGAGTAAGGCTAGTCCTCCGTGGGCGTAGGCCATGATGGAATAGACAAGGTTGCTTCTTCGTGGACCCTTCGTGGGTGGAGCCCTCCGTGGACTCGCGCAGCCGTTACCCTCCGTGGGTTGAAGTCTCCATCAACGTGGATGTACGATAGCACCACCTATCGGAACCACGACAAAAATCTTCGTGTCACCAAACTGCGTTTGATCTTCTCCACCTCTCTTTACTATATATGCAATTTACTTTCCGCTGCCCATACTCTAGAATTGCATGTGTAGTGTGTTACTTGACTTGATCTTAATTGTAAAACTGCCTAAAACTTTGCACAACCAAAAGGCAGATTTTTATATTGTCAAGTAGTCTAATCACCCCCCCCCTCTAGACATACTTCTTCGATCCTACAATTGGTATCAGAGCTTTGGTCTCCATTGCTTTGGTTTACACACCATTGGAGGAAGATGGACGTGTCTACGGATGGGAGTGTCAGCCATAGAGTGCCTGTTCTTAATGGAAGGTTTTATAACTCTTGGAGGTCTGAAATGCTTAGTATCTTTAAGATGTACAATTTGTGCAAATATATTGAGACCCCATATGTGCCTCCATTTGATCCCTTGCACCCTACCATGGATGAAGAGCTTGATTTGCTTCGTAACCTTAGAACTGTAAATCTTATCATTAGAGGGTTACCTGATGACTTGCTTAATCTTGTTACAAACTTTGAGTGTGCCTATGCTATGTGGAAATTCTTGGAAGAACTTTATCCGGACTACTCTTTGAGAAGTCTTGATGAAATTCTACACAAGACTATTGAATTTGATAAGTTGCACCCCAATGATCCTAACTTTGATAAATGCTTCTTTGAGCTTCGTGATCTTATGAAAAAGAAGGGTGATCCCGGTCTTATCAATATTATCATTAGAAATGCTCTTGCATTGCATTCCGAATATTATTGTTCCATTGACCAAACTAATGCAAGTACTTATCAAATTGACCTAGGTGTTGATGATGAACAATCTATGGGTCAATATGATGATGAGCATGAGCATGATGATGATTACTCCGATTCGGACACCGAGCTAGACAAGGTCATGAAGAGTCTCAATCTCATGGCAAATATGAGAGACTACATGTCCGGTGGAAAAGAGTGGATTCTTGATAGTGGATGCACCGATCACATGACCGGAGACAAAGACATGTTTCGAGAGCTTGCAAAGAACGATGGTCCACGCAAGTATGTGACTTTTGGAGACAACTCCAAGGGTAAGGTACTTGGCCTTGGTAAGGTGGCCATATCTCATGATAGCTCTATTCAAAATGTCATGCTTGTAGAATCTCTTGGATACAATTTACTTTCCGTGTCTAGATTAGCTGACTTTGGATTCAATGTGCTATTCACCAAAGTAGATTGCCAAGTCTTTCGTCGTGATAATCAAAACATGGCTTTTACTGGTATACGTAGAGGTGATCTATATATTGTTGATTTCACTAAGAAAGCCCAACCTAGAGCTTGTTTCATTGCTAAATCCTCTAAAGGTTGGTTATGGCATAGAAGGCTAGGACATGTTGGTATGCGTAATCTAGACAAGCTAATCAAAGGTGATCATATTCTTGGTGTTAAAGATGTTTTCTTTGACAAAGATAGACTTTGTAGTGCTTGTCAAGCAGGAAAGCAAGTTGGTGGAAGTCATCCCGTGAAAAACATCATGACCACTAGGAGACCGCTTGAGCTTCTTCATATGGATCTCTTCGGTCCCAATGCTTACAAAAGCCTTGGTGGTAACTCCTTTGGTCTAGTTATAGTTGATGATTATTCCAGATTTACGTGGGTATTTTTCCTTGATGATAAATCGCAGGTTCAGAAAATCTTCAAGACCTTTGCCAAAAAGGCCCAAAATCAATTTGAGGTGAAGATCAAGAAAGTTCGGAGTGACAATGGAACGGAGTTCAAGAATGCCAATGTAGACTCTTTTCTCGATGAGGAAGGAATTCTACATGAGTTCTCGGCTACGTACACGCCTCAACAAAATGGAGTTGTTGAGAGGAAGAACCGAACACTCATATAGAGATGGTAAGAACGATGCTTGATGAATACAAGACACCGAAGCACTTTTGGGGAGAAGCGGTCGAGACAGCTTGTCATGCTATCAACAGGCTTTATCTTCACAAGCTTCTCGGCAAGACATCATACGAGCTTCTCACCGAGCAAATGCCTATTGATGTAGGAGACAAGGACCCATCGGAAGCAATCCAAGATTTATCTATCGGGAAGATCCGTCCCATGGAAGTGAAGGAGAGTACCTCATCTACATATGTGGAGCCACCTACCTCACGGCGAGATGAACCTCAAGGCAACATGGAGGCCTCCACAAGTGGAACTCACCAAGATGAGGAAATGCAACAAGAAGATCCACCACAACCTCCTTCTCCACCACCTCAAGACAACACCAACAACAATGAAGAAGAAGAAGAAGATGAAGATGAAGATGATGAGGAAGCTGAGCCACAACATCAACAAAAGCTATCCCGAGTTCGAGCAAGAGTCAAGAAAAATCATCCCGTGGAACAAATGATGAACGACATCAACTCCGGGAGAATTACTCGCTCTAAAACTCGCTTAGCTAACTTTTGTGAGCATTACTCATTTATCTCTAGTATTGAACCTATGAAGGTAGAAGAAGCACTTAAAGACCCGGATTGGGTGAACGCTATGCACGAAGAACTACACAACTTCGGGAGGAACAAGGTATGGACTTTGGTAGAGAAGCCCAACGATGATCAAAACATCATTGGAACCAAATGGGTGTTTCGGAACAAGCAAGATGAAGATGGACAAGTCATCCGCAACAAGGCTCGTCTCGTAGCTCAAGGTTACACACAAGTCGAAGGTATGGACTATGGTGAGACCTATGCCCCCGTTGCTAGACTTGAGTCCATTCGCATTCTTCTTGCTTATGCCAATCACCATGATATTACTCTCTATCAAATGGACATAAAAAGTGCTTTCCTAAATGGTGAAATTGAGGAGGAAGTATTTGTAAAACAACCTCCCGGATTTGTGAATCCTAAAAAGGCTAATCATGTTTACAAGTTGCACAAAGCTCTTTATGGTCTTAAACAAGCTCCTAGAGCTTGGTATAAATGCTTAACTAGCTTTCTTCTTGAAAAAGGCTTTGAGATTGGAAAGATAGACTCAACGCTGTTCACGAAAAGGGTTAATGGTGAACTATTTGTGTGCCAAATATATGTTGATGATATTATCTTTGGTTCAACTAACCCCCATTTTAGCAAGAAGTTTGGACAGCTCATGTCGGAGAAGTATGAGATGTCCATGATGTGTGAACTCAAATTCTTCCTTGGGTTGCAAATCAAGCAATCTAAGGAGGGTACTTTTGTCTCACAAACAAAGTACACCAAGGATCTCTTCAAGAAGTTCAACATGCAAGAAAGCTAAGGTATGAGTACCCCCATGCCTACTAGTGGACACAATGACTTAACAAAAGATGGAGAACCCGTTGATCAAAGGGTTTACCGATCTATGATTGGTTCTCTACTATATCTTTGTGCTTCTCGTCCTGACATAATGTTGAGTGTATGCATGTGTGCGCGATATCAAGCAGCCCCTAAAGAATGTCATCTTAAAGCTGTTAAAAGGATAGTGAGATACTTGATACACACACCAAACTTTGGCATTTGGTATCCTAAGAGAGCTTCTTTCGATCTTGTTGGCTATTCCGACTCGGACTATGCCGGTGACAAGGTTGATAGAAAGTCAACTTCGGGTACGTGTCAATTTCTCGGTCGATCCCTTGTATCTTGGTCCTCCAAGAAACAAAATTCGATATCTTTATCCACTGCCGAAGCAGAATATATTGCTGCTGGTTCGTGTTGTGCTCAATTGCTATGGATGACACAAACGCTTAAGGATTATGGGATACATGTGAGACGTGTTCCCTTGCTTTGTGACAATGAGAGTGCAATCAAGATTGGACACAATCCTGTGCAACACTCTCGAACAAAGCATATTGAAGTTCGTCACCATTTTATTCGTGATCATATTGCCAAGGGTGATATTAATCTTAAGCATGTTCGTACTGACAAACAACTTGCTGATATCTTTACAAAACCTCTTGATGAGAAAGTGTTTTGTCGCTTAAGGAGTGAGTTGAACATCATTGATGCTTCAAACTTGGAGTGATAACTCCTTTGATGCATGCAAGGCATGAGCCTCTTGACTAATCCTTGATATTTCTCTTATGATGATGATCATATGTCTTGGACACATTTGCCTCCTTGTATTGCATCTAACTCTTTGCAGGTACTTGGATGATCTACATTCCACAAGATTACCACACACTCAAATCATGAGTAATCTTGTCATTGACCAAGTATCTAGCCCTTTGGGATGTTGAGTTCAAGGAACAAAATTCCACATATCCTTTTTGACATCTTATACATCTAGTATTTCACTCTTGTCATCTTGGATATTCTTGAGTATTTCCTTGCTTGCCTAACCCATGTAGGAAGATGAACTACACAAGTAGAAATGGCGCTCCAACTTCACATTCAATGAGCACCTACATCGAGCTTACCTACATGAGCAAAGCATCAACAAACCCAAGGTATGTTCTTCACATCTTTAAGGAGCTTTGCTCAAAGTCATGAGTACAAGCAGCTTCATAAGATGTGATCACATCAAATGCTTAATCGAAAAATGGCAACCCCATTTTGAGCTTAAACGATGAGTATGACCTATGATCAAATGTCCTCATTTGACTCCTAAGTCAATATACTCAAACATAGGTGACTTTGTCGCCGACCTGTATCTAGATGAAGTACTTATGCTTTTGGAGTTTCTCTATTTTCTCTTATGATCTCTCATTAAGTTTTCAAAAAAAAAAAAACTTCATCTAGAAATCTTTTTTATTTCTTTTCTTATATTTCTTTGTGAATATCCTTCTGGAAATCTTTTTATGGCTCTGATCAATTCCCCGAAAATCTTTCACATTCATTGCAAATCTTTTGAAACTTTCCTCGTGAAGTGAGCTGAATTATTTCTGTATTTCCTTGGAATTAAACTCGGCGTCACCAATTTATTTATTTCGGTCTAACCGAAAAGGGTCTACCCTAACTCAATTTGGTGTCACTGATTTATCTTCCAAGATATCATCTTCTGCAGCTCCACTCAAATTTAAATCTTAAAGAGGGAGAAGACTCAAATTTGCCCTGTTGTGATTCTTAAGGATCCCACTTCTTTCTTTCTTTCTTTCTTTCCATCTTTCCTGTCCTACCTAGTTTGCTGTCCTTTTCGGCACTTGATGTCAAAGGGGGAGAGGACTTAGGGGGAGTAGGGGAGAAGAGAAGACTGAGGGGAAGAAGAAAAGCAATCATATCTAAAGGGGGAGAGAATCACATCAAAGCTTTGTCGTGTTTTACATTGGACATTACAATTGGCATCATTCTTTTGATTTTGCTTTCCATCAAAACCCCATGTTCTGATATCTTATAAAATCTTTTAGTTTAGGGGGAGAAGACTTAGAGGAATCGTCACAATTGATATCCTATGAAAAGCAAAATCTCTCAGAGTTCATTGAAAATCTTTCAGTTTCGGAGACATGTTTGCTGATTCAAGCCTGTGCTCAATATGAGACACTCTTTGTACATGTTCTCCCTGGCTTGGTACTCTTGATGTTCTTGCAGTTGGTTGAAGGAATACTCTTGTGTTATCTAACCTTGTTTTCCCAAGTTTATTCTTTCAGGTACAATGCCAAGGAACCTCAAGGTAAGTATATGCATCTTGCAGAATGTGCATGATGGTGACTTGCTTGTAAATACTTGTTTGCAAGAAATCACCATGCACATATGCATTATCACTCACTTCCTTTTCTTCTGCTCTGATGCATATAGCCAAGCTGCATGTAACACATCTTGCTTATCTCTCTTGTGTGCTTGTGGTAGTCCAAAACCAAAAATTTACGAACATCTTGCACACTTGTAGGGGGAGCCTATGTACTACATGCTTGTCAAAGCTTTCATGATAATTCTGTCTTTCTTTCAATAAGCTTTGATGTTTTGTTTAGTATAATTTTAGTGTGTTGCCATCAATTACCAAAAAGGGGGAGATTGAAAGCACATTTGCTCCCTGGGTGGTTTTGGCAATTAATGACAACATACTTTGTGGTTGGACTAATGTTTTTATCAAGTATGTTTCAGGAAATTCAATCACATTGGTATGGCAAGATGACTGAAGAAGTGGACCCCTCAAATGCTAAGGCAAGCATTGGCAAAAGCTCAAGACTCTATTTTTGGTTTAGTGATCAAAGATCACATTGAGTCCATAGGAAAAGCCAATACTATTAAAAGGGGATGAGGTTGTGTTGATGATCTGGTTGCTCAAGTGCTTAGTGATATATCTCCTTCAACTATCAGCAACTTTCACTTCTATACACAATCATAAGTAATCTCGGACAAACCGATTCTGCAAACTCAGTCCCACCGAGATGAACCACTTCTGCCATATTCCAAACCCTAGAAAAATCGGTCATTCCGAGTTTGAGATCGGTCTCACCGAAATGTGGACTGCCAACCTTCTGTAACCATCTGACATCATATCGGAATAACCGAGTTTGCATTATCGGTCTTACCGAAATTGACCAGCTTCTGTCTTGGCTCAAATCGGTCTCACCGATAATTCATTTTCGGTCTCACCGATTCTGGCATGTTCCTGCTCTTTCTCAAATCGGTCCAACCGAGTTTTCTTTCTCGGTCCCACCGATAATTCCAACGTTCATATCAGATACGCTTTCGGTCCCACCGAGATGGTATTTTCGGTCCCACCGAAAATCCCAACGTTCACTATATTTGAACTTTCGGTCTGACCGAGTTTTCACTTCGGTCTCACCGAGAGTGGTCAAATGTGTGTGTAACGGTTGGATTTTGTGTGGAGGCTATATATACCCCTCCACCCCCTCTTCATTCGTGAGGAGAGCCATCAGAAAGTACCACCACTTCTATCATACACTTTCTGAGAAGTGAACCACCTACCCTTGTGTTGAGATCAAGCCATTCCATTCCTACCATATGAAACTTGATTTCTAGCCTTCCCAAATTGCTTTCCACTCAAACCTTTCTTCCACCACAGCCATATCAGTGAGGAGAGTTGAGTGTTGGGGAGATTATCATTTGAAGCACAAGAGCAAGGAGTTCATCATCATCAACACCGTCTATTACCTTTTGGAGGGTGGTGCCTCCTAGATTGGTTAGGTGTCGCTTGGGAGCCTCCGTCCTTGAGATGTGGAGTTGAACCAAGAAGTTTGTAAGGGCAAGGAGATCGCCTACTTCGTGAAGATCTACCCCGAGTAAGGCTAGTCCTCCGTGGGCGTAGGCCATGATGGAATAGACAAGGTTGCTTCTTCGTGGACCCTTCATGGGTGGAGCCCTCCGTGGACTCGCGCAGCCGTTACCCTCCGTGGGTTGAAGTCTCCATCAACGTGGATGTACGATAGCACCACCTATCGGAACCACGACAAAAATCTTCGTGTCACCAAACTGCGTTTGATCTTCTCCACCTCTCTTTACTATATATGCAATTTACTTTCCGCTGCCCATACTCTAGAATTGCATGTGTAGTGTGTTACTTGACTTGATCTTAATTGTAAAACTGCCTAAAACTTTGCACAACCAAAAGGCAGATTTTTATATTGTCAAGTAGTCTAATCACCCCCCCCCTCTAGACATACTTCTTCGATCCTACAGTAGGCATATAATTAGAAGAGGGAGCCTTCTATCAAGCCTGCCGTGGGGGCACCTTGGTGGCTATAGTGGCCGATTACCCGGGCCTCATTCCTTCTTCTAGTGTAAGCAATTTAGGGTACATCTCGCCAACGAGAAAATTCCCAGTGCGCATTTACCCACTGTATTCTATTATGTTTAAACAGGGATGGCGCTCCTCACGCTGAACTGTGTGTAGGCCGCCAACCTGGAGGGCGGCGTCCGCGTCGGGCGAGGTTTTGAAGTGGAAAAGGACCACGATCTCCAACGGACCTTCAAAGAGGTATGTTTGTTTTATCATGTGCTGGGTGGTGACACTAAAAAAACACTTCCGTGATGATACGTGTTTGTCACAGTAGGTCACGTTTTTTGTCATGCATGTACATCCATGAAAAATTTATGACAGAATGAAGATAGTCATACCTGTGCTGTCGTAGAAGTGTTCCATGACATTACCAAAAGGATCATCACGGAAGTGTCCACTTCCATGATGATAAATCGCGCGTCACAGAAGTTCTTTCGTCAAGGGTGACCGACACGTGGCATCCACCGTAACGGAACACCGTTAAGCTATCGGGTCCTGTCGTTGTACTGGGAACCAGGGTACCCAGACTTGCCTGTCTGCGGGCCGTGACGAGCTCCTACTATGTCCTGGTACGGCCCAGCTGATCAACCAGCTCCCCAAGACCCTCGCGAGGGAGCCAAGCCTCGCGAGGAGAACAACGTCAAGACCTCCTCAGGAGCAGCCTCAGCAAGGTGCCCCGGAGGGGCAGAGAATCCAAGGCCAAGCCTGCCTCAGGAGGAGGCAGTGATATCAGCAGTGACGCATCGCTAGCGGATGCCAGCACGCGCCCGCGATGCAGTTACCATTTCGGTGCAAGGGGGACATGTAATGCCCCGGATGTAATACTTTCCCTTTTGGGCATATAATATATCTCTGGTTCATCTATTCCATTCTGGGTTCTTTGTCTTTCGGGTTTCGTCGTTTTGTTGTGTGCGTGTGTGGCATTCATTCATATCATGTAGTCATGTGCATCGCATTGCATTTGTGTTGTCGGTTGCATCCAGTTCCACGCGTTCCTTCCATTGTCCGTTTCGCGTTCTGGAGCTCCCTCACGTGTCCGTGGTGTCCCGTAGGCCTACTTTGGTGTTTGGCCGTGTAACGTTACCGGTTTGGCGCGAGACTTGTCGTGTGTTGTTGTTTTGGTGTGTGTAACCCGCCTGTCAAATCTCGTCGCGTTTCGAGTCCGTTTGCTACCCCAACAGTTATTCTCGGGGGCTCAAAGTGCCTCCACTTTGTGGCCCAAGACACCCCTCCAACAGCCCACCAAACCACTCCTAGCCACTTCTATCATCTAGGCCATCCAAATCTGATCCGGTGGCCGAAAACCGCACTCCATTTGGACAACCCTAGCTACTTGTGCCTATATATTTGTCCACTCCCCCAAATTTTGCCCCAAATCAAGGAAACCCTAGCCCCCACTTCATCCCCTTCCTCCAGCCACCACCTCGCCGGAGCTTCGCCGGAGATCACCACCACCTCGCCGGAGTACCTCTCCTACAACTCCTCACCTCACCTCACCTCACCACTGCCCTCTCCACCTCACCACCGCCGTCCTCCGGCCAGATCCGGCGAGGGGGCCGCCGGATCCAGCCGGCCCCGACCTCCCGCCGGCCTGGGAAGGTCGCCACCGCCGCCGGCTTCGAGGCCATCGCCGCCGCCAGCGCTCTGAGCGCTCGAAGGCACCGGGAGTTCGATCCAGATCGAATCCCGCACCGCTTCGCCTCGGCCGAGGCGAACCCTAGGCTCGAGCCGCCAGGCCCAGCGCCCCGCCTCCCACTCCACCCGGCCGAGGCCGAAGCCTCCTCGCCAGCCGCATCGCCCTCCCGGGCCCCGAGCCAGGCGGCCCGACTCGTCCCGGCCACCGATCTCCACCGCAGTCGCCAAGCCGCCGGATCAAATGGATCTCCAGCGCCCGAAGGCCACCGCGACGCCTCCAGGCCTCCACTCCAGTCGGGCCTCCAGCCGCCCGAGGCCCAGTCCCCGAGCCGGCCCAGCCGCGAGCCGCCTCCGTCGCAGCCTCCCTTCGCCTGGGCCGCGCCGCCACTTCGTCCAGCCGCGGGCCGCGCCAGATCCGCGCGGGCCCGAGGCCCGTTTGACTTCTCCAGCCCCTTTGACCAGATCTGAAGGTTGCTTCTAAAATCCCTAAGTCCCCGGATTTCTTGTGTGCTGATGCATTTTTAGATCTGTGATAACTTCTTGTGTGTTGCTCCGTTTTGCGCAAATGAGGTGTCCAGACGTTCGTGGTGACTAGCACTACGATTCATTCCTGCGTGCCATGCATGTTTGTGGTCTTCTAGATGCTTAAATATTCGTTGCAAGAGGGCATCCCGTTATAAACTGGTGCTATGTGTAGTTTTATGCCATCTTTGCATAGTGATATGTTTTAGCTCGTTTGTCCGAATGATGCAAACGACATGTCCACGTGTTCGTCTTGCCATGCTCTACATGTTGTTTGTGTTAGGTTGCATGATAGATTTATTCTTGCCATGAATATCCTCGATGCAAAGTGCTATGTGGCTGTTTAGTTGATAAACTTGTTATGAAATGCCATCTTGTTGAGCTCGTTGCTATCGTTATGTTTATCTCCATGATGCATGCTTGTGTGTTTCGGAATCACCATCATGTGTACTTTGATGTGGTGCTTACCACTTGACATGTTTAGTTTGGAGGTGACTTAAACTTGCTCTTTTAGATGCCATGATGAAACTGCTGTTTTAAGACTTAGTGAAATTTCACTAAGTCTGGAATCTGTAATGTTCCGATGCCATGTTTGCGTGCTGTTCTATGATAAACCATGATAGTTTTGGAGTGTGTCTTGATGGTTCCTTGTAGTAGATATTGTTGGCTTTCCATTCATGTTCTCACATGCTTATTTACGTGGCTGTAGCATGTTTAACTTTTGCTCCAAAGTTTCAATAAAATTCTGCTGTCAGGATTTTGTTGTCAAGTTCAATATGTCCAAGCTTGTTGCTATTGATCCGTGGCTCCTTTGGGGGTGCACCTTTGGACTTATTTGCTGTAGGATATGTCTAGTTTATGTTCATGCTCTTTGCCATGGTGTTTGAGTGCTGTAGCTTAATTATCTTGTGCTCCGAAGTTGCTATGTTGCTGTAATTTTCAGCTTTCGCCTATTTCTTGTTTCGAGCATAACTTTTAGCCCGTAGCTACGATTTCAGCAAGTCTTATATGAAACTTGATTGATTTTCCATTTAGATTCTTAATCTCCTATTGTTGCCATGTTCTGAAGTGATTTGCTTGAGTTCTATTTTCCGTGCTCCGTGTGCTTCCTTAGTGCATCCATCATACATCCATCATTTTTGTGTGCGCATTGCATCTTGTTGATTCGTGCCTTGTGTGATTGTATTGTTTAGAGCCGGAAGCTGAGACCGAGTATGAGTACGAGCACGAGGTTACCAACGAGGTTGAGCACGAGGACCCTTCTTTCGGTCTGAACGACTACACTTCAGGCAAGATGACCGAACCCCGATAACACTACTATCTTTGCCTATTGCTAGTAGTCTCGATCTATAGTTTTGCCTCGATGCCCATGTCTTTCTTGTCAGCCTCCTACTTGTAACCATGACCATGTTTAACCACCCTACCTATGCAAACCGTTGAATGGCTAAGTACGCTTCGCTCAGCCCTTCTTATAGCATTGCTAGTTGCAGGTGAAGATCGAAGATGCTTGCTTCATGTTGAAGTTTGTTGGGTTATATCACACTATATAATTTCTTAAAATGAAATCATCTATATATTGGAAAGGGTGGAAGGCTAAGCCTTTTGCTTGGTGATTTGTTCCACTCATGCCGTTAGGAACCGTTTAAACCGGTGTTATGTTCCTTGATTATGCGTTCCTAACACGGTTGGGGTGTATGGGACCCCCTCGATAAACCGCTATGTATGGGACCCCTCGATAAACCGCTAAGTGCTAAGTCTTTTCCAGCAAGTCCCAACATTGGTACTATTCGCCTAATAACTAATAAAACTTGCATAGGGTCTTGCAAACCCGAGTTCTTAATCAAAAACCCCGGGCCAGTGCTCCTCATGAGTGTTGGTCCAAACCGGGGGTTCGCGGGGTCACCACAAGGGAACTCGAGGATTGATATAAACCTGTAGAATTGTCCATCCGGTCGTGTCCTGAGACTAGATACGCGCGGCTACCATCTGTGTGTCGACACGCCGGGAGGATTTGCTGGATTAGCCTTACCTTAGTTCGGAGTATCTTGAGCACAGGATTCCGAGAATACTCGGGTCTTCCCACCTTTGGAGTTGCGACTCCGCGGATCGTGGGCTTGTCATGGGCCAAGTTGGAACACCCCTGCAGGGTTATGAACTTTCGAAAGCCGTGCCCGTGGTTATGTGGCAGATGGGAGCTTGTTAATATCCGGTTGTAGATAACTTGACACATTGTTCTAATACACTACCAGCGTGTGTACCGTGACCGTCAATTTCTGAATAGGGATTCGGGAGTTGAACACGGTGGGGTTATGTTTGTTGAGCTTTAGCTAGGATCACTTCGTGATCATCTCTCGACCGAGGCCTTCTCTTCTCGCACTCTATCACGTAAGCTAGTGCTAGTTGCTGCTGCAGACACTTATTCTTTTCTTCAGCCTTATCCTCTCCCAAGGCTTAAATAGTCTTGTTACCCGGGAACGGGATTTCTGAGTCCTCTGTGGCTCACAGTTACTTCACCACACCAGATGCAGGTCCGATGGTGAGCTATCCAGGTGATGGCACCGAGCTAGACTGGGAGTATGACGAGGAGTGTAGTCGATACTATGTTCGTTATCCTGATGATCAGTAGTGGAGATTTCTACTAGGATTCGATCCGACCTGTGGATTTAAATTATGTTTGGTACCTTGTCATTTGGATTTTACCCTTAGAGGGCTGTTATGTTTTATTGAATGATGATTTGAGACATGTATTGTATTTGTGTGACTCGGTTATAAGATGACTGCATATTCCTCCTCAACTCCTCATCCACAAAAAACAATCAAGTCAATCAAGCCATAGCCAGCGTGAGTTTTGGGTCGAGAGACTTCCACCAGGGATAGGTGAGCATGGAAGAGGAAGCACGAGAGATGTCCCGCCTCGCCACGAAAGCAGCTGACATGTCCAGCCGCCCAGCAGTAGCAGCACAGAGGTCCCGCCGCGCTGTCGATGTAGCAGTCTGGCCAGGCCATGCTGCGGAAGCAGCAGAGATGTCCCGCCGCGCCGCCAAAGCAGCATGGACGTCCCGCCGCGCCGCGGTGGCCTCGGAAAATTTCTCGCGGGCAGGCGAGGACTCTTACAGGCGCATGCATGCGATAGTCCATAGCCAGATGGATCAGATCTCCGGCTGGGCGAGGATGCAGGATGAGGCTACCAGCGTCATCCGACAACTGGGGGGGGGGCAATGCGAAGCTCCAGGATGAGCGCGACCTGCTGAGGGCGAAGATCGTCGGAAGGGCGAAGCAGGAGGAGGAGACCGCTGCCGTGTTGCAGAGGACGGGCGTCATCATCAAGAAACTGATGGACGAGAATGCCATGCTCCGCGTCGAGCGCAACAGGCTGGTGGAGGAATCCATGGATGCTGCCAAGCAGCGTATTAAGGACATGAAACTGATGAAAGAGATCATCGCCCGCCGCGAGAACTAGTTCTCCGCGACCTGCAGCGCATAAAGAAAGTAGAGATCAGCGAGCCAGATCGTTGTATGCGTCTTCCTTCTTTTTTTCCCTTGTGTATTTCGGGCGTAGCTGCATGTGGCTTTTCTAATTATCTTCCTAATTATGTAATAAAATTATTATCCACTCTCGTCGACCTTATATATATATTCATCAGCCTTGCTATAAGTCGCAGTAGATGCTATATAGGTCCGTCGGATCTTACATCAAGATATGTGCAAAATTTTCTTTTCAGATTTTCTTTGTTCTCTCTTAAATCTCAGTCGAGTGAGACATTGCCATGCCATTAAACAGAGGCTCGGGCCATTAATGGAGACCTTGGGAGAGAGGTGGACAGCAGATGGATGTCAAAGGGCTCTCCTCCCGATAAGCACGCGTAGGGGTCCGATCGCATGCCTCCCGTACTCAAATAGCTACCCTGCACGTCGGCTCCTAGCTAATAAAAAAGGGGACGCGTGGCGGCACGTAAATGGTAAATAGAACGCCCACGGTTTCAATAATACTTGTGTTTCCGATTGTAACGTGACATCACTTGTTCCAAATTGACTTTGTTGATTGTTAATGTGCGCGCCTTCGCAAATCGGACAGAAAAATTACCACAACATGTTGGTGCCATGTCATGGCACCAAGACAAGTTTCATGACTTTCATGCGTGTTTCGGATTTACAGGAATTAAAAAACCAAGTTTCTCAATGTTTCCAGCCGAGCCACGACGCCCAGATGTTTGAATTTCTTTCCCATTTCTGGCATGGGACCTAGAAATTGACCCGAGGACACACATGTGATTTTTCAACCAGCTTTGGTGCACTGGAGCATGTGCTTGTATTTAAAATTTGAATTATGCACACGAAGGTGACACATTCCCTCTCTGAACCACGAGCCTTCTTGAGAGAAGTTCCAGTTTGCAAGAAACTTATACCAAAACTTGTTCCTACTCTGCAATTTTTTTACCACAACATGGTAGTACCATGACATGACATCGTGCCAAGTTTCATGATTTTCAGGCATGTTTTGGATTTACAAGAATTTTAAAACCAAGCTCCTCAATGTTCTCGGCCGAACCACGATGCCCAGATGTTTGAATTTCATTCCCATTTCTTGCATGGGACCTAGAAATTCACACGAGGACACACATGTGATTTTTCAGTCAACTTTGGTGCACAGGAGCATGTGCTTGTAGTTCAAATTTGAATTATGCACATTAAATGACCAGAAAATCAATTAATGTATAAAAAAGGCCAAACGAACCCGGAATAATTCCAAAATTTATCAGGTCACTCATATAGTTCTATGTTGCCTCTGTAAAGAAAATCTGGCAGGAGGCAGCGTATATTGTTTCGCACACAAAGGTATAAAGAAATAAAGAAATTAGCCCTACTTAATTCTTGGCTTCTTATTATTTATGCGAGTAGTTGTGTATCACTACTCAGTTTTTTCATTAGAAGTTACAACTACTCAAAAAATGCCATCGACCCGTGAGATGCCTGCTCAAAATTGCAATTAGATATCTAAAAAATGACATCGTTAAGTTAGATGTTTGCTCAGAAATGCCATTAGACATTTTTATTTTCACGTCAAACCCGTTGACCATGTTACATGACAAAAATAAGCCGATTCTCACAATGATAAGTTAACGGTGTCTAGCACAACCCACCCCTCAAATAAAACTAAGCACCCTGGAATTCTTTGACAAAACTAAGCACCCTGAAATTCTTTGACAACTAAACTGCTGGCTGTATGATGTTGGCCATATATACATTGTACGTATATAATGTCAAGAAACGAGTGGTAGTACTATACCAACTAAAAGATGAAATGTACGAAATATAACGAGAAGAAACATAACATAGTTCTGCTGGGGGCTCAGCACACCACACCCCTCAAATAAAACTAAGCACACCAGAAATTAAACTAAGCAACTAATCCGATAGACACTGCATTAGAACCACCATGAGCAACGACACTGCAACCTTACTCGGAGTCCTTGTCCACGTCCTCGACTTCGTCCTTGTCCCTCTTCCTCTTGGGCGATACTTCTTTGCTTCAACCGCACACTTGGCTCTTGCTCTTCATCCAACCCTTCCAGATATTGAAACAAAGGTAGCCTTCCATTGCAGAGTAGTGGATGTGGTCTATATCTAGTACAGTCCACTGCCATGCACGATGAAACGTGTGCGGAGGTTTCTTCAGTTCACCGTACATAGGATGAACCATGGCTCCTGTCAGGGTCAGCATTGAAGGCTGAGAGGAGGACACCAGGCTCTCCTTCTGGAGATCGAAGGGCTGGCCTACAATGAGGCCTATCCGACCCAGGATTTCCTTGTCATTCCTAAAGTCTACGGTAACGAATTTGACTCGGCCGCCCTTGAGGAAGTTCTTAAATTCCTCGCACTCAACGTCGGCATGGCATATGTGGTAAACCAAGCATAAGTCATGCACGCAAACCTGGATCATGGCGGGCTTCTTCTTCTCTGCCTCCTTTAGTTTCTTCTCGCTTCCCAGGACTGTGGTGTACTCAACATCTAGCCCAGTGACCCACTCATCATTTGAGTGTTCGAACATGCGTTTGAAGCAAGCAAGGCATTCTTTCACCGTTGCGGAAGAACGGGTATAGATGACGTCGAACTCATCACCGGTGATGGTTCTAATGTTGTACTCACTGCCGATCATGGAGATTTGGGACGCCGTGGATTTGGGAGGAGGGATAGGATTAGTGGAACTACCGTAATGTGAAAGGACGGGATGACTAGGAGCGGTGTATCGATTGTAAAAATGTCGAGTGGGGGGGGGGGCGCATGCGAATGGCAGGGTAGTGGCGTGCTTGGTGGATAAATGGATTCATGCACAATACTATGGGGGCCCAATTAGATGTCATGTCTACTCGACGCTCAATTAAATGGCTTTCGATGTCATGTCAAGCGTCGGGAAAATTACAGGTGATAGAAAGCTTTCCATTCTCCCATGATACGGGCTTCCGAGAGCCCTTGGATCTAAGATCGAACGGTTGCATGGTGCGATTCTAGACCTATGGGTGAATATCCTATCCTGGAGGGTTATTCTGCAAATTTTCAGCAACTTAGCATGCGACCGTTTGATCTCAGATCCAAGGGCTGCCAGCAGCCCGTATCATGGTCACGCCTACCACGACTGTCGCCTCGCTCGCGCCCTTGGAGATTTAACATGGTGCGTTAGGCTATCTGATGTTGGCATGTCATACATAGTCATCACTTAGGCTGGTCGTAGTGGGAAGTATCATATACTATTATCATGCATATGATACTAGTGCTTGATACTACATCCGTAGTGCATAGTATCATATTTGGTATCATAGAATGGTTCATTTATTGCCATGCATGACACATAGTAGCACATCATTTATTATGTACAGTATCATGATATGATACTCAACCCTCTCTTACTTCATTAAATACTATGCCACCTCATCAAAACTGCCTAGTTGGCATGCATGATACTACGTATGATACTACCATTACGGGTAGCCTTAGTCACTCATACAACAAGGTTAGCTATAAGGTTGGCCATAAGAGTATTTTTTGTTTACTTCTCTCTATCTCTTTCTTCATAGTATTTATTGCATCTGCCAAGGAGTGACCTCTTCCAATGAAATGGTGCTTAGATGAGGTGCTATGGGCATTAAATGGCTTAGCAACTCAAGTCCCCAATGCATAGGTGCTTAGTTTTTTGTTGCTAAGTTTGCTTCATCTAGGTACACTCGCTTATCACCGTTTCTTCCTGGGGTCACCAAACTAGTCTCTCTCTTCTTAATTAACTTGGAACATCAGACTTTATGCCTATGTGGCAGGCTTAACACCGTAGGATCAAGTACAATAGTGGACTATAAGCCCGCTTTACATGGCATTTTTGCATATGTGGGGGAAAGAGGCAAGGAAAAAGTGGAGGAGTGGGCTCTCAAGCAAGAGCCAGCCTCTACATGGTGGAACATCGGGAGAGGCACCTGTATGGAGGTGGTCAGGAATCCGGCTTGGCAGTTAAAATGATAATGGCAAGTAAAATCACCGGGCCCCACTATCCAGCAGTAACTCACTGTCAAATCACACAGCCCTACGTTTGCAGCAGCCTACTCCCTCATCTTCTCGCATCTCTATCAAACCGACTAGGCGGAACTGCCCCGCCTACTGCGTGGGAAAAGCCCCGCCCTCGAATTTTAAATAGTACAGTATACTAATTTTGTATCCATGGATTGCGCCATGGAGAAAAGCCTCAAGAAATCAGCGGTACACATGTACGGAGTATACAGCACGCCCGTCGCGTTCGCGTCGCACCCCAGACGGCCGATCGGTCTGGCACACCGCTCTCCGAATGGAACGCGCGTCATATTGCGTTTGCACACACATGTGGGACCGCAATTGAGGATCGACCATAGGTACACTCCCCGGCCCCGCAAGTCGGGTGAGTTAATAGAAGTACATACGTTGGTACCTGGACGATCCCTGTAAGACACGGAAGATCAGTTCGTCCATGCATGTGACCAGACTCCAGCAGACACGCCTGGATTGGCTATCGTCTACATATCATGCATGATGTGTTGTACATGGCTGTAGTTCTGGTGAGAAATCTAAAAAAAGGTTTCTTGTCATCTCGCAAAATTAGGTGTCATGTGCTTCGGATCACTGCGAGGGTTAAACAACGACAACTTAGTTGGGCTAGTCATTGGGGGCAGATGCACAAAGACTACTCGGCTGCCATCTAGGTCAAGCCGGCTATGTTAATTAGGACATCTATCGACGGACCCCTTTTCTACGAGTTTATCTTTAATTTGAACTTTGATCCTCAACTAGTTTGTCCACCGGGATTCATCTTGTCTCCTTTGGGCAATGAGGTTATGATTTCTTGTCAGGTGGCATTTTTTCGTGTTATATGTTATAATCCGGTGCTTCAGATCAAAATGACGACAACTACGCCTCTGGTGCACGTGCATTAAGATTTCCCGACAGTCATTGCTGAGGTCAAGCCGGCTCTGTCCGGTAGACAAAAGAAAACTAGTACTCCACTATATAGGCTGGAGCCTCCGCTCTTGCTTGCTAGTGTTGCTCTCTTCACACTGTCTCGTCCTCTCTAGATTTAAACACGACAGCGGTGGCCATAGTCTCTCTCTCTACTCACCGCTGGTCACAGATCCAGCCGGGTCCTCTCCACCGGGGAAGGTGAGAAGGTGCAATGTTCACGTGGTCGTCCTCGGCGACGGCTCTTACCCACTGTTGGTGCGTCCCGATCAGCGTGCCTTGCCGCGCTCTCCCAAGCATCGCTGGCGAGGGAGGGCCTCCCACCCCTTCTTCCTCACTGCCGTAGTGTGGGAAGATCCGGCCTCCCGCCGCCCACATAGCGACATCCCGGCGACCCTCAAGTATAATTTCCTTCAAAACCGGCCTTGCTCTACTTCCCGAGTTCCTGACGTCGCTGCATTTGTATCTTTTACTATTTCTCAGGCCCCTCGTGTATATAGGATCGATCGGCTATTCGAAAACAACCTAATTTTTTACTGTTAAGAGGTAAAACTAGTTCATGCACTCAAATCTAGTAGTACTTGGTTCAAATAAGGAAGAAAGGGGGTTGGGGTGGGGGAAGATTTGTTACCTGAATCTAGGACTTGGTCGAAAGAGGAAATAATGGGGGCGAAAAGTAGCAGAGACTGGCTATCCAACTGGTCTCTAGTTCTAATAGGGAAATAAAGGGAACGCAGTACAAACTGAATATAAACCCGATCTATTGGTTGAAAAAGGAAAGAACGTGGGGACTAGGGGACAAGTCATCAGAGTAAGTCCAGCACTAGATTTGCTAGCCTCACACAGTATAAGGTGGCTATATACCGAACAAAAATGGGACCAACCCAGATATCCTCTTCTGATGTTTGTTGCCCCGAGCCGCTCTTATGTAATGCCATTGGTAAAATGTAGCAGTCGCACTGTTAAAAGTAAGGACACGTTAAACCAATGTTGTTTTTAATGTAATGCCTCCAGTAATATGAATCAATGGCAGTTTTTCTCATGTCCTGCTAAATTTCCCAATAAGATAAGTTGCTTCTTTTCGTTTTCTGACGGAAATGGAACCGGGGCTGGGGCCCTTTTCTTAAAAAGAAGAAGAAGAAGAAGCTAGCTCATGGGACATTGCTTCATTTTAGGTGAACTGCACCAAAAGGTCCCATGAATTGAATCATCCACGTTGGTGACTAGTGTCATCCCTTCTACGATGGCATTGACTGCAAATATGGTTCCCATCACGAGGTATGTTCCTTTTTGGACTGACCGTTTGCCAAAAATCCTGCATGTTGTTCCTGCTCTTGTGCTACTGTTTTGGCACTGCCATGATAAAGCAGTAGTGTTATTATTTTGCACCTTAATCTAGTGGCACTATTTATTTGAGGCAATGTGTTGGCACTGCTAGTGCCACTGTTTTTTTATATATCGAAAGAGGGGGGTTCCCTCCGATTTCATTAAAGAAACCCAACCAGAAAGAAACATTATCCGGCAACATCTCGGTGTAAATGGGCAGTCATGCAACTACTACTAGAACGGACTGAGTACTAGCAGGAGACAAGTTTGCCACATAAGCTAGGCAGGTAGGGGGACGCAGCACTAGCTCGACCAAGTTTGGATTACAAGCCAAATGCTACCACAGAAACATCAGGGGGAAGATAGGGACTGAAAGAGCCACCTTCAGCATCCCAGTCTAAGCACCCCGACCTTCATCCTTGCGAGGCACGGTACACCTCGTTTGCCACCTGCTCGACCCTAGTGTCACTAATAAAATGAAATAATAATATAGTTAAAAACTTAAAATAGAGCGAGTGTCCTCTCTATCATTTCATTTTCAATGTAGATAAAGAAAGTGCTTCTCTTTGTTAATGTATGTTTCATCAACTAGTCGCATTGCTAATGTTTAAGTGTTTCTGCAAAATGGGGAGCTTAATTTTAGTTGATCTGCACAAAAATAGAGATTTGAATGTCTCAAGGCCTGTCCTTGTACTACTACTGTACACTGATGTTCATCACTGGCAGAAGGTGTATCGGGGAGGCTTGGGTCAATTTCCAGTATGATGTAATATTTTCTTTTGTTTATTAGTGTATGTTTCATCAACTAGTGCCACTATAATCTAATCACGCCTTTTCATTATCTGCGCAAACAGGGTTATTCAGCTGCATTTTGGTGGAACTGCACAAATGTACGGATGGAACCGGCATATATGCAGAGTGCGAGGTGCCAAGTAAAAATTACTGACACCAACCCTTCTCCATCTAAGCATTGGAATCCACCACATCAGTGGGATGTGTGGCGCTCACTTTGGAGTATCGATCCTAGATGGAGCATCCATCAGAGATTGAAGGATCGAGCATCTATAGGGTGCCGTTTGTGAGGGTGTCGTGCCAGAGCGAGCCTCTGGAGTCTTCATCGACCGAACCCAACTGCAAGAGGAGAAAAATAGTTGGCCCGATGACGCTTCCCCGCCATCCTCTCCCTCGCCGTTCACATCGCCTCACGGGGCGGCTGTCTACCGCCGAGGAATAGGAGGGATTCCCCCCCAGACCAATAGTCGGACATGTTGTGAATTGTCAGGAGGAGCTTCGGGTTGTTAGTATTTGCAGGTTGTGAATTGTGTTTTGTGTTGTGTATTTTGAGAGTACTTTCAGATATGAATGTCTTTTGAATTTCAGATTTGCAGTATTGAGCATATGAAGTATTTTATGAATTCTAGAGATCTATTTTTAGCACTTAAAAAATGTAGTTTCATAGGAGTATAAAAGTGCAGACAATGTGATTCTCAGAGAAGAAACTGCAAGTTTCAGTTTCAGATAAGAAACTCCAAGTTCAGTTTCAGATGAAAAACTGCAACTTTCATAGGTAGAGCATTTATATTCACAAGGACTTCTCAAACAATGTTAACATCATGCTGGAAGTTTTATTCATGGTCGAAACTGGAACTATCAGCCATTTAACATCATGCTGATCAACATTCATGCATAGCACATCTTCATATGATGCACAGTCAAAAAGATATGCTATTTTCAAAATGCGCACATAATGTCGAGTGTCCGAAAAATGGAGAAAATGAGGGACGAAGTTTTGGCAACTGTAGGACATGGTGTGCATAGATGACAATTGCGACCCACATGTCAATAAATGTAGAGGAAAAAAATTGGAGATATTTTCTCTGCACTTGAAAAAATGTAGTTTCATAGGAGTATAAAAGTGCAGACAATGTGATTCTCAGAGAAGAAACTGCAAGTTTCAGTTTCAGATAAGAAACTCCAATTTCAGTTTCAGATAAGAAACTGCAACTTTCAGAGACAAAGCATTTATATTAACACGGCCTTTTCAAACAGTGTTAACATCATGCTGGAAGTTTTATTCATGGTCGAAACTGGAACTACCAGCCAGTTAACATCATGTTGATAAACATTCATGCATAGCACATATTCATATGATGCACACTCAATAAGATATGTTATTTTCAAAATGCCCACACAATGTCGAGGGTGCGAAAAACAGATAAAACAAGGGACGAAGTTTTGGCAAGTGTAGGGCGTGCTGTGCGTAGATGACAATTGGGATCCACATGTCAATAAAGGCAGAGGCAAAAAAATTGGAGATATTTTCTCTGCACAGGTGGAATAGAACCCGGGCGGAACAGGTGTCGGGTAGTGTCACTCGGCCACTAGGCTAGTTCAGTTGTTTCGTTACTAATAAGGCACTTCCTCAGGTGGTTGGATCTCCTCCTGCGCCTTTGCGCGCTCGACGCGAAGCCGCTGTCTGCCGTTGTGAACATGCTGAACAAATGAGAGGAATCTAGAGAGGACTGTACATGGAGAGGCGGACAGTCGGGACCCACTAGGTCTATGGATGTACGCAAGCAAGTGCCTCATCGAAAACATACTTCCTCCTAATGCTATACTGACGTTGGGGCCCACGGGTTTGTCGACATAGTTACATTTTTTAGGTGCTTCAACGTAGTTACTATAGGAGATAAATTCACAACGAAGTCGGGGAGCTGGCAGGTATCATTTATTATCATTGGGGCAGCAATTATCAGCTGGGTTTTGGGCTCCCCCGTCTAGGCTTTCTTTTTTAACATGCGCAGCCCACGACCTCGGATGGGAGGTCCATAGGCCTGCTTGTATTTTCTTGAGGGTCATCATGTATCGACCGGCCTATGGACCTCCCATCCGAGGTTTTATTTTTCCTAAAACATTGGCAGCCCAATTTATGTTTTTTTTTTGAAGAAACCGTAGAGGTCTGTTCTATTTTTCTATATAAGAATAGGAACGCCCGGTCCAACTTATGTTTCCCTTGTAACTATATTATATATTTTTTAATTATTTTGTTTTTTATTATATATTATTGTTATTGTCATCATATATTTAATAGATACTTACATATGTAAGAAAACAATATCCCACATCTTGTTAACTTAGAAAAATAATTTCTTAACAATACAATCATGATTTTTTTTTGGCAACGAAAATCCTGGTGATTGTGTACAAAAGCTTGGTAAGATTTAAGGACCAATGTAATAATAAGTCACTTATTAGTTATATATATATATATATATATATATATATATATATATATAACAAAATGCTCAACCCCTGTTTATTTTTTGATAACATTGCTGCGCCCACCCCAACATTCTAATTAGAATCAGCCTAGCAAAATCGTGTATTTCAAGAAAGTGCAAATGGCCTGTAATTATTTAGGAAAAACATAAATGGGCCGCATGGACGCTACATTATTTGTTCACCCAACCCAGCTAATGGACTGTAATTCCAAAAAAAGATCAAATGGACTGTAAATTCTACCCCGCAAAAAAAGACTGTAAATTATGAAAAAATGAGTTGAATAGGTGCCACATTTTTGGAGGCTGAAATGTGGGCCAATAGGCCGAAGCCAATGCAAGTCGTTGTCAACTTAGCCAACAAATGATTCTGACATTGTTAGCCATTGGATTTACATCCAACGACCGGCATCCATCTTCAATCCCTCGTCTTCTTCCTCCAGCGCCGCCGGGACCACCTGCTCATGCCTCCTGCTGCTAGCAGCTCTGCTTAGCACGCTTCGTTGTGAAGCGCTACTCCACCGTTGGCCAGGCCATCCCTCCACCCCTCCACACCTCCTGTTGTTCTCCACCGACTGCTTAACCACACCGCACCAGAACTAGTTAACCCTCGTACACCTCTCCGTCTGTGACTCTACTCCCGCGTCTTCCCATCTCCGGCTTGTTGCTGTCTTGGGCCTCGCCATCGTCCACCACCTTGGATGCGCTCGGCGCGGAGTGCTCAACATGGTCAACAAAAGACACCATCGGAAGTAGACTGTGCATGGAGAGGCTGACAGCTGCGTCCATGGCCGCACGCAAGGAAATGCCTCCTTATTATGCGCAAAATAATAATTCCTCCACCTGATAGCTAGGACCCACCGGAAGGGCCTCTGTATTTCGCCCAAAAAAAACGTTCCCACCGCTGACAGGTCGGACCCACCAGCTATATCTTCGCACGCAAGGAAGTGCCTCCTTATTACGCACAAAAAAATGAATACCCCCTGCTAGTTGGGACCCACCACAGTGGGAGGTGATAACCCACAAGTGTAGGGGATCACAACAGTTTTCGTGGGTAATGTATTCAACCCAAATTTGTTCATTCGACACAAGGGAAGCCAAAGAATACTCTTAAGTATTAGCAGCTGAGTTGTCAATTCAACCAGACCTGGAAACTTAGTATCTGCAGCAAGGTTGTTTAGTAGCAAAGTAATATGATAGTGGCGGTAGCGGCAATAAAAGTAACGATAGTGTTTTTTGTAGTTTCTGGAATAGTAGCAACGGAAAAGTAAATAAGCAACAAGCAATATGTGAAAATCTCGTAGGCATTGGATCGGTGATGGGGAATTATGTCGGATGCAATTCATCATGTAGAAGTTATAACCTAGGGTGACACAGAACTAGCTCCAGTTCATCAATGAAATGTAGGCATGTATTCCGAATATAGTCATACATGCTTGTGGAAAAAAACTTGCATGACATCTTTTGTCCTACCCTCCCATGGCAGCGGGGTCCTATTGGATCCTAAGGGATATTAAGGCCTCCTTTTAATAGAGTACCAGACCAAAGCATTAACACATAGTGAATACATGAACTCCTCAAACTAAGGTCATCACCGGGAGTGGTCCAGATTATTATCACTTCGGGGTTGCCGGATCATAACACATAGTAGGTGACTATAGACTTGCAAGATGGGATCAAGAACACACATATATTCATGAAAACATAATAGGTTCAAATCTGAAATCATGGCACTCGGGCCCTAGTGACAATCATTAAGCATAGCAAAGTCATAGCAACATCAATCTCAGAACATAGTGGATACTAGGGATCAAACCCTAATAAAACTAACTCGATTACATGATAGATCCCATCCAACCCATCACCGTCCAGCAAGCCTACGATGGAATTACTCATGCATGACCGTGAGCATCATGGAATTGGTGATGGAGGAAGGTTGATGATGACGATGGCGAAGATCTCCACTCTCCGGAGCCCTGAACGGACTCCAGATCAGCCCTCCCGAGAGAGATTAGGGCTTGGCGGTGGCTTCGTATCGTAAAACGCGATAATTCTTCCACTCTGATTTGTTTCTCCCTGAAAGTGAATATATAGGATCTTGGGATATGTTAGTGGAGCACCAAGGGGCCCATGAGGCAGGGGGGCGCGCCCTAGGGGAGGGGGCGCGCCCCACACCCTCGTGGACAGGGTGTGGGCCCCCTGGTTTGGATCTTCTTTCAGGTATTTTTTTAATATTTTCCAAAATAATTCTACGTAAATTTTCAGGTCATTCCGAGAACATTTTATTTCTGCACGAAAACAACACCATGGCAATTCTGCTGAAAACAACGTCAGTCCAGGTTAGTTCCATTCAAATCATGCAAGTTAGAGTCCAAAACAAGGGCAAAGGGGTTTGGAGAAGTAGATACGTTGGTGACGTATCAGGAGGCTGACTTGTGGGTCTACTAAGTTGACGGGGACGGAGTGCTTTGTCAACTTAGTCAATATGAACGATTACAACTCCGGTGAGCGTACGATGTCCATCCAACGGCCGTAGTGCTTCTTCAACCTCTGGTCTTCTTGCTCCAGCCGCCCAAAGCAGCGCCGGTCGTGCCGCCTGCTCCTGCCTCCCGTGTCCGGCTGTGCTGCCGCGGAGGCCTAACCGCCCTCATACTACTCCCACCGCTGGCCAGGCCATCCCTCCACACACCCACACCCCCTGTTATTCTGCGGCGACGACAACCTCACACCGCAGCCGAACCAGTGAACCCTCGTACTCCTCTCCGCGTGGGCATTCACTGCCGCGTATTCGCCGGCTCCGTGTCATCCCCTTCCTAGGCCTCGCTGCCGTCCACCGCCTTGGTGCTCTCGGCGTGGCGTGGTCAATGTGGTCAACGACCGACTTCCATCGGAAGAGTACTGTACGTGGAGAGGCTGACAGCTGGGTCCACGGCCACAGCCCAATTTTTTGTGATTTGCCAAGTAAGTCGCTTTGTCAGGCATGTTGGGCTGCAAATGTTTCAAGACGAGGAGAGCTTCATTCGGCTAGCCGAGAAAATGGCCTATCAGTAATGAGAAATGGGTTGTACATTTTTAAAACACATCAAACCGGCAATTAGTTTCAAATTTCTTTCATTTTGAGATTTTAAATTGCATTGATTTTTATGCGTGGACAATTTGTTGGATTTTATATTGATATACATTTATTTTTAAAATCAATTTGAATGTGACTCGAAATTTCAGGATTAAAAACAGTTCCGACCACACCGAAATATGAAAAATTTCGTATAATTTTTTAACCGTGGCCACAATATGGGCTGTAATGCTAACAAAAAGAATATGGGCTCCAAAAAAAACCTTAAGAATTAGCAAATGGGCTGTAAATTATTAGAAATAATGGCAGATGGGTTGTATGATGTTTTCCACAGATTTGAGGCTTTCCTAAAAAAGGTTGACGCACAAGCAGTGACTATTAGATGTCCATCCAATGGCCATCGTGCTTCTTCAATCTCTGCTCTTCCCGCTCCAGCCGCTCAAACAAGCGCCAGTGGGACTGCCTGCTCCCTCCTCCCCACGGCCGGCTGTGCTGCCATGCAGGCCTCACCGCCCCATCGTACTCCCATCGCTGGCCTAGCCATCCCTGTACTCACCCACACCTGCTGTTATTCTCCGGCGACGGAAGACGAACGAGTGAACCCTCGTACAGTCGTCCTCCCCTCCGCGTGGGAAACAACTGCCGAGTCATCCCTGCCTCCGTGTCGTTACCTTCCTAGACCTCGCTGTCGTCCACCGCCCTGGTGCTCTCGGCGCGTCCTGGTCAATGTGGTCAACGACCGACATGCATCTGAAGTGGACTGTATGTGGAGAGGCTGACAGCTGGGTCGACGGACGCACACAAGGAAATGCCTCCTTATTACACGCAAAATAATGATTCCTCCACCTGACATCTGGGACCCACCGAAAGGGCCTATGTATTTCACGAAAAAACATTACCGCCGCTGACCGGTTGGACCCACTAGCTATATCTTCGCACGCAAAGAAGTGCCTCCTTATTATGCACAAAAAGATGAATACCCCCTGCTAGGTGGGACCCAGTATAGTGACATGCTGACTTGTGGGCCTACTAAGTTGATGGGGATGGAGGGCTTTGTCAACTTAGTCAATATGCACGATTCTAGCTCCAGTGACCATACGATGTCCATCCAACGGCCGTAGTGCTTCTTCAACCTCTGGCCTTCTTGCTCCAGCCGCCCAAACCAGCGTCAGTCGTGCCTCGTGCTCTTGCCTCCCGTGGCCGGCTGCGATGCGGCGGAGGCCTCACCGCCCCCTACTACTCCCACCACTGGCCAGGCCATCCCTCTACTCACCCACAACCCCTGTTATTCTGCGGTGATGGTAGCCTCACACCGCAGCGAACCAGTGAACCCTCATACTCCTCTACGTATGGGCATCCACTACCGCGTCTTCCCCGGCTCCGCGTCGTCCCCTTCCTAGGCCTCGCCGTCGTCCACCGCCCTGGTGCTCTCGGCGCGGCGTGGTCAACGTGGTCAAGGAACGACTTCCATCGGAAGAGTACTGTATGTGGAGAGGCTGACAGCTGGGTCACGGCAGCCGCAAGGAAGTGCCTCCTTATTACGCGGAAAATAATTATCCCTCCACCTAACAGCAGGGACCCACCGGACGGGCCACCATATTTGGCGAAAAAAACATTTCCCACCTGACTGTTGGGACCCACCGGACGGGCCACCGTATTTCAAGAAAAAACGTTCCCCCCGCTGTCAGCTCGGACCCATCGGGAGTGCCGCCTTATTACGCACAAAAAAATGAATACTCCCCCTGCTAGTTGGGACCCACCTTGGTGGGTGGCTGACTTGTGGGCCTACTAAGTTGATGGGGACGGAGTGCTTTTTCAAGTTAGTCAATATGAATGATTCTAGCTCGAGTGACCGTACGATGTCCATCCAACGGCCGTAGTGCTTCTTCAACCTCTGGTCTTCTTGCTCCAGCCGCCCAAAGCAGCACCGGTCGTGCCGCATGCTCCTGCCTCCCGTGGCCGGCTGTGGTGCCACACAGGCCTCACCGCCCCCTACTATTCCCACCGCTGGCCAGGCCCTACAGCGACGGCAGCCTCACACTGCAGCCGAACCAGTGAACCCTCGTACTCCTCTACGCGCGGGCTTCTACTGCCGCGTCTTCCCCGGCTCCGCGTCGTCCCCTTCCTAGGCCTCGCCGTCGTTCACCGCCCTAGTGCTCTTGGCGAGGCGTGGTCAACGTGTTCAAGGAACGGCTTCCATCGGAAGAGTACTGTACGTGGAGAGGCTGACAGCTGGGTCCACGGCCGCACCAAGGAAGTGCCTCCTTATTACGCGCAAAATAATTATTCCTCCACCTGACATCGGGGACCCACTGGATGGGCCACCGTATTTCGCGAAAAAAACGTTTCCCCCTAACTGCTGGGACCCACTAGGTACATCTTCGCATGCAAGGAAGTGCGTCCGGGCAAAAGGGGTCGTGTACATGGCTGGGTCGGAAAGGAGAAACAGCATTGTTGTCATGTTCATGGACAGCTAACCGGCTGGGTCGGAACGGAATGTGTTGTTTTGTTCATCGGGAGGGCTTGGACGGAACAGCCGATGGAAACGAGGCCTGGCGTACCGCAGAACAGAGGAAACAGCCTTGTGTTCGGCCGGCCATGTTCGAAACGGGATCCTGTTCATCGGGAGGGGTCTGGCGTACCGCAAAACGGAAGAAACGAACCTCCTACGGTCGAAACGAGGGTCTTGTTGATCGAGAGGGGTGTGGCATACTGCAAAACGGAGGAAACGGACTTGTGTTGGAGCGCTACGGTCGGAACGGGGGTCCTGTTCATCGGGAGGGGTGTGGCGTACCGCAAAATGGAGGAAACGTGTGTTTGAGCGCTACGGTCGAAACGGGGGTCCTGTTCATCAGGAGGAGTGTGGCGTACCGCAAAACAGGATTCCACGGGATACTGTTCATCACCACCGTCGACCCCCTCCAGCCTCCACGGGCTACTATTCATCCACCGTCGACCTACTCCAGCCTCGACCTGCGACTGTTCAGCCTCCACCACGCGCTACTCCACCGGCTACTGTTCAGCCAGCCCTCTCCACCGGCTCCTGTTCAACCACCCCTCCACGGGCTACTGTTCATCTAGCCCTCCACCGTCTCCTGTTCATGCAGCCCTCCACGGGGTGTTCCTGTTCATGCAGCCCTCCACGGGGTCCTGTTCATGCAGCCCCAACCGGCTCGATCGAACGGGGTCCTGTTAATGCAGAGGCAACACCACGGGGTCCTGTTCAGCCACCCCCACCGGGATTGTTCATCCAACCCCCCAGCAATGCTCACTATTCATGCAGAGGCAGCATCGATCGGCTTCAGTTAGCAGCAGTAGCGAAGGAATCGCTCGGTCGGGTTCAGTTAACAGCCATCGATCGATCACTCGAGTTCAGTAATGCATAGCCTGTAGTGCAATCGCTCGGGTTCAGTTAGAGCCCAATGCCTCGCTCGGGTTCAATTAGAGCCCAACGCCTCGCACCCATGCGCGTGCGTGTACGAGAGAAACGAGCATCGCTCTGCCCCGACCACCCACCGTAACCGGGAACCCCCCGACATTTTCCTCACCCTCGCTTCTACCACGGTTTTTTCCGTCATGGAAGGCCCAAAGAATGTCATGCAGCTGCATCTCCGGCCTGCCCAGGACGGAAAGCCCATTTTATGTCTTGTTTTTTTGTCAGAGAAGTAGGACCCCACCACATCTATGATGATACTCGGTTTTGTCACAATTATCATCACAGAAGTGTCATAAGTATGACATAATTTTTTTCTGTTCCGCCCAAAATCACACGGATGTGTCTTTTTTTTGGTAGTGTGAAATCATTATCATCACTTTGCAAATTGTCTATTCGTTTTAGGAGGAATGCAAGCCGGACTGTCTCCGGAGGCGACGCAGGCCAAGTTCCATCCAATTTGACACCAGGCCCGTCAAGGGTGAATGCTAATTCGGTGCCGGAATGTCCTCTCCAGGAGGATTTGAGTGAAGTATCCGCTAACAATTCTGAAGTGGAGGTCGCAATGATTCATCGGCGGCGAAAGCAGCCATGCGTGACCCTGGATTTTCTGCGGAGGTGTTCAACGCCCTTACTTCTGTCGATGCATATATCTGAGCCGCTCAAGATGGACTCGCCGGAGCCACTCATCAACTTTCATAGGATATGAAGGTAATTTTTTGTTGTTTGAGTATTATCCTGCTAGTAGCCCTCGAGACTTAAAGCTGTTGGTACAACTGATTTGAGGATCGTTGTATTTTTATAGGTCATTCGAGAAAATAATAACTATTTGTCCAAGGAACTTGAGAAGTGCCGGACCCAACTTGCTGAATTGAGAAATTCGAAGGAATCCGGAAAGGATGCTGTTGGTAAGAATAATTGTGTCCGGAAACTATGACAGTTCTGCTGACTACTATGATGTACTCCCTCTGTCCGAAAATACTTGTCATCAAAATGGACAAAAAGGGATGTATCTAGAACTAAAATACATCTAGATACATCCCCTTTTGTTCATTTTGATGACAAGTATTTACGGACAGAGGGAGTATATACTAATGTGTAATACATCAACAAGATCGACTGACCAACTGGAGAGGGAGCTAAGAGCTGCCTTAGCGGACAAGAAATTTGCCGAAGAGGAAAAAGCCGCTGGCGAGTGTGCACTAACGCATGCGATGGAAAAAAGGAACCAAGTGCAGGATATAAATATTAGGCTTGAACAGGAGCTAAAGGGCATAAAGTGCCAACTCTCAAGCGCCTTGGAGGAGAACCGGAGGCTAAAAAGCGGCAAGTTTAGTATTTCTCTTATACCTAGCTCTCCTTATAGTCTCGTAATTTTAAAGTTTTCTTATAAAAACTTTTCCTGCAGGTTTATTAACTGGTCAGCCTAAAGGCGGGGTGTCCGGAGTTGAGGGCGACGTGCTGCAGGAGCTTTCCAGGGTCCACAAACGGGCTCGGAAGGCCATGAAGAGTATGGCCAGAGCTCTATGGCCTGGCGACTCCCCTCCAGAATCTATGGAGGAGTTAGCAGACCTGTTCAAAGGGGCTCGGCGCTGCTTTCAACTATGGAAAGCCTTAGCATGCCGCATGGGTGCTCAAGAAGCGTGGGCTATGGTGAAGACGCGTTTTACTCGCCTTGATCCAAATCACATGGCCCGTGTGGGACCTCATGTCCTGATGGACAAGAAATTCCTCCGCGTTTGGTATATGACCAAGTAGGTTTAGCTGCTAAGCTGCCCCAACAGGACTGTGTACTAGACCGCCTGATAGAGGGAATAGAAAATGAATAGTCGTTTGATTCTATGTATCAATGTACTTTTACCATCAAATTTATCTCCGGTCGAATTTGTATAAAGTTTGTCATTGCCGACCATCTGCTTGGACCTCCATAAACCCGAAGGCTGGAGTGTGTCCGAATACTATATCTGTGACGAGCACGTGATATGTTTGGAAATCAGGCAATCCGGTCATAATTTCTTGAACAGATGAACTGAGTTCGGGGAGTTATGTTATATTACTATTTAACGTAAGAAACATCTTCCAGAGATAATAGTTCCGTTAGGGGTTCCTTTCCCTGGGTCGGCGTGCATAAAGATGCATGCCTAGGCTTTTAATCCCATGATGGGGATAATAGGAAGCCATTTCCTGTGATGTTTAAAAGACGCTTTAGAATGCGATATGTTGTGTATCCACCGACCAATTATTCCCTTAAGAGCGCTAGCTTTTGGCTTCACCCAGTCTGAGGTACATATCCGGATTACCCGGCAGTAACAATCGTAGAGGTGCTCCCTTTACACCCTAGCTGAACAATCGGAAATGTAGGGCTAAGCATAGGAGCCAGGCAACCCAGCTTGGCCAGAATTTAAGTCATATCGGTGCATATAATGGCAAGGATGAACTGTAAAAACAGGCGACATTTTGAATCAAGAAGCTTTATTGATGATGGGATTCGTTAAAGAAGCCCCCAGGTATATGTGCGTACGTACTTGTCATGTGGCAGTTCGAGCGAGCCGAATACTTGCCAAGTAAATGAAAAGAGAAAAAAGGGAGAGGAACAAGAAAATAAAAGACAAAACCAAACTTTTAAAGAGAAAGAAATTGCTACCGAAGTATCCATAGAATCGTCGGAGTCTCGCCGCGTTCCAAGGGTTCGGCTCAAGGCGGTTGTCCTGTGCATTGCGAAGGCGATAGGCTCCACCAGTGAGTACTTCGTCAATAATGAAGGGGCCTTCCCATTTTTTTTGAGCTTGTCCTTTTTCTTCTCCAGTAGGCATAAAACGAGTTCACCGACATTGTATGTCTTGGCCCGCACTTCTTTGCTCTAGTATCGCCTAGCATGTTGTTGGTAAAATGCGGAACATGCTAGCGATGTCTCACGCTCCTCTTCAAGTCCATCTAGGTCGTCCTGCTGATCTAGCTCGGCTTCTCTTTCCTCGTACATGCGCACTCTAGGTGTGTCATAAATAATGTCGCAGGGCAGGACAGCCTCTGCGTCGTACACCATGAAAAAAGGTGTATATCCGGTCGTACGATTGGGCGTGGTCCGCAGCCCCGAGAGTACGGAGTCAAGCTCTTCGACCCAGTGTTTATCAGACTCCCGTAGGGAGCTAACTAGTCATTGGCCCTAATAATCTATCATGGGTCCCCATCATCAGTAAGTATTTTCTTTTATGACTTCCCCCTTTAAGGGGTCCGACCATATCAAGCCCCCAGACCGCAAAAGGCCAAGTAATGGGGATTGTTCTCAGTGCGGTGGGAGGCATGTGACTTTGATTTTCAAGAGGCTGGCAACCAACGCAATGTTGGACTAAGGTTTGGGCATCTGCTCGGGCAGTAGGACACTAAAAGCCAGGGCGAAAAGCATTGCCTACGAGCGCCCTTGCTGCGGCAAGGTGACCGCCCATTCCAGCATGTATTTCAGTGAGAATTCGCCTTCCCTCTTCTTCTGAGATGCACCTTTGGAGAATACCAGATGTGCTTTTCTGTATAGTTCACCTTCGTGAACTTTGTAGGCTTACAGTGTCGGACTATGCGGCGGGCCTCATTCTGGTCATCGGGGAGTTCTTGCCTATTAAGGTAAGCTAGGAAAGGCTCTGTCCAGGTGGCTATAACAACCATGATTTCATGAGCCGAAGGAGTTATAACCATGCTTGGCTCTCCGATGACTTCGTGATTGAGTTCGGCAGGGGGTGTGTTCGGATCTGTATTCGTATCGCCGCTCGCGTCCTGCCATGTTACCGATGGCTTAAACAACTGTTCCACAAATTTGTTCGGTGGGACGGGGTCACGTTTAGCTCCCATGCGTGCGAGTACGTCGGCTGCCTAGTTATTATCTCGGGCTACGTGATGGAATTCCGACCCGTCAAATCGAGCCGACATTTTTAATATGGCGTTGCGATAAGCTTCCATTTTTGAATCCTTCGCATCAAAATCCCCATTGATTTGGGAGATGGCAAGGTTTGAGTCTCCGCGTACCTCGAGGCGTTGGATACCCATGGATACGGCTAGTCGGAGACCATGCAATAGGGCCTCATATTTGGCCGCATTGTTCGAGTCCGTATACATAATCTGTAAAACATACAGAACTGTATCCCCTGTTGGAGATGTTAGTATTACACCGGCCCCCAGTCCGGATAGCATTTTGGAACCGTCGAAGTACATTTTCCAATGGGAGTATGAGCCGTACTCTTTAGGGAGTTCGGCTTTGGTCCATTCTGCGATGAAGTCGGCCAACACCTGGGATTTAATAGTCCGGTGCAGCTTGTAAGATATTTCGAACGGTAGGAGCTCAATGGCCCATTTTGCTATGCGTCCCATGGCATCTTTATTATTGATAATATCATTGAGTGGTACCTCGGATGCCACTATGATCGAACACTCTTCAAAGTAGTGCTGGAGTTTCCGAGATGACATGAAGACTGCATAGGCAATTTTTTGATAGTGGGGGTACCGTGATTTAGACGGTGTGAGAACCTTGGATACATAGTATACATGCTTTTGAATGGTGAATTTATGTCCATCTTTGGCTCGCTCGACGACGAGCACGGCACTCACCACCTTGTGAGTGGCTGCTATGTACAGCAGCATTGGTTCACCAACACCGGGGGTGGCTAGGATTGGGTTGCTTACTAGTAAAGCTTTTATTCTTCCAACCCGGCTGTGGCCACATTTGTCCATACGAAATTTTCAGTGCGTCGTAGCAATATATAAAGTGGCAATGCTTTTTCTCCTAACATGGAGATGAAGCGTCTTAAAGCCGCTACGCAGCCTGCTAGTTTTTGCACTTGCTTCAGATTGGTTGGTATTTTGAGTTCTGACAGGGCCCGAATTTTGGCTAGGTTAGCTTCGATTCCTCTATGGGATACGATGAACCCTAATAACTTTCGGCTGGAACACCGAAGACACATTTTTCCGGATTGAGCCTTATGTCATATTCTCGGAGGTTGGCAAACGTAAGGTGGAGATCGTCCACCAAGATTTCGACGTGTTTGGTCTTTACAACGACGTCGTCAACATATGCCTCCACTGTTTTGCCAAATTGTTTTTCTAAGCATGTTGAATCATGCGTTGATATGTGGCGCCAGCGTTTTTGAGTCTGAAAGGCATAGTGTTGAAACAAAAAGGGCCGTACGGGGTAATGAATGCCGTTGTGGCCTGATCGGGTTCATTTTCTTCTTTATCTGATGGTATCCGGAGTAAGCATCAAGGAAGCACAACGACTCATGTCCGCTTGTTGCATCGATGATTTGGTCAATGCGGGGCAGGGAAAGGGATCCTTTGGGCAAGGCTTATTCAAGTCTGTGAAATTGACACAGAGGTGCCAGGATTTATCCTTCTTCGGTACCATGACTAGGTTGGCTAGCCAGTCCGAATGTTTGATTTCTCTGATGAATCCGGCTTCCAATAGTTTGGCTAACTCTTCTCCCATTGCTTGTCTTTTAGGTTCAGAAAATCATCGCAGTGACTGCTTGACTGGTTTGAACCCTTTTATAATATTGAGGCTGTGTTCGGCCAGCCTACGTGGGATTCCTGGCATGTCTGAAGGGTGCCAGTCATATATATCCCAATTTTCCCGAAGGAAGGCGTGTAACACGCTGTCTACCGTCGGATCCAGCTGTGCCCCGATGGATGCTGTTTTATTAGGGTCCGTTGGGTGCACTTGGAATTTGATGATTTCGTCAGCAGGCTTGAAGGAGGTAGACTTCGATCTTTTGGCGAGGATGACATCATCGGCATCCACCTTTGATTGCAGGGTAGTTAGTTCTTCAGCCGCAAGAGCTTCGGATAATGCCTCTAAGGCTAAGGATGCCATTTTAATTTCGGCACTGAGTGCTCTATCCAGATCACTTATTATCGTGATCACCCCATTGGGCCTTGGCATTTTAAGCTTCTTGTACCCGTAATGGGGTATAGCTTGAAAGCGTGAGAAAGCGTCCCGTCCTAGAAGGGCATGGTATCCGCTGTGGAAGGGCACAATGGGAAAGAGTAGTTCCTCCAATCTGTAGTTGTCGGGTGAATCGAAAACTACATCGAGCTTAATGCTTCCCGGACACTTGGCCTTGCGGCTTGGTATAATTCCCCTAAAGGTTGTGTTGGTGTGCTCAATGCGGGATTTCTCGACTTGCATTTTTGCAAGAGTCTCCTCACATATGAGGTTTAGTTTGCTTCCTCTGTCCATAAGTACTTTAGTGAGGCGAAAGCCATCTACTATTGGGTCCAGTACAAGAGTTGCTGATGCTTGGATCGGCCAGACTCGAGGTGCGTCTTCGGCAGAAAAACTGATTGCCGTGTCGCTCCATGGGCTTGCCGGGCTAATTTGGTAAACCTCGGCAAGTTCACGATTTGCTCTTTTACGACGGTTATTTGAGGAGAACGTCTCGAAGACAGTGAAGACATTGGTGTCTGCTACTTCTCGAGCTTGCGTTGTATTCCCTCGTAGAGGAAAGGGTGATGCAGCATAGTAGCGTAAGTATTTCCCTCAGTTTTTGAGAACCAAGGTATCATTCCAGTAGGAGACCATGCGTGAGTTCCTCGCACCTGCACAAACAAATAAGAACTTCACAACCAACGCGATAAGGGGTTGTCAATCCCTTTACGATCACTTACGAAAGTGAGACCTGATAGATAGGATAGTATAATATTTTTGGTATTTTTGGTTTATAAGAACAGCAAATAAAAGCGATAAAAGTAAAGTAGATGTAGATTGATATGTTGAGAATAAACCCGGGGGGCATAGTTTTCTCTAGTGGCTTCTGTCATGATAGCGATATTCTACGGCGGGTAAACAAATTGCTGTCGAGCAATTGATAGAAAAGCTAATAATTATGAGACTATCTAGGCATGATCATTGTATATATGCATCATGTCCGAGACAAGTAGACCGAAACGATTCTGCATCTACTACAATTACTCCAGACATCGACCACTATCCAGCATGCATCTAGTGTATTGAGTTCATAAGAACAGATTAACGCCTTAAGCAAGATGGCATGATGTAGAGGGATAAACTCAAGCAATATGATATAAACCCCAACTTTTTATCCTTGATGGCAACAATACAATACGTGCCTTGCTGCCCCTACTGTCACTAGGAAAGGACACCGCAAGATTGAACCCAAAGACAAGCACTTGTCCCATTGCAAGAAATATAGATCTAGTAGGACAAACCAAACTAATAATTCGAAGAGACTTGCAAGGATATTATGAGCACACATAAAAATTTCAGAGAAGAACCAAATATCTTTCATAGATAACCTTGATCATCAACTCACAATTCATCGGATCTCGACAAACACACCGTAAAAAGAGATTACATCGAATAGATCTCCTCGACGACCGAGGAGAACTTTGTATTGAGATCCAGAGAGAGAGAAGAAGTCATCTAGATACAAGCTATGGACCCGAAGGTCTGTGGTAAACTATTCACAACTCATGGTGAGGGCGATGATGTCGATGATGAAGAACTCCGTGATGGATCCCCCTCCAGGGGAGCTCCAGAATAGGCTCCAAGATGGGATCTCACGAGAACAGAAGGTACAACGGTGGAATTAGGGTTTTCTCTCTGTTCATGGAAGATTTGGGGTACGTAGACTTATATAGGAAGAAGGAGGGCACCGAGGGATGCTCGAGGGGGCCACGAGGCAGGGGGGTGCGCCCTGGGAAGGGGGGCGCACCCCCACCCTCGTGGGCTACCCCTTGATCCCCTGACATGGTTCTCAAGCTTCGTGTGCGTGATTTTCTTCAAAAATATCTCTCGCGAAGGTTTCATTCCGTTTGGACTCCGTTTGATATTCTTTTTCTGCAAAACCCTGAAACAGGCAAAACACAGCAATCTGGACTGGGCCTTTGGGTTAGTAGGTTAGTCCCAAAAATGATATAAAAGTGAATGATAAAGCCCATTAAACATCCAAGACTTCATAAATATTAGCATGGAACAATAAAAAATTATTGATACGTTGGAGACGTATCAAATCACTCCGTGGTACCCCCGCAAAAAAAATCACTCCGTGGTAGATCCCCCCTCTGGTGGAGCTTCGGAACAGGCCCCAAGATGGGATCTCACGAGAACAGAAGGTTGCGGCGGTGGAATTAGTGTTTTCTCTGTTGCATCGATATTTTCAGGGTACATGGATATATATAGGAGGAAGGAGGGCATTGAGGGAGCCAGAGGGGGCCCACGAGGGTGGGGGGTGCACCCAGGGGGAGTGGGCGCGTCCTGGACCCTCGTGGCCACCTCCTTTGTTCCCTCACGTGTACTCCAAGTCTTCTGGGTAGATACGGTTCCAAAAATAACTCTCCCGAATGTTTCACTCCGTTTGGACTCCGTTTGATATCCCTTTTCTGCGAAACTCTGAGATAGGCAAAAAACAACAATTTGCACTGGGACTTGTGTTAGTAGGTTAGTCCCAAAAATAATATAAAAGTGTATAATAAATCCTATTAAACATCCAAAACAGAATATATAATCGCATGGAACAATCAAAAATTATAGATACGTTGGAGACTTATCAGTGTCATTCTCCCTTGGTGCGATAATGGCAAGAAGTGTCGTACCGCTTTTTGCTATCTGCCGGAGTACCCAGCATGCTCTAAGGCGATGGTTTGGGACATTATCCGGGGTTGCGTGCATTTGGCACGGTGTATCCAGTAGTTTGTCCAGTACGGACCTGTGCCTTGAAATAGGCTTTTTCTTCTTGCCAATAGGAATGCTATCGGCTGGCCAACTAGGGTAAGTCCATTTAGCTTTGGTAACGTACTGTCTGGAGATGGACCGTTCCAGAGGTGTGTTCTGGGCTTTCCAAGTATTTTCCATTGCGCAGTACTTCTATACTATCTACGATAATTCTGTGAAACTCGGAACATGGTGTCGGTTGAGGGCATTCAAGACTCCCTCGTCCGTGCAATTACGGTGAAATAAAGAGACCGCTTTGTCTGCGCACCAGTCCCTGATCTTGTTTTTAACAATTAAGAATCTGGCCCAAAAGTGGTTGACCGTTTCCCCGGGCTGCTGCTATATGTTCTTGAGATCATCTATGTTTGGGATTCTGGATTTACTTGAAAAGTTTTTCCCAGGGTGGGTGGGTGTTGGTAATTTTACATCCCGACCCAGAGTGATATTCGGGGTTTTGACAACCTCCGTTGGTGACAATCCGGACTCAATGGGGTATGATTGCCCTTCGGGTCCGGCGTCGGTCCCAGAGCTCAAGCAACATAGTGCGTCTCCTGATAAGGAGGTGTTCGGCTCGATGGGTTCGGAGATCCGGACTATGGCGGTCTTTGTCTGGAGAGGAGAAGTCTCTATGGCTTCGTCCTTTACTGCTGCTACTGGATGAGTAATCGAAGAAGGGTCGATCTCATCATGGCCGGATTTAAGTACGATCCGATCTCCTGGCGATGAGAGCCCCAGGGCGGCAATGCGATCCAGCAGCTTATTTAAGGGCGATAGTTCTGCCAAAGTCGCATCATCGGAATAGTCGGAATCGTCCTAAAGGTGATGCTCGACGGCCGCATGGGGTGCGGCCGGCCCCAAGGCCATGCAGGTGCATATGGAGAACCTGACCGAAAGCCAAGTTGTTTTCGAGGGTGATCTCGTCGTTGATGACGAGGCGTGCCATCGATCGCTCATTGCGAGCGCACAGCGGAGCTCTCAATGAAAGCACCATTGTCCGTGTCAAAACCGGCAGATCTCGGGTAGAGGGGCCCAAGCTATGCGTGTGAAGATCGATGGTAATAGGAGGTAGGGGACATGATGTTTACCCAGGTTCAGACCTTCTCTATCGAGGTAAAACCCTACTTCCTACTATATTAGTATGCATGGATATGTGTACAAGAGTTGATCTACCTCGAGATCATAATGGCTAAACCCTAAGTCTAGCCAATGGGGATATTGTAATGAGGATGATCCCTCTACAAACTAAACCCCTCAGCTTATATACACGCCTGAGGAGACCTAGGGTTACAAGGGTGACTTGGGGAGGAAGTAATTGACACATCCGGACTCAAAACCTGCCTTTCTATGTACATAGGAGTCGTGACCGAATACGGGGGAAGGTCTTCTGCTTCTTCTTTATGCGGCCCACCAGTGCGGCCCAGCTTCATTGACCTAGATGCGTGAGGACCCCTGAATACAGAACTCCCTCACACCCCCCAGAACCTTTGGTCACATGGACACACACCACCCCTCCCACGCATGAAACCATTGGTAGGTCGCCTCCATCCCCACTGCTGCCTCCATCATCAACGTCTACCTGTGTGTTGGGGACCTCGAGGAGCCAATGGCCCAAAAGTGGTTTATCGCGGCCTCTTTGCCCGACGTCGGTGATATGTCCATTTTGCATCATGCTTTTATGTTGAATTTTATTGCATTATTGACTGTTATTTCACATTATGGTACAATAGTTATGCCTTTTCTCTCTTATATTACAAGATTTACATGAAGAGGGAGAATACCGGTAGCTGGAATTCTGGACCAAAAAGGAGCAAATCTGGGAGACCTATTCTGGACAACTCCAAATGTCCTGAAAATTTACAGAGAATCATTTTGTGCTATATAAAAATTATTGGGTGAAGAAACTCCAGAGGGGGACCCACCAGGTGGCCACAAGCATGGGGGCGCGCCATACCCCCCCCCCCAGGGCACACCCCCATGGCTTGTGGGCCCCCTGGCATGTCCTCGATGCCCATCTTCAGCTATATTGAGGGTTTTGACCTGGAAAAAAATTAGAAGAGAGCTTTCAAGATGAAGCAGTGCCGTCTCAAGGTGGAACCGGGGCAGAACCAATCTAGGACTCGGTGGAGCTATTCTGCCGGGGAAACTTCCCTCCGGGAGTGGGAAATCGAAGCCATCGTCATCACCAACAACCCTCTCATCGAGGGAGGGTTAATCTCCATCAACATCTTCACCATCACCATCTCTTCTCAAACCCTAGTTCATCTCTTGTATTCAACCTTTGCCTCAAAACCTCTGATTGCCTCAAAGCCCAAGCACCGGTCCACTCACATATCAAATTATCAAAGTAACAAACGTGAATCATATGCGCATGATGAAAACTAAGTTGACAATAATTCCCATGTGTCCTCAGGAGCGCTTTGCTTTATATAAGAGTTTGTCCATGCTTATCCGTTGCTACAAAAAGGATTGGGACACCTTGCTGCACCATTGTTATACTTGTTACTTGTTACCCATTATGAATTATCCTTTCACAAAACTATCTGTTACAGATAATTTCAGTGCTTGCTGAAAACCGCTTGTCATTTCCTTCTGCTCCTCGTTGGCGTCGACACTCTTACTTATAGAAAGGACCAAGATATATCCCCTACACTTGTGGCTCATCAAGAATATTTTCTGGCGCGGTTTCCGGAGAGTGAGGCGCCTTTCATGAGTGGAATTTGGTAAGGAAAATTTTATATTATGTGCTGAAATTTACTGTCACTTGTCACAATGGAAAACAATCCTTTGAGGGGTTTTGTTAGGACTGGGATTATAACGACCAGAGGGGGTGAATGGCAGATTCAAAATTTCTTGTGAAAGTTTGAACTGATCCCAAACTCAATAACGGAGAAAAGAAACAATAGAAGAACACACAAACAGGAAGGCTACTGAGGAACAAATCCTTCAAGGTAAGATGCTACAATTGACTTGGCGTAGTATAAGATGGGCTTGATGAAAAAAGATAGTGAGACAATATACTAACACGTAAACAAGCATGACTGAGAACTAGAGTTGAATAGAGAGTAATAACTTCGACGAAGGACAATTGCAGAGATATACATCAACTCACAGAGACTATGCAACATGGCGAGAAAGGAATGATACACACAAAAGAGATGAAATGCTATACATACACAAGGGTGCGAATGAAAAACAACTTAGTGCCGACGATCAATCAAACTATCAACACAAAGCACAAGTAATAACTGTTGAATCAAATTCAGAGAGTCGAATAGAACTAGTGGTGCTCGATGGCGATAGAGGGATTTGGTAGAGCAGTTCACCCTTCTGCCCAAGGGCTACGTCTGGTTGGAGGGGTTGTGACTTAACATGGAAGATAAACTCTCTTCACCCTATTCCCCTTCAACGCAGAGCTGATCAAACTAAGGTTGATTTCACACGTAGTAGATCCGTGTCGGTAATTTCCAAACCTTCGATCGATCAGCGCAAACCACAATACTCTTGGTTGCTGAAGATCTGACTCGGTGAAGACAACAACTCTTCAACATTCAAAGCCAAACCTATCCATCTAGAGAGTGCGCAGCTCTCAAGAGTAATAGGTACAAGAACTCTCATTCCGAACTACTGTGATGCTAAACCACTTTCTAAGTTTGGGCTCTTGATTTTTCTCTCCGTGGATCTTAAACTCAAATCACTCGGAGAGGGGTTGCTCAAATAAATATTCTAAGAAATCGTAAGCAGAGCAGCCATCAGACAAAGCCGGCGCGGGGTGGTTATTTATAGCCACAACCTTTCCAGAAGGGAAATGACCATTTTGGACATGCGGTCCAGCCAATGGCCAACCGACACATTCACAACGGTCAGATTTTTGAAGCAACGATAACATTACTTGAGGAACAAGTAATGCTAACTCCTTGGTCCGAGACAAATCTCTCGTAGTGTAGAAGATCGTAGTCTCTTGCTGGCAAGTATTTGCTTGGAACACAAAGACATTTATCTCGTAGCTTTCATAGGATTTGGCTAAGCATCACAGTTGATCTAAGCATCGAGAACCCATACCCTATTAATAGTACGGAGGTCTTATGACTCAAAAGGATGAAAGAAGAACAACAAAATGAATACTACGTCTTCACTTTGTCCTCAACTTCCATCGTTGTAGTCAATTTCTTAGGACGAGTATACCGAGTCAAATGCTTTTCTTCAGCAGTAAACTTTCTAGGGGTCGATTTCTTCACGTTAATCTCCTCGACTACATGTCTTCAAAAAATATAGCTCATTCTCCTCTGCAACATAGATATGCTTCGGTGAAGTTCCTTGAACTCAGCACCGGAGAAAAAATTCTCTTCGGTTGTGTATGGACTTTTTCTTTCACTAGCAAACAAATTAGTCCATACCTGTTCCTGTCAGCAACCTCCAAAACATACAGTGGGTAGATATTGCACCAACAGGTTTGTTCAATGTATTTTCACCTCGACCAGAAGAACAAAGAGTTGCCCCTCAACCTACTGAACCTACTAAAAATGTTTATTATGAAATTCCTCCGGGCATGATTGAGAAACTTCTAGCTAATCCTTATGGAGGAGATGGAACACATCATCCCGATATGCATCTAATCTATGTAGATGAATTTTGTGGATTATTTAAGCTTGCAGGTTTGTCTGAGGATGAGGTCAAGAAGAAGGTCTTCCCTTTACCTTTGAAGGGAAAGGAATTGACATGGTATATGGTATGTGATGACATGGGACCTTGGAATTACAACCGATTGAAATTGGAATTTCATCAGAAGTTTTATCCTCTGCATCTAGTTCATCGTGATCGGAATTATATATATAATTTTTGGCCTCATCAAGGAGAAAGTATCGCTCAAGCTTTGGGGAGGCTTAAGTCAATGTTATATTCATGCCCCAATCATTTTCTCCCAAGGGAAATAATTATTCAGAATTTTTATGCTCGGCTTCCTCGTAACGATCAATCCATGCTTGATACTTCTTGTACTGGTTCTTTTATGACGAAGACGATTGTTTTCCCATGGGAACTTTTGGAAAGAGTAAACACAACTCTGAAGATTGGGAACTCGAATAAATTAAGGAGTCAGGTATAAAGCTTGAGTTTGATTGTGTTAAATCTTCTATGAATACCAATGCTTTTTCGTGAACTTAGCACTAAGTATGGACTTGACTCTGAGATAGTAGCTTCTTTCTGTGAATCATTTGCTACTCATGTTGATCTCCCTAAGGAAAAGTGGTTTAAATATCATCCTCCCATTTAAGTAAAAGTAGTAGAATCCATTAAAACTGAAGTACAAACCATCACTTTAATCCAGTTGTTCCTATTGCTTATATTGAGAAACCACCTTTCCGTGTTAGGATAAAGGAACATGGTAAAGCTCCAACTGTGGTTCGTAAGACTTATGTAAGAACACCTACATCCCTTGTACAAATTAAAGTAGAACCTAATGTTGCTATAGTTAAGGTTATCTTGTTCGATAATATTGATGGGCATGTTATTTAGTTTGTTGGTGAAGGGGCTAGAATTGCCAAACCTGATGAAAAAGATAAACATAGACCTATAGTTGGCATGCATGTTGTCTCAGCTAAAACTGGAGATCATTGTTATCATGGTTTATGTGATTTGGGTGCTGTGTGTGTGCTATCCCTTTTCTCTTTATCAAAAAATTATGAAAGATATTGCACCCGCTGAAATAGAAGATTTGATGTTACTATTAAACTTGCTACAAGAAACACTATCACACCACTTGGGATTGTTAGAGATGTAGAGGTCCTTGATAACTCACAAGTATAGGGGATCGGTTGTAGCCTCTTTCGATAAGTAAGAGTGTTGAACCCAACGAGGAGCTAAAGTTAGAATTTATATTCTCTCAAGTTCTTCCGACCACCGATACAACTCTACGCACGCTTGACGTTCAATTTACCTAGAACAAGTATGGAACTGGAAGTACTTTGTAGGTGTACTAGGATAGGTTTGCAAGATAATAATGAGCACGTAAATAAAAAGTAGGAGATGTTTAGATAAATAAACAATTAAATTAGTATAGCGAATGTGGAAAAGTGGTGGTAGGAGTTGCGGAGTTGTCCCTAAGCAATTGACTACATTACTAGACCAGTAGGAAGTTTTTATGTGGGAGAGGCCACAGCTAGCATGTCATCCCTTACTTGGAATTCTATGTACTTATGATTGGAACTCCAGCAAGCACCCACAAATACTATCATTCATTAAGGTAAAACCCAACCATAGCCTTAAGATATATTGGTCCCCCTTCAATCATGTATGCATCAATTTCTATGCTAGGCTGAAGTTGTTGTAACCCTTGTCGTCCAATACATAGTCCTATCAACATACAACTAACCCTATGGTGTGATCCACACGCACACTCATATGATGTGCACCAATGGATAGCAACATAACCACAAGAAAATTAAACTAGTCATAGTAATTCACCAATCACCGGTAGGACAACAAAAATCTACTCAACCATCATATGATGGCAACACATCATTGGATAATAATATGAAGCATAATGCACCTTGTTCAAGTAGAGGGTAAAGCGAGTTGCGGGAGAGTGGACCGCCGAATATAGATGAGGGGAGGTAATGAAGATGTTGGTGAAGATGAGGAGGTGTTGGTGTAGATCGCCGTCACACGATGAGTGCCCCGACGGTGTTCCGACGCCACTAGGAGAGAGGGGGAAAGAGACCCCCTCCTTCTTCTTCTTCTTCTTCCTTGACCCCCCCCCTTAGATGGGAGGAGGGTTTCCCCTCTGGTCCATGGCCTCCATGACGGTGGAGGGGTGAGAGCCCCTCCAAGATTGGATCGGTTTCTCTGTTTCTCTTCTGCTTCGTGACCCCTGTTTCTGGCCTTTCATTGTTTCATAAATTCCCGGAGATCCGTAACTCCGTTTGGGATGAAATTTTAACATAGTTTTTATCAAGATATTAGCTTCCTTTCCTCTGAAGGACACCTCCAACCGACCTTCAGGGTGGCCACAAGCCCCCTGGGCGCACCCTGGGTAGGGGGCATGCCCCTAGGGCTTGTGGCCCTCTCGGGCATTGCCTTGCGTTGATTCCACTTCTCAAAATTCACATGTATTATAAAAAAAATAGGTGAGTTTTTATCGCGTTTGGACTTTGTTTGATATGGATTTTCTTCGAAACGAAAAACAGGCAACAAACAGGAACTGGCACTGGGCACTGGATCAATACTCCCTCCTTTCCGGTTTATAGGGCTTATCTCAAAAATTTAGATTTTCCGTTTTATAAGGCTCAATTTGATTGTTCCCCATCACATGTTCAGATTTCAAGGTGCATTAAATCATTGCATGCAAAGATTAAGAGAAAATTGACCAATGCATGTACTTTATGTATGCATGCATTGCAATTAATGCATTGGTAAACATAAAATTTTGAGGAAAACGAGTGCATTAATTGTGTGCCTTTGCAAACAACAAAAATTGTTCCACCACTCACGTTTTCCTTGGTTGGTGAGATTTTTAAATTGAGCCCTATAAACCGGAAAGGAGGTAGTATGTTAGTCCAAGAAAATCATAAATAGTGTTGCCAAAAGTATGTAAAAATTGTAGAATATTAGCATGGAACAATAAAAAATTATAGATACGACAGAGACGTATCAGCATCCACAAGCTTAATTCATGCTCGTCCTTGACTAGGTAAATGACAAAAAAGATATTTATTAATGTTGAATGCTACCTAGCATAATCTTGATCATGTAATCAAATCATGGCATGAATATTAAGATAGGAGTGATTCAAAGCAATAGTCTACCATTTGACATCTAAAGAATAGTACAATACATGCATGTAATTCATCATTCCCTTTCATAATAATGGAGCCAAAGGAAACAACTTCTATACACTTAATTGTGGTAAGCATGACACACTCAATCTTCCCTGCATAAAGTATAAATCATGAGCACCTTGGTGTCAAACCAGTCAATTGGATTGTACTTCTAACGCTCTTCGGCATTTTCAACTTCACTCAATACATGAGAGTGAGCCATGGATATAGCACTACGGGTGGAATAGAATGCGGTGGTAGAGATCAATAGGAGAAGGAAGAAAGTCTCGCATCAACTAGGCGGATCAACGGGCTATGGAGATGCCCATCAATCGATATCAATGTGAGGAGTAGGGATTGCCATGCAACGGAGGCACTAGATCTATATGTGTATGAAATCTCACAAATGAAACTAAGTTGGTGTGCATCCAACTTGCTTGCTCATGAACACCTCGGGCATTTAGAGGAAGCCCATCATCGGAATATACAAGCCAAGTTCTATAATGGAAAATTCCCACTAGTATATGAAAGTGATAACTCAAGAGACTCTCTATATGAAGAACATAGTGCTACTCTGAAGCACAAGTGTGGTAAAAAGGATAGTAACATTGCCCCTTCTCTCTTTTTCTCTTTTATTTTTTTTTATTTTTTTAGGCTCTTTGGACTTTTTTATTTTGGGCTCTTTGGCCTCTTTTTATTTTTGTAAGTCTGAAGTCTCATTCTGATGTGAGGGAATCATAGCCTCCATCATCCTTTCCTTGCTGGGGAAATGCTCTAATAATGATGATCATCACAATTTTATTTACTTACAACTCGATATTACAACCCGATAAAACTGATACATGATGACTATATGAATGCCTCTGGCAGTGTACCAGGATGTGCAATGATCTAGCGTATCAAAGATATCAAAAAATGGACAAGCCATGAAAATATGATGCTAGATATCTTACGATCATGCAAAGCAATATGATAATGAACGCTCGAGTCATGTATATGACGAAGATGGAAGTTTCATGGCAGTATATCTCGAAATGGCTACGGAAATGCCATGATAGGTAGGTATGGTGGCTATTTTGAGGAAGGTATATGGAGGGTTTATCCACCGGTGAAATTTGCGCGGCACGAGAGAGCACTACAAAAAAAAACCACTTACGTGATAATACGTGTTTGTCACAGTAGGTCACGCTTTCTGTCATGCATGTACATCCATGACGATTTTATGACAGAATCAAGATAGTCATACATGTGATGTCGTAGATGTGTTCCATGACAATACCAAAATTATCATCACGGAAGTGTTGACTTCCATGACGATATATGTCGCGTCATGGAAGTGCTTTTGTCAAGGGTAACCGACATGTGGCATCCCACCACAACGGGTCGCCGTTAAGCTATCGGGTCCGGTTTTGGATCCGATAACCTGCTAACAGCGAGGATCAATGGGGATTTTCCACGTGTAAAATTCTCATTGGCCGAAGGTACCACGTGTCAGCTCCACGTGCGGACAGATGTGAACCAACCATTGGACAGGAGGCGCCTATGATACGTCCACACGTGGCACGGCCCAATAGTGGCCCATTAAGGTCAAAAGGCTGGCCTGTTTGACTTGGTCAAAGGTTAACAGGCCGGCCCATCGAAAGCCTGCTAACGGCCTGCTCGCATATAACCCATTCAGGCCCGATAACTTGCGGCCCATTATGGCCTTTCAGAATTCAGCCCACTAGCTTCATCTGGGCCGTCCAATATGATTCCAGCCTGTTGTAACTTCCGGCCTATGTATGGCCCATGACATCTTTCGGCCCATATGAGGCCATTTATAACTATTGGCCCATTAATGGCCCGTAGTGAAACTGGCCCATAATGAACAATATATCGCTTCATACCCATTTATGGCCCATTACTCCATTAGGCTATTCCCAGCCCTTGTTATCTTTTGTCCTTTTAAGGGCCCATTTATTCTTGCGCTGATTTGCAGTATTTGGTTGTTTACGGTCCGTTACTGGCCTTTTTCGCCAGTGGGCCAAATTCAACCAGTGGTTAAAGTAGGCCCGTTTGTGGCCCGTTAATCCGTTGGGCCATTTTCATAGCATCATCAAATACGGCCAATTAACGACCCGTTATGCCTGTCGATAGAATTAAGCATGTTATACTCGTCGACCTCTTAAGGGTCGGCTATGTTCGGCCCATGAACGGACGGCTGCCACTCTAGCCCGTTTACGACCCATAATGCGGTCCGTTACTGGCCCATGTTTAGCCAATCGATCATACAGCCCGTCGAAGGCCCATTTATTCTACGACCCGTAGAAGGCCCGTAGGAGGCCCATAGTCACCACAGGAGATAGCAGGACCATGGTGACAACCGTCCATATGTTGCCCATGGTTATTGTGGCCTAGTTTAAAAAAATAGGTTATTGCGGCCACTAGCAAACCGCGGAAAAAGAACCGCACTAACTACAAGCGAACAAATAAACAAGACAACAAGGAAATAAATAAGCAAGCAACATACGGTAGGCTATTACGGCTATTACACATGTTACAACCACTTGGCATCAAAGTTCGCCACCAATGTAAATATGGGGAAGAAAACAACATATTAAATACACTCATTGTCAAAGTTGGCAACCGGTGCAAATAAACGCTGCATCAAAACAAGTCCAAACCTTAAACCACTTCACAAGAGCTCAAGAAACAATATCATGGGTATCCACCATGCTAGCAAGAGGCTTAGAAAGCTTATTAGCTTTCTTTTGTTTGGCGTATAAATCATCCATCACTTGTTGTTGCACCAGAAAGTATGCATCTGAATTCTACAAGGACTTCCTGTCGCAGCACATCTGATCAATGTCTTTCAACTTAAAGTTGAGACTCAAGAAGCTGAACTGATTCAGGCAACGAGTTCGAAGAGCTTGTGCCAGCAGTAGTGGCCAATAACTCAAACACTACATCAAGGCACAACTTTGGGGTTGTCTCACTGTCTACAAGATAGTTTTTATCAGCTTTCTTGGAGACCAATAGGGTTGTCTCATTATCTTGAACCTTTTATGCATTACTTTCTCTCTCAGCATAGTGGGGGTGCTCTTCTCCAATATTATGTCGGGATTCTACAAGAGGGACAAGCAGACAAATCATAGGTTAGCATGTAGTATATGAAACTCATTTTGGTATACCGGTTCAGTAGAATGGTGGATAGGATAACAGCATGAAACAAACATATATCTATGTGCTATGGTCATTGTATTGTCTATATCATTCTAGTTTATGTTGCCAAATCTAGAGACACAATTCAAATCATATATGTTTAAGACAAAGTAGCATAGACAGAATATAAGTGTGGGAAACTACACAACACTAACAACACTTTTAATGTGCATGACATGAGAACATAACTGTTTATACAATTGAAACTAAAATCAACATAGAGCAAGAAGTTAGAACAACAATCCGTAAAAGAACTAGGTTTAAAACATACCTGTTGCGCCATTGGAGTTTCAATTGGATCCTTTAAATTCAAAATTAGTTGGTATGAGTAAATACAGTGATGCAAGAGCAAAGGAGTATGCACCATAGCTATGGAATCTGACCTCATAACAGTTGCTCTACTGCTTCAAACGTGGAGTTTGGGTTTGCTGTAGTGGTCTTCGTGCTTTGGGCACTGTAGTTGCCTTACTAAATGTTCGTGTGGGGGTACTCTATGGTGGACATGGTGCTGTGTCATCCAGAACTGGGTTACTATCTGTTGGGGTTGGGGCTAGATGGGTGTTATTGGTTCTCTATCTAACTGGGTAGGGGTAAAATCTGAGTGAGTCTGGGTTATGTGTGGTGGGGCTGGTTCTTTAGCAAGTACAACTCTGGTTCTATCTACATCGACGGGTAACAAGATCTTTTCATAAGACCATTTTTTTACTCCCATAGATACTGCCATCACCCACTCCAATTCAAATGGCTGATAAACAAGAAAAGTAATTGAATGTACAGACATTGTATGATAGAGAGGTGCAATGGATAGAATGGAAGAAATCAGGGCATGAAATAATTCACATATATGTTATCTAACCAAACAGGATAGCATGACACAATTTCACATATTTGATAGCTAATTAAACATGATAGCATGACACAAATTCACATATATGATGGCTACCTAAACATGATAGAATGACACACTTCAAAAAATGATGACTATGTAAACGGATGACATGATATAACTATACAATGTGTCTATTAAAGTGGTTGGCATGCCATAATTCACATACATGCCATCGGTGGAAACATGATGGCATGATATAATTCACAGACAAAATGACATAATTCAAAATATGATGACTATGTAAACATGATGAGATGATATAACTATATTATTTCTTTAGAAAATGGGTTGGAATGCCATAATTCAGATACATGTTGTCTATGTAAACATCATTGTCGGATTTTGGGATCCGCAAACCCTAGAAAGGTTCGAACTTACGCATGAAGAACACTCTCTCCCTAGCAACATGGCATTGCATAATTCACATATATAATGCCTTGCAAGAAGATGTCATTGCATAATTCACATATATAATGTCTTGCAACAAGATGGTATTGCATAATTCACATATATGGTAACTAGACACTAAACATGTAGTATTCACACAAAGCATGTCTAAATAAGCAAATAACATTTTTTTTCAAAAAGGAACTAAGCAAATAACATGGCAATGCAAGAAACCATATGCATAATATGAGCAAATATAACCCTGCCAAGTTAGAGCATGCACCTCGGGGGGAATAGGACTGTTCATTTGTCTCTGAATCCTCTTCTGTGGAGCTATCCATAACTAGCAAGACATGCACTTCATCAGATAGCATTGTCTACTCTGAAGACTTTGTTTTCACTCCAGATATTTCGATGACCGTGTCGAATGGCTTAAGCCCAGGAAGAGTAATTGAATGTACTAAAATTGTTGACAAATTTAATATGTAATAAAAAAAGTATGGCATGATATAATTCACATATAAGATGACTGGATAACTAGGAGGGCATTGCAAAATTCACATATATGATGCCTGGCTAAACAAGATGGCATTGCATGATTCACATCTATGATATAGAAACTAAACAGATGGCAATCACACAGTGCATGCCTAAACTAAGTAGACGACATATTTTATGTATAAAGTAAGCAATGCAAGGCACCATATGAATGATATGACCAACATCAGCATGCCAAGTTAGAGTAGAAGACCTCAGGGGGTGAATAGGAGTGGTCTGCTCCCTCTGAATCGCCCTCTAAACAGTTATCTTCCTCTTGATTACAGTCTGGAATGGAGGGAGGGGGTTGCTTTTGTGCCCACCCTGGAGCGACGTCTGCTTGAAATTGTATTGCCACGCAAGGCTCATCTCCTTTGCTCTACATGTTCATTACCATTGTGTGCATATCAATAAAACATAGTGAGATTATGTAAGGAGTGCATGCACAAATCTAGAGTGATGGTAGCAAACTGAGGATACACCAAAAACCAATTATAGCAGGCAGATAATAGCTTCAGTTAAAAAATACAGATATGAAACTCATAGTAGACACCCGAGATTAACCAGATAATAGACAAATAGTATTGATTGTTGTCTCAATATGTAGCCCACAACCATTTAAAAACTCAAGTTTGAGCGTTAGTTTGGACCTGACTCAGAGTCTAATCGGTGAACAGGAAGATAAAGTAGCATGTCATCATGTTAAGCGATGCATAACGTAAGTAGACACGAAAGAGTGCGACCTCTCTTGCGGACTCGTGTAGTCCTCAAGGTCATTTGCTCAGTTGATGATGGTAATGCAGTTTTCGTGGATGTCGGTTGCAGGGAAGATGATCTGAGGCGGCGGAAGACAGTCTGGAGGGCGGATCCCTGCTGTGGTGAACTCTTCCGTCGTTGGAGCAGCTGAGCTGGGGTGGACCACAGTGCAGCAGGAGCGGGACAAATCACACAACATTTTATTTGACATATATCTGTAACATAAGTAATTCTATAAGGGCTTCATTGAATTTGAGGATTCTATCGATGCAGGGATAGGAAATACACAAGAATAGGATACGAATGCACGTTCAAAATAGAGAATTTAAAAACATAGGATTTCTGCCAATCTGGGTGCTTGGTTCACAAGAATTGGAAGATCACATGATGCAAAGAAGCATGGTGAGATTAAGACAAAAGACAGGAAACTATATGGTTATAACGCTATTATGCTACTATCTCTTAGTCTTGTGCTTCATGAATAGGAATATGAAAAGGAGGACACGTGTATATTAATATTCTTACAATTTTTCTTTCAAGGAGACACTAAAGGAACAAATCATACAGTTTTCCTTTGTTCCATTCCTTTGAACCAAATGCCTGAATAGTAGTACCTGATGGGCCTCTAACCCCTCGTTGGTTACCCCAAGTGGAAGGTGAAAGATGCAGTGTTGTGGAAGTGTTTTCCCTTAGCAAAGATGCCAAGGATCGAATCCCCAGAGACTCCTAGGTTCAACAAGTAGGTGTCAACTGCTAACGGCGTGGATTAGCAATCAATGTGGACCTGCACACAGATACAAATAACTTTGCTCCCAACGAGTACAGAGAGGTTGTCAATCCCTCCGGCCTTGTAGTTCACAAAGGATTAAACACAAATGATAGTAGTGATAGATAGTGTTTGCAATAGTAAGTAAAAGCGAAAAGTAAATAGCGGATGTGATCAATGATGGTAATATGGACCGGAGTCTCATGATGTTCACTAGTGAGGTCTCTCTCCCAAAAGACGATAAAACAGCTATGTGAGGTAAACTAATTACAGCTGGGCAATTGACAGGACCACGAACGCAAACCAATGTTGATTACATTGCAAGAAAGGTTGAGGTTCAAAGCATGGGCGGTACGCCAAATTAAGTAGACCGAAATCCATCAATATCTACTACTAATCATCCACCTTGAGATATCTATCCAGAACATCTCGCTGGTATTAAGTTGCGAGTCCCACCCATAGTGTAAACTCAATGCAACAGACAACTGCATTAAAAGAACTTTGTGTAAAGTAAACAATCCTTGCACCCGCGGGCACAAGCACCGTTGTTTTCCCCCTTGTGGCAACAACACATCCCCTAGACTCATGTTTCTGTCACTCAAGCTAGTCATCGAGGGGCATGAACCCACAATCGAGCATAATGTTCCCTCTTGGAGTCACTATGTATTACTTGGCCAAAGCAATAAATAACAACGGAGAACATGCAAGAATTACTTATGAACATAAATATAAAAGAGGTAGATCAAATATATTACTCAAGATCAATCTGAACATAATCTCATAATCCATCGGATCCCAGCAAACTCAACATAGCAACAGCATAAGGATTACATATGTGCCTCGATCATGTAGGGCAGCTCACGAGGACTAATTAGTGAAGCACAAGAACGGGAGGAGAACATCACATAGCTACTGGTCATGGACTCATGGTCCAAGGGAGACTACTCACAACTCATCTGGGAGGCGTCCATGGTGGTGGAGAGGCTCCCGATGGTGATCCTCCCCTCCGGCAGGGTGCCGGGAAGAGTTTTCCTGGTGCTCCCGATCTTGGAAGCGGCGGCGGCGGCGGAACAGAGATGAGATCGCGAAAAAGAGTTCCCGCCCCGAGGGTTTCGAAGGACGCTCTAAATATATGCCGAAGGGGGGCACCAGACGGGGCTGGGGGGGCCTAGGCGCTCCCCCGGCGCGGCCCAGGGGGGGCGCGCCGCCAGGGCGCCTGGAGCCCTGGTAG
>LR738714.1:146571190-146607187 GCA_902687465.1 Secale cereale | reverse complement strand
CCCCCCCGGCTGCCCTTCGGGCGCAAGGTAGGTTCTGGAACGCTGATTTTTTATATGATTTTTCTGGATATTTCCTGGCAGTTCTCGTAACGTGAAAACCTGAAATACAAAAACAGCCGAAAACAGAAACTGGCACCGGGGTGCACTGGATTAGTAGGTTAGTCCAAATATGATCAAAAGTGTATGGAAGTGTATAAATATCATAGGAATATCACCCAAAAGTGGCATGGAGCAAGCAGAAATTATAGATACGTTTTGGACGTATCAGTACCATAGGAAACTTTCCAATTCCTATGTTTTTCCGTCACATTTCCTTTCAAGCACTGGCGATTCTAGCAACCAGACTTGAACAGGGAAAAGCCTACACTCCAACAATGTTTTTGTGCTACTTCTACTACTTTGGACCTAGGACACTACCCTACTAGCTCAACTCCTAGGCCTATCTAGTAATGCACAGCTCAAACACGCAGAAATAAATAATGATGGCTTTCAAGAGAGTCACCATGGATAGCTAGGTTGCCTGGTGCCTCACTGCTTGTTATATAGGAGAAATTAATCGTATTTCACGTTACTACGTGTGCTCACTGGACACTATATATAAAATGTTGAGAAAAAAGTGATGCAACAAGTGTACAACCTCTTTGGCGAAGCCATGTCGATGTCAGCATCATTGGGTTGGTCGCTAAGGATGATGCAGCTGATGTGGTTGTCGGAGGAGGGCAAGAAGATCTTCGGAGCCTGTAGATGGAGCCAAGGGTACTACTCGGCTGTGATGGAGGGTTTCGTCGTTGGAGCAGCTCTGGTGAGTTGTACGATGGCGAGGCTAAAGCAGGACAAGAGAGACAATGTTAACCTGAGTGGAATTCTAATGGCATCTCCAATAGATGATGTAAAATACATAACCACAAAGTGCTAGATGTAAAATACATCAGCCACTCATCTCTGAACTTAACCATCGACATTGAATTGTCGAAACTGAATTTTACTATCGAAACTGAACTTTGCTATCAAAACTGAATGCACTAGTAGCAGAAAAGCAGTAGCGGCAGCACCTAGAGCAGCATCGCATGCGAGAACCAAGGCAGCTGGTCATGTATCATCATCTCCGGTAGCAGCTGCAGGTGCTCGAGCGAGAGCCGGATCTGCTGCTCGTGCAGTAGCAGCGCGTGCAAGACTAGAGCAGCAGCGCAAGCAAGAGCAAGAGCAGCAGCGCAAGCAAGAACAAGAGCAGGTCAGGCAGGGGATCGGAGAGCAAGAGCAGATCAGCAGCGCGAGCGAGAGCCAAAGCAGTAGCAACAACTCCGACTGATGCGGACGTCGTCGGCGAGGGAGCGACGCCGTAAATGAAGTGGCCGGCAATGCCGCCGTAGATGGAGCTGCGCCTTGGCGGCTCGGGACCGCACCGGCAGCACCGTGAGATCGAATTAAGAAGAAAATGCAGTGATTACTGTAGAACATATTTGGTGGAGCCGATTAGGCCTCAGCTTCATCCGAGAAATTGGTGATGATGCTGCTCTTCTGGTGGTGTAGGTGAAGACGGCGGTGTGGGAATGGAGGTGGCGTGAAAGACGAGGGGAATGTCGGGGCAGCTCCTTGGATGTGGAGGATGGGGTGGCTAAACTGGCAAGACGACGAGATCGACGATGGATCCTCATCCGATGCGGTGGATGAGGGAGGTCGACGTGTTCCGGTGGACGAAGTTGTCGGAGAAGAGGCTCCGGCTCGGTGGTGGACGGAGGAGGATGTGGGGCTTCGCAGGTTGTCGCTGCCTCAGTGTTCGAATGGGGCAGTGGAGGGGATGGCAGGGGGAACCAAGGCTTAGGGATGCGTGAAGACCCACAAGTATGGGGGATCTATCATAGTCCTTTCGATAAGTAAGAGTGTCAAACCCAATGAGGAGCAGAAGGAAATGACAAGCGATTTTCAGCAAGGTATTCTCTGCAAGCACTGAAATTACCGGTAACAGATAGTTGTATGATAGTATAATTCGTAACGGGTAACCAGTAACAGAAGTAAACAAGGTGCAGCAAGGTGGCCCAATCCTTTTTGTAGGAAAGTACAAGCCTGGACGAACTCTTATATAAAGAAAAGTGCTCCCGAGGACACATGGGAATTATTGTCAAGTTAGTTTTCATCATGCTAATATGATTCATGTTTGTTACTTTGATAATTTGATATGTGGGTGGACCGGTGCTTGGGTGCTTTCATTCCTTGGACAAGCCTCCCACTTATGATTAAGCACTCTCGCAAGCATCCACAACTACGAAAGAGTATTAAGATAAATCTAACCATAGCATGAAACATATGAATCCAAATCAGTCCCTTACGAAGCAACGCATAAACTAGGGTTTAAGCTTCTGTCATTCTAGCAACCCATTATCTACTTATTACTTCCCAATGCCTTCCCCTAGGCCCAAATAATGGTGAAGTGTCATGTAGTCGATGTTCACATAACACCACTAGAGGAAAGACAACATACATCTCATCAAAATATCGAACAAATACCAAATTCACATTATTACTTATAACAAGACATCTCCCATGTCCTTAGGAACAAAAGTAACTACTCACAAAGAATATTCATGTTCATGATCAAGGAGGTATTGAATAGCATTAAGGATCTGAACATATGATCTTCCACTGAATAAACCAACTAGCATGAACTACAAGGAGTAATCAACACTACTAGCAATCCACACGTACCAATTTGAGGCTTTGAGACAAAGATCGTATACAAGAGATGAACTAGGGTTTGAGACGAGATGGTGCTGGTGAAGATGTTGATGGAGATTGACTCCTTCTCAATGAGAGGATCTTTGGTGATGACGATGGCTTTGATTTCCCCCTCCCGGAGGGAAGTTTCCCCGGCAGAACAGCCCGGTCGGAGATCTAGATTGGTTTCGCCCAGGTTCCGCCTCGAGACGGCGGCGCTTTGCCCCCAAAACCTCCGTATGATTTTTTCTAGGTCAATACAAACCTCATAGCATAAGATGGACACCGGGGGCCTGCCAGGGGGCCCACAAGGTAGGGGGCGCGCCCAGGGAGTTAGGGCATGCCCCCACCCTTGTGGATGGCTGGTGGCCCCCCTCTGGTGCTTTCTTAACCCAATATTTTATATATATTCTAAAAATATTCTCCGTGAAGTTTCAGGACTTTTGGAGTTGTGCAGAATAGGTCTCTCAGATTTGCTCCTTTTCCATTCCTGAATTCTAGCTGCCGGCATTCTCCCTCTTCATGTAAACCATGTAAAATAAGAGAGAAAAGGCATAAGTATTGTGATATAATGTGTAATAACAGCCCATAATTCAATAAACACTACAACACGGCAGAGCATACAAGGCGTTCTAAAATGCCTGTAGAGCCCACCAGAATGCCTTTAAACAGCTAGGAAGGTGGTCCTTGAAAATGCTAGAGACTATCACGAAGGGAAAGGCTAACGAAGGCACTTTACAATAACGCCTCCGAAGGTCAGGCATTCCACGATGTTTTTGAAAAATGCCTCAAAAGCTCGCTGGCACTCTGAGTTAGCACCTCGAATTCTTGCTACATCAAAAACTGGTCGACTGGTCTTCTTTCAGTTAGAGCAATATCCTATTCTTCTTCTCTAGCTACACCAGGTGGGCCTTAACGCTATCGGACGATGCGTAGCACACATCAACCAATTCGTAGGTCTTTTTTCTATTTGGTATGGAGGGAGAGTTTCATGGTAGGCCCGGACTAGACAACTAGCATGGGTTGTATCTTCTGTAGTAGCTGCATTTGTAAAACAGTGTGCCCACTCATCCTTTTAAGGAGGCCAGAATCTCTCTCAGGGAGCGGTATGGGACTAAATTAACTAGACATCATTTTTGTCCACATCTCCGACTGATGCTGCGACAATACATCTATTGATGAATTTCATTACCGCTCTCACTGTAATTTGGTTTACGACAAGTAGCAACGCGAATGGACGAGTCCGACATGCCATCATCGGCACCTCTATTTTCTCTAACGAGAAGCATGCGCGACTCCGGCGAGCCGTCATCGTTGGATGTCCTGTATTTTCTCTAACGAGTAGTAGATGGGCTACTCCGGCGAGCCGTCTCCTTTGGCTGTATTTTTGGTATTTTTTCTTCAACTCAGCGTTTAAATCTTTGATTCGCAAGAGCCTCGTTGTCATTGGATCGTTGCAAACAAATCTTTGAAATGCAGCACCTTGTCCAAATGCTCTCACCGCACCGGTCATTGGTGGCTAGCTTGCTGCATCTTCAAGTCTGAGTGACCATCCTACCTCGCCGTTCAAGGTCTCTGTGCACCGCCAGTGCTGCAACAGCCCCATAGTCACCCTGAAAGATTAGAAGGCGTTTTCGAAAGTCGCCTCAAAATCTCTATCAATATGAGGCATTGCCAAAAAATGCCTCCAAAGCTGCATCATCCAAGGCGTTTTCCTATAATGCCTCCAAAGCTGCATCAATCCGAGGCATTTTTCTATAATGCCACCTTAAAGCAACATTTTGATGCGTTTACAAAACGCCCTTATAAAAACGCCTCCAATTGGCCACCGTGGTGTAGTGAAATATCAATATAAAAGCTTGATGCAAATGGACGTATAAACTCCCAAGCTTAGACCTCGCTTGTCCTCAAGCGAAAAGCCGATATCGAGAAATATGTCCACATGTTTAGAGATAGAGGCATCGATAAAAATAAAATACGAACATGAGGGTATCATGATCATCTTTAGGATAGCAACATAACTTGTCATATAAGTTCTTATGTTAAAGTAACAATTCATTCACAAGGTAAAGTACGAATCATAAACTTCATTGATAGCCAACAAACTATGATCTCAGTCATTGAAGCAATTGCAATTTATCCTACATCGGAAAGAGTCAAATATAAGAGCTTTTCAACAAGTCCACATAGTCAACTACCATTTAGTCTTTCACAATTGCTAACACTCACGCGATACTAATGAGTTCAAAGCTTCAATCGGACACTGAGAAATATGGGGGCTGATAGTTTCGCCTCCCAACGATTTACCTCAAGGGTAGTGTCAACAATAATGGTTCATAATGGTTCATGGCTCTATACATCCGCGTGGATATATATAATTAGATCTATCTCCAACATATTGTGCTTGCCAAAGGATAAAATTAAAAAGGAAAGGTGGTGATCACCATGACTCTTGTATGAGGATAGGAGATAATAGTAAAAGGTAAGCCATTCGCAGAGGGAAGCAGAGGTTGTCATGCGCTTTTATGGTTGGATGCGCAAAATCTTAATGCAAAAGAGCGCCACTTTATATTGCCACTTGTGATAAGGACCTTTGTTATGCAGTTTGTCGCTTTTATTTCTTCCATATCACAAGTCCGTATAAAGCTTATTTTCTTCACACAAATAGATCATACATATTTAGAGAGCAATTTTTATTGCTTGTACCGATGACAACTTACTTGAAGGATCTTACTCAATCCATAGGTAGGTATGGTCGACTCTCATGGCAAAACTGGTTTAAGGGATGTTTGTAAGAACAAGTAGTATCTCTACTTGATGCAAAGAATTTTGGCTAGCATGAGAGGGAAAGGCAAACTCAAGATGTTGGAGGATCTATGACAATCACTTCTGTTATGATGTAAGAAGACATAACCCATTATTTTGTCTTCCTTGTCCAACCTCAACTTTTTAGCATGTCATATTTTAATGAGTGCTCACAATTGCAAAAGATGTCCGAGATAGTATATTTATATGTGAAACTCCTCTTTCTTTATTACTTCCTATTAATTGCAACAATGACCAAAACTATGTTTGTCAACACTCAACAACTTTTATTCTCCATAATCTTTATATGTGAAGTCATTACTTCACATAAGGTCAACATATGATCTTTATTTATTTCTTTTTATCATCTTCTTTTATTTATTTTATTATTCCCTCAAGATCATAGCAACATAGCAAAGCCCTCAACTCAAACCTACTCTTTATTATATATCTCACGGACTTGATTACATAGATAGATATCAAAGCAAAAATCAAAGCTAAATCATACTAAAAACTTCATTCTACTAGATCAAAATATAACCAAAAGGATCAAACTAAGAAAAAAGATAAAGATAAAAGGAGTGATGGTGAAACGATACCGAGGCACCTCCCCCAAGCTTGGAAGTTGCCAAGGGGAGTGCCCATGCCCATGTATTTATGATTCTTTCTTCGAAGTTGGTGTTGATGGAGTTGTTGATGAAGCAGGCTTGTCATCCATCTTCCAAGTCACAGGCTCACCATCATAGAAGGATAAACGAGTCTCCGGGATCCTCAAATCTGCAGCCAAACTCATCCTCTTAAATCTGTATTCATAATCACTGTTTTGGTTTTGCAGGTCATAGATTTGGGCTTGGAGATGCTCGATTTTCTCTTGAATCACTAAGATGATCTCCCCAATGTTCTTGGCATCTAGCTTGTGATTACTGGTGAATTCCACGATCATCATGTGGTTGGCGTTAAGTCCACGCTCCACCATCCTTTGACACTTGAAAACTTGTTGTTCCATTGCTTCGAGTCTTGTCTCCACGCTTCCGGTCTTCTTTGGCCCCTCAACGCCGTGGATATGCAGCACCCCGTCACTCATCTCAATGGTTTTAGGGTGTTGCAGCACCTCCGCAAGGTAGAGCTTGATGACCTTCTCGAAAAACTTGTCCTTGGGGGCGCTTGGAGACGTCATGGCGATCTAGATCTGTGAGAAAAACAGCTCAAAACAAAAACATGAGATATTGTCGTGGTACTGTGGTCAAAACCTTCGAGATATTATATAATGAATTTTTACTGACCGAAAGAAGTATCGTGAAAGAAAACAGAGTGCGAAGGGCACACGGGGTGGCCACAAGGTAGGGGCCCCTGGGCGCGCCCTCCATCCTTGTGGCTGCCTCATCTCTCTTCCAGATTGGTTTTAATTTTCCTAATTTTTTAAATATTCCGAAATGGAGAAAAAATGATGTTTGGAACGTTTTGGAGTCGGTTTACTTACCGTACCACGTACCTATTCCTTTTCGGAGTCTGATACGTTCTGGAAAGTGTCCCTTATGTACTCCTCTGTTGTCACGGTGTCAATTATATTGGTCTCAACATTTAAGGGAGTACCTGAGATATAATGTTTGATTCTTTGAACGTTTACCACCTTCGAGTTTGTGCCTTCGGCGTTGTTGATTTTGATGGTACCGAAGCGATAAACCTCCTTGATAATGTAAGGGCCTTCCCATTTGGAGAGAAGCTTTCCTGTAAAAAATCTTAACCGAGAGTTGTATAGCAAAACATTATCGCCTACATTAAACTCATGCCTTTGTATCCTTTGTCATGCCATCTTTTAACTTTTTCTTTAAACAATTTGGCATTCTCATAGGCTTGGGTTCTCCATTCATCAAGTGAGCTAATGTCAAATAACCTCTTCTCACCAGCAAGTTTGAAATCAATTTATACAAAGAAATACCCATAGGGTTTTTAATAAGGAGTTCTATAAGCCCATAATGCATCATAAATTTTCTTAGACCAATTCTTTCTAGATCTATTAATAGTCTTTTGCAAAATCAATTTAATCTCTATATTACTCAATTCTACTTGATCACTAGACTGAGGATGATATGGAGATGCAATTATATGGTTAACATCATATTTAGCAAGCATTTTACGGAAAGCACCATGAATAAAATATGAACCACCATCAGTCATTAAATATCTAGGGACTCCGAATCTCGAAAAAATAACTTCTTTAAGCATCTCAATAGAAGTGTTATGATCAGCACGACTAGTTGGAATAACTTCTACCCACTTATTAACGTAATCAACATCAACTAAAATATGTGTATAACCGTTAGCGGAAGGAAAAGGTCCCATATAATCAAAGCCCCAAACATCAAATGGTTCAATAACAAGTGAATAATTCACAGGCATTTCCTGAAGTCTACTAATATAACCTATTCTTTGACATTCATCACAAGACAAGACAAACTTACGGGTATCTTCGAAGAGAGTAGGCCAATAAAAACCGGATTGCAGTACCTTATGTGCAGTTCTATCTCCAGCATGGTGTCCCCCATAGGCCTCGAAGTGACACTTGGGTAGATCATGTTCCTATTGCTCAGGTACACAATGTCTAATAACAACATCTACTCCTTCTTTATAAAGGTGCGGGTCATCCCAAAAGTATTGTCTTGAATCATAGAAAAACCTTTTCTTTTGTTGGTATGTGAAGCTACGTGGTATAAATTTAGCAACAATGTAATTAGTATAATGAGCATACCATGGAGCATTATGAGAAGTATTTATGACAGCTAATTGTTCATCAGGAAGGCTATCATCAATAGGTAGTGGGTCATCAAGAACATTTTCTAACCTAGAAAAATTATCTGCAACGGGGTTCTCAGCTCCCTTTCTATCAATAATATGCAAATCAAATTGTTGTAGCAAGAGAGTCCATCTAATAAGTCTAGGTTTAGCATCTTTATTTTCCATAAGATATTTAATATCAGCATGATCAGTGTGAACGGTTACTTTGGAATCAACAATATAAGATCTGAACTTATCACAAGCAAAAAAAACTGCTAAAAATTTCTTTTCAGTAGTAGCATAATTTCTCTGGGCACTGTCTAGAGTTTTACTAGCATAATGAATAATGTTCAATTTGTTATCAACTCTTTGTCCTAGAACAACACCAACAACATAATCACTCGCATCACACATAATTTTGAAGGGTAAGTTCCAATCAGGTGGTTGAACAATTGGAGCGGAAATCAAGGTTTTCTTAAGTATTTCAAATGCTTCTACAAAATCATCATCAAAAACAAAAGGAACATTTTTTTGCAAGAGATTAGTGAACCTAGAAATTTTTGAGAAGTATTTAATAAACCAGCATGACCAAGAAAACTTCTAATAATTTTGATATCTTTTGGACACGACATCTTTCCAATAGCATCTACTTTAGATTTATCAACTTCAAGACAACACCTTAATTAACCATAAAGTTGCACTTCTCCCAATTCAATACAAGATTAGTTTCTTCACATCTCTGCAAAACTTAATCAAGGTTTCTTAAGCAACCATCAAAAGAAGTTCCGTAAACGAACAAATCGTCCATGAAAACCTCAACAATCTTTTCACAAAAGTCAGAGAATATTGCAGTCATACATCTTTGTAAGGTCGCATGTGCATTGCATAAACCAAAAGGCATACATCAATAAGCAAAAGTACCGAAAGGGCAAGTAAAAGTGGTCTTTTCTCGATCCTCTTTTGACATAGGTATTTGGCATAAAATGGAATAACCATCTAGAAAGCAAAATTGTGTATGTTTGGATAATCTTTCTAGCATTTGATCAATATAAGGTAGAGGGTAATGATCTTTCTTAGTAGCTTCATTCAATTTACGAAAATCAATTACCATTCTATAACCTATAACAATTCTTTGCGGGGTCAATTCATTCTTATCATTAGGGACAACATTAATGCCTCCCTTCTTAGGGACACAATGAACGCGACTTACCCATTGACTATCAGCAATAGGATAAATTATACCTGCCTCTAGAAGCTTTAGTATTTCATTTCTTACCACCTCTTTCATCTTCAGATTTAATCGACGTTGGTGATCAACAATTGGTTTAGTATCACGTTCCAAGTTAATTTTGTGTTGGCATAAGGTGGGACTAATGTCCTTAAGATCATCAAGAGTATATCCAATAGGAGCACGGTGCTTCTTTAGAGTTTTCAATGATTTCTTTTCTTCATGCTCTGAAAGGTTAGCGCTAATAATAATAGGGTATATCCTCTTTTCATCAAGATAAGCATATTTCAAAGTATAGGGTAATGGTGTAAGATAAAACAGGGGATCACCCTTAGGTGGAGGAGGATCCCCAAGGATTTCAACAGGCAAATTGTTTTTCAGAATAGGCCCTTATTTAAAGAATATTTCATCGATTTACCTTCTTTCATTCATATAAATGTCATTCTCATGTTCTAGCAAATATTGTTCTTAAGGATCAGGTGGTGGCACAACAATAGAAGCAAGGCCAATAATTTCATCCTTACTAGGCAATTCTTTATCATGCAGTTGTCTACGAAATTTAGAGAAATTAAAATCATGAGACATATCCCCTAGACCAACAGTAACAATATCGTTCTCGCAGTCTATCCTAGCATTAACAGTGTTCAAGAAAGGTCTACCAAATATAATGGGACAAAAGTCATCTTGTGGGGAACCAAGAACAAGAAAATCAGTAGGATATTTGTTTTCCCACACAATACTTCAACATCTCTAACAATCCCAATTGGTGATATAGTATCTCTATTAGCAATCTTGATAGTAACATCAATTTCTCCTATCTCAGAAGGTGTAATTTCATTAATAATTTCTTTATATAAAGTAAAATGAATTGCACTCACACTAGCACCCACATCACATAAGCCATGATAACACTGATCTCCTGTTTTAATAGAAACAACAGGCATGCCAACAACATGTCTATGTTTATATTTAATATTGAGTTTGGCAGTTATTGCAGCTTCATCACAGAGATAAATAACATGCCCATCCATATTATCAGCCAAGAGACCTGTAACCATAGCAACACTAGGTCCCACTTTAATTTGTTCAGGTGGTCTAGGTGCTCTAATATTACTTTTATTAACCATAGTTGAAGCTTTAGCATGATCCTTTATTCTAACAAGGAAAGGTGGTTTCTCAATATAAACAGTGGGAATAATAGGATCAACATTATAAGTAATAATTTCTTCTTCAAGTTTAATTGGTTCAACTACTTTCACTTTAATGGGGGGGGGTGATATTTAAAACACTTCTCCATAGGGATATCAACATGATTAGCAAATGATTCAAAAAAGAAGCTACTATCTCAGAGTCAAGTCCATATTGAGTGCTAAATTCATGAAAAGCATCGGTATTCATAAAAGATTTAACACAATCAAACTTAAGATTTATACCTGACTCATTACCTTTGTCAAGATCCCAATCTTCAGAGTTGCATTTAATTCATTCCAATAAATCCCATTTGAATTCAATAGTCTTATATAAGAGCCAGCACAAGAAGTATCAAGTGTGGATTGATCATTATGAGAAAGCCGAGCATAAAAATTCTGAATAATAATTTCTCTTGAGAGCTCATGATTGGGGCATGAATATAACATTGACTTAAGCCTCCCCCATGCTTGAGCGATGCATTCTCCTTCACGAGGCCAAAAAGTATATATATAATTGCGATCATGATGAACTGGATGCATAGGATAAAACTTCTGATGAAATTCCAATTTCAATCGGTTGTTGTTCCATGATCCAATATCATCACATAGCCTATCCCATGTCAATGCTTTTCCCATCAAAGATAAACGGAAGACCTTCTTCTTTACAACATCCTCGGGGATACCTGCAAGCTTAAATAATCCATAAACTTCTTTCACATAGATTAGGTGTAAATCGGGATGCAATGTTCCATATCTTGCATAAGGATTAGCTAGCAGTTTCTCTACCATACCCAAAGGAATTTCAAAGAAAATATTTTCAGTAGGTGCGGTAGGATGAGGAGCAACTCTTTGTTCTTTCGGTCGGGGTGAAGATACCCCGAACAACCCCTCAAAGGATTATTTTCCATAGTAACAAGTGATAGTAAATTTCAGCACACTATATAAATGTTTCCTTACCAAAGGCGCTTCACTCCCCGGCAACGGCGCTTCACTCCCCAGCAACGGCGCCAGAAAAGAGTCTTGATGACCCACAAGTACATGGGATCTATCATAGTCCTTTTGATAAGTAAGTGTGTCGAACCCAACAAGGACCATTAGGAAATGACAAGCGGATTTCAGCAAGGTATTCTCTCCAAGCACTGAACTTATTGGTAACAGATAGTTGTGTGATAGTACAATTTGTAATGCGTAACAAGTTACAAAAGTAAACAAGGTGCAGCAAGGTGGACCAATCCTTTTCGTAGCAAAGGAAAAGCCTAAACGAACTCTTATATAAAGCAAAGTGCTCCCTGGGACACATGGGAATTATTGTCAGGTCAGTTTTCATCATGCTCATATGATTCACGTTCGTTACTTTGATAATTTGATATGTGGGTGGACCGGTGCTTGGGTGCGGTCCTTCCTTGGACAAGCCTCCCACTTATGATTAACCACTCTCGCAAGCATCCGCAACTATGAAATAAGTATTAAGATAAATCTAACCATAGCATGAAACATATGGATCCAAATCAGACCATTACGAAGCAACACATAAACTAGGGTTTAAGCTTCTGTCACTCTAGCAACCCATCATCTACTTATTACTTCTCAATGCCTTCCCTGAGGCCCAAATAATGGTGACGTGTCATGTAGTCGATGTTCACACAACACCACTAGAGGAAAGACAACATACATCTCCTCAAAATATCGAACGAATACCAAATTCACATGATTACTTATAACAAGACATCTCCCATGTCCTTAGGAACAAAAGTAACTACTCACAAAGCATATTCATGTTAATGGTCAGAGGGGTATTGAATAGAAATAAGGATCTGAACATATGATCTTCCACCGAATAAACCAACTAGCATCAACTACAAGGAGTAATTAATGCTACTAGTAACCGACAGGTAGCAATCTGAGGCTTTGAGACAAAGATCGGATAAAAGAGATGAACTAGGGTTTGAGAAGAGATGGTTCTGGTGAAGATGTTGATGGAGATTGACCCCTTCTTGGTGAGAGGATCATTGGTGGTGACGATGGATTCGATTTCCTCCTCCGGGAGGGAAGTATCCCCGGCAGAATAGCCCTGCCGGAGATCTAGATTGGTTTCGCCCAGGTTCCACCTCGAGACGATGCCGCTTCGTCCCCAGAACCTCCTTATGTTTTTTTCCAGGTCAAAACACACCATATAGCAGAAGATGGACATCGGGGGCCTGCCAGGGGGCCCACAAGGTAGGGGCGCGCCCCCACCCTTGTGGATGGCTCGTGGCCCCCCTCTGTTGCTTTCTTCGCCCCATATTTTTTATATATTCCAAAAATATCCTCCATGAAGTTTCAGGACTTTTGGAGTTGTGCAGAATAGGTCTCTCAGATTTGCTCCTTTTCTAGTTCAGAATTCCAGCTGCCGGCATTCTCCCTCTTCATGTAAACCTTGTAAAATAAGAGAGAAAATGCATATGTATTGTGATATAATGTGTAATAACAGCCCATAATGCAATAAATATCAATATAAAATCATGATGCAAAATGGATGTATCAACACGCTTGTCCGAAATTTGGGGTAATTTACAAAAATAGCCCCACCGATTTGAACTAGGTGGTTCTTTCGGTTCACGGGGTATCACGGGAATTTCGCTTGTCGGGATTTCACAGGAGGTGGGAGTTTTCGCGCGTGTTGTAATTTTGGGATGGCAACGCGCGGGTTGAGATGAAGGGAGTTTTCCGACCACAACAAGACAAAGAGATATCTTAAAATTTTGTGGTAAAAAGGTACGGTTGAAGTGGCGGGAGTTTTGTAGCACGATAGACAGAGATGCTAGCTTGAAACTTCGGCATAATAAGGCGTGGCTTGAAATTTTGGGAGAACAAGTTTAACGTGTGCAAAAAAAACAATTGTCACCCCACTAGAGAGAGCCATGTCCCGTTTTACTATATTACTAGAAATGCAATCAAATACAACAACAAAAAATAAAAATAAAAAACGGGACAACAAGCTTAACGTGTACATTACCAAATAAATTTGCACTTCCCTCAATGATAACAAAACAATTCGTTCTGTCTAGCATATGGACTAAATTTGAGTAAATTTTCCTTGTATGAATGAGATTGTACCTGGGTTAGTTATACAACCATCTAAATATTATCTTCACAACACATGACATGAATATAGGAGTAGTAAATTCCCATATAAATATGAATTACATGTACATACGATCTCGAATTCAAATATATGTCTCCATTTTCCGCTGAATTCAAATCATAGCACATGTATGTTCTAGCTAGATGTTCGGAATCTAAACCATGTATGATACTACGTACAATGTGTTTAACACGCACAACACAAACAGACACACACACACACACACACACACACACACACACACACACACACACACACACACACACCATTTAGACTAGTAAGGTACACGTGCATTGCACGCATGAGATTTGGCAACCAAATTATGAATAAATACCATATTACAGCATGTAAGCTTTGAGTTATATATATGCATGATGTAGATGTTAGTTTAATTCTTATAGTTCATCTCATTCAAAATCAAGTAGTTTTTATTAAAAAGCCAATCTATTTTAAGATTCATGGAATTGTGCATTGTAAAGCATAAATTAAATAAATAGTGGCGATTCATCTCAAAAAAGGGCAATTATGATACGGAAGATTCTACAACTGAGGAGAAATGCTTGTTTTTTGTGGTTTGTGCATTCTGCTTAAGTTCAACCATGGAGTCTTCTAGATTGTACATGTGGCGGAATCTGGTGGACTGTAGATGATATGCAACGGCCAGTGGTGCTCGGATTTGCCATCTGGGCGCCGTCGAATTGGTTTCATCCAACGACCATCTTTCAACGTTTATTCGCACACTATATTGGGGTATAGATATGTGATGCAAAAGCCACCCATCATCTCCAATCTGAGTAGTGTGTCCATGCGTGGATGCAATGTGGCCAAACAATGCCTGCCATCGGTATCTAAAATTCAAATCAGTCTGACCGCCTTCAATGTGTATACAGTATAGCATGCTCGCTTCCAAACCACACCACACATATCTCAGTTATATTCATGCATGCATGGGTTTCAAACATCATGATCTCTTATTCAAATATTTGAATTCAACGTTACATTGATTATGACCACACCAAGTCTTTTACACCCACACAGTCATCTTCTCTTTATAAATGTACCACTAACTTTCTCTCGTGCATGCATACACACATAATACCACTCAGCATTATCCGTCGAACACATGCAATCTATTTCTTCAGGTCGATCTCCCATGCACGCACATACACACCTCCCCCTCTTCATCACTTTGGGCATTCTTTATCTCTCACATGCATGCGCAACGATCGATGTTCCTCTATGTGTGTAAATATATAGCTATGACTTTTCCAGTTTTCCACACAAACTGATCGATATATATATATATATATCGAGTCAGGTCTCACCCTCTTTTACCCATACACATCGATCAATCTATACCTCTCTATATAGGACAACATAGCTAATACACCCACATCATCTATCCATCATCTCCCTCTCATCATCCATGCCTTCCGCTTCATCTCTCAGACATGCGCACAGTGGTGAAGGTAGGGGCGGCAAGGGCCCTCCCCCCTAACATCACTATATATTGAGGTTAATATGAATGTGATCAGTAGATCAATTGCTGGTAAAATGGTTTAAGTTGATGAATTGGCCCTCCCAGTAAAGGATTAGCAATGATTGGCCCCCTATCTTTTTTTCTAGTTGAATTGCCATTATTTGTTTTTACTTTATGCTTTACAACAAATAATTCATGAATCATAAAATAGATTAATTTAAAAAAACTAATTGATTTTGAATGATATGAACCATAAGAATTAAATGAACGTCTACATCATGCATATATGACTCAAAGCTTATGTGCTATAGTGTGGTATTTATTCAAAATTTGGTTGCCAAATCACATGCGTGCAATGCACGTGTACCTTACTAGTACTTCCATGATGTGCAAAACACGTAAATTAGAGTTCCAATGGCACGCTACATAGTGTCTCTCCCTATTTTAGTTAATATATTATGATTAAAATGATGTGGGGGCATCCATGAAGCCACATGGCACATGTGGAGGCGTTGTCGTGATCTCCTTGTGTGGATTGATCACAATGACGTGCTGCTGATTCCAGAAGAATGTACTCATCCTCTATCACGCACACTGGCAGTATGTGCACGAAGCAAAGATGTGCACGCATGCACTCATTCCCTTGCATGCACACGCGGGTACACAGTGGGACACATTTTTGTACAAAGATCTGCCCCATGTGATAATTTGACGCGTGTAAAGTCGTTCACTTCATTTATGGTCAATTAATACAGTGCATGCAAATTGAGTGGGCGTGAGGGAGGAAGTAGTTGAGAATAACGACCCTAGTGCGTGCATGCAAGTAGTTAAATCATGGGTTGCTACTTCCATTGGTATCCTTCGTATTTTGTGCCAATTTTTGACCATAATTTTAAGTAACACAATATTTATGCATGTCATAAAAAATAATGTAATCAAAAAACTATGTTAAAATGTGATTCCAATCATATAATTTAACATTTTCTTAGTTAAAATTTTGGCCAAAAATTGGCACGAAATAAAAAGTGGGCCAATAAACCAGGACGCAGGCAGCATGATCAATTTTTGCCTGGGTCACTGTCGGTCGCATTTGTATTTAAATATTGATGGAGTGGAGTACTATTCATCATCTTAGCCTCGTAGGGCTCTCCGAGTGCCTACACTCGCCTCCCCGCCTCGCCCACCGGAGGCCGATCCCGCCATGGAGGATCCTGCCATGGATAATCCCTTAGATCCCAGGATACCGCGGGCTGCCCTCTCGCTACGGCCCGCAGCACTGATGCCTTTGAGATAACCCACATGTGTTTCAGATGGGATCCATTGCTCTGGAATCACAAATTGGTGGCGCGGAGGACATGCCAGGGCTGCGATTTAGGTGGTGGGCAGCAAGGGAAAATCGGATCGAGGAAGCGTCGCATCGATTGGAGACAACTTCGAAGGAGCTGCGTCTTGCGAAGCACAAGGCGGAGGCGCAAGTCGATCTCAGGGGAGAGATGTTGAGGGATGTTAGCCTCTAGCAGTGTCGCATTGATTTTGAGCTAGGGCTAATGGCAAAGATCATATTCACGGAGTCGACTGCGGAGGAAAGAACACGCATGCCCGCGGGATGGGATGAGCAGCCGACGCAACTGTTCACATGGGCGGTAGGAGAAGCCAAATTGTGGAGCCAGCTGCGGCAGCAGCACTGGGGATGCATCATAGGCGAGGTGAGCTGCCCTCCTTCCCCGCGAGCGATGTAGTGACCTACTCAGTTGCTACAGTGACCTAGTCGGTTGCTGCTGCAGTGAACTTGCGGTGCCATGGCGGTTTGCAACTGTGACAATCACTCCGTCTATATGTATTGTATTCCTGTGAAAATACTTGGTCGTTTGGAAAAATATGGTAATTGATTTACACTAGTTTTTGACTGCTTGGTAGTCACAATGACCCGAAGCCACAACCAGAAGTCTCCATCGCCTAATACTTATGGTCGGTCGCACCAACAGACGGTCGGTCGGACATGCGACACGCACCGTCTTGGTGTGACATGTATGACCAGTTACATCACTGACTTGTGAGACCGCATTTGAGCAGTAGTACTTGAAATTTGTGTTCTAGGAAACTCATTGGGAGCCGTTTCGGGCCTTAACCATCAATTAATCTTTAGCTTGTTCCCATCACATTCCAAAGTAGTACTACCATGCTATAATTAAGTGCAAACCTGATCACACCTAGTACATATCAAACTTGAATGTGTTCCCACTATGCAAGTTTTAGTACTAGTGCAGTACTAGGCTATAAAAAGGGGTACTATGCCTAGCCAAAAATCACTCTACCTTCCTCCTCATAAGCCCTTATTGTTCATCCGTCCTTGCCATGGCCGGTGTGTAGAGCTCTAGGTCAAGAACTACTTGTAGCAACGGAGCAGCGACCAAGGCCGCGAAAAAAAGAGGGCTCGCCTCCTCGCAGGGACCTCGAAAGATCACTCACGGGCAAGTGAGAGCTCCCAAGAGCGCCCAAGCCGTGGAGGCGAACATGCCGAGCTAGCGGTGCTGGAGTCATTATCCCTCAACAACATGCCCGGTCAGGTCAATAAGCAGAAGGAGTTCATCGACGGCTTGGTGGAGCTGCTGAAGGAGAGCCTCGACGACATTTCCGCTAAGGTCAATAAGCGGGAGGAGTTGACTGTCGGCTTGATGATGCAGCTGACGAGCATTGCCTCGGGTAAGAAGGCGACCAGCAAAATCCTACAACCTCAGGAGGACAATGTGAAGCTCCGCCACGAGCTCGACCTGCTGGAGGAGGAGAATGCTGGCTGGAAGGAGCTGCATGAGAAGATAGGTCCTCCGTGAAGATGTTGCACACCCTCGTCATGGAACAGAAGGAGGAGGAAGCTCCGCATTGAGCACCCGGCTGCTGTCAAGGTACATAATGCGGCCATGGAATAGATGATGAAGGCTCGCGTCGAGAAATCCAGCGTCGTGGATAGATTTAAGAAGATGGCGGAGGAGACGTGCGATGAGATGAAGGTCGTGGAGGCGGTGAAGAAGCAGTTAGGACTCCGTGGTCAACTCTTCATGAACTAGAGAGCAGCGCCCCAGACTTGTGTCTGCGTGTTCCTTCTTTTTTTTGGGGCGGGGGGGGGGGCAATCTTCCTTCTTCTTTTGCCTCCTGTGTTTCTTCTTTTGCTTCGGGTGTTTCACCGCATGTGTCACGTTCTCTGCGAGGCACGAATTGAACAATGCTAACGATGAGCGGCGACGTGGGATCGCCATGTCGCACTGGGCTGTCATGTTTCGCGCTCCTCCATCATACTAGTCCTACTCCAGTGGAGAGTAGTAGTATACCGCATGGTCCTTTGCTCCTCCTCAGGTCATCGGCAACATTTATACGAGCATTCAAATCACTAGGCCCCACCTTCCAGTAGTAATGAGCCGTCAAACCACAAAGGCGCTCGCCTCTCGTGAAACTGACCAAGCGAGACTGCCCCAACCTCGAGCCTTTTAAATGTACTTTTGTACAGTAGCAGTATCGATGGATTGCACCATGAAGCAAAACTAACAAGATGAAATTAAAGAAAAAATGTGGTACATATAGAGATCACTCGTCACCAAATTATGCATATAGTACTATTGAAAAATCTAGTAGTACGTGCTTAGATGGGGTGCATACTACTCCCTCCTTTCTGGTTTATAGGGCTCAAATCTGAAATCTCATCAACCAAGGTAGATGGTGAGTGGAGGAATATATCTCGTACTTTACAAAACTACCCAAATTAAATTGGTGAATTAATTTGTACTAGTTGTAGTGCATGCATGCTTAACCATTAGATGAGTAGGAACATTACATGCATTGGTGGGTTCCTATTTAATGTGCCTCGGAATCTCAATAGGATATGGAGATGAACTCTTTAAACTGGTAAAACAAAAAAAATTAGATAAGCCATATAAACCGGAAAGGAGGGAGTAGTATATATGTACTAAAGAGTTAAAGTAACGAGAAGGAGCATAACATACTTCAGTTGGGGGCTCAGCACAAAACACCCCTCAAATAAAACTAAGCACCCTCAAATTAAACTAAGCAACTAATCTAGTAGACACTGCATTAGACCCACCATGAGCAACGACACTGCCACCTTACTCGGACTCCTCGTCCACGTGCTCGATATCGTCCTTGTCCCTCTTCCTCTTGACCGATACTTCTTTGCTTGAACTGCACACTTGGCTCCCGCTCTTCGTCCAACCCTTATAGATATTGAAACAAAGGTAGGCATCCATTGTAGCGTAGTGGATGTGTTCTATATCTAGTACATTCCACTGCCATGAAAGTTGTAACTTGGCCGGATGTTTCTTCAGTTTACGGTACGACGGATCATACATGGCTTCTGCCAGGGTCAGCATTGAAGGTTGATCGTAGGACACCAGCCCATTCCTCTGGAGGTCGAAGGGCTGGCCTATAACGATGCCTATCCGATTCAGGACACCTTTTTCATTCGTAAAGTCTACAATAACGAATTTGACTTTGCCACTCGCGAGGAAGTCCTTCAATTCCTCGCACTCAACATCGGCATGGCATATGTGGTAGACCAAGCACAAGTTATGCACACAAACCTATATCACGGCGGGCTTCTTCCTCTCTTCCTCCTTTAGATGCTTCTCTTTTCCCATGACTATGGTGTACTCAACATCTAGTCCAGTGACCCACTCATCACCATTTTACTTTTCGAACATGATTCTGAAGCAAGCAACACATCTTTTCACCGTCGTAGAAGAACGGGTGTAGATGACGTCGAACTCATCGCCAATGATGGTTCTAACATTGTACTCACTGCCGTCATGGAGATTAGGGACGCCATGGATTTGGGAGGAGGGTTAGGATTAGTGGAACTACTGCAATGTGAAAGGATGGGACGACTAGGAGCGAACTGTCGTAATGTTAAAGGACGGTCGAGGATGAGTAGGAGCGAACTGCTAGTGGTTTTCCGATTGTAAAAATGCTGAGTGGGCCATGCGAATGGCAGGGTAGTGGCTTGCCCGATGGATAAAAGGATTCATGCACAGTACTATGGGGGGCCAATTAGATGGCATGTCTACTAGAACCCTAATTAAATTTTTTCATGCATCTGTGTGTTCGCACGTCAAGCTTCAGGAAAATTATAGGTGATATGGAACTTTCCGTGATCCCATGATATGGGCTTCCGAGAGCCCTTGGATCTGATATCGAACGGTTGCATGGCGTGATTCTAGACCTATGGGTGAATATCCTATCCCGGAGGGTTATTCTGGAAATTTTTAGCAACTTAGCATGCGACCGTTCGATCTCAGATCCAAGGGCTATCAGCAGCCCGTATCATGGCCGCGCCTACCAGACCGTCGCCTCACTCGCGCGGTCGCGCCCGTGGAGATTTCAGGTGGCTATAAATGAGCATTTGTTTGCCTACTACGGATGCATGAAACTACTTCCTCCATCGAGCTACATTACGCTATCTGATGTTTGCATGTCATACATAGTCATCACTTAGTCACTCATACAACAAGGTTAGCTACAAGGTTGGCTATAAAAGTATTTTCTTTTACTTCTCTCTATCTCTTTCTTCGTAGTATTTATTGCATTGGCCAAGGAGTATGGAGTATAATACTTGGCACCTGTATACTCCCTCTGTTTTAGTTTACACGTCCTGTGTGTATACCTTGGTTGCCAATTTTATCACTGTAATATAAACTATATAACACAAAAATTATACCGTTTGAAAATAGGACATCTAAAGTTTACAATGGTATGTTTTTTTTGTAATATATGACTTCTATTAGGTTGGTCAAATTGACGACTTAGGGGTATGCGCATGCCTTGTAAACTGAGAGAGAGAGAGAGAGAGAGAGAGAGAGAGGGAGTACCATAGAGGTGGTCAGGAATCAGGAGAGTCATGCCGGTCGTAGTGCCGCAGTAATAATGATAATGGCAAGTCAAATCATAGGGCCCCACCTATCCAGCAACGAGCCATCAAATCACACAGCCCTACGTTTGTTGCAGCCTACTCCCTCATCTTGTTACCTCTCTATCGAACCGACTAGGCGCAACTATCCCGCCTACCGCGCGGGAAAGGCCCCGCCCTCGAATTTCAGATATAATTGTGTATCCATGGATCAAAGCCGCAAGAAAACGGTGGTACACATGTATACAACACGCTCGTCCCGTTCGAGTCGCACCCCCGTCGGTCGGTCAGTCGGCCTGGCACGCCGCTCTTTGAATGGAATGCACGTCATATTGCGTTTGCACAAACAAGTGGGACCATAATTGAGAACCGGCCATAGGAACACACACCCCCGTCCCTACAAGTCGGCTGAGTGAATAGAAGAGGGAGACGAGCGATAGTACTGGAGTAGTGTTGTAAACACGTCGGTGCCTGGACGATCCCTGCACAACACGGCATATCAGTTCGTCCATGCATGTGAGCAGACTCCAGCAGACGGTTGGATATGCTATCATCTACATTCATGCATGCTGTGTTGTGCAGGGCTGTAGTTCTGATGAGAAATATAAAAAAAAAGTTTCTTGTCATCTCGCTATATTAGGTGTGATGTGCTTCAGATCACTGCGAGGGTTAAACAGCAACAACCTCGTTCCTCCAAGGCGCTGGTCATTGTGGGCACATGCACGAAGACTACCCGGCTGCCATCTAGATCAAGCCGGCTATGTGAATTAGGTCATCTATCAATTCACCACTTTTATACGAGTTTGTCTTTAATTGGAGATTTGATCCTCGTCTAGTTTGTCCGTCGGGATTCATGTTATCTCCTTGGGGCAGTGAGGTTATGGTTTCTTGTCATGTGGCATTTTTTTGTGTTATATGTTAATCCGGTGGGCTTCCAATCAAAATGACAACAACTGTGCCTCCCGGGCACATGCATGAAGACTTCTCGATAGTCATTGACGAGGTCAAGCCAACTCCGGTAGATAAAAGAAAACTACTCCACTATATTGGCAGGAGCCTCCGCGCATGCTTGCTAGTGTTGCTCTCTTCACACTCTCTCGTCCTCTCCAGATCTAAACACGACAGCGGTGGCCACACTCTCTCACTGCTCACCGTTGGTCATAGAGCCGATTGGATCCCCTCCGCCAGGGAAGGTGAGAAGGTGCAATGTTCACGTGATCGTCCTCGGTGAGGCTCTTACCCACTTGTGACGCCCCCGATTTATCCGTACACTAATCATGCACGCAAGTGTGTATGACCAAGATCAAGGACTCACTGGAAGATATCACAACACAACTCTAGACACAAATTAAAAATAATACAAGCTTTATATTACAAGCCAGGGGCCTCGAGGGCTCGAATACAAAAGCTCGAAAACACAAGAGTCAGTGGAAACAACAATATCTGAGTACAGACATAAGTTAAACAAGTTGCCATAAGATGGCTAGCACAAATATAGCAATGATCGAAAAGGCAAGGCCTCCTGCCTGGGACCTCCTAACTACTCCTCGAAGCCGTACTCCACATAGAAACATCCTCGGGATCATCTGGCTCCTGGACTCCACCACCTGGTTGCATCATCCGAGAAGAACGGAAGAAAGGGGGAAAAGGGGGGAGCAAAGCAACCGTGAGTACTAATCCAAAGTACTCGCAAGCAAGGATCTACACTACATATGCAATGATATCTGTGTAAAGGGGTAATATCTGTGGGCTGAACTGCAGAATGCCAGAATAAGAGGGGGATAGCTAATCCAATCGAAGACTACGCTTCTGGCGACCTCCATCTTGCAGCAGTAGAAGAGAGTAGATGGAATAGTAACAAGTATCAAAGCTTCTGGCAGCCTCCGTCTTGCAGCAGTAGAAGGGAGTAGATGGTGAGTTCACCAAGTAACATCGTATAGCATATACCTACCCAGCGATCCTCCCGCACATCACCCCGTGAGAGAGCAACCACCGAGTTATATCTGGAACTTGTCTGGGTGTGTTTTATTAAGTATCCAGTTCTAGTTGTCATGAGGTCAGAGTACAACTCTGGGTCGTCCTTTTACCGAGGGACACGGCTATTCGAATAGATTAACTTCCCTGCAGGGGTGCACCACATAACCCAGCAGCTCGATCCCATTTGTCCGGACAGACTTTCCAGGGTCATGCCCGGCCTCGGGAGATCAACACGTCGCATCCCTACCTAAGCACAACAGAGAGGTCAGCACGCCGGTCTAAGTCCTAGGCGCGCAGGGGTCCGGGCCCATCGCCCAACGCACACGTGCACGTTGCGTACGCGGCCGGTGAGCAGACCTAGCAACCTCCATTACTAAGCAAGTTACGTTACGCGGTCCAACCCAGCGCGCGCCGCTCAGTCACTGATGTCAAGAAGGCTTCGGCTGATACCACGATGTCGAGTGCCCATAACTATTCCCACATAGCTGGTTAGTGCGTATAGGCCAAATGGCCAGACTCGGATCAAATACCAAGATCCCGTTAAACGTGTTATTATGAAATAACCGCGGACAACGACCGGGGCCAGGCCCACCTGTCTCCTAGGTGGTCGCAACCCGCCCTGTCGCTCCGCCACAAAGTAACCATCAGGGGACTGTCGGGAACCCAGGCCCACCACTACCTGGGTGGAACCACCTGCCCCTTCAGCCCCCATATCCGAACCATCATCTTGTGTCATGTAAAATGTATGTAGTATATACCCGTGATCACCACCCGAGGTGACCACGGCCCGATAGTATAGCATGGCAGACGGACAAGAATGTAGGGCCACCGATGGAATACTAGCATCCTATACTAAGCATTAGGATAGCAGGTACGGGTATCAACAGATGTAGCAACAGTGACAGGCTATGCAACAGAATAGGATTATTCGATAGCAGTAACATGCTACACTACTCTAATGCAAGCAATAGAGAGAAGAATAGGCGATATATGGGGATCAAGGGGGGGGGCTTGCCTAGAAGCTCTGCAGACGAAATGAATCTTCGGAAGCGTAGCCGTAGTCGAACACCGAAGCATCAAAGGTGTTGGGGTCTATCACGGTATCGGAGTCTACCGAAAATAAGCAACGGGGAAACAAATAAATAATAGAGCAAACAATAGCATCACAAAATTATAACAAGGCAATACGCGACGGTAGAGGTGACCTAACGCAAAGCTCGGTGACACCGGCGAAGAGGAATAACATCTGGGAAAGTATTCCCGGTGTTAGGCATTTTCGGGCAGATGATATGGAGGTGGAATGTTCCATGTTTGCTATGCTAGGAACGTGTGGCTGACAAACGATCTGCATATTCGGATTTGTCTCGTCGTTCTGAGCAACTTTCATGTACAAAGTATTTTCATCCGAGTTACGGTTTAAAAGATATGATTTTCTAAAGTTTTTATTAATTTCTGGAATTTAATATTAATTAAATTAATTCGAAAATGGATTTATGACATCAACATGGCATCATGCTGACGTCAGCATGGTTGACTGGTCAACCTGACGAGTGGGTCCCACCTGTCATTGACTGTTTAGATAATTAACAGTTAATTAAGTTAATTAGTGTTTAGGTTATTCTAAACAGAATTAATTAAGTTAATTAAGTAATTAATTAACTAATTAATTAACACTCTATAATTTATTTATCTTTATTTATTTTTTAACCCTTTTTTAAAATCGTTTTTTTAACAGGGGCTGGGCCCGCATGTCAGTGGCCCAGAGGGCCTTAGTGGGTTCGGGCGAACGGGTGAAGCGGGCACTGGCCGCCCACCTGGCGATCGGGGCAGGCGTGTTAACGGGCGGGCGCCCGCCTCGTCCACGCCCCAAGCCCGGGCGCGAGGGAGATGGCCGTGGGGCGCCGGCAGCCATCAACTGTGGTGCGGGGCGGCCACAGGCGGTGGCGGGCAGCCGACGCGCTGGTCGGGGCAGCCCCGGCGGGGGCGCCGGTCTCAGGCGCTGGCCGGGCGGTCGAGGGGTGGTGCGGCGCGGCGCCGCGACCGACAGGGGTGGAGCGGGAGGCGCGCAGGAGAACAGGCCAGCGCACGCACGGCGAGGAGAGCAGGGTGCGGGGTGGTCGCCGACGGGTGCGGCCCGGAGCTAGAGCTCCGGCACACGGGGCGGTGATGCGGCGCTGCGGGCTGGGAGCGAGCGCGAGCGTGGGCGCGCGGACGAGGCCATACACAGGCGAGCGTGCACGGGGGCCGAGCTCCGGCCGCCATGGCAAGCAACGGGACTGACGGCATACAGCGACGAATCAAGGCGGGAAGAAGGGGGTTTAGGGGAGGTGCTCACATAGGAGGGCGATGGCGAGCTCGTCGAGGCAACCGGCGGCGAGATGCAGCAATCATGGGCGGAGGCGGAGGCGATGGCGAGGGCAATGGCGTATCAGCTCGATTTACGGCAGGGCAAGATGAGGTCGACCGCGCCAGCTCTCCTGGTCAGCTTGCAACAGCTCGGGGAGTTCCCGGAGCACGGCAACGTCGACGTGGCGGTGACAGCTCCGTTCGATGGAGCTCGAGGGAAGAGAACGAGGGACGGGGAAGAGGAATGAGAGGCGGCTAGGGTTCGGGGGAAGGCACGGGCGACGTCTTAAGGGGGTCGGGGAGGTCGGGGATGGTCGACACGGTGTGGCTACGGCGGCCATGGCCGGTTGGATGTCATCCACGATCCCCTTTCTCCTGTAGATGGAAGGAGAAGTGGATGTGGGATGGGTTGCTACTATTCCTAATGGGCTTAAGTGCAGGGTGGCCTTCCTAGTTCTTTTTTTACACAACAAGTAGCTACGACCCCATTAACTCTTGGGCAACTGAATAATTAGTTTATTATTTTTAATATCATTTAATTGGTTTATCTACTGTTTAATTATTGAAATGCATTTTAACTTTTTATAAGAATGTGGTTTTTCCATGATAATTACTATTGATTTATTTGACCCATTAAGAACAATTTAGTTTTAATGTTCGAGGAATCTTATCGTTTGACTTTATTTCAAATTTGAATTCCCAATCGGTTTGAATCAATGCGTGATTAACAACAGTAATCATGGTGACATGGCATCGTTAACGTGGTATTACTGTAGCTTGATTACCCGGACGTCACAATTCTCCTCCACTACAAGAAATCTCGTCCCGAGATTTAAGCGGTGGAGTAAGGGGGGGAAAGTGCTGGTAGCAAAAAGCTAACGAGTCTTCTCGGTCTTGGTTGCCCATTCGAAGAGGCTGATCGTTTTTTTTGTTGATGTCTTCATTTCTCTGCTTCAAGTCATCATGATCAAGTCGTCATCCTTTCTTCGGGATCTCCATCGTCCTACGAACGCGAACAGGGGAAAAAAACTTTGGAGGAACGTATCTCCACGAAGTCTGTGCATCCGACGGCGAAGTCAGAAAGTGATACACGAAGTACCCTACGAGTAGTATTTCAGTGAATGCATTAAGAACAATAAGCGATGGTACCAAAGTTTCAATCGGGTAGGCAGTCATTCAATACCTAACCAGAAGCTGGAATGGGGTCTTGATCAACGAGAATAATATGGTGTTTGATACCAGGATGAAACATGGTAGAATTTAGCTCGTGAATTACACACGAAGCACAAGTGCAAAGAATACATTAGAACCAGGGTTGTACCGGAGAGTCGGGTTTCGATCCAGTGGACATGTGGGTTATGGGCCCACCATGTGGGTTAAGAATAGGAAGGGCGGTGACATCTTGCACAGAAAGCAAGGCATGTTAGAGGATAGTCTGTCAGCTAAGTTGGCAACAATGTCGGCACCAAGGACGGGGGACGAAGAGAACCATTTTCTTGCTCATTGAAACGAGGCGGACCGGTAGGCAAAGTTTTCTTCCATCGGTGGTTACCAAAATGTTACCAACCATGGTAACAGGGTCTTACCGAGAGAGTTGTACAACAAGGTGTTTACATAAGCAGAGAATTATTACTGCTTAGATTATATGTAAATCAAGTAAAGGTTAAACAAACAATTGGAAAGGAAAATTGTGATTACACACAATTATTAGGAGTATATCCATCCCATGGAGAAGAAGAATCATGGCAGACAGGGTAGGAGAGAAAGCATCCAACCATTCAGATAAAGAGGCAAGGATCAATCAAGATGTTACCCATACAACAGTGTTTTGATAACTGAACAAGAAACACTTAGCATCGCGCCTCAAATGTTCTTGTTGATGAGCGGGGTGTCATAGTCATGCTTCGAGGTAGCAATGATATGGTGTTTCAATCAAGGGTCAGACTTTGTATACACAAATGATCCATCAGGAGCAACTTATAAGATAAGTCTTACAATTTCCTCCTAGAAGAATGGTTATCCTTGCAAAAGAGATTATAATGATAGGTCCTCCAGCCAGGGGTGCTAGGCATGACATCATATTACCGGGTCATCAAAGGACCAACATTATAACTCCTGGAAAGTTGTCCCAACCATCATATATGACCAAGATTCAGATCCGATTGGTGTCATGATACCTCAGACTCAGGATGTTCGAGAAGAAAAGGTGCAACACAATTCGACGAAATGACATTGCAAGATTCTCGATGAATGAACTATGGGGGCGGGTTCCCAAAACAATAGTTCATCATTAAAGCAAGGAGAGGATGAGGAGGTGGCTGATGGGCTCAGCGACAATTCATCGAGAATTCCAAACGGATGGATTTCCACAATAATGTGAACAAGAAGATGACACTTGTCAATTCAAATGATATAATGTTGTATGCTCGAGGAAAACATACACCATTAATCATTAGGTGAAAGGGGTGCCCGAAATATGACCTTAGGCAGCAAGATCAATGTTAGAGTGATGATTCAATAACCAACAGTCTAAGAATGAACTGTCGATCGTTAACTTCATAGCAATAGGGTTGCTAGAAGTATAGAACTCAAGCAGCATCGTTAGCATATTGGTATCCCGGTTAAAAACAACACAGGGACCAAGGAAGAACGGTGATGGTGAGAAGTAGCATCATACCGAGAATTTATAAGAGGTGGAGCAATCCTCACAACATTGTCGATATAAAAGATAGTAATACTTCAATGCGAAACACCACACTAGCTCGACAGCAAGTTGTAATCATATTGTAGACAAGTTCGCGATGAAAGGAAGTCAAGGGTGTTGGCGATGATAATAAAAATCATCAAGGGCAAGGAGGGTATTTCTCATCATGATCACAGTTGACATCTCGGAAGAAGTCAAAATGTTGAAGGAGATCCGACACATTTGCCGAGAATTTTCAAGAAAATGCAATCAAACAGCAACGTCATCAAGCAGGGAATGACGACATGGAAGTCATATGAACAACAGATAAGATGCAAGATCGGAATCGAAGTTGTCTTTTAGAACAGGCAACATGAGGTTGAAAGCTCCATGTAAGTCATGCCCACATTCTGAAGAATTCGTGCACCAAAGAAGGACGAAGTAGCACAGTCAAAGATAGCAAGACAAGGGATGTATCTGATAGTCTAGGAATAACCAGATTGAGTTTAAAAATTTCCCAGTAACATCTACTAGGGGTGTTGAATTTTTAGAGCGGATTTGATTTACTAAACGGTGTCCTCGGTTGATGGCAACCTAGAACCCGTAGAGTGATTACGACGAGGAAGTTATTACTTCAACAAAGTTAGTAAGATGAAGTGCAAAGGCATGATATCCTTGAGATACCGAAGGGTAAAACTCGAAGGAAGAACGTGATAGGAGTTGAACTAGGTCATTGACCTATGACAGTAGATACTTCAACCTAGCCAAAAATAGACGAGGAACTGGAATGAATTCCCATCAGATATATCAGATCAGGACAGCATGGTCGAAACCATAACTATAAGGAATCAATTCAAGAATTTTGAAAGAATCGTATAGCTGGATAATCATTTTGCAAGAAGCTTCCGAGACGGTCTACATCATTTTCATGGGCATGAACAAAAGCTCAAGGTCGACTCCCATTTCTCCAATGCATACATTTCATTTAGCTCTTGCTTTGATAAAACTGTAGTGTTGGAATTTTATCCGGTAGAACACCGGAAGGGTATGACATGTGAAAACTTTCGGGTTCTCACGAATTTCGGGTTCAACCCATCGGGCATCTTAGTAACATATACCACAAGTTTCAAAAGTAAAAACACGAGCTCGAAAGCAGAGCATGGTTGGTCAGGCAGAGGATATAATTTACCAAAGGCATTATGTATCATGGGAAGAACTCACAAGGTGATTGAATATGAAGGACACTGTCGGATAACAATCCAACAATGGATCGGGCAATCCACAACGGAGCTGATGTGAGTATCGATACTCACTCAGAGGAAGAAAGAATGCAGAGGCATCAGATTCAAGAGTCACCTTATTAGTCTGATGCTTAAATAGAATGAAATTATGGTTTCCAAAACGAAGGATCAGAAGCTGACGCTCTGATCAAGGACAGATAAGTTGAAAACACTTAGTTGGACAATCAATTAAGGGTTTGAATTGCCGAGAACAAACTCATGTCCGGAATGACGTCTGAGCCGGAAAGATAATTTTAGGAAGGATTACTCGATGACTTCGTGCATACGCACGCATTGAATTAATAGGCTCAAAATGGCTAAGACAAGGGATATTAACAAAGACTACTAGTCATATGGAATTAAGCATAATGCAAGCAGGCAAGAACTTCAAGAGTAATAGGTTGTAGAGGATTTTCGAAAGATCGAAAAGTATTCCAAAGAATTTTGTGAGACGCATGAACAATTGAGAAGAACGGATCCTCGATAAATGTGAGGAAATAACCGTAAGAATTTTCATGCGAAATAAAACTGCAAGACAGTAAAATCAAAGGATTCTCGGGACAATGGAGAATATTTCGAGGCATCTTCTAACAACAAGAGCGACGAGGAATGATCATGAGAATGACAAGTGCATGCAGATATCCATAGGGATATATCTGTGGCAGATAATTGCAAAGGCGATGAGCACAAGGGCCTCGGGAAAATGTCGAGGGATATCCTCAGAATCTTCTAAAGAAGCAGGTGATCTTCCGTAATGAGGGCTCTCCGGGAGAAATAGTTGCGAGAACCTAGAGTCAGTGTTAATAAAATCTTTTAACCCGAATAGAAGAGAGATCCGAGTCCCAGAGTATAGACGAGGAATAAAAGATCCTAATATCACCCAAAGGCGACGTGGGACCGTAAGCCACACAGCCAAGTTAGTAAAAAGTTTTTCAACGACTAGACTCAACTTCGGCCAAGGAGTTGGAAAGGGGGATTCCTACAGGCAGTCGGCTCTGATACCAACTTGTGACGCCCCCGATTTGTCCGTACACTAATCATGCACGCAAATGTGTACGACCAAGATCAAGGACTCACTGGAAGATATCACAACACAAATCTAGACACAAATTAAAAATAATACAAGCTTTATATTGCAAGCCAGGGGCCTTGAGGGCTCGAATACAAAAGCTCGAAAACACAAGAGTCAGCGGAAACAACAATATCTGAGTACAAACATAAGTTAAGCAAGTTGCCATAAGATGGCTAGCACAAATATAGCAATGATCGAAAAGGCAAGGCCTCCTGCCTGGGACCTCCTAACTACTCGTCGAAGCCGAACTCCACATAGAAACATCCTCGGGATCATCTAGCTCCTGGACTCCACCACCTGGTTGCATCATCCGAGAAGAACGGAAGAAAGGGGGAAAAGGGGGGAGAAAAGCAACCGTGAGTACTCATCCAAAGTACTCGCAAGCAAGGATCTACACTACATATGCAATGATATCTGTGTAAAGGGGTAATATCTGTGGGCTGAACTGCAGAATGCCAGAATAAGAGGGGGATAGCTAATCCAATCGAAGACTACGCTTCTGGCGACCTCCATCTTGCAGCAGTAGAAGAGAGTAGATGGAATAGTAACAAGTATCAAAGCTTCTGGCAGCCTCCGTCTTGCAGCAGTAGAAGGGAGTAGATGGTAAGTTCACCAAGTAACTTCGTATAGCATATACCTACCCGGCGATCCTCCCGCACATCACCCTGTGAGAGAGCAACCACCGTGTTATATCTGGAACTTGTTTGGGTGTGTTTTATTAAGTATCCAGTTCTAGTTGTCATGAGGTCAGAGTACAACTCCGGGTCGACCTTTTACCGAGGGACACGGCTATTCGAATAGATTAACTTCCCTGCAGGGGTGCACCACATAACCCAGCACGCTCGATCCCATTTGTCCGGACACACTTTCCAGGGTCATGCCCGGCCTCGGGAGATCAACACATGGCAGCCCTACCTAAGCACAACAAAGAGGTCAGCACGCCGGTCTAAGTCCTAGGCGCGCAGGGGTCCGGGCCCACCGCCCAACTTACACCTGCACGTTGCGTACGCGGCCGGTGATCAGACCTAGCAACCTCCATTACTAAGGAAGTTATGTTACGCGGTCCAACCCGGCGCGCGCCGCTCAGTCGCTGACGTCAAGAAGGCTTCGGCTGATACCACGACGTCGAGTGCCCATAACTATTCCCACCTAGCTAGTTAGTGCGTATAGGCCAAATGGCCAGACTCGGATCAAATACCAAGATCCCGTTAAACGTGTTATTATGAAATAACCGCGGACAACGACCAGGGCCAGGCCCACCTGTCTCCTAGGTGGACGCAACCCGCCCTGTCGCTCCGCCACAAAGTAACCATCAGGGGAATGTCGGGAACCCAGGCCCACCACTACCTGGGTGGAACCACCTGCCCCTTAAGCCCCCATATCCGAACCATCATCCTGTGTCATGTAAAATGTATGTAGTATATAACCGTGATCACCACCCGAGGTGATCACGGCCCGATAGTATAGCATGGCAGACGGACAAGAATGTAGAGCCACTGATGGAATACTAGCATCCTATACTAAGCATTAGGATAGCAGGTACGGGTATCAACAGATGTAGCAACAATGACAGGCTATGCAACAGAATAGGATTATTTGATAGCAGTAACATGCTACACTACTCTAATGCAAGCAATAGAGAGAAGAATAGGCGATATCTGGTGATCAAGGGGGGCTTGACTGGAAGCTCTGCAGACGAAATGAATCTTCGGAAGCGTAGCCGTAGTCGAACACCGAAGCATCAAAGGTCTCGTGGTCAATCACGGTATCGGAGTCTACCGAAAATAAGCAACGAAGGGGAAACAAATAAATAACAGAGCAAACAATAGCATCACAAAATTATAACAAGGCAATACGCGACGCTAGAGGTGACCTAACGCAAAGCTCGGTGATACCGGCGAAGAGGAATAACATCCGGGAAAGTATTCCTGGTGTTAGGCATTTTCGGGCAGATGATACGGAGGTGGAATGTTCCATGTTTGCTATGCTAGGAACGTGTGGCTGACGAACGGTCTGCGTATTCAGATTCGTCTCGTTGTTCTGAGCAACTTTCATGTACAAAGTATTTTCATCCGAGTTACGGTTTAAAAGATATGATTTTCTAAAGTTTTTATTAATTTCTGGAATTTAATATTAATTAAATTAATTCGAAAATGGATTTATGACATCAGCATGACATCATGCTGATTTCAGCATGGTTGACCCGTCAACCTGACCAGTGGGTCCCACCTGTCATTGGTTGTTTAGATAATTAACAGTTAATGAAGTTAATTAGTGTTTAGGTTATTCTAAACTGAATTAATTAAGTTAATTAAGTAATTAATTAACTAATTAATTAACACTCTATAATTTATTTATGTTTATTTATTTTTTTAATCCTTTTTAAAATCGTTTTTTAACAGGGGCTGGCCCCGCATGTCAGTGGCCCAGAGGGCCATAGTGTGTTCGGGCGAACGGGTGAAGCGGGCACTGGTCGCCCACCTGGCGATCGGGGCAGGCGTGTTAACGGGCGGGCGCCCGCCTCGTCCACGCCCCACGCCCGGGCGTGAGGGAGATGGCCGTGGGGCACCGGCGGCCATCAACTGTGGTGCGGGGCGGCCCCAGGCGGTGGCGGGCGGCCGACGCGCTGGTCGGGGCGGCCCCGGCGGGGGTGCGGGTCTCAGGCGTTGGCCGGGGCGGTCGAGTGGCGGTGCGGCGCGGCGCCGCGACCGACATGGGTGGAGCGGGAGGCGCGCAGGAGAGCAGGCAAGCGCACGCGCGGCGAGGAGAGCAGGGTGCGGGGTGGTCGCCGGCGGGTGCGGCCCGGAGCTAGAGCTCCGGCACGCGGGGCGGTGATGCGGCGCTGCGGGCTGGGAGCGAGCGCGAGCGTGGGCGCGCGGACGAGGCCATACACAGGCGAGCGCGCACGGGGGCCGAGCTCCGGCCGCCATGGCAAGCAACGGGACCCACGACATACAACGACGAATCAAGGCGGGAAGAAGGGGGTTCAGGGGAGGTGCTCACATAGGAGGGCGATGGCGAGCTCGTCGAGGCGTGGAATGGTCCGAGCTCGCGGCAACCGGCGGCGAGATGCAGCAGCCGTGGGCGGAGGCGGAGGCGATGGCGAGGGTGATGGCGTATCGGCTTGATTTACGGCAGGGCAAGACGAGGTCGACCGTGCCATCCCTCCTGGTTAGCTTGCAACAGCTCGGGGAGTTCCCGGAGCGCGGCAACGTCGATGCGGCGGTGACAGCTCCGTTCGATGGAGCTCGAGGGAAGAGAATGAAGGACGGGGAAGAGAAATGAGAGGCGGCTAGGGTTCGGGGGAAGGCATGGGCGACGTCTTAAGGGGGTCGGGGAGGTCGGGGATGGTCGACACGGTGTGGCTACGGCGGCCATGGCCGGTTGGATGTCATCCACGATCCCCTTTCTCCTGTAGATGGAAGGAGAGGTGGATGTGGGCTGGGTTGCTACTATTCCTGATGGACTTAAGTGCAGGGTGGCCTTTCTAGTTCTTTTTTTTACACAGCAAGTAGCTACGGCCCCATTAACTCTTGGGCAACTGAATAATTAGTTTATTATTTTTAATTACAAAGGCATCATTTAATTGGTTTATCTACTGTTTAATTATTGAAATGCATTTAAACATTTTATAAGAATGTGGTTTTTCCATGATAATTACTATTGATTTATTTGACCCATTAAGAACAATTTAGTTTTAATGTTCGAGGAATCTTATCGTTTGACTTTATTTCAAATTTGTATTCCCAATCGGTTTGAATCAACGCGAGATTAACAACAGTAATAGTGGTGACATGGCATCGTTAATGTGGGATTACTGTAGCTTGTACCCGGACGTCACACCACTACCGGTGTGCCCCGATCAACGTGCCTTTCCGTTCTCTCCCATGCAGCGCCGGCTAGAGAGGGCCTCCTACCCCTTCTTCCTCGTTGTCGTAGTGTGGTCTGATCCGATCTCCCGTCGCCCACCTAGCGACATCCCGGTCACCCTTGGGTATAACTTCCTTCGAAACCAGCTGTGCTCTCCTGCCCCAGCTCCTCACATCGTTGCATTTGTATCTTTTACTATTTCGCAGGCCCCCTCATAGATAGGATCAATCGGCTGTTCAAAAGCCACCTAATTTTTTACTGTTAAGAGGTAAAACTACTTCATGAAGTCGAATCTAGTACTACTTAATTCAAACAGGGAAGAAAGGGGGTCGGGGTGGGGGAAGATCTGTTACCTGAATCTTGGACTTGGTTGAAAGAGGAAATAATGGGGGCAAAAAGTAGCAGAGACTGGCTATCCAACTGGTCTCTTGGTCTAATAGGGAAATAAAGGGAAACACAGTACAAACTCAATATAAACTAATCTAATGCTTAAAAAAAGGAATGAAAGTGGGGACTGGGGGACAAGTCCACAGAGTATGTCCAGCACTAGATTTGCTAGCCTCACACAGTATAAGGTGTCTATACCGAACAAAAATGGGACCAACCCAGATATCTTATTTGGATGTTTGTTGCCCTGAGCTGCTCTTATGTAATGCCACTGGTAAAATGTAGCAGTCCCACTGTTAAAGTAAGGACACGTTAAACAAATGTTGTTTTCAATGTAATGCCTCTAGTAATATGAATCAATGGCACTGTTTTTCATGTCTTGCTAAATTTCCCATTAACATAAGTTGATTCTTTTCATTAGAAATGCAACTGTCCTAGTCCGCCTACTCTCGCGTGCCTAAATACCAACTCTTTAGTAGTTGTTAATGTAATGTTGCTGTTAAAATGAAGCAATGGCACCATTAAAGTAATGTCGTATTTAATGGTTGTCATAGTTAATCCTAATGCCCACACTAATATCTAGCAATGCCGCTGCTTTAGAAACTGCTACTATCCTTGTAGGATCGCCATTCAAATAAGCAACATGCTTCTTTTAATTTGATGTACGTTTCATCAGTTATTAGTCACCCTTCTTTCCACCTTTTTGTGCAAACAGAGATATACATTTCACGCTTGATCTTAGTTGAACTGCACAAAATGATATCCAAATTATAGTTGAACATTCCAGGAGATTCACGACCAACCTTGATATTGCTCAATTTTATTGCAACTAATGAAGAAGCTGCTAGCTCATGTGTCGGTGTACTAAAGTAGGGGTACCTTAGTATCCCGACTTGTGCACGGGCAGTAGCAGCGTCCCGTGGTCGGGCTCGTCACGCGCCCGCCAAGGCCCGCTATGGATCCTTTAGAACCATTCAAGAACAAAGTATTCAAGTTAAAGAAACAAGGCCCCGGCAAGAGGAGCTTGCCGGGAAGGCCGTACCAGGCTCAAGACCATACCTTTAGCACAAGACCCTGGCAAGAGGAGCTTGCCAGGAAGGACATAGCATGGCATTTCCTGGCAAGCTCCTCTTGCCAGGGTCTTGTGCTAAAGGTAT
>LR738714.1:146299175-146569451 GCA_902687465.1 Secale cereale | reverse complement strand
CTCAAGACCATACCTTTAGCACAAGACCCTGGCAAGAGGAGCTTGCCAGGAAGGACATAGCATGGCATTTCCTGGCAAGCTCCTCTTGCCAGGGTCTTGTGCTAAAGGTATGGTCTTGAGCCTGGTACGGCCTTCCCGGCAAGCTCCTCTTGCCGGGGCCTTGTTTCTTTAACTTTAATACTTTGTTCTTGAATGGTTGTAAAGGATCCAGAGCGGGCCTTGGCGGGCGCATGGCGAGCCCGACCACGGGACGCTGCTACTGCCCGTGCACAAGTCGGGATACTAAGGTACCCCTACTTTAGTACACCGACAGGAGCCCCCGGGCCTGGGCCACACACGGTGCCGAGCGCTGTTGGGCCAGGCCCAAAACAGTGCACGGGCACCCGCGGCCCACGGCGCGCCATATCCCCCTCCGTATCCGCTGCGCCCCTCCCTAACGGCACGCGTCGATTGCGGCGTCGTGGGAGAGATCGTGGCCTGTTTCTTTAATGGGAAAATGCGGAACGTCCCCCACTCCCCCTTAAAAGCAGAGGAAACAGGGGCAGTTTCCCCCATTGCTTCATTGCGTCTTCAACCTCCAGAAACCCCCGCCGCTCTCCTCCTCCCCAAAGGTCGAAAGAGAGCTGAGCTCCACCCTTCTTCCGCCGCCGCCAGCCTCCCCAGCGCCGCCGGCCTCCCTCGCTGTCCCCGCCATGGCCCCAAAGAGCGACAAGGCCAAAACCGCGAAGACCGACCGGGCGGCGAAGCTAGCAGCAATGCGTAAGAGGATGGTGGTCTTCCCGCCGAGGCTCGGCGCGAGGGAGCTGAAGGACAAGTACTACCTCTTCTGGTCGAGGGAAACAAAAGCTCACCCGCGCACCAGGGTTCTCCCCGCCGAAGCCTGCGACATGTTCCCGGGAGGTTATCCTTACTTTGCCCTGTTCTTCCATTGCGGACTCTGCCCTCCATACTCCGAGCTCTTCTGCGATGTTATGAACACGTATGGATTCCATCTTCTAGATTTCACCCCGAACGCAGTCTTAACCATGGCCGTTTTCGCACATCTGTGCGAAAACTTTGTCGGAGTCACCCCCAACGTAGCCCTGTTCCGTCATTTTTTCACACCTCGGGTAGAGTCTGGGTCTCCCCTGTCCGGTGGGATCTCTTGGATCTTTAGGCTCAATAAGAAAGAGGCGTACTTGATTGGAGAGCTCCGGGCAAGTGGGAGGAGTGGAGGGCTGACTGGTGCTGGATCCTGGAGGATGAAACCCAGCAGTTTACTTCCCCACGCCGAGCTGCAATAGTGCGCGGCAAGGATTGGAGTGATCTGGCCCCGGAGGACGAGAAGTTGAAGATAGCTCTCACCAGGATTCTTCGCCTTTGGCAAGCCAACCTTACTGTAGGTGAGGTCGGGGCAGATTTCCTTCGCCGCCGCATTGCCCCCTTGCAGGAGAGGAAGAGGGCTGCTTGGGATTTCGGCAACGCGGCAGACTGTATGAGGCTGCGCCCTGGCCTTAATTACAACTTCACTGTCCTGGAGCTAAAGGGGATGCTCCGTGAGCTGTTCAAGCACGACGCCAAGCACCCGGAGTGGTTTGCCCCGTCGCGGGGGGTAGTTCCACTATGTAAAAATTCGTCACTTAGTGCTATCCGCGCGGCGATGCCGCTGTGCGACTCCCACGGGGTTGACCCCACTTGGATGGCGCCTTCAGATGAAACTGCACAAACCTTCTTCGACAACTTGGTTGAGCTGCCAATCAATCTCGATGAGAAGAAGGGTCTCACCCGCGACACCACCGACCGGGATTTGCCGTATATCGCCACCAGGATGGAGGAGGCAGCCGTAGCTGAGGCCGCGGGCGAGTTTGGGTACTGTGGAGCGAGTGCTGACGAAGATAGTCTACCGCAACCCCGGGATCAATCTTGACAACGTCCTCCGTACCTTGCCGCCCGACGCTGACCAGCAAGCGCTGAAGGCTCGTGTCGCCCACATCGTGGCCAAGGTGGGCAAGATCAGGAGAGTTGACGGCGACCGCGTAGACTAGGTTGTTTTCTTTCTGCTTCCCTTGCCGCTGTCAATCAAGTTATGGACAGTAGTTTATTAGAACAGCGACAAGTCATCTTGTAATATAACTTTATTTTGGGTAGTTAGTGCAGTGTTATTTCCCTGGTTCGAGTCCTTTACTTTGTATGCTTTTACCCTACGCTTTTAGGGAACTTGCCGGAAAAAAGACCCTTGCCGCGAGCGCTGAGTGCGGGACTTCAGCAGCCTGCTGGCAATGCCTCTACCGGCAAGAAACCTTGCCGCAGCTAGTCGCAGCACACTTAGATCGTTGAGCGAACTCGAAAACGATGTAAGGGCGCGACACTTGTCGCAGCTCACTTAAGCCGTTGAGCGTGCACGAAACAAAATAAGGGCGCGGCTAGCTACGGGTAGGTTCCTCCGCGCACAGGTTTTCCATACAAAGTGTGGTCGTTCAAGGGAGATAACTTTAAAATTTTAAAAATTTGAATGCTCAAACTTTGGCAACTTAGCTTTTATGTTGTTTGCTTCCTGGCAAGGCGAGGCTTTCTTTAACGGCACTTGGTCCATACCACTATCTCCTTCCCCCCCCCCAGGCAAACTTGTGCGCGATGAATCCTTCTTCTTCTTGAGAAAAGAAAGAAAAACGGAGGAAACATAGGCATGGAGCTTTGCGGCTCGTTATTGCTTACCGGGTGTGTGTGCTGCACAAAGTGTCAAATAACACATGCAAGAAAAACGAAAAGGCATGAAACGACAAGTTGTGCAAGGCACAAAAGTTTTACTGATGCACGGGGTCTGCGCCCGGCTTTGTACAAAGGTTTACATGCAACAGCGGCAAGACTTGTACAAAAGGTGGTTGCCGGAGCAGATCACGGCGACCGCGCCTTATGGGTGAAACTTGCGAAGATGCTCAATGTTCCAGGAGTTGCTCACCGGTAAGACTTCTTCGGTCTCAAGGCGGACAGTGACGGGCCTTGTGACTTGTCTCACCCGATAAGGGCCTTCCCACTTCGGCGTCAACTTGTTGGAATTCTTGGCGGACTGAACACGCCGAAGAACAAGGTCGCCTTCCTCGAGACTTCTGGCCTTGAATTTGCGGCTATGGTAGCGGCGCAAAGCTTGCTGGTATCGAGCAGCTCGTACAGCAGCCTGAAGACGGTTCTCCTCGAGGAGTAGTGCATCATCTTGCCGCAGCTGTTCTTGCTCGAGCTCATTGTAAGCGAGCACTCGAGGAGACCCATATACGAGTTCCGTGGGGAGAACTGCCTCTGCTCCATAGACAAGAGCAAAGGGTGTCTGTCCGGTGGCTCGATTTGGTGTCGTCCTGATTGACCAAAGAGCCGCCGGCAACTCCTCAATCCAGTTTCTTCCGCATTTGCGCAGCCTGTCGAAAGTTCTTGTCTTGAGCCCGCGCAGCACTTTAGCGTTTGCCCTCTCCGATTGACCGTTGCTCCTTGGGTGAGCAGCAGAAGCGAAGCAGACCTTGGCGCCAAGGTCTTGGACGTACTGCATGAAGGTGCGGCTTGTGAACTGTGCGCCGTTGTCGGTGATGATCCTGTTAGGGATTCCGAAACGGCAAAGAATTGACCTGAAGAACTTGACTGCTGACTGTGCGGTCACCTTTCTCACTGGTTCCACTTCCGGCCACTTTGTGAACTTGTCGATAGCGACGTACAAGTACTCAAAGCCCCCGACTGCGCGGGGAAAGGGGCCGAGGATGTCGAGCCCCCAGACGGAAAAGGGCCAGGACAAAGGGATCGTCTGGAGAGCTTGAGCTGGCTGATGTATTTGCTTGGTATGGAACTGGCACGCTTCACACTTGGTTACTTGTGCAGTTGCATCTTGGAGGGCTTCTCGCCAAAAGAAACCTTTCCGGAACGCCTTCCCGGCAAGTGCTCTAGCGCCAATGTGGTGGCCACATATGCCTCCATGTATTTCTGCCAATAGCTTCAGTCCATCTTCCCGGGAAATGCACTTCAATCTGACACCATTGAGTCTTCTTCTGTACAGTTCATTGCCGACGAACTGGTACATACTTGACTGTCTGGTTATTCTCTCTATCTCTTCTGGCTCTTCGGGAAGTTCTCCAGTTTGAAGAAAACGGACAATTTGCTGTGCCCAGGTTGGAGCTTGAGGCTCAACAACAAGGACTAAAGGCATCAGTGCTGCTGCGGGAACGTCAGCTTCTACGGCAAGAACCTGCGGCTCTGTCGGAGCTGGACGCTCCCCGCCAAGCCTGCCGGGGCAAGACTTGTCGGGAACGCCTGCTTCAACTGTACGAACCATGGGGTCCGCAGGAGCAGACCGTTCCTCAGCAACTTGGTCGTTGATCTTGGGGACCTTGGCGGCGGCTTCAGGAAGATCCACCGGCAAGTAGTCGCCGGAGACCAACTTTCTCTTCTTGCTTTGCCCGACTGATGGTGTAACGGATGGTTGAGTTAGCTTGAGCACGAAGATCCCTGGTTCCACAGGTAGCTTCGGTGCAGCGCACTTTGACAGGCCGTCTGCGATATCATTTTGAGCTCTTGGAACGTGCTCCATCTGTATGCCTTCAAAGTGCTCTTCAAGCTTTCTCACTTCGTCGACGTAAGCTTCCATCAATGGGCTCTGGTAGCTCTTGTTCACTTGTCGGACAACCAACTGCGAATCTCCCCACACAATCAGCTTCTTGATCCCAAGTTCTGTTGCAATTCTGAGGCCGGCAAGCAAACCTTCATACTCTGCAGTATTGTTTGTCGCTTGCTCCTTGGGAAAGTGCATTTGGACAACGTACTTGAGGTGCTCTCTGGTGGGTGCGACAAGCAGCACACCAGCACCGGCGCCTTGCAGCGAAAAGGCACCATCGAAGTACATTATCCATTCTTTGCTCGCTTCTTTGACGGGGATGTTTGTCTCTGCGATCTCTTCGTCTGGTGTCGGTGTCCATTCTGCTATGAACTATGCCAATGCTCTGCTCTGGATAGTTGAAGTACTTTCAAACTTGAGACCAAAGCTTGACAGCTCCAGTGCCCACTCGACAATCCTGCCCGTTGCTTCTGGATTTTGCAATATCCCTTTTCAGCGGAAAGCGAGTGACCACTGTTATCTCATGTGCTTGGAAGTAGTGGTGCAGCTTTCTCGAGGCCATGAGGAGGCCTAAAAGCAGCTTCTGCACCCCAGAGTATCTTGACCTAGCCCCCTGCAAGAGGGAACTGACAAAATAAACTGGGCGCTGTACCATCTTCTTTCGCACTTCATCTTGCATCTGCGCAGACTCTCCCTTGTCGGGGCCAGAGCTTGTCGGGGAAGCCCCCTTCTTGTCGCTGGACGTGCTTGCTGGGGCTGTGGGCTCCTCATCTGCCTCTCTTTCCGCTACTAACGCAGCACTAACCACTTGATTGGTTGCTGCTAAGTACAGCAGCAACTTCTCTTCTGGCTTAGGTGCGACAAGTATTGGAGTGGAGGATAGGTACCCTTTCAAGTCTTGCAGCGCTGCCTCCGCTTCCGGAGTCCACTCCAAGACCTCGGCGTCCGTGCACGCACCGCGCCCCTCTCAGGAGGTGCCGGAACGGCAGCGGCGTGGTACGCAGGGTACCATCCGCTTGCTGGGTCAAGGACAAGTCGGCGGGTCGCGGGACGCTCAAGGCCAACATGCTGGCACGAGCAAGGCGCGGTCGCCGGGGCGAGAACCTGCTCCTTCTAACGCTGTTAGGAGTCCGAGCATATCTCGCTCCTCGCACCGCTCGCCACCGCTCCCCTCCACTCCAGCAGAAGCTCTCGCTAGAGCTCAGCTACTCCTCGACTTCCCTCCAGCGGCAGACAAGGCCGAAGACTGGAGGGCCACCATCCAAAGCCTCATCGCCTTCGCCAACAATGACACGCCGCAGCAGCCGGCGACGTCGCGGCCGCGGCAAGTCAGCCAGGCGCGGGCTGATGGAGACAAAACCACCGGGGGTGCAACAACCGTGCACTCCCCGCCCCGAAGGCCAAGATCGCAGACTCGCCGGATCAACGTCGACGACGACTCCACGGCGTCGTCGGATCCACGAGCTCGCCGCGATCAGCGCCAAGTCCTCGACGACAGACGACAAGAAGACGCTTGAACCCGCATCGAGCGTCGAAGAGAAGCGCGACGACAGTCCGACCAGCGCGCTGGGACCGCTGTCGACATGCACGCGCCCGGCGAACCAGGCGACTTGCCGTACGCGGCAGGTTGCCCTGCGTTCACCCGTGAGCTGCGGCAACTCCAGTGGCCCAGCATGAAGAACTTCAAGCCCGACGTACCCGAGAAGTACGACGGCAAGACCCATCCCTCGGAGTTCCTCAGCATCTACACCATCGCGGTGCAGGCTCCCGGGGGACGCGACGAGAAGATACTAGCAAACTACTTCCCGCTCGTGCTTAAGCCAAACGTTAGATCTTGGCTTATGCACTTGCCGGAAAACTCCATCTCTCCTTGGGCCGACCTGTGCCACCAGTTTGTCGGCGCCTTCACGGGCGGCCACAAGCCCCATGGCCAGGAAAGTGATCTCCACATACTGGCCCAGAAGGAGGGAGAGTCCCTGTGAAAGTACATCCAGAGATTCAGCCGCGTCCAGCACAACATTCCGGACGTCCACCCTGCCGCGGTTATTAGCGCGTTCCATCAGAACGTGCGTAACCGCCGGATGAGGGAGGATGGCGATGTGCAAGATACGAGATGTCAGTGAGCTTTATGCCCTGGAAGACAAGTGCGCGCGCGCTGAAGAGGGGAGGAGACTCCCCGGAGAGGATGTTGGAGCAAGAGGAACGGACAGCGAGGATGCCGCCCCGGCAAGGAAAAACTGGCAGCGGAACAACAGGAAGAAGAAGAACAAGGAAGTACTGGCAGTCGAGCAGTCCGGCAAAGAGGCAGGCGCCAAGAAAGCTCAGGCTGGTGGCTCCGGCAAGGAAGCCTCCACTGTAGCCGCCGCCGACAAGCAGGACGGCTCCGACAAGCAGTACTTCAAGATCCACCGCACCAAGGGCCACGATCTCCAGAACTGCAAAAGGGTCGAATACCTCGTTGAGCAGCAGAAGGCTGAGTACAAGCGACGCGACAAGGAGAAGGCCCAGGGAGGTGGAGGAGAGTCCGGCAAGAAGCGGCCATTCAATGGCCGGGGAGGACGCCGCGGCAAGGCCAAGCAGCGGCAAGGATATAGACCTCCCCGCGGCCGCGACAAGGACGAAGACGAAGACGACAACGAGGACATGGACGACGGAGACAACAGCGAGCAGGAGTTCCAGAAGGCCACAGAAGTTCTGTGCGTCGATGGAGGTGCCTCTCTGCATACTTCCCACCGCCAACTCAAGCAATGGGTGCGGGAAGTAAATGCAGCAGAGCCACCCGTCGAGTCGCGCAAGCTCCTGAAGTGGTCCAACACGCCCATCATCTTCGACATTGAGGACCACCCTGACCGCACAACCGCGGTCGGGTGCTTGCCGATGTTGGTTTCGCCAACCATCCGCAACCTCAAGGTCACCAAGATGCTGGTTGACGGCGGGGCCGGCCTAAACTTGATCTCCTCTGTTGTGGTCCGGAAGCTGCAGATCCCCGACAGCGAGCTCGAGGAGACCGGCACGTTCCAACGGATCAACCCGGGAAGGAGCAAGCCGAAGGGGAAGATCACATTGCCAGTAACCTTTGGCGGAGAGCTAAACTTCAAGACTGAGAGGATCACATTCGACGTTGCCGATATCCCATTGCCATACAATGGGATACTTGGCCGTCCAGCGCTCGCCAAGTTCATGGCAGCCTCTCACTACGCCTACAATATGCTCAAGATGCCTGGCCCGATAAGCGTCATCTCTGTCCCCGGCGACAAGAAGGACGCGCTTATCTGTGCCGACAAGATCTACCGAGACGCAGCAGCCGCCACAGACAGCAAAACACTTGCCGCTGAAGCTCCCGGGGGGAAGGACAAGACCAAATCCGGCAAGAGCTCTGGGGCCCACTCCGGCAAACGCACCTCTTCGGAGTGCTGTGCTGCCGTCGAGGACGCACCATCGAGCTCCACCGGCAAGTGCAAGAAGGGAATGGCAGCTCCACCTACAACCAAGAAGGTGTCCGCCAAGGAGGACGGCACTGGTGGTACCTTCACCATCAGTGCCACGCTCGATCCTAAATAGGAAAGCGCGCTCGTTGCTTTCCTGCGGGCGAATGTCGACGTGTTTGCATGGCAACCGTCTGACATCCCCGGCGTTCCCAGGAAAGTAATTGAGCACAAGCTTGCCGTTTGTCCTCACGCGCGGCCCGTCAAGCAGAAGGTCAGGAAGCAAGCGGTGGAGCGCCAAGAGTTTATTGCTGAAGAAATCAAGAAGTTGGAAGTGGCATGCCTTGTTAGAGGTGTTCTTCATCCCACGTGGCTGGCCAACCCTGTTGTCGTGCGCAAAGCTAATGGTAAGTGGAGGCTTTGTATAGACTTCACTGATGTGAATAAAGCTTGTCCCAAAGATCCATTTCCCTTGCCGCGCATTGACCAAATCGTTGACTCCACGGCTGGATGTGAGTTGCTTTCATTCCTTGATGCATATTCCGGATACCACCAGATATTCATGGCTGAAGAAGATGAAGAGAAGATCGCATTCATTACTCCATGTGGCACCTATTGCTTCATACGCATGCCCTTTGGATTGAAGAATGCGGGCTCAACATTTGCAAGGGTGGTCCACACTGCTTTTGAGCCACAGATACACAGGAATGTAGAAGCTTACATAGATGATATAGTGGTCAAGAGCAAGGACAAGGATACCCTGATTCAAGACCTGGATGAAACTTTTGCGAATCTGCGCAAGATACAACTCAAGCTCAACCCCGAGAAGTGCGTATTCGGAGTCCCCTCCGGCAAGATTCTCGGTTTCTTTGTGTCCCAGAGGGGGATTAAAGCTAATCCCGACAAGATCAAAGCCATCGCGCAGATCGAAGCCCCGAAGCGCGTTAAGGATGTACGGAGGCTTGCTGGTTGTGTGGCTGCCCTCAGCAGGTTCATTTCTAAGTCTGCGGAATGCGCCCTGCCGTTTTTCAAAATCTTGAAAAAGGCAGGTCCAATGAAATGGACTCCGGAAGCGGAGGCAGCGCTGCAAGACTTGAAAGGGTACCTATCCTCCACTCCAATACTTGTCGCACCTAAGCCACAAGAGAAGTTGCTGCTGTACTTAGCAGCAACCAATCAAGTGGTTAGTGCTGCATTAGTAGCGGAAAGAGAGGCAGATGAGGAGCCCACAGCCCCGGCAAGCACGTCTAGCGACAAGCAGGGGGCTTCCCCGACAAACTCTGGCCCCGACAAGGGAGAGTCTGCGCATATGCAAGAAGAAGTGCGAAAGAAGATGGTGGAGCGCCCAGTTTATTTTGTCAGTTCCCTCTTGCAGGGGGCTAGGTCAAGATACTCTGGGGTGCAGAAGCTGCTTTTCGGCCTCCTCATGGCCTCGAGAAAGCTGTGCCACTACTTCCAAGCACATGAGATAACAGTGGTCACTCGCTTTCCACTGAAAAGGATATTGCAAAATCCAGAAGCAACGGGCAGGATTGTCGAGTGGGCACTGGAGCTGTCAAGCTTTGGTCTCAAGTTTGAAAGTACTTCAACTATCCAGTGCAGAGCATTGGCAGAGTTCATAGCAGAATGGACACCGACACCAGACGAAGAGATCGCAGAGACAAACATCCCCGTCAAAGAAGCGAGCAAAGAATGGATAATGTACTTCGATGGTGCCTTTTCGCTGCAAGGCGCCGGTGCTGGTGTGCTGCTTGTCGCACCCACCGGAGAGCACCTCAAGTACGTTGTCCAAATGCACTTTCCCAAGGAGCAAGCGACAAACAATACTGCAGAGTATGAAGGTTTGCTTGCCGGCCTCAGAATTGCAGCAGAACTTGGGATCAAGAAGCTGATTGTACGGGGAGATTCGCAGTTGGTTGTCCGACAAGTGAACAAGAGCTACCAGAGCCCATTGATGGAAGCTTACGTCGACGAAGTGAGAAAGCTTGAAGAGCACTTTGAAGGCATACAGATGGAGCACGTTCCAAGAGCTCAAAATGATATCGCAGACGGCCTGTCAAAGTGTGCTGCACTGAAGCTACCTGTGGAACCAGGGATCTTCGTGCTCAAGCTAACTCAACCATCCGTTACACGATCAGTCGGGCAAAGCAAGAAGAGAAAGTTGGTCTCCGGCGACTACTTGCCGGCGGATCTTTCTGAAGCCGCCGCCAAGGTCCCCAAGGTCAACGACCAAGTTGCTAAGGAACGGTCTGCTCCTGCGGACCCCAGGGTTCGTACAGTTGAAGCAGGTGTTCCCGACAAGTCTTGCCCTAGCAGGCTTGCCGGGGAGCGTCCAGCTCCGGCAGAGCCGCAGGTTCTTGCCGTAGAAGCTGACGTTCCTGCAGCAGCACTGATGTCTTTAGTCCTTGTTGTTGAGCCTCAAGCTCCAACCTAGGCACAGCAAATTGTCCGTTTTCTTCAAACTGGAGAACTTCCCGAAGAGCCAGAAGAGATAGAGAGAATAACCAGGCAGTCAAGTATGTACCAGTTCGTCGGCAATGAACTGTACAGAAGAAGACTCAATGGTGTCAGATTGAAGTGCATTTACCGGGAAGATGGACAGAAGCTATTGGCAGAAATACATGGAGGCATATGTGGCCACCACATTGGCGCAAGAGCACTTGCCGGGAAGGCGTTCCGGCAAGGTTTCTTTTGGCCAGAAGCCCTCCAAGATGCAACTGCACAAGTAACCAAGTGTGAAGCGTGCCAGTTCCATGCCAAGCAAATACATCAGCCAGCTCAAGCTCTCCAGACGATCCCTTTGTCCTGGCCCTTTTCGATCTGGGGGCTCGACATCCTCGGCCCCTTTCCCCGCGCAGTCGGGGGCTTTGAGTACTTGTACGTTGCTATCGACAAGTTCACAAAGTGGCCGGAAGTGGAACCAGTGAGAAAGGTGACCTTACAGTCAGCAGTCAAGTTCTTCAGGTCAATTGTTTGCCGTTTCGGAATCCCTAACAGGATAATCACCGACAACGGCACACAGTTCACAAGCCGCACCTTCATGCAGTACGTCCAAGACCTTGGCGCCAAGGTCTGCTTCGCTTCCGCTGCTCACCCAAGGAGCAACGGTCAAGCGGAGAGGGCAAACGCTGAAGTGCTGCGCGGGCTCAAGACAAGAACTTTCGACAGGCTGCGCAAATGCGGAAGAAACTGGATTGAGGAGTTGCCGGCGGCTCTTTGGTCAATCAGGACGACGCCAAATCGAGCCACCAGACAGACACCCTTTGCTCTTGTCTATGGAGCAGAGGCAGTTCTCTCCACGGAACTCGTATACGGGTCTCCTCGAGTGCTCGCTTACGATGAGCTCGAGCAAGAACAGCTGCGGCAAGACGATGCACTGCTCCTCGAGGAGAACCGTCTTCAGGCTGCTGTACGAGCTGCTCAATACCAGCAAGCTTTGCGCCGCTACCATAGCCGCAAAGTCAAGGCCAGAAGTCTCGAGGAAGGCGACCTTGTTCTTTGGCGTGTTCAGTCCGCCAAGAATTCCAACAAGTTGACGCCAAAGTGGGAAGGCCCTTATCGGGTGAGACAAGTCACAAGGCCCGGCGCTGTCCGCCTTGAGACCGAAGAAGGCTTACCGATGAGCAACTCCTGGAACATTGAGCATCTTCGCAAGTTTCACCCATAAGGCGCGGTTGCCGTGATCCGCTCCGGCAACCACCTTTTGTACAAGTTTTGCCGCTGTTGCATGTAAACCTTTGTACAAAGCCGGGCGCAGACCCCGTGCATCAGTGAAACTTTTGTGCCTTGCACAACTTGTCGTTTCATGCCTTTTCGTTTTTCTTGCATGTGTTATTTGACACATTGTGCAGCACACACCCCCGGTAAGCAATAACGAGCCGCAAAGCTCCATGCCTATGTTTCCTCCGTTTTTCTTTCTTTTCTCAAGCAGAAGAAGGATTCCTCGCGCACAAGTTTGCCGGGGGGAAGGAGACAGTGGTATGGACCAAGTGCCGTTCAAGAAAGCCTCGCCTTGCCGGGAAGCAAACAACACAAAAGCTAAGTTGCCAAAGTTTGAGCATTCAAATTTTTAAAATTTTAAAGTTATCTCCCTTGAACGACCACACTTTGTATGGAAAACCTGTGCGCGGAGGAACCTACCCGTAGCTAGCCGCACCCTTATTTTGTTTCGAGCACGCTCAATGGCTTAAGTGAGCTGCGACAAGTGTCGCGCCCTTACTTCGTTTTCGAGTTTGCTCAATGATCTAAGTGTGCTGCGACTAGTTGCGGCAAGGTTTCTTGCCGATAGAGGCATTGCCAGCAGGCTGCTGAAGTCCCGCACTCGGCGCTCGCGGCAAGGGTCTTTTTTCCGGCAAGTTCCCTAAAAGCATAGGGTAAAAGCATACAAAGTAAAGGAGTCGAACCAGGGAAATAACACTGCACTAACTACCCAAAATAAAGTTATATCACAAGATGACTTGTCGCTGTTCTAATAAACTACTGTCCATAACTTGATTGACAGCGACAAGGGAAGCAGAAAGAAAACAACCTAGTCTACTCGGTCGCCGTCAACTCTCCTGATCTTGCCCACCTTGGCCACGATGTGGGCGACATGAGCCTTCAGCGCTTCCTGGTCAGCGTCGGGCGGAAAGGTCCGGAGGACATTGTCAAGATTGATCCCGGGGTTTAGGTAGACTATCTTCATCAGCAGTCGCTCCATAGTACCCGTGCAAAGCCTGCGCGCCTCGTCCGCCAGCTGCGTTGGAATCCTTTCCCGGAGCTGCTCGAGGGCCGGCGCTATTCCCCTGAAGAATAAGCTCAGCTTGGCGCTGTGAGGAAGGTTTGCGTCGGGGGAGTACCCGAGGTGCTCCGTCCCCAGCGCCGCCATCTCCCTGTCGATGTTAGCGGCGGCGGTGACGAGCTCCTCGGTCCACTGCTCCATCGTCTGCTTGAAGTTGTTCTGCGTGAGGGCGGCGCTGTCCAACAGTGCCCTCTCTGCCCGGAGATCTTCCTTTAGCTTCGTCTCCCTGTTCCTGGCGTCGTCAAGTGATTTAGTGAGGGTGGACAGCTTCAATTCCAAGTCCGCGATGGAATCCTTGGCGTCGTTGAGTTCCTTGTCTTTGTCGGAGAGATGGACCTGCAGCTCCGAGTGGCTGTGGGCGTCTTTCTCCCTCTCCAACTTGAGCGCGGCGACCTTCTCCTCGCTCGTCTTCAAGTTGAGCTCCAACTGTGCCACCCTCGTCTCCAAGTCCCTCTTGGCGGTCTCTCCAGCTGCAGCGGCGTCCCTCGCTTCCTGCAGAGCCCCGCCGAGGGACTGCTCGCGCGCGGTAAGGTCGTCCTCATGACTATCGAGGTCGACCTTCTGCTGCCTCAGCTCTCCTTCCCGCCGAGACAGATCTTCGGCGGCAAGCCTCTGCTGCTCCTCTGCCTCGGCCTTTTCGAGGACGAACGCCTGGTGCGCCTCGGCAAGCTCCTCCCGCTCCTCCGCCAAAGACCGGAGGGCCGCCTGGTTGGCAGCACGGAGCTCCTCGGCGCGCTTCTCCAGATCGACGCCAGCCTTGGCAGCCAGGGCCTCCCGGGATTCCAGCTTGGCCTGCCTGGCGCGGTACAGAGCCAGGAGCTTCCGCAGGAGCTGCTCCTCTTCGGGCTCGCTGCTGCTGCCGGGCGCGTCGACAAGCCTCAGGCCGGCGGATGCCAGGACTTCCCCATCGAAGACCTCTCCCTCCGCGGGCGCCCTCGACGAAGAAGCCCACGGGACTTGGATGAAGACCTCGTTGGTGGCCTCCAGATAGACGCCCGGCTCGGTCGCGGCAGCAGAAGGGTCAGCGGCCGGCGCTCCTGCGGCCTCAGGGCCGTCAGTACGGTCGCCGGTCCCCTCCTCAGCTGCCGCGTCAGTGGCCGCGGCGGTCTCATCAACGGTGGCCTCCGTCTCCATCGGCTCCGGGGCGGTAGAGTCGGAAGGCAAGAAAAGAAGAAAGAAAGAAGAATTGTCAAGCAAATATCCAAAAAGGAAAAGTCAAGAGAAGAAAAGCACAAGGGTTACCTGCGCGAGCCTCTTCTTCGACGGGGTTCCTCGCCGGGGGATCCTCCCTCGGCGGCGTGGTGGTAGCCCCCGCCGGCGGAGGGCTGCTGGCGCCTTCCCTTGGCGGGGTGCTCGCCCTTGGCGGAGTACTCGCCCTTGGCGGGGTACTCGCCCTTGGCGGGGTACTCGCCCTTGGCGGGGTACTCGCCCTTGGCGGCGTGCTCGCCCTTGGCGGAGTATTCTCCCTCGCCGGGGAGCTCCTCCTTGGCGGGGAGGCTGAGACGAGCAGCTCTTCGGGAGCAATCTCTTGACGCTCTTGAGGCTGCGGCTGTGCTTCTGCACAAATCAGCAAACAAACAAGACATTAGCAAGGAAAAGAAGCCCACGCGCGCCCGACAAGTGAACAAGTAAAAAGAAGACTCACGCTGGGGGATGCTCTGCGGAGTAGCAGGCTGGTCCGGCAAGCTTGTCGCTGGCGCATCCCCTGCCGCTGCGACAGGCTCGTCCTCGAGATCGACCACCGGGATTTTGGCCCTCTTCGCCACCCTCTGGGCCAAGGTCCTCGAAGATAAACAAGATCAAGGTCAGGCAAAGAAAATTCAAGACAAGAGCAACAAAAATCAAAAGAAATAAGAGTTGCAAGTGCTTACTCTTCCTCCTCCTCGTCGGAACTGAGGACGGAGAAGTCGAAGTCCGCCGCGCGCGTCCCAGCGCGAGGAGCTGGAGGAGTAGGCTCCCTCGGGCGCTTGGCGGGCTCCGGAGCCGTGGTCTGAGAAGACCCCGCTCCGGTCGTCGCCGGAGCCCGAGGGGCGGAAGGAACGCCAGAACCAGTTCGGGAAGATCCTCCTCCGCCTGCCGCTGAGGCGCGAGGCGCCCCCTTGACGGCCTTGCTCGTCGTGGTGGCGCGCGTCGAGCGACGCTGCGGCTGCTGCTGGACCGCCGGCCGCCTCGCCGTGTCAGTAGCCTTGCGGAGGCGTTTCTTTGGCTGAGGCGGAGGACTTGGTGGTGGCGGAGAACTCCCCGAGGATGAAGAGGAGCCATCGAGGCCCAAAGACCGGCCAGAGTCTTCTGAAGGGTCGCCCGATTCGGTGTCCTCCTCGGCGGGCTCACTTGACTCTGTGCCCTGCCCGGCAGCCTCGCTCGTCCCGGCAGGCCTCAGCAGTTTGAGGATCTCTTCCTCCTCGGCCCGACTCACCGCATCCGCCTCGTCCAAGGAGTACCCAAACTCGCCCGCGGCCTCAGCTACGGCTGCCTCCTCCATCCTGGTGGCGATATACGCCAAATCCCGGTCGGTGGTGTCGCGGGTGAGGCCCTTCTTCTCATCGAGATTGATCGGCAGCTCAACCAAGTTGTCGAAGAAGGTTTGTGCAGTTTCATCTGAAGGCGACAGCCAAGTGGGGTCAACCCCGTGGGAGTCGCACAGCGGCATCGCCGCGCGGATAGCACTAAGTGACGAATTGTTACATAGTGGAACTACCCCCCGCGACGGGGCAAACCACTCCGGGTGCTTGGCGTCGTGCTTGAACAGCTCACGGAGCATCCCCTTGAGCTCCAGGACAGTGAAGTTGTAGTTAAGGCCGGGGCGCAGCCTCATACAGTCTGCCGCGTTGCCGAAATCCCAAGCAGTCCTCTTCCTCTCCTGTAAGGGGGCAATGCAGCGGCGAAGGAAATCTGCCCCGACCTCACCTACAGTAAGGTTGGCTTGCCGGAGGCGAAGAATCCTAGTGAGATCTATCTTCAGCTTCTCGTCCTTCGGGGCCAGATCACTCCAATCCTTGCCGCGCACTATTGCAGCTCGGCGCGGGGAAGTAAACTGCTGGGGTTCATCCTCCAGGATCGAGCACCGGTCAGCCCTCCACTCCTCCCACTTGCCGCGGAGCTCTCCAATCAAGTACGCCTCTTTCTTATTGAGCCTAAAGATCCAAGAGATCCCACCGGAAAGGGGACACCCAGACTCTACCCGAGGTGTGAAAAAATGGCGGAAGAGGGCTACGTTGGGGGTGACCCTGACAAAGTTTTCGCACAGATGTGCGAAAACGGCCATGGTTAAGACTGCGTTCGGGGTGAAATCTAGAAGATGGAATCCATACGTGTTCATAACATCGCAGAAGAACTCGGAGTATGGAGGGCAGAGTCCGCAATGGAAGAACAGGGCAAAGTAAGGATAACCTCCCGGGAACATGTCGCAGGCTTCGGCGGGGAGAACCCTGGTGCGCGGGTGAGCTTTCGTTTCCCTCGACCAGAAGAGGTAGTACTTGTCCTTCAGCTCCCTCGCGCCGAGCCTCGGCGGGAAGACCACCATCCTCTTCCGCATTGCTGCTAGCTTCGCCGCCCGGTCGGTCTACGCGGTTTTCGCCTTGTCGCTCTTCGGGGCCATGGCGGGGACAGCGAGGGAGGCCGGCGGCGCTGGGGAGGCTGGCGGCGGTGGAAGAAGGGTGGAGCTCAGCTCTCTTTCGACCTTTGGGGAGGAGGAGAGCGGCGGGGGTTTCTGGAGGTTGAAGACGCAATGAAGCAATGGGGGAAACTGCCCCTGTTTCCTCTGCTTTTAAGGGGGAGTGGGGGACGTTCCGCATTTTCCCATTAAAGAAACAGGCCACGATCTCTCCCACGATGCCGCAATCGACGCGTGCCGTTAGGGAGGGACGCGGCGGATACGGAGGGGGATACGGCGCGCCGTGGGCCGTGGGTGCCCGTGCCCTGTTTTGGGCCTGGCCCAACAGCGCTCGGCACCGTGTGTGGCCCAGGCCCGGGGGCTCCGGTCGGTGTACTAAAGTAGGGGTACCTTAGTATCCCGACTTGTGCACGGGCAGTAGCAGCGTCCCGTGGTCGGGCTCGCCACGCGCCCGCCAAGGCCCGCTCTAGATCGTTTAGAACCATTCAAGAACAAAGTATTCAAGTTAAAGAAACAAGGCCCCGGCAAGAGGAGCTTGCCGGGAAGGCCGTACCAGACTCAAGACCATACCTTTAGCACAAGACCCTGGCAAGAGGAGCTTGCCAGGAAGGACAGAGCATCGCAATTCAGAAGACTCGCCGTGGCGCATCGCGCGCCCCGGCAAGGCCCGGAGAGCGACAAGCCTCCGGGCGCGGCAAGGTAGCGGCCGCGGCAAGCTTCCACTGTGTGCCCACGCTCCAGCTCATCTGGCCACGCGCCGCCCTGGGGCCCTTCCAGGGGCACGTGGCGGATGGCCGTGCAGCCTGGGGTACACGGTGGCAAGCCACGATGACGAAGCTACCGTCGTGGCGAACGGAGACGCCCGGACGGATGCTTTTTGCACTATTTGGGGCGACGGCGACGGGCATTCAATGCCCTTGTCCCCCACCGTCAGGTTTAGGTACAAAACACTGTACATCCACTGTTACAACTACCACCACTTTTACGTTTTTACCCTCACCTACGTTGCCACCTGTCGGTGACCCCTTTGACCTATAAAAGGAGGCCCATGCACAACGTAGAGGAGGTTCCGAGCTCTCGATCACTCCCACGTTCGGTGTAGCTAGTCTCAAGCACTGTAGATCTTCTTGCTCCTGAGCCAAGAACTCAATAACAAACCAAGGCATGAATAGGGTTTTATGCATCCGTGCGGCCCGAACCTGGGTAAACTGCTCGCGTGTGCGCCTCGATCCGCTCTTTGTGCTCCCTCCGCTCCCTTGCCGTACCGAAAAGGGGCTCCGGTCCCATAGGTGTTCGTGGGCGATCAGTTTCCCCGACACATGGGACCAAGTACTTGCTAACTGCATAATGCAAACGTTGCTTCATTTTAGGTGAACTGCACCAAAAGGTCCCATGAATTGAATCATCCATGTTGGTGATTGGTGTCATCCCTTCTACGATGGTGTTGACTACATATATGGTTCCCATCATGAGGTATGTTCCTTTTTGGTCCGACCGTTTGCCAAAGATCATGCATGTTGACTCTGCTCTTGTGCTACTATTTTGGCACTGCCATGATAAAGCATTAATGTTATTATTTTGCACCTTAATCTAGTGCTACTATTAATTTGAGGCAATGTTTTGGCACCGCTAGTGCCACAGATTTTTTATATCAAAAGAGGGTTTTCCTCCTATTTCATTAAAGAAACCCAAAAATAGAGAACCATTATCCGACAACATCTCAGTGTAAACGGGCAGTTATGGAACTACTACTAGAACAGACTGAGTACTACCAGGAGACAAGTTCGCCACATAAGCTAGGCAGGTAGGGGGACGCAGCACCAGCTCGACCAAGTTGTGATTACAACCCAAATGCTACCACAGAAATGTCAGGGGAGAAGATAGGGACTGAAAGAGCCAGCTTCAGCATCCCAGTCTAAGCACCACCAGCCTCCATCCTTGCGACGCACGGTACACATCGCTTGCCACCTGCTCGACCCTAGTGCCACTGATAAAATGAAGTAATAATATAGTAAAATAGAATGAGTGTCCTCTCTATCATTTCATGTCCAATGTAGATAAAGAAAGTGCTTCTTTTTGTTAGTATATGTTTCATCAACTCGTCCCATTGTTAATTTTAAGTGTTTCTGCAAACTTGGCTGCTTAATTTTAGTTGATCTGCACAAAAATAGAGATTAGAATGTCTCAAGGCCCCTCCTTGCACTATCGATGTACACTAATGTTCATCACTGGCAGAAGGTGTATCGGGGAGAATTGGGTCGATTTCCAGTATGAGGCCTACCGTATGAAGCGTCGCGGGGCCCATCTCGCCCTGGCACCATGGCATACTATGATTCTATCACAATATTTTCCCATTAATAAAATTAAGCTTCCTATATGTATTAGTGTATGATTCATCAACCAGTGCCACTATAACGTAATCATGCCTTTTCATTATCGATGCAAACAGGGTTATTTAGCTGCATTTTCGTGGAAATGCACAAATGTATGGATGGAACAGGCATATATGCAGAGTGCAAGGTGCAAAGTAAAAATTACTGACGCCAACCATGCTCCATCTAAGCATTGGCGCTCTCTGTGAACGGGTATTTCTTAGCAGCAAATTCTCTAATCCAATACTAGTATCTTATATTGGCACTTTTCTAGAGAGTACTCTTTTCTGAAAGAAGCACCAATCGATTTTTCTTTATTTGTACACGGTGTTTGTTTTTGGCCCAGAGCTATTTTAGGGTGATTGGCGTAGTACTCGGATACTGATTGTAAGCATGATTTTCATTAGCTGTCTCACTGATTGTAAGCATGAGCAGATGGAAGATTAGGTTAATGCGAAGCTTGCATTGAACCCTACCGTCGGCGTTGAAACGAGGCGCGCGATGAGGGAACAGTAGAGAACGGCAGGGAATCGACGTCGCGCTATCCGACCTTCTCTTGTGGTGGGAGAACGAAAACTCATGTGGCTTCGGCTGGCACGACACTCTCACGAACAGAACACCATACTCGATCGATTCATTATCCTCTGGATGCTCGACCTTCGACATGTACGCCCACCACATCCGCCTGACTTTCGCATCGAGTGAATCTATTTGCTTCTACTCCATCACCCAGAGAAGATACTCGATGAACTCGAAGGACTGTGGTGTGACTGCCGCCGGGGAGTACATTGCCGCCCTCATCACTGCTATCTCGCTCTTTTGCATACATTGCCACATGGCCCTCACCGTCCTTGAAATCTCCCACTTGTTTTCAAACCAAGTAAGGATCTCCTTCAACCTAGCTAACACCGCCTAGTCGTCACCGGACATCTGCCTGATTCGCTGCTGCATCCTCTCCATAGATGTCCTTCTGAGAGGTCTGGTACTAGCTTTGGAAGATGGGAGGAGAGACGGTGGTCTTTCAATTGAGAAGAGGGAGAGGCAAGACGGTGGATTTGAAATGGAGAAGATGGAGAGGAGAAGGTGTGGTTTTGCATTGGAGAAGAGGGAGAGGCGAGACGGTGGTTTTGGAATGGAGATGGTGGAGCGGAGAGGGATGGTTTTTGCACGGTTAGGATCCTCTGCAGTAGCGTACCATGCAGTACGGTCACTGTCGTGCGGACCCGTCCCCACATTTCATCCGCAGTACAACACCATATAGTACTGCAGATGATCTCAACCCGGTTTTGCAATGGAGAAGAGGGAGAGGAGCGTGCGACAACAATTTAGGATTGGACGAGAGGGCCGGCGCGCTGTGACTGGATCAAAATAAAAAAAACTACCCTTCAATTAAGAAAGCAACCCCACATTAACTAGTCTCCCTTGTATTCTCGGTCATATTTGACCATGGTTTTCACAAATAAAATATATGTTATATGTTGCAAAAATAATATAATTTGGAAGTACATTTAGATACGAACCAAAGGATACAATTTTTTATGACATGCATTCACATTTTGCTTGTCAAATACAGTACGTGGTCAAACTTTGAACTCAAAAGACACAAAACAATAAAATACTTCCAAGACCAGGGCCGCTCCTCTCCTCTTAAACCACCGTCACTCCTCTCCCGTTCCAATACAAAACTACCGCCGCTCCTCCCCTCTTCCATTTCAAACGCACCGCCGCTCCTCCCATTCTAATCCAAAATCAACACCGCTCCTCTCCTCTTCCATTCGAAAACCACCGCTAACGAGTGAAGGAGCTGTGGAGAAGTAGATCGATTGAGGAGTACAACCGATACACGAGGATCGCAGACGGCGACCTTGTGAAGCTAGCCAGGATGTTAAGCTAGCTAGGATGTTGGAGATATAGTCTTGGTTTGACAAACTGGAGCAATTAGCGGCGACGACGAAAGCGATGGCCAAATATCTGGAGAAGAGAGAAAATGAGGCGATACATCGGGAGGGAGTCGCGCGGGAGTACATAGAGTTGCTCCTCTGGGCCATGGAGCAGACATATTCACCGAATTCGAACATGAGGCAGCAGTGGTGGGAGTATCAATCCAAGATGGAGCATCCACCAGAGATTTAAGGATTGAGCATCTACATGGTGCCGTTTGTGATGATGTCGTGGCAGAGGGAGCCGGTGCAGTCTTCATCGATCGTACCCAACTGCAAGAGGAGAAAAGCAGTTGGTGTAATGACGCTTCCCCGCCATCCTCTCCCTCGCCGTTCACCTCGTCTCACGGGGTGGCTATTGATACGTCTCCATCGTATCTACTTTTTGAAACTCTTTTGCCCTTGTTTTGGACTCTAATTTGCATGATTTGAATGGAACTAACCCAGACTGACACTGTTTTTAGTAAAATTGCCTTGGTGTTATTTTTGTGCAGAAATAAAAGTTCTCCGAATGACCTGAAACTTCACAGAGAATATTTTTAGAATATACCTGGCCACAAGGGTGGGGGCGCCCCTACCTTGTGGGCCCCCTGGACCTCCACCGATGCCAACTCCAACACCATATAATCTCTTTCGGGGAGAGAAAAATCAGAGAGAAGATCCCATCGCGTTTTACGATACGTAGTCGCCGCCACCTCCTGTTCTTCATCGGGAGACCTGATCTGGAGTCCGTCCGGGGTTCCGGAGAGTAGAGATCGTTGCCGTCGTCATCACCAACCAGCCTCCATCATCAATTTCATGATGCTCACCATTGTGCGTGAGTAATTCCATCGTAGGCTTGCTGGACGGTGATTGTTTGGATGAGATTTATCGTGTAATCGACTTAGTTTTGTTAGGGTTTGATCCCTAGTATCCAATATGTTCTGAGATTGATGTTGTTATGACTTTGCTATGATTAATGCTTGTCACTAGGGTTCAAGTGCCATGATTTCAGATCTGAACCTATTATGTTTCCATGAATATATTTGTGCTCTTGATCCTATCTTGCAAGTCAATAGTCACCTACTATGTGTTATGATCCGGCAACCCCGGAGTAAGAATAGACGGAACACTTCCCGGTGACGACCATAGTTTGAGGAGTTCATGTATTCACTAAGTGCTTATGCTTTGGTCCAGTACTCTATTAAAAGGAGGCCTTAATATCCCTTAGTTTCCATTAGGACCCTGCTGCCATGGGAGGTTAGGACAAAAGATGTCATGCAAGTTCTTTTCCATAAGCATGTATGACTATATTCGGAATACATGCCTACATTACATTGATGAATTGGAGCTTGTTCTGTGTCACCCTTGTCGGTGTCAAAACCGGCAGATCTCGAGTAGGGGTGCTCAAGCTGTGCGTCTGAGGATCGATGGTAACAGGAGACTGGGGACACGATGTTTACCCAGGTTCAGGCCCTCTTGATCGAGGTAATACCCTACTTCCTGCTTGATTGATCTTGATGAATATAGGGTTACAAGATTTGATCTACCTCGAGATCGTAATAGCTAAAACCCAAGGAGTCTAGCATATGCAATTGTGATTCTGCTACCCTCTACAGAATAGACCCTCCGGTTTATATATCCACCGGAGGAGGCCTAGGGTTACAAAGATTACTTGGGAAGAAAGGAATCATTACATCCGAACATCTATCCTGCCTTTCTACATACAAAGGAGTCCTGGCCGGACACAGGGGATGCCTGTTTATCTCCATCTTCATGGCCCATCTGTCCGGCCCAGCTTCAGTAGATCGGACACTCGTGGACCTCCCAAATCCTGGACTCCCCCTGTAGCCCCCGAACTTGCCTTCAATGACGAGGTAGTATCCGGCTTCGCGTCTTCGGTCTTGCAAGGCAGGTTCTTCTTCGGAATAGATGACAATTCGGCTCCATATTTAATATTGTATCCTCTCGATTCCTTACCGTCGTCTGTTACTTCTCAAGCCTGCATTGTATTCCCTTAAAGAGGAAAGGCAGATGCAACACAGTAGCGTAAGTATTTCCCTCTAATTTTTGAGAACCAAGGTATCAATCCAGTAGGAGACCATGCGCGAGTCCCTCGCACCTGCACAAACAAATAAGAACTTCGCAGCCAACGCGATAAGGGGTTGTCAATCCCTTTACGGTCACTCACGAAAGTGAGATCTGATAGAGATGATAATTTATATTTTTGGTATTTTTGTTCATAAGAACAGAAAATAAAAGCGGTAAAAGTAAAGTAGATGTAGATTGATCTGTTGAGAATAGACCCGGGGGCCATAGTGTTCTCTAGTGGCTTTTCTCATGATAGCGATATTCTATGGCGAGTAAACAAATTACTGTCCAGCAATTGATAGAAAAGCGAATAATTAAGAGACTATCTAGGTATGATCATTGTATATAGGCATCACGTCCGAGACAAGTAGACCAAAACGATTATGCATCTACTACTATTAGTCCACACATCGACCGCTATCCATCATGCATCTAGTGTATTGAGTTCATAAGAACAGAGTAACGCCTTAAGCAAGATGACATGATGTAGAGGGATAAACTCAAGCAATATGATATAAACCCCATCTTTTTATCCTTGATGGCAACAATACAATACATGCCTTGCTGCCCCTACTATTACTGGGAAAGGACACCGCAAGATTGAATCCAAAGCCAAGCACTTCTCCCATTGCAAGAACTATAGATCTAGTAGGCCAAACCAAACCAATAATTAGAAGAGACTTGCAAGGATATTATGAGCACACATAAAAAGTTCAGAGAAGAACCAAATATTTCTCATAGATAATCTTGATCAGAAACTCACAATTCATCGGATCTCGGCAAACACACCACAAAAAGAGATTACATCGAATAGATCTCCTCGAAGACTGAGGAGAACTTTGTATTGAGATCTAGAGAGAGAGAGAGAATAAGCCATCTAGATACTAGCTATGGACCCGAATGTCTGGGGTAAACTACTCACAACTCATGGTGAGGGCAGTGATGATGATGATGAAGAACTCTGTGATGGGTCCCCCTCCGGTGGAGCTCCGGAACAGGCTCCAAGATGGGATCTCACGGGAACAGAAGGTTACGGCGGTGGAATTAGGGTTTTCTCTCTGTTGCTGATGGTTTCGGGGTACGTAGACTTATATAGGAGGAAGGAGGACACCAGGGGAGTCAGGGGGGCCCCATGAGGCAGTGGGGCGCGCCCCCCACCCTCATGGATCCCTCGTGACTCTTCTAACGTGGTTCTCAAGTTCTCCTTGCGCGATTTTCTCCAAAAATATCTCTTGTGAAGGTTTCATTCTGTTTGGACTCCGTTCGATATTCTTTTTCTGCAAAACCCTGAAATAGGCAAAAAACAGCAATCTGGACTAGGCCTTTGGGTTAGTAGGTTAGTCCCAAAAATGATATAAAAGTGTAAGATAAAGCCCATTAAACATCCAAGACTTCATAAATAATAGCATGGAACAATCAAAATACGTTGGAGACGTATCAAGCATCCCCAAGCTTAATTCCTGCTCGTCCTCGAGTAGGTAAATGATAAAGAAAGAATTTTTGATCTGGAATGCTAACCAACATAGTTTTTCAATGCAATTCTCTTAATTGTGGCATGAATGATCAGATCTGAAAGATTCAAGATAAAAGTCTATATTGACATAAGAAATAATAATACTTCAAGCATACTAACAAAGCAATCATGTCTTCTCAAAATACCATGGCTAAAGAAAGTTATCCCTACAAAATCATATAGTCTCGCTATGCTCCCTCTTCATCACACAAAATATTCATATCATGCACAACCCCGATTTCAGCCAAGCACTTGTTTTCATACTCTATTCTTTCAAACCTTTCAACTTTCACGCAATACATGAGCATGAGCCATGGACTAGGGCTGGAATTCGAGCCGAGTCGAGCCAACTCGGCTCGACTCGCTAGAGCTCGTTACGTTAACGAGCTAGCTCGACTCGACTCGTTACTATAACGAGCTCAAACCCAAGATTGGCTCGACTCGTTTAACTCACGAGCAGGCTCGTTTAGCTTGTTAAGCTCGTTAAAGATATGAACATAAAACCTCAAATATGATAAAAATGATTATGTATATATTAAACATATACATCACCAAAAATTGTAATTTCCTTGTAACACATGAGTCTTTTGGGCGGCTAGGCCTTCAATGGTTGGGCCATGTGTTGTACGCCTAGGATGCGGGGTGCTGAGTGGCTGATTTTTTTGGATTGGGAGTGGCTGATCTTTTGTACCGAGCCTAACGAGTTACACGAGTACTCGTGAGATTGGCTTGTTTAACTCGCTTTGTAAACGATCTTAAACTAAAGCTCGGCTCGACTCGTTATTCTTCGAGTTCGAGTCAATTCGAGCCGAGTCATGAGTTACTCGTTTAGCTCGCGAGCTTCGAGCTTTTTTTCCAGCCCTACCATGGACATAGCACTATGGGTGGAATAGAAGTGGTTGTGGAGAAGACAAAAAGGAGGGAGATAGTCTCACATCAACTAGCCGTATCGACGGGCTATAGAGATGCCCATCAATAGATATCAATGTGAGTGAGTAGGGATTGCCATGCAACGGATGCACTAGAGCTAAAAAATTATGAAAGCTCAACAAAAGAAACTGATGGGTGTGCATCCAACTTGCTTGCTCACGAAGACCTAGGGCATTTGAGGAAGCCCATCATTGGAATATACAAGCCAAGTTCTATAACGAAAATTCCCTTTACAATGAAGAACATGGTGCTACTTTGAAGCACACGTGTGGAAAAAAGATAGTAGCAAGTGTCCCTTTTTTCTTTTTCTTTTTGGGCCTTTCTTTTTTCTTTGGCCTTTTTTTTGCCGAGGGGCTTTATTGATTTATCCTTTCCTCCCATGGGACAATGCTCTAATAATGATTATCATCACACTTTCATTACAACTAGATATTACAACTCGATACTACAACAAAGTATGACTCTATATGAATGCCTCCGGCGGTGTACCGGTATGTGCAATGAAACAAGAGTGACATGTATGAAAAATTATGCATGGTGGCTTTGCCACAAATACGATGTCAACTACATGATCATGCATGGCAATATGACAATATGATGCATGTCATATGAACGGAATGGTGGAAAGTTGCATGGCAATATATCTCGGAATGTCTATGGAAATGCCATGATAGGTAGGTATGGTGGCTTTTTTGACGAATAACATGGTGGTTGTTTTTAGGAAGGATATATAGTGGGTTTATGGTACCGACGAAAGTTGCACGGTACAAGAGAGGCTAGCAATGGTGGAAGGGTGAGAGTGCGTATAATCCATGGACTCAACATTAGTCATAAGAACTCATATACTTATTGCAAAAATCTACGAGTCATCGAAACAAAGAAATCAAAGCATGCTCCTAGGGGGGAGGTTGGTAGGAGTTAACCATCGCGTGCCCCTGACCTCCAAACAAAGGTTGACACTTTACAAAAACCTCATGCTCTAAGTTCGTCACATAGCGGTTCACCATACGTGCATGCTACGGGAATCACTAACCTTAACACAAGTATTTCTCAATTTCATAATAACTCCACTAGCATGGCTCTAATATCACTATCCTCATATCTCAAAACGATTATCAAGCATCCAACATCTCATTCTATTCAATGCACTTGGTGTGAAATTTTTTACTACATTGACATTGGATGTCTATCATGTGAAGACTAGTTTTATAGCCTAAACACATTACCATGCTGTTTTAATAGACTCTAAAAAGGATATAAGTGAAGCATGAGAGTTCAACAATTTCTACAAAATATAACCACCATCGTGCTCTAAAAGATATAAGTGAAGCACTTGAGCAAAAACTATTCAACTCAAAAGATATAAGTGAAGCACATAAAGCATTCTAACAATTCCTAGGCCATATTTAACTCTCTAAAATAGGTGTGTCCAGCAAGGATAATTGTGACAAACTAACAAGCAAAGACTCAAATTATACAAGACGCTCCAAGCAAAACACATATCATGTGGTGAATAAAAATATAGCTCCAAGTATAGTTACCGATGGATGAAGATGACGGAGGGGATGCCCTCCCGGGGCATCCCCAAGCTTAGTCTTTTGATTATCCTTGAATTTTACTTGGGGTGCCATGGGCATCCGCAAGCTTAGGCCTTTGCTACTCTTTGTTCCATAGTCCATCAAAGCAATACTCAAAACTTGAAAACTTCATAACACAAAACTTAGACAAGATTTCGCGTGAGCTCCGTTAGTATAAGAAAGCCAACCACTACTCAAAGGTACTGCAATGAATTCATTCTTTGTTTATATTGGTGTTAAACCTACTGTATTCCAACTTCTCTATGGTTCATACCTCCAAATATTACTCATAGATGCATTGAAATAAGCAAACAACACACGAAAAACAGATTTTGTCAAAAACAGAACAGTCTGTAGTAATATGCAAGTTTCGCATACTTCTGTAACTCCAACAAATTTAAACTAAATTGGTAAATGTGAGGAATTTGTCTATTAATCATCTGCAAAAAGAATCAACTAAATAGCACGCACCAGTAAAATCTGACGACCATTCTAGCGAGCGCTAACGATTCTGTTTTTCACAGCAAGATCACATAAACTTCACACACATCTTCCCAAAGGTTCTGCTTGGCACAAACACTAAACAAAACATGAAACCACATCTAAGCAGTGGCTAGATGCAATATTTATTCCCTAACAGCAACAAAAACAAAAAATATAAAGTTGGGTTGCCTCCCAACAAGCGCTATCGTTTTACGCCCCCTAGCTAGGCACGATACAAGATAGATCTAGGTATTGCCATCTTTAGAAGGCAATCCTTAAGTGGCTCTCATGATAGATTCATATGGTAATTTGATTTTCTTTCTAGGAAAGTGTTCCATGCCTATCCTTAATGTAAATTGGAATCTAATATTTCCTTCCTTCGTATCAATAATTGCACCAATCGTTCTAAGGAAAGGTCTACCAAGAATAATAGGACATGAAGGATTGCAATATATATCAAGAAAAATGAAATCTATGGGCACATAATTCCTATTGGCAACAATAAGAACATAATTAATTCTTCCCATAGGTTTCTTAATAGTGGAATCCGCAAGATGCAAATTTAAAGAACAATCATCAAGCTCATGGAACCCTAGCAAATCACACAAAGTTTTTGGGATATTGGAGACACTTGCACCCAAATCACACAAAGCATATCATTCATGATCTTTTATTTTTATTTTAATAGTAGGTTCCCACTCATCACAAAGCTTTCTAGGGATAGAAACTTCTAACTCAAGTTGTAACGACCCGGATTGGACGAAGTCCAAGTCTCTGTGCTTACTGTGCTATCCCTGGATCATAGCTAGCACACACAGCAACAAGAATGAATACCAGTAAAACATACATCATTTTACTATAACGGTTGATCCAAAATTAAGCAAATACCTACCATTGTTACAGCTCAATGCTGGCATATAATACAGCGGAATCATACGTAGTCTCTAGTTAGGCTCCATCAACGCCACTGGGCTCGTTGAGTGTAGACCGTAACCCTATTGTCTCTTAATCTTTCAAGATCTGCACATGACAGGTGCAGATGAGTACGTGGAATGTACTCGCAAGTTGCAAAGAAAAGTTTAACAGAATATGTATGTATGCAGGGTAAGTATTGGTGGAGGTTTCTTTGCGTAAAGCTAATTTTGTCCTATACTAAATTTTTGCAACCTTCTTTTGAAATAAAATAATTTTAGTATAAAAGGTAGGAGTGAGACTTTGGATAAACGCACCAAAGTTCATTGTCCGGTTTTAGTAAAACATTTATATAGTTGAAGTGAAACACAATCACTGTGCTCAATCCTCAACCAACCCTTAAAAAGATGTTTAGAAAAGAGAGGGGAGATTCTTCTTCAGTCCAAGTCTTCAGTTGCTCAAATTGCCCGTAACCGGGGGCACGGCTAATCGATTAGGTTTAACCCTCTGCAGAGGTCGTACACGTTCCCCACATGACACAACCAACCCCGTTTACCATTACACACTTGGGTGTATGACTAGGAGAAGATTGTGACAAAGCCTTTCCGTAACAGCCCCCTATACCTGACCAAGCCGCCCGCAACTTAGGCAATGAAAGCCCCTCTCCGATGGCGGTCCTGAGGTAAGGGTTTCCCGTTAGTACTAAGCTAAGCCAGAGCCCATAGTAGCATGTGGCTGTACTAGAAGCTACATCAAACTGTACTTGGAAGATCTCATTTCCCTGGACGGCGGTCCCCACCAAAACCTGTGTGCAAGACCCCAGTCGGGCGCATTCACTGCAAGACCCCGATGGGCGCAATCACTTGTAGACGCTCCCGTCAATACCATTCCGCCCAGAGAGAAGAAATAAAATAATATATAGTTTTTGCTTTTCAAAAGTTTTCACAAAACGTTGCCTCAAAAGATGGCAAGTCTATTTGTTTAAAACTAGTTTAATTTTCAACCCACCCATTTATGCAAGCGCGGCCAGGCATGGTAGTAAGTCTTGAACCTAAGGATCTAGCTAGTAAGAATAGTTTGCAAAACTTTTGTAAAACATGCATAGTATTAAATATAAAGCGATATGCATAATATAAAAATATAGGTCAGAGCATGATCAAATTGCAACTTGCCTTCGGTTTCGGAGTCTCGCGGTTCTACTTCCTCGTAGAATTCACCTTCGCACTCGTCGCAATCTAATGCGATAGATAACTTAAGTAAGATACTTCACTCATCAACATTCACATAACAAGTGCTTAGGCAAAACCATCCAACACACAATTCATGCCAAACAATCCTAAGTTAACCACATATGACTCAAGTTTATGCAAATTGGACCGGTTCATATGAATGCCATATAGCTCATGTTAACAAACTAATTAATAAATTTCCAACTCTAAATTTTTTTATGATGACTACAACTATCCAGAGAAGTTTTTTATGGATCAATCTAATGATTTAAACAACGAAACAAATTTTAGTTTCACAAGTTTATTAATGGATGATCAAGAAGGTCGAAATTAAGGCATTGTGTTAAAACAGTAACCAAACCTTACTGAAAAATTATTCTATGAGTCCTAGCAGATTGGTATGGTTCCAAGGACCAATTTTCATATGTAAAATCTTTTCATATCAATTACAGAATAAAAGATATAGTAAAAATACTCAAATTCTCATTTGAATCAAAACTAAATTTTAATCTGCGTAAAAGTGAGATTTCAAATTTTTATAATAAACTAGAGGTCCGCAGCTACCCAGGGATATCTTATTTGTCAAATTTGGATAAGCGGTTTAAAAGATGTGATTTTTCGAAGTTTGATTGTCTTTTTTGAAAAGCAATACGGGAATTACAAGAAATGCCATGTGTCTTGTTCCTATTGGCTGGAATACCTTTATTAGAGAACATGTTTGAGACGGGAGGGCTGGGTGCTCACCGTGAGGAAAATTGGGAGGCTTCCAACGACCAGTGGGTAGAGGACGGGGTAGAGAGCGTCGCGGAGAGCAGTAGGGGCACGCCCGCGTCATTGATTCTATCCTCTGCAGGTGATGGGAAGTCGCCGGAGTGGTTGACGGACAGCGGTGGTAGGGTTGAACTCCGGCGAGCAATTGCTCGCGGAGGAGGGTGACTAGGAGAGGGGTTTCGGTCCTGAGATAGGGCAGAGTTGTGTGCGGTCCTCGGGATCAATTTATAGTGGCCAAGGAAGCCGGTACGAGGAGATCAAGGGAGCTCAAGGTGGCTTTTAATGGCTATTTGTGCATGTACGTTTCACAGATCCATTCGACGAATTAAAGCAGTAATGCTGAGTTTTTATTCCCTGAATGGATTCGTAATAATGTCCTCCGCATTTTTCGTGTAGACGTCAAAGTTAAACGGGCAAGGAATTAACAGGGAGGAGAGAATGAAGAGGTGTGAAGCCATGGGTGGAGGTTCTGTTCTTGCGTGAACCAAGGAACGGAGGAAGAAGAAGAAGGCTGGCGCCTGATATGGGCCTTAGTGGGAATTTTGGCCCAAGAGCACAAAGGAAAGAGAAGAAAAACAAAAGACAGAAGAATTAGATGGGCTGAGATAAGGAGGTTTAGAACAGAATGTAGTTAACTGCAGAATAAAAATAAATGTAGGCGTACAAAAACAATTTATTTAAAACAGCAAATAAAAATGTTCAAGTTAACCTAAATAATAATTAGAGTTCAGAAAAAAAATCTTAAGAATTTAACAAAATTAATTTTTTCCACAACTACTATGAACGCTATATGGACATAATTGAATTACTCAAAATTTCAATTTAGTGCTTTACAAATTCATTAAAAAAAATGATAATTGTGCCATATTAAATATTTCCATTTTTTTTTGGAGAAGTCACATTATCTCCTCTCATTTAATTTAAATAATTTGGAAATATGTAAATAGCATTATAAAACTCCAAATATGATCCAATTCAAATGGCACTCCAAAAATTCATGGAACTTCACATAAAGTATTCTTCCACCACATTTTGAGAAAGTCATTTTATTCTCACTCCTTTTTTTTTATTTGTGGTTTCAAAATATTTCATAGGAATCAAAAAACAAAGAAATCCCATTCGATTTTTTTAACAAGTCTTAAAAGTTTTTTTTTACATGACAATCACAACAACTCACTCAATCACAACTTTTTTTATTAACATTCCAAAATTTGGAAAATTTTGGGATGTTACAAACTACCACCCTTAAAAGAAATCTCGTCCTCGAGATTTGCAAAGGTTAGCAAGAAGTAGGTTAGGGTTTGGTGTCTTGGGTTACTTCCCGAGGGTTTGGTCACGGCATCTACTTGATTGCATTTTATCATTTTGCTTTCTGTCTTGAGAGAATGTTTTCTGTTGCTACAGTTTCCTGTACTCCAGTTCTTCAGCATGCCTATGTGTGTGGCTTTTGGCACCATTATGGAGTCTGCTGATTTGTCGTATGACCAAATTTTCCTTCGAGAGTGTCCGGGTGCTACCACCCTTAAGAACAAACTAATATGAATTTCCAGAACTACCTATCGGGACTCTCTTGGGGGTCAACGAATTATCTTCCGACGGAACTCCTTGAAGATTTTCACATTCTTCCTCACCGTTCATTCTTACGTTAGGCACGACTACCTATCTATAAGGATAATACGTCTTATCATTCTAAGGTTTTAGGCTTGTCGCATCGACACTCAACTAGGTTCTCAGGTCTCTCCGATTACCCATCAAACATACAAAAGTATATAATAAGAGTCTCCGGTATGGTGATCAATCCATCCCGTACTAAAATCATCACCCCATATGTGGATTGATGAATCGCGTGTTCTAACACTTGGCCTTTCTCACTCCTCATTAAGAGGTCTTCACCTGCAAAGCTAATAAAACGTCTTTGGGTGGCGTTAATCCTACTCAGGTCGCGGTAAAACTTGCAGCCGTAAAATTTCCTCGCATCTTTACTTGGTTTCTCCAGATCCTGTATGACAATATGAGATTGAATTTGAAACTTGAATTCTTCCCAAGTAATTGCCCTTGGAATTCATCGATGTCTATAAGCCTCTTACACCACGTGTGAGTCTCTCGGATGAAATACTGGGAAGCATAATCCACCTTCTCCGTTGGATTTACTTTGATGTATTCCATTATTCCTATTTCCTGAATCCACTCTTGTACTTCTGAATGTGTCACTTGTCCCATCAAAATAATTCCTTCCATCTTTGGGTTTAAGGTTTGGTCAGAGAAGAAATAGAGTTTTAGATAGAAAGGAGGAAGAATACACATACAATCAATCATTGACAACTCATATCTCATCGTTTACTAACCATTATAATAGGCTCGTTTACTATGGTTTCGTCATGAAGTCTTGAATCCTTTCGTTCTTGAAAATCTTTAGTGTGTGATGCTTCACGCGTAGTCCGTAGAAAGGTCTTCTGTTAATCCTCCGTAGCTTACACCTCTCAAGGTTGAATAAACAATACATACCTACGAGATGCGTATCCTAATAACATAAGATTTTAATTCACACAACTCAAATGACAACAAAAATCAATCAATGGCGAAGAACTCCAATAAAAATCCAAATTCACTCATAGATTTCAAACAAACAATTCCTATGGTACCCTCATCAACATGAGTTGGTATGGTCGGGTACACTACTCGCACTCTTTCGTTTATTTCACAACTCTCATGGTGGGCTTGAATACTATTTGAATCGTGTGGTATGTCCATGGTAGTCGTAATCTTGAGCTTCTTCATAGCTATCTTAGTCTTGAGAGTCTTCGATTCTTCTTCAACCGCTTGGATGTAAACTTCGGTATTGGTGATGTCTTTGTTCTAGCCTCATTTCTATGAAGTAACCTTTAGGCTCTTGAAAATCCATATCAGTACCAAGGTCATTGAAGGCTAGGAGGTTGTCATCTAAGTTTTTGAAAGGAAGACGAGATCTTAGTAAGGAAAATAAGAGGATACAAGAATGCTATTAATACTACTGAAAATATAAGTTGTTCCTATAAAGGTCTTTCTATTTCTAAGCCATTTTCTAGGGTCACGTCCTACAGTCAATGTATGCTCTGATACCATTTTGTAACGACCCGGATTGGACGAAGTCCAAGTCCCTGTGCTTACTGTGCTATCCCTGGATCATAGCTAGCACACACAGCAACAAGAATGAATACCAGTAAAACATACATCATTTTACTATAACGGTTGATCCAAAATTAAGCAAATACCTACCATTGTTACAGCTCAATGCTGGCATATAATACAGCGGAATCATACGTAGTCTCTAGTTAGGCTCCATCAACGCCACTGGGCTCGTTGAGTATAGACCGTAACCCTATTGTCTCTTAATCTGTCAAGATCTGCACATGACAGGTGCAGATGAGTACGTGGAATGTACTCGCAAGTTGCAAAGGAAAGTTTAACAGAATATGTATGTATGCAGGGTAAGTATTGGTGGAGGTTTCTTTGCGTAAAGCTAATTTTGTCCTGTACTAAAATTTTGCAACCTTCTTTTGAAATAAAATAATTTTAGTATAAAAGGTAGGAGTGAGACTTTGGATAAACGCACCAAAGTTCATTCTCCGGTTTTAGTAAAACATTTATATAGTTGAAGTGAAACACAATCACTGTGCTCAATCCTCAACCAACCCTTAAAAAGATGTTTAGAAAAGAGAGGGGAGATTCTTCTTCAGTCCAAGTCTTCAGTTGCTCAAATTGCCCGTAACCGGGGGCACTGCTAATCAATTAGGTTTAACCCTCTGCAGAGGTCGTACACGTTCCCCACATGACACAACCAACCCCGTTTACCATTACACACTTGGGTGTATGACTAGGAGAAGATTGTGAGAAAGCCTTTCCGTAACAGCCCCCTATACCTGACCAAGCCGCCCGCAACTTAGGCAATGAAAGCCCCTCTCTGATGGTGGTCCTGAGGTAAGGGTTTCCCGTTAGTACTAAGCTAAGCCAGAGCCCATAGTAGCATGTGGCTGTACTGGAAGCTACATCAAACTGTACTTGGAAGATCTCATTTCCCTGGACGGCGGTCCCCACCAAAACCTGTGTGCAAGACCCCAGTCGGGCGCATTCACTGCAAGACCCCGATGGGCGCAATCACTTGTAGACGCTCCCGTCAATACCCTTCCGCCCAGAGAGAAGAAATAAAATAATATATAGTTTTTGCTTTTCAAAAGTTTTCACAAAACATTGCCTCAAAAGATGGCAAGTCTATTTGTTTAAAACTAGTTTGATTTTCAACCCAGCCATTTATGCAAGCGCGGCCAAGCATGGTAGTAAGTCTTGAACCTAAGGATCTAGCTAGTTAGAATAGTTTGCAAAACTTTTGTAAAACATGCATAGTATTAAATATAAAGCGATATGCATAATATAAAAATATAGGTCAGAGCATGATCAAATTGCAACTTGCCTTCGGTTTCGGAGTCTCACGGTTCTACTTCCTCGTAGAATTCACCTTCGCACTCGTTGCAATCTAACGCGATAGATAACTTAAGTAAGATACTCCACTCATCAACATTCACATAGCAAGTGCTCAGGCAAAACCATCCAACACACAATTCATGCCAAACAATCCTAAGTTAACCACATATGACTCAAGTTTATGCAAATTGGACCGGTTCATATGAATGCCATATAGCTCATGTTAACAAACTAATTAATAAATTTCTAACTCTAAATATTTTTATGATGACTACAACTAACCAGAGAAGTTTTTTATGGATCAATCTAATGATTTAAACAACGAAACAAATTTTAGTTTCACAAGTTTATTAATGGATGATCAAGAAGGTCGAAATTAAGGTATTGTGTTAAAACAGTAACCAAACCTTACTGAAAAATTATTCTATGAGTCCTAGCAGATTCGTATGGTTCCAAGGACCAATTTTCATATGTAAAATCTTTTCATATCAATTACAGAATAAAAGATATAGTAAAAATACTCAAATTCTCATTTAAATCAAAACTAAATTTTAATATGCGTAAAAGTGAGATTTCAAATTTTTATAATAAACTAGAGGGCCGCAGCTACCCAGGGATATCTTATTTGTCAAATTTGGATAAGCGGTTTAAAAGATGTGATTTTTCGAAGTTTGATTGTCTTTTTTGAAAAGCAATAGGGGAATTACAAGGAATGTCATGTGTCTTGTTCCTATTGGCTGGAATACCTTTATTAGAGAACATGTTTGAGACGGGAGGGCTGGGTGCTCACCGTGAGGAAAATTGGGAGGCTTCCAACGACCAGTGGGTAGAGGACGGGGTAGAGAGCGTCGCGGAGAGCAGTAGGGGCACGCCCGCGTCATTGATTCTGTCCTCTGCAGGTGATGGGAAGTCGCCGGAGTGGTTGACGGACAGCGGTGGTAGGGTTGAACTCCGGCGAGCAATTTCTCGCGGAGGAGGGCGACTAGGAGAGGGGTTTCGGTCCTGAGATAGGGCAGAGTTGTGTGCGGTCCTCGGGATCAATTTATAGTGGCCAAGGAAGCCGGTACGAGGAGATCAAGGGAGCTCAAGGTGGCTTTTAATGGCTATTTGTGCATGTACGTTTCACAGATTCATTCGACGAATTAAAGCAGTAATGCTGAGTTTTTATTCCCTGAATGGATTCGTAATAATGTCCTCCGCATTTTTCGTGTAGACATCAAAGTTAAACGGGCAAGGAATTAACAGGGAGGAGAGAATGAAGAGGTGTGAAGCCATGGGTGGAGGTTCTGTTCTTGCGTGAACCAAGGAACGGAGGAAGAAGAAGAAGGTCGGCGCCTGATATGGGCCTTAGTGGGAATTTTGGCCCAAGAGCACAAAGGAAAGAGAAGAAAAACAAAAGACAGAAGAATTAGATGTGCTGAGATAAGAAGGTTTAGAACAGAATGTAGTTAACTGCAGAATAAAAATAAATGTAGGCGTACAAAAAAAAATTTATTTAAAACAGCAAATAAAAATGTTCAAGTTAACCTAAATAATAATTAGAGTTCAGAAAAAAAATCTTAAGAATTTAACAAAATTAATTTTGTCCACAACTACTATGAACGCTATATGGACATAATTGAATTACTCAAAATTTCAATTTAGTGCTTTACAAATTCATAAAAAAATGATAATTGCGCCATATTAAATATTTCCATTTTTTTTTGGAGAAGTCACATTATCTCCTCTCATTTAATTTAAATAATTTGGAAATATGTAAATAGCATTATAAAACTCCAAATATGATCCAATTCAAATGGCACTCCAAAAATTCATGGAACTTCACATAAAGTATTCTTCCACCACATTTTGAGAAAGTCATTTTATTCTCACTCCTTTGTTTTTATTTGTGGTTTCAAAATATTTCATAGGAGTCAAAAAACAAAGAAATCCCATTCGATTTTTTTAACAAGTCTTAAAAGTTTTTTTTTTACATGACAATCACAACAACTCACTCAATCACAACTTTTTTTATTAACATTCCAAAATTTGGAAAATTTTGGGATGTTACACAAGTTTTTCTTCATAAGAATGCATCAAAGCATCAACTATGTGTTTGGTGAAAGCTTTATTTTGACTATAAGCATGCGGATAATTTAGTACGAATTGCAACAAGGAAATACAATCAATCAAAGAGCAATTGTCAGAATTGAATCCCTTGAAATCCAAAGTAGTGGGTTCATCACTATGCAAAGTTTTAATCTCTTTACTCCCACTTTTTACAATTTTAGCATCAAGATCTAAAAACTCTAAATCATTGGGAAACGTTAAAGCAGAATTATATCCAATCCTATCTTCATCAACATTTAGACTAGAAAACAAGGATCTAATAGGAGACACATCAATAACTTTCAGATCTTCATCTTTATTTTCATGATAACTAGAAGAACACGCTTTAATATAATCCTCTCTTTTAGCATGCATCCTAGCTGTTCTTTCTTTGCATTCATCGATGGAAATTCTCATGGCTTTGAGAGACTCATTGATATCACGCTTAGGTGGGATAGATCTAAGTTTCAAAGAATCAACATCAAGAGTAATTATATCCACACTTCTAGCCAATTCATTAACCTTAAGCAATTTCTCTTCAAGCATAGCATTGAAATTCTTTTGCGAGATCATAAACTCCTTAATACAAGTTTCAAATTCAGAAGGCATCTTTCCATAAGAGTTGTTGTAGGAATTACCATAATTATTAGAGGAATTACTAGGAAAAGGCCTAGGATTAAAATTACCTCTATAAGCATTGTTACCAAAATTATTCCTACCAACAAAATTCACATCCAAAGATTCATTGCTATTTTCAATCAAAGTGGACAAAGGCATATCATTAGGATCATAAGAAGCACTCTTAGTAGCAAATAATTTCATAAGTTCATCCATCTTTCTACTCAAAACACTAATTTCTTCAATAGCATGCACTTTTTTACTAGTAGATCTTTCGGTGTGCCATTGAGAATAATTAACCATAATATTATCTAGGATTTTGGTAGCTTCTCCTAAGGTAGTTTCCATGAAAGTGCCTCCCGTGGCCGAGTCTAAAAGATTTCTAGAAGCAAAATTCATGCCATCATAAAAATTTGGGATAATCATCCATAGATTCAAACCATGTGTAGGGCAATTACGTATCATTAGTTTCATTCTCTCCCAAGCTTGTGCAACATGCTCATGATCTCGTTGCTTAAAATTCATAATATCGTTTCTAAGAGAGGTGATCTTAGTAGGAGGGAAATACTTAGAGATAAAAGCATCTTTGCGCTTATTCCACGAATCAATACTATTTCTAGGCAAAGAGGAAAACCAAGTTTTAGCATGATCTCTAAGTGAAAACGGAAATAACTTAAATTTAACAATATTGTTATCCATATCCCTTTTCTTTTGCATATCACACAAATCTACAAAGTTGTTCAGATGGGTAGCGACATCTTCACTAGGAAGGCCGGAGAATTGATCTTTCATGACAAGATTCAACAAAGCAGCATTGATCTCACAAGATTCAGCATCGGTAATAGGAGCAATCGGAGTGCTAACAAAATCATTGTTGTTGGTATTGGAGAAGTCACACAATTTGGTATTGTTCTGAGCCATAGTAACAAGAAAGCAATCCAACTCACACAAGCAAACAAGAAGCAAGCGAACGATAAACACACGGCAGAAGAAGGGCAAATAAAACGGCAAGGGTAAAGTGGGGGAGAGGAAAACGAGAAGCAAAAAATGTAATTTGAAGGATAAGGGTTAGTGATAGGTACTTGGTATATGACTTTTGCGTAAGCCTCCCCAGCAACGGCGCCAGAAATTCTTCTTGCTACTTCTCGAGCTTGCGTTGTATTCCCTCGAGGAGGGAAGGGAGATGCAACACAGTAGCGTAAGTATTTCCCTCAGTTTTTGAGAACCAAGGTATCAATCCAGTAGGAGACCACGTGCGAGTCCCTCGCACCTGCACAAACAAATAAGAACTTCGCAGCCAACGCGATAAGGGGTTGTCAATCCCTTTAGGGTCACTTTCGAAAGTGATATCTGATAGACATGATAATTTATATTTTTGATTTTTTTGTTTATCAGAACAGAAAATAAAAGCGGTAAAAGTAAAGTAGATGTAGATTGATATGTTGAGAATAGACCCGGGGGCCATAGTGTTCTCTAGTGGCTTCTCTCATGATAGCGATATTCTACGACGGGTAAACAAATTACTGTTGAGCAATTGATAGAAAAGCGAATAATTATGAGACTATCTAGGCATGATCATTGTATATAGGCATCACGTCCGAGACAAGTAGACCGAAACGATTCTACATCTACTACTATTACTCCACACATCGGCCGCTATCCAGCATGCATCTAGTGTATTGAGTTCATAAGAACAGAGTAACGTCTTAAGCAAGATGACATGATGTAGAGGGATAAAATCAAGCAATATGATATAAACCCCATATTTTTATCCTCGATGGCAACAATACAATACGTGCCTTGCTGCCCCTACTGTCACTTGGAAAGGACACCGCAAGATTGAACCCAAAGCCAAGCACTTCTCACATTGCAGGAACTATATATCTAGTAGGCCAAACCAAACCAATAATTCGAAGAGACTTGCAAGGATATTATGAGCACACATAAAAAGTTCAGAGAAGAACCAAATATTTCTCATAGATAATCTTGATCATAAACTCACAATTCATCGGATCTCGACAAACACACCGCAAAAAGAGATTACATCAAATAGATCTCCTCGAAGACCGAGGAGAACTTTGTATTGAGATCCAGAGAGAGAGAAGAAGCCATCTAGATACTAGATATGGACCCGAAGGTCTATGGTAAACTACTCACAACTCATGGTGAGGGCGATGATCATGATGATGAAGAACTCCGTGATGGATCCCCCTCCGGTGGAGCTCCGGAACAGGCTCCAAGAATGGATCTCACGGGAACAGAAGGTTACGGCGGTGGAATTAGGGTTTTCTCTATGTTGCTGATAGTTTCGGGGTACGTAGACTTATATAGGAAGAAGGAGGACACCAGGGGAGTCACGGGGGCCCCACGAGGCAGGGGGCCTGCCCTGGGAAGGGGGCGCGCCCCCACCCTCGTGGGCCCCTCATGGCTCTTCTGACGTGGTTCTCAAGTTCTCTGTGCGTGATTTTCTCCAAAAATATCTCTTGCGAAGGTTTCATTCCGTTTGGACTCCGTTTGATATTCTTTTCTGCAAAACCCTGAAACAGGCAAAAAACAACAATCTGGACTGGGCCTTTGGGTTAGTAGGTTAGTCCCAAAAATGATATAAAAGTGTAAGATAAAGCCCACTAAACATCCAAGACTTCATAAATAATAGCTTGGAACAATAAAAAATTATAGATACGTTGGAGATGTATCATCGTCGCCTAGGCTTCCACGTGTCAAACGAATGCGAACCATCCAGGAATTTTTACAAATAACCCCTTGACCATGCAGGGAAGGCATCTACTTAAGGAGACTAAATATCAGATGCCATTCCACACCATGCGGAAATCCTTAGAGCTTGCCACGGAAAATCTCCCAAACTTGGCTGGCGTTCCTAGCTCTTCCTCACGCCCCCATGGCCCTCAAGTAGGTAACTGGGAGAGGTGTTCAGTATCCCACGCCCATCTGAATAAACTTTAGATGCAGGGATATCTCCCTCCCGCGGATCTAGTCCCCGTCCTGGCTACATTAACTTCCATCGACGGGGAAGCCTTGGCGGGAAACTTCCCCAATCCTACTAAAGAGGAGCGGGTGTGCTTCGTCGCCTTCCTTTTGAGAGGCGTAGGATTTCCTATCCATCCTTTCCTCAGAGGATTCCTGGAGTTTTACTGTCTCCAACTACATGATCTTACGCCAGGCTCCATCCTGCGTATTGCAGGCTTCGTCGCTCTTTACGAGCTGTTTCTAGGTTGTGAGGCTCATTTCGAGCTATGGCGAAGATTCTTCTGCCTCGTCCCCCGCTCCCAAAAGGGATCTATATTCGAGGTTGGCAGCGCCAAAGTGTGGCGCATAGCAAGGACAGGTTACCTATCCGGCACTCTGAGGAAGGCATTCAAAGAATGGCCCTCGGAATGGTTTTACATTGAAGATGTTGTTCTGCCGGACCCAATCTGGCGCGGCCTACCCGAATTTTCCAGCGCTTCTTTGATGAAACGCTTCAACTGGCATCCCCGAAGCCTCAAGGAAGAAGACAACGCTGAGGTTAAAAGGCTAGTAAGAAAGATCAGAGTACTTGCCTACTCCGAGCTGACAATCAAAGTAATGGCGATCTCAATAACGCGATGTGTTCAACTGCTTCAATCTAGAGGGTTTCCTATGTGGCATTACAATGGGCTGGACGATGCCTCGCACTATCTATGCCAAGGCCCGGACAATCCTGCCGTCCTGGCCTCCATCCTAGTTGACCTTTACAAAGGGGGAGGAAGACTTTATTCGCTTGAAATGTAGGGAATGTTTCTCCATGTACAACGCCATTGAATGGGTGAGTCCTTCTTTAATTGTTAGTCTTGCTTAATTTCTCTTCTGAGACATGCTAACCAAACTGAATCCGGCTATCTCTAATAGGAGTGGAGGAAGGTAGTTGAAGGGGTCCATAGCCCCATTATGCAGCCATTAGACCATGTTCGAGACATGGATCCTAGATTTGAAGAAGATCCAGAAATATTCATAGAGCTTACGGATGGGGTTTTCCATCAGGCGAGCCATGATGGCACAGAAGTGGCCATTGTAGCCTATTACCCTGGGCTTCTTCCTTGCTCCCACGTAAGTACCCGGGATACACCTCTTCAATAAGAACCTTCCCTTCGCGCCTCACCCACCGTACTATCTCATGCTCAAAAGGGGCGGCGCTCATCTTGCCGTATTGTATCAAGGGCGTCTTCTTAGAAGGCGACGCTTGCGCTGGCGAGTCTTTGAAACTAAAGGAGACCGGAGACACCACCGAACCTCCTCATTTACCGAAGAGGTATAATTTTTAACATATGCTCGGTGGCAAGGCCGGATTGTAATATTTTCCGCTTTGTCTTATGTTAGGAGGATCATATGTCGGACTGTGTCCGGGGATCCTGCTGGTCACGCTCCAACCAATCCGGCACCGGACCCATCCACAAGGACTAGGGTTGATACGGGCGTAACGTCGGACTGTCCTCTCCAAGAGGATTCGGACAATGTGTCTATTACCAATTCCGAAGTGGAGAGCGCGATGAACCATCGGCGGAGAAAAGAGGCCATGCGCAATCCAACTTTTACTAAAGAGGTGTTCAATGCCCTCAGCTCTGCGGATGCATATATCCGAGCTGCTCGGGATGGACATGCCGGAGCCACTCACCAGCTTTCAAAGGATATGCGGGTAAGAATGTGTAGATTCAATAATCACATACCAGTAGCCCTCGAGACTTGAAGCAGTTGGCCCAACTGATTCAAGGATTGTTATATCCTCAGGTACTCAATGAAAAGAATAACACATTATTTAAGGAGCTTGAAGAATGCCGGACCAAGTTAACTGATGTCACCGCCGAATTGGAAGATTCGAAGAGGTCCAAGAAGGGATCTAATGGTAAGAACAATAGTGTCCGAAAAGTACGATCCTACGCCAATCAATGATTTTTAAATATACATTGTTTTAACTACAGCGGTAGGATCGACAGACCAACTGGCGGAGAAGCTAACGATTGCTCTGGCGGCAAAAAACATGCCGAAGGGCAAGCCGCTGCTGGTCAATTTGTATTAACACGGACCATAGAGGAGAAGAACAAACTGAAGGATGCAAATATCAAGCAAGACGAAGAGCTAAAGTACGTACCAGCCCAACTCTCAGATGCCTTGAAGGAGAACAGCAAGCTAAAAGGCGGCATATTCAGTATGACATTGAACCTAGCTTTCGTATAGTCCCTTGATTCAGAGTTTTACAATATTGTTCCTGTAGGTTTGTTATCTGGGCGGCCCGAGGGAGAAGTGTCCGGATTTCAAGGTGACCTGCTGCAAGAGGTCTCCATGCTATTATTTATGAAGTCTTGGATGTTTAATGGGCTTTGTCTTACACTTTTATATCATTTTTGGGACTACCTACTAACCCAAAGGCCTAGTCCAGATTGCTGTTTTTTGCTTGTTTCAGGGTTTTGCAGAAAAAGAATATCAAACGGAGTCCAAATGGAGTGAAACCTTCGCGAGAGATATTTTTTGAAGAAAATCACACACGGAGAACTTGGGAACCACGTCAGGGGAGATACGGGCTGCCCACGACGGTGGGGGCGCGCCCCCCTTCCCAGGGGGCGCCCCCTGCCACGTGGGGCCCCCGTGACTCCCCCGGTGTGCTCCTTCCTCCTATATAAGTCTATGTACCCCGAAACCATCAACAACAAAGAGAAAACCCTAATTCCACCGCCGTAACCTTCTGTTCCCATGAGATCCCATCTTGGAGCCTGTTCCGGAGCTCCATTGGAGGGGGATCCATCATGGAGTTCTTCTTCATCATCATCATCATCGCCCTCACCATGAGTTGTGAGTAGTTTACCACAAACCTTCGGGTCCATAGCTAGTATCTAGATGGCTTCTTCTCTCTCTCTGGATCTCAATACAAAGTTGTCCTCGGTCTTCGAGGAGATCTATTCGATGTAATCTCTTTTTGCGGTGTGTTTGTCGAGATCCAATGAATTGTGAGTTTATGATCAAGATTATCTATGAGAAATATTTGGTTCTTCTCTGAACTTTTTATGTGTGCTCATAATATCCTTGCAAGTCTCTTCGAATTATTGGTTTGGTTTGGCCTACTAGATCTATAGTTCTTGCAATGGGAGAAGTGCTTGGCTTTGGGTTCAATCTTGCGGTGTCCTTTCCCAGTGACAGTAGGGGCAGCAAGGCACGTATTGTATTGTTGCCATCGAGGATAAAAAGATGGGGTTTATATCATATTGCTTGAGTTTATCTCTCTTCATCATGTCATCTTGCTTAAGGCGTTACTCTGTTCTTATGAACTCAATACACTAGATGCATGCTGGATAGCGGTCGATGTATGGAGTAGTAGTAGTAGATGCAGAATCGTTTCGGTCTACTTATCTCGGACGTCATGCCTATATACAATGATTATGCCTAGATAGTCTCATAAGTATTCGCTTTTCTATCTATTGCTCGACAATAATTTGTTTACCCGCCGTAGAATATCGCTATCATGAGAGAAGCCACAAGAGAACACTACGGCCCCCGGGTCTATTCTCAACATATCAGTCTACATCTACTTTACTTTTACCGCGTTTATTTTTTGTTCTTATAAACAAAAATACCAAAAATATAAACTATCATCTCTATCAGATCTCACTTTCGTAAGTGACCGTAAAGGGATTGACAACCTCTTATCGCGTTGGCTGCGAAGTTCTTATTTGTTTGTGCAGGTGCGTGGGACTCGCGTGTGGTCTCCTACTGGATTGATACCTTGGTTCTCAAAAACTGAGGGAAATATTTACGCTACTGTGCTGCATCTCCCTTTCCTCTTCGAGGAAATACAACGCAAGCTCGAGAAGTAGCAAGAAGAATTTCTGGCGCCGTTGCCGGGCAGGGTTACGCAAAAGTCATATACCAAGTACCTATCACAAACCCTTATCCTTCGCATTACATTTTTAGCCTCTCGTTTTCCTCTCCCCCACTTCACCCTTGTTGTTTTATTTGCCATTCTTCCGCCGTGTGTTTATCGTTCGCTTGCTTCTTGTTTGCTTGTGTGTGTTGGATTGCTTGCCTGTCACTATGGCTCTCCCTGTTAGTGTTGACCCTCACCTCAAGAGGCTGGAGGAGATTTAAAACAATGTTAGACATTTTATGACTATACAATTTGAGCATAATGACTTTTTCAGAAGTGAGCTTAAAGAACAGAAAAATTTTATGGAGTATATGAATAAAGACCTTGATGATATGTCTAAGTAATTTATGGTTTGAAATCTCAGTTTGCTCACCTTGAGAACTTAATTGCCGAAATTTCAGATAAATAGTCCACCTTGACCAATAAGATGGTTGCCAAACCGGAAGAGCATGAAAATAAAGATGAAGATCTGAAAGTTATTGATGTGTCTCCTATTAGATCTGAAAGATGATTCTACTTTAAGGTGTCCCAATGATTCGGAGTTTTTAGATCTTGATGCTAAAATCATTAAAAGTGGGAGCGAAGAGATTGAAACTTTGCATAGTGATGAACCCACTACTTTGGATTTCAAGGGATTCAATTATGATAATTGCTCTTTGATTGATTGTATTTCTTTGTTGCAATCCGTACTAAATTCTCCGCATGCTTATACTCAAAATAAAGCTTTCACTAAACACATAGTTGATGCTTTGATGCAATCTTATGAAGAAAAACTTGAGTTAGAAGTTTCTATCCCTAGAAAGCTTTATGATGAGTGGGAACCTACTATCAAAATGCTATGCTTTGTGTGATTTGGGTGCAAGTGTCTCCTCTATCCCAAAAAATTTGTGTGATTTGCTAGGGTTCCATGAACTTGATGATTGTTCTTTAAATTTGCATCTTGCAGATTCCACTATTAAGAAACCTGTGGGAAGGATTAGTGATGTTCTTATTGTTGCCAATAGGAATTATGTGCCCGTAGATTTCATTATTCTTGATATAGATTGCAATCCTTCATGTCCTATTATTCTTGGTAGACCTTTCCTTAGAACGATTGGTGCAATTATTGATATGAAGGAAGGAAATATTAGATTCCAATTTATGTTAAGGAAAGGCATGGAACACTTTCCTAGAAAGAAAATCAAATTACCATATGAATCTATCATGAGAGCCACTTATGGATTGCCTTCCAAAGATGGCAATACCTAGATTTATCTTGTATCGTTCCTAGCTAGGGGCGTAAAACGATAGTGCTTGATGGGAGGCAACCCAATTATATATATTTTTTGTTTTTGTTGCTGTTAGGGAATAAATATTGCATCTAGCCTCTGTTTAGATGTGGTTTCATGTTTTGTTTAGTGTTTGTGCCAAGTAGAACCTTTGGGAAGATGTGTGTGAAGTTTATGTGATCTTGCTGTGAAAAACAGAACCGTTAGCGCTCACTAGAATGGTTGTCAGATTTTATTGGAGCATTCTATTTAGTTGATTATTTTTGCTGGTGATTAATAGAAAAATTCCTCACATTTACCAATTTAGTTTGAATTTTTTTGAGTTACATAAGTATGTGAAACCTGCAGATTACTACAGACTGTTCTGTTTTCGACAGATTCTGTTTTTCGTGTGTTGTTTGCTTATTTCAATGAATCTATGAGTAATATTTGGTGGTATGAACCATAGAGAAGTTGTAATACAGTAGGTTTAACACCAATATAAACAAATAATGAATTCATTGCAGTACCATTGAGTAATTGTTTGCTTTCTTATACTAACGGAGCTCACGAGAATTTTTGTCTAAGTTTTGTGTTGTGAAGTTTTCAAGTTTTGAGTCTTGCTTTGATGGACTATGGAACAAAGAGTAGCGAAGGCCTAAGCTTGGGGATGTCGATGGCAGCCCAAGTAAAATTCAAGGATAATCAAAAGCCTAAGCTTGGGGATGCCCCGGGAAGGCATCCCCTCTTTCGTCTTCATCCATCGGTAACTATACTTGGAGCTATATTTTTATTCACCACATGATATGTGTTTTGCTTGGAGAATCTTGTATAATTTGAGTCTTTGCTTGTTAGTTTGTCACAATCATCCTTGCTGGACACACCTATTTGAGAGAGTTAAATATGGCCTAGGAATTGTTAGAACACTCTATGTGCTTCACTTATATCTTTTGAGTTGAATAGTTTTTGCTCTAGTGCTTCACTTACATCTTTTAGAGCACGGTGGTGGTTATGTTTTGTAGAATTTTTTGAACTATCATGCTTCACTTATATCTATTTGAGAGTCTATTAAAACAGCATGGTAATGTGTTTAGGCTAAAAAAACTAGCCTTCACATAGTAGACATCCAATGTCAATGTAGTAAAAAAATTCACACTAAGTGCATTGAATAGAATGAGATGTTGGTTGCTTGATAATTGTTTTGAGATATGAGGATAGTGATATTAGAGTCATGCTAGTGGAGTTATTATGAAATTGAGAAATACTTGTGTTAAGGTTAGTGATTCCCGTAGCATGCACGTATGGTGAACCGCTATGTGACGAAGTTAGAGCATGAGGTATTTTTAAAGTGTCAACCTTTGTGTGGAGGTCGGGGGCACGCGATGGTTAACTCCTACGAACCTCCCCCCTAAGAGGATGCGTTGATTGCTTTGTTTTGATGACTCGTAGATTTTTGCAATAAGTATATGAGTTCTTATGACTAATGTTGAGTCCATGGATTATACGCACTCTCACCCTTCCACCATCGCTAGCCTCTCTTGTACCGCGCAACTTTCGCCGGTACTGTAAACCCACTATATATCCTTCCTCAAAACAACCACCATATTATTCCTTAAAACAGCCACCATACCTACCTATCGTGGCATTTCCATAGCCATTTCGAGATATATTGCAATGCAACTTTCCACCGTTTCGTTCATATGACACGCATCATATTGTCATATTGCCATGCATGATCATGTAGTTGACATCGTAATTGTGGCAAATCCACCATGCATAATTTTTCATACATGTCACTCTTGTTTCATTGCACATACCGGTACACCACCGGAGGCATTCATATAGAGTCATACTTTGTTGTAGTATCGAGTTGTAATGAAAGTGTGATGATCATCATTATTAAAGCATTGTCCCATGGGAGGAAAGGATAAATCAATAAAGCCCCTCCGCAAAAAAAAAGAAATGCCAAATAAAAAAAAAGTCCCAAAAAAAGGAAAGAAAATAAAAGAAAAGGGGACAATTGCTACTATCTTTTTTCCACACTTGTGCTTCAAAGTAGCACCATGTTCTTCATTGTAGAGAGTCTCATGCTTAGTCACTTTATATGCTAGTGGGAATTTTCGTTATAGAACTTGGCTTGTATATTCCAACAATGGGCTTCCTCAAATGCCCTAGGTCTTTGTGAGCAAGCAAGTTGGATGCACACCCACTAGTTTCTTTTGTTGAGCTTTCATACATATTTAGCTGTAGTGCATCCGTTGCATGGCAATCCCTACTCACTCACATTGACATCTATTGATGGGCATCTCCATAGCCCGTTGACACGCCTAGTCGATGTGAGAATACCTTCCTCCTTTTTGTCTTCTCCACAACCACCTCTATTCCAACCATAGTGCTATGTCCATGGCTCACGCTCATGTATTGCGTCAAAGTTGAAAGGTTTGAAAGAATAGAGTATGAAAACAAGTGCTTGGCTGAAATCGATGTTGTGCATGATATGAATATTTTGTGCGATGAAGAGGGAGCATAGCCAGACTATATGATGTTGTAGGGATAACTTTCTTTAGCCATAGTATTTTGAGAAGACATGATTGCTTTGTTAGTATGCTTGAAGTATTATTAATTCTTATGTCAATATAGAATTTTATCTTGAATCTTTCAGATCTGAACATTCATGCCACAATTAAGAGAATTACATTGAGAAACTATGTTGGTTAGCATTCCACATCAAAAATTCTTTCTTTATCATTTACCTACTCAAGGACGAGCAGGAATTAAGCTTGGGGATGCTTGATACGTCTCCAACGTATCTATAATTTTTGATTGTTCCATGCTATTATTTATGAAGTCTTGGATGTTTAATGGGATTTATCTTACACTTTTATATCATTTTTGGGACTAACCTACTAACCCAAAGGCCCAGTCCAGATTGATGTTTTCGCCTGTTTCAGGGTTTTGCAGAAAAAGAATATCAAACGGAGTCCAAACGGAATGAAACCTTCGCGAGAAATATTTTTGGAAAAATCACGCACGGAGAACTTGAGAACCACGTCAGGGGAGATACGGGCTGCCCATGAGGGTGGGGGGGCATGCCCCCTGCCTCGTGGGGCCCCCGTGACTCCCCCGGTGTCCTCCTTCCTCCTATATAAGTCTACGTACCCCGAAACCATCAGCAATAGAGAGATGACCCTAATTCCACCGCCGTAACCTTCTGTTCCCGTGAGATGCCATCTTGGAGCCTGTTCCGGAGCTCCATCGGAGGGGGATCCATCACGGAGTTCATCATCATCATCATCGTCCTCACCATGAGTTGTGAGTAGTTTACCACAGATCTTCGGGTCCATAGCTAGTATCTAGATGGATTCTTCTCTCTCTCTCGATCTCAATACAAAGTTCTCCTCGGTCTTCGAGGAGATCTATTTGTTGTAATCTCTTTTTGCGGTGTGTTTGTCGAGATCCGATGAATTGTGAGTTTATGATCAAGATTATCTATGACAAATATTTGGTTCTTCTCTGAACTTTTTATGTGTGCTCATAATATCCTTACAAGTCTCTTCGGATTATTGGTTTGGTTTGGCCTACTAGATATATAGTTCTTGCAATGGGAGAAGTGCTTGGCTTTGGGTTCAATCTTGCGGTGTCCTTTCCCAGTGACAGTAGGGGCAGCAAGGCACGTATTGTATTGTTGCCATCGAGGATAAAAAGATGGTGTTTATATCATATTGCTTGAGTTTATCCCTCTACATCATGTCATCTTGCTTAAGGCGTTACTCTGTTCTTATGAACTCAATACACTAGATGCATGCTGGATAGCGGTCGATGTGTGGAGTAATAGTAGTAGATGCAGAATCGTTTCGGTCTACTTGTCTCGGACGTGATGCCTATATACAATGATCATGCCTAGATAGTCTCATAATTATTCGCTTTTCGATCAATTGTTCGACAGTAATTTGTTTACCCACCGTAGAATATCGCTATCATGAGAGAAGCCCCTAGAGAACACTATGGCCCCCGGGTCTATTCTCAACATATCAATCTACATCTACTTTACTTTTACCTCTTTTATTTTCTGTTCTTATAAACAAAAATACCAAAAATATAAACTATCATCTCTATCAGATCTCACTTTCGTAAGTGACCGTAAAGGGATTGACAACCCCTTATCGCGTTGGCTGCGAATTTCTTATTTGTTTGTGCAGGTGCGAGGGACTCGCGCGTGGTCTCCTACTGGATTGATACCTTGGTTCTCAAAAATTGAGGGAAATACTTATGCTACTGTGCTGCATCTCCCTTTCCTCTTCGAGGGAATACAACGCAAGCTCGAGAAATAGCAGAAAGCCATGAAGATCGTGGCCAAAGCCTTATGGCCAAACGATTCAGCTCTAGAAATTATGGAGAAACTGGTGAATCTATTCAAAGGAGCTCGGCGCCGCTTTGAACAATGGAAGGCATCGACATGTCGAGAAGGTGCACGACAAACCTGGGCCATGGTGAACACATGCTACACCGGACTTGATCCGAATCATATGGCCCGGGTTGGACCTCGGGGACCAGACAGACCAGAAATTTCCGTTAGCTTGGTATATGACCAAGTAAGGACAACCGCCAAATTTTCACAACAAGACTGTAAATTAGACAGCTTATAGATGGTATAGATGAAGAGTAGGCGTTTGATTCCATGTAACAATGTACTTTTATCATCAAACTTATCTTCGACCAAATTTATTAAAATATTGTCATGGCAGACCTTCGGCTTTGACCTCCGAAACCAAAGGGCTGGAGTGTTTCCGAATACTATACCTGTGGTAAACACTTAGTATGTTCGGAAACCAGGCAATCCGATCATCATTGCTTGAATAGACAAGCTGCGTTTGGGAATTTATGTTATATTACTATTTAACGTAAGAAACATCTTCCAGAGAGAATTGTTCCGTTAAGGGTTCCTTTCCATGGGTCAGCATGTGTATGTATGCGTGCCTAGGTCTTGATCCTAAAAAATAGGATTACAATAAGCCTATCCTATGAGATTGAAAGAATATGTGCCAAAAAAGCAATTCGTCCTTTGTCCGCCGACCAATGATTCCCTTAAGAACGCTAGCTTTCGGCTTCACCCGTCTGAGGTACAGTTCCGGATTACCCGGTTGTAACAATCACAGAGGTGCTCCCCTTACACCCTAGCCGAACAATCGGGAACGTAGGGTATAAACACAGAAGCCAGGCAACCTAGCTTGGCAAAAACTTAAGTCATAAAGGTGCATATAATGGCGAAGAGACTGTATGAAACAGACGACATGAGTACTGTAAGCAATAAGCTTGTAATAATGAGCTTCGTTATAGAAGCCCCCATGTATTTTGAGGTATATACATTTGAGAATGTTCACCCCTTAACAATTCGGTTTAGCCGATCACTTTCTGGTAGGGAAAAAGAAAATAAAAAATGAAGAGGAGAACTAAAAAAACGAAGGATGAGACCTAAACAGAAAAAGAGAATAAAAGGTGTTGCCGAACTATCCGTAGAATCGTCGAAGCCTGGCAGCGTTCCATGGATTCGGCTCAAGGCGATTGTCTGATGCGTTTTGAAGGCGATAGGCTCCTCCAGTGAGTACTTCGTCAATAATGAAGGGGTGCTCCCATCTTGGTTTGAGGTTATCCTTTTTCTTCTCCGGGAGGCGTAAAACAAGTTCGCGAATATTGTATGTTTTGGCCCGCACTTCTCTACTTTGTTAACGCCTGGCCTGTTGTTGATAGAATGTGGAACGGGCCTGCGTGATATCATGCTCCTCTTTGAGACCGTCTAGGTCGTCCTGCCAATCGAGCTCGGCCTCTCGCTCTTCATACATACGCACCCGAGGTGAGTCATAAATGATATCGCAGTACAGAACAACCGCTGCGCCGTACACCATGAAAAAAGGCGTGTATCTGGTTGTCCGGTTAGGTGTGGTCCCCAGCCCTTAGAGTATGGAGTCGAGCTCCTCAACCCAGTGTTTGTCTGACTCCCGTAGAGAGCGCACCAGTTAGGGTTTAATGCCGCTCATTATTAAGCCATTGGCCCTTTTGACTTGACCATTTGTTTGAGGGTGGTATACGGAGGCGTAATCAAGTTTAATGCCTAACTTGGCGCACCCATTCTTCACATTGTCAGCTGTAAAGTTGGAGCCGTTATCTATGATAATACTATGCGGGACACCATAACAGTGTACTACATTGGATATAAAATCTATCACTGGCCCTGCCTTAGATGTTCTAACTGGTTTGGCTTCTATCCATTTAGTCAATTTGTCCACCATGACCAGCAAATATTTCTTTTTGTGGCTTCCCCCTTTAAGGGGTCCAACCATATCTAGGCCCCAGACCGCAAAGGGCCAAGTAATAGGGATGGTTCTCAAAGAGGTGGGAGGCATATGACTTTGATTTGTGAAAAGCTGGCATCCAACACAATGTTGGACTAGGGCTTGAGCATCTGCTTGGGCAATTCGCCACAAGAAACCTGTTTGGAAAGCCTTGTTTACGAGAGCCCGAGCTACGGCATGATGGCTGCCCATGCCAGCGTGTATTTCGGCTAGAAGTTATTGTCCCTCCTCTTCGGAGATGCACCTTTGGAGAATACCAGTTGTGCTTTTCTTGTATAATTCACCTTCGTGGACTTTATAGGCTTTAGAACGCCGAATTATGCGACGGGCCTCATTTTGGTCATCAGGAAGCTCTTGCCTAATAAGGTAGGCCAAAAACGGTTCGGTTCGGGGGGCTATGATAGCGATGATCTCATGAGCCGAAGATGTTATTTCCATGTCCGAGTCCCCGATGACAACTGCCTGGAGTCCGGCTGGTGGGGACGTGTTCGGGTCTGCACTAGCGTCTCCGCTCTCGTCCAGCCATGTCACTGATGGCTTAAACAACCTTTCTACAAAGCTGTTGGGCGGGACCGGGTCGTGTTTAGCGCCCATGCGAGCGAGTATATCCATTGCCTGATTACTGTCCCGAGCTACATGGTGAAATTCCAGCTCCTCAAATCGAGCCGATATTTTTAATATGGCGTTTCGATAAGCTACCATCTTTGAATCCTTCACATCAAATTCTCCGTTTACCTGAGGTATTGTGATGTTTGAGTCTTCGCGCACCTCAAGGCATTGTATGCCCATGGATACGGCCATGCGGAGACCGTGCAATAGTGCCTTATACTCGGCCGCATTGTTTGAGTCCGTATACATGATTTGCAGTACGTAACAGAATGTATCCCCTGTTGGAGATATCAAAATGACACCGGCCCCCAATCCATATAGCAATTTGGAGCCGTCGAAATACATGGTCCAGTGGGAGTATGCTCTGTACTCTTTAGGGAGTTCGGCTTCAGTCCATTCTATGAAAAAGTCAGCCAACACCTCAGATTTAATAGTCCGGCGTGGTTTGTATATTATTTCGAACGACAAGAGCTCGATGGCCCATTTGGCTATGCGCCCTGTGGCGTCTTTACTTTTTATGATATCCATGAGTGGTACTTCGGATGCCATTGTGATCGAACACTCTTGAAACTAGTGTCAGAGCTTCTGAGATGCCAGGAACGCCGCATAGGCAATTTTCTGATAGTGGGGGTATCGTGATTTGCACGGTGTGAGAACCTCTGATACGTAGTATACTGGTCTTTGAACGGGGAATTTATGTCCCTCTTCTTCTCGTTCGACGATGAGTACCGCACTCACTACCTGGTGAGTGGGTGAGATATAAAGCAGCATTGGCTCGCCAACACTTGGAGCGGCTAGGATTCAGTTGCCAGCTAATAGGGGTTTTATCTCCTCCAATCCGTCTGTGGCCGCATCTGTCCATTCGAAATGGTCTGTGTCAGATTCAGGGCTCTGCAAAACCCGTTAAGTTCGAACACAGGGGCGTGAATGAAGATCACTCCCACTCACGTCTACCTAGCGCCTCGCTCTCGTCTCGGTGGAAGGATTCAAGCAAACAACAAACAAAACACACAAGAGTTTATCCAGGTTCGGGCCACCGTGTGGTGTAAGACCCTACTTCCTGCTTTGGTGGATTGGCTCCGGGCGAGCTAGAATATGAGCTAGTACAATGTCCCTGGGCTCAGGAGGCGAGCTTAGGAGGGTCAGGAGGCTAGTGTTCTTGCTCCTTGTGTGGTGGCGGAGTGTGTTCCTGTCTCGTCTGCTCCCGCCCTTTGCAGTGGGAGTCCTAGCTACTTATATAGGCGGCCACGGCCCTCTTCCCCCAAAATGTTTAGGTGGGAAGGGATCCCACAACGGCCATTTTTTAGCGGGAACACAAGGACGCTCCTACCCTGACAAAAGCGGTATGTGCCTGCAAAAGGATCAGGCGGTGACACGATGGTGGGCTCGACGGTGACATCCCCCTTATCTTCCTTGCGGTCTTCAGTCTTGTTGCACCAAAGAGGAAACCTTTGCCTTGCTCCTTGGGAACCAACGGCTGCGCTGTCCCCTTTGCACCGAAATGGCAACTACGCCGCTGGCGGACGCTGGCACCCGCTGGCGCGGTGCGTCACTGCTGACATCACTGCCTCCTCCTGAGGTACGCTCGGCCTTGGATTCTCCGCCCCTCCGGAACGCCTTGCTGAGGCCGCTCCAGAGGAGGTCTTGACGTCGTTCTCCTCACGAGGCTTGGCCCCCTCGCGAGGGTCTTGGATAGCTGGTCGATGAGCTGGGCCATACCAGGCCACTTGTAGGAGCGTGTCGCGGCCCGCAGACACGCAAGTCTGGGTACCCTGGTTCCCAGGACGCCGACAGTAGCCCCTGGGCCCAAGGTGCGCGCGGAGTCGGCTGCAGGGCGAATCCTTAGTCGAGGATGAAGCGCCGCGGGCCCCAAAAGGCTGCAGGCCAGGCTGGCGCGTGACGGTTGGATGGGATGTGGGCGACTCCACTTCCCACACAATATTGGCAATCGTGCGATTTGAAAACTCCTTGGCGCGGGCAGCGGGGCCATTATGGCTGATCGCAAGTTGCCGCCGGTTGATCTTCTTGGCTTATAAATGGGGGGTGAGGCACTATGCCTCTCACTTGACTGTTGTAGGCCGATCCCCACGTTTCCATTGCTCCTAGGGCTCCATGGTGCCGATTCGCAGGTTCTCGGCCGCGGAGAATGGGAAGAGCCCGATGGTAGAACCTAAGCGGCTTCCCCCGAAGAAGAGGCACCGTAATTCTCCGAGTGCGTCCCTGAGGCTGTCGGAGGCCTGCACGTGGTGCACGCGGGCACCACCAGGATTTCCGCTTCCCTTGTACGCTCTAGCGGCACACAGATGGAGCGGGGGCGGCGATAGGGGTGGCGTCGTCAGTCGCCCGGAGAGACGGGCGTCTCCTCGGAGCCTACTGCTGTCCCATTTTGAGGATGATGCCCCCGAGTTCATCGTGTGGGCGGGGGCCCCTCCACATTCATTGATCCTTCTTCCTCCGTTCCTGAGGGAGGTGCTCCTGGATCGTGGCCGGGTGACGATGGAGCTGAGGCACGAGGGGTGTCGCCTTCCTCCTTCGCATGCCGACATGGAGGTGGTTTCTTCTGGCCAGGTCTTCGTGACCTGGGGCTAGGGTGTGGTGCGCCACGCCTGCACCCCCGCCGGGAGGCACATTCTTCATTTCACGCTGGATACGACGGGCGTGATGACCTTCAAAGTCTTTGGGGCGGACGGCCTCCGGCTGCCGTGTGGCGCAGGGAATGGGCTCGCTGGCGACCATTCCCCATGCCGTCAGGGCAGAGAGGCGCTCGCCGTTGGCTACGTCCCCGACCTCCTGGTAGTAGTTACGCTACCCCTGAGACGGCCTCGAGCTCCGACATGAGCTATTCGCCGCCAAGTCGCCGCCCCTATCGCCGTATGGAAATGGTGTCTTCCCGGCGCTGCCGTTGTTGAAGGAGTTCAAGCCGAGTTCCTTGGGAGCGTTTTCCTTAGCTTAGTTCCTGCGGGACATCATGGAGGGCTCCACAAGGACATGTAAATTCTTGTAATACTTTTGTTATAGTCTGGCGTTATAAACTTATGTCCTGCATGAACCCCTTGTTAGAGCATGATTTCCCCTTTCTTCCGTTCCCGCGGTAGCCTAAGGCCCTACGCCTACGAGACCCAGTCCCGGGACAAGCTTCAGCCTGCGCTGGCATGCCAGGTCACGACGCTGTGGCCAAGGCCAGGAGGTGAAGGGTCCAGGGTTCGGTAAGAGCCCCCAAGGCATGATGCTCAGGAGGTCCCTCTTGGCGTGTAGGCAGCCGCCCACTGGTCCATCAGGAAGGGTTTTCATGCCTAGCTGATCCGTAACTATAGTAGGTGGTGGTGTAGGTATGCAAGTAGGTGCAGTGTTGAAAACTTATGTCGGCAATTCCTGTGGTCAGGTGGTGCTTGATCTCCTGTTGCCCTTCCCTTGAGGCAAGGTTTTGCGTCCAGGTGCCTTCGTGAGGAGGCGGTGATGATCGCTCCCGAAGCCCTGGGGGCAAAGATCATGGGGCCGGTGGAGACGTTTCTTCGGGCCGCTACCATCGTAGCCGAAGGGGAGAAGACCGGTACTGCTGCGCTCGGCGATGCCTAGTCCGTTCCTATTTAGTGAGAGAGGTGCGAGTGCCTCGAGGAGGCGTGAGAACTTTGCTTGAATTTGAAAAACTTGACATTATTGTAACAGCTAGATGATTCCATGCTTGCTTCCTTTCATGTTTGCTTAGGTGCTCTGCGTCGGCAGGGCCCAACCCCGCGCATACCTCGACCGCCATTGAGCCCTCTGGATGACCGGGGTTACCGTAGTAACTAGACTCGCCATTGAGACCTCCGGATGACCGGGGTTACCGTAGTAACTAGACTCGCTATTGAGCCCTCCGGATGACCGGGGTTACCGTAGTAACTAGACTCGCTATTGAGCCCTCCGGATGACCAGGGTTACCGTAGTAACTAGACTCGAGGGATGAGGGGCTACGTGGCTATTGAGGCCCTTGGGTCACGATGCCCAAGGGTCCTCCTCGACGTTCAAGCGATCCCGTTTTCGTTCTGTGTCGGTAGGGCCCAACCCCGTGCATACCTCGATCGCCATTGAGCCCTCTGGAGGACCGGGGTTATCGTCATAACTAGACTCAAGGGATGAGGGGCTACATGGCCAGTTAGGCCCCTGGGTCGTGATGCCCAGGGGTCCCCCTTGACGTACGAATGGCTCTCATGAAGGAGAACGAGCACCATACCTTGCCCACGAGCCTTCTCCTGGGATGGGGGCACGAGAAGGCCAGGTGTCTGGGCACCTGGTAGGGTGGCGTCTGACAGGCATGACCTGAGCATAGCCCCCGTGCCAAGCCCCCCTCGCGACACCCATCCAAGGAGAAGCTGTGAGTGTCGTGAGCTGAAAAGCTCCCTGAGGTTGGTGCGACCACTGGGGGCCACCCTCAGTTGTTTATAACTAGCGCGGAGCATAGAGCTACCACAGTTGCGCGGAGTGTGGGCATAACCGCACCTCGGTCGTAGCGGCCAGCGCGGAGCTTGGTGCTTCCACTGGTTCGTGGGCATAACCGCTCCTCGGTTGGATATGCCAGCGCGGAGCTTTGTACTTCCACTGGACCGTGGGAGGGAGCCTCCCACTGGGAGAGACTCTGGGGCGTGTACAGCCCCGTCCTGACACGTGGCTTGCACGGTAGGACAGCCAAGGTGTATATGGGCCCTCCTCAGGACGAGCTGAACGACTCTGAGGAAGTTCTCGTGAGCTTACACATCACTCTTGGGACCCTACCCTGAGGCGGGTTGCGCCTGAGTCTTCTTCTGCAAAATGTGAAAAGAGAGGTGTTGTGTCGACCTGCGTCGAGTGCGTCTCCAGGGGATATTGCATGAGAAGGCCGCAGCACCAGTGACCCCAGGAGGTGACGTCACGAGAATAACTCGCGAGACAGAGCTCAGCCACTTGATTTGTCGACGCTGCAGGGACGGACCTGAGCACAGACGTCGTGCCCAGTCTTCTCATGCCACGATCCAAAAGAGAAACAGCCGGCGCGCGGTTCCTACGTGGGCGAGGCACCTGCCACGGGCCCCTACTTACCCATCCATGATTATCCCATGCGAGAACAAGGCACCAAGGACCATGGCAGGTGCCATCACGGGAATGGCTCGCTAGACAGAGCTCAACCCTTGGGTTTATCGACGCTGCAGGGACGGACCCAAGCAAAGACGTCGTGCCGGTCCTTAATCATGGGGCGGTCACGAGTGGGCTCACAAGGGCTCATGACCTTAGCGGCGGTGAGGAAGCCGAGCATATAGATAATGCCAATGGAAAGAGACATCTGGCCTTGATCATGCAAAAAGGGAGATAACTGCGGGGGATCAGCCCCCAACGGCCCGAGGATGATGCAGCCCAAGAGGCGCCCTCGTTTGGATACCTAAAGTGTCCCCTGATACTTGTTGAAGGAGAGTTGGGGTAGCTGAAGACGCGAGCTGTGTGGGTCGCTCCCGAGGATCGTCGGGCTCCTAAGGCCCAGGGGCTCCGGAGGCTCTCAGCGGTCGCGCGGGTCCGGCTCTCGCTCCGTCCGGACCGCCTGCCACTGAGCCTCCCGAGCCCCCAAGGCCCGCTGCGCGAGATGCTGGAACGTGGTAGCTGCGTTGCGGAAGCTAAATAGTGAGCAGACGTAGCTGCAGGGGAGGGCCCTCCTCCAACCGACCGCCGTCGGTCAGAAGGGCTCCTAAGAAGCGGCTCGGTTGAGACCCGCGATGTCAACGCAGACGCGGAACCAGTCGCTTGGGTGGCGAGCAGGTGAACTTGGGGTTGTGCGGTTACCTCCACCGCGGATGAGTCTGGCGTATTGAAGTTCCTCTGTAACTTGGTCGATGAAGTCCTAAGCCCCCAACGCTGAACGGCTCACGCTGGGCTCACAAAAACGTGCATCAAGATACACTTGCAGGTGGTGCTCGAAAACCTCCCTCGAGGCACGGGTCAGCTCAGGGACACTCCAGAGGAGAGCCCTCGAGCCCGTCTCGAGAGGGGGGTCGAGCGCGCCTCCCTATGCGAAGGAGGAGGGCGCCTCGTTAGCAGGCGCGAGTCCTGAGGGCAGAGCGTCGGGAGCCCCCGCGTCTTGAGGTCCGTTGACGGGTAGGTTCTTCTTCTTCTTGGGCCGGTCTGCAGGGCGAGGACGGCTCCATCCTCATCGGAGCACTCGACCGCCGCGGTCTAGTAGGCACGCTCCAGGGAACGTACCGCTTCCTTCTCGTCGGAGGCAATCGTGATGACTCCGCCGCTCCCGGGCATCTTGAGGACGCTGTAGCCGTGATGGGTCGCCGCCATGTACTTCGCGAGGGCAGGATACCCTAGGCTGGCGTTGTACGGGAGGTGGATGTTGGCGATGTTGAAGTCGATGAGCTTTGTGTGGTAGTTGTCGCGGTTGCCAAAGGTGACAGGGAGGCGGACCAGCCCCACCGGGAGTGTGGAGCCATCCGTGACTCCATAGAATGGCTTGGTTAGGTGGAGCTGATCATAGGGAACCTGGAGCGTATCGAAGGTCTGGACGGAGAGGACGTTGAGCACTGCTCCGCCATCGATGAGGGTCTTGGTCACGAGGACATTGCTGATGGTTGGGGTGCAGAGCATCGGGAGGGCGCCTGGGGCCGAAGTGCACTTGAGCTGGTCCTTGGGGTCGAAGGCGATGACTTGCTTGGTCCACCTGAGGTTGCGTGCAGCTTCAGGGCTGGGAAGCGCCGCGTTCACCTCACGGGCGAACTCCTTGAAGATGCGGTGAGAAGCCGGGGCATGGGCTCCTCCCAGAATGCATGCAATTGCACGCGGCTCCTGGAAGCCCCCTGCCCCGTCTCCCCGGCGGTCGTCGTCCTTCCTCCTTGGCAGGGGTGGCAGCGGAGGCAGGCCTCCGTTGCCCTGAGGGCAACCCTCACGAGGCTCGTCTCGCTAGGGGGCGTTGCGAGGCTGCTCCTGCCAGTGGTCTTCACGAGGCTACTCACGCCACCCTTGGCATGAGTTCCTGCCGTCCCAACGTCCTCCTCCTCAGCCTCGTCCACGGCCGTAGCCACGCCGCGCATCGCCCTGTGCTCCTGGCAGTCATTAGTGTTGTGGCTGTAGACGTTGTGGAAGACACAGTATGGTCGGTTGTCTCTGGGGAGGTCATCGTAGCCCCAGCCATGCTTCACTTCTGTCTCTGCAGCTAGCACGGCGGGTCCCTTGGACTTCGACTCCTTGGCCTTGGTCTTCTTGTGGTCCGCCTCCGCCTCAGGCAGCTCCTAAAGGGAGAGGCGGCCTTCCTCCACCCTGGCGCACTTTGCCGCGAGCTTGAACATCTCGAGGGCTGTGCATAGGTCTTCGTGAATGGCGAGCTCTTCCCTCATCCTGACGTCGCGGACGGCATCGGAGAACGCAGAGATGATGGCCTTGTCCGAGACCCTGGGGATACGAAGGCACATGGTGTTGAAGCGTTGGATGTACTTTTGCAGGGTTTCTCCCAGCTGCTGCCTCACGCGGCGCAGATCAGCAGTTGCCGGGGCTCGGTCCCAGGTGCCTTGGAAGTTGGCGACGAAACGCTCGTGAAGCTCTTCCCAAGAGGAGATGGATCCCACAGGGAGGTTCAGGAGCCAGGAGCGTGTGCCATCCTTCAGAGCCATGGGGAACCAGTTCACCATGACCTGCTCGGTGCCGTTAGACGCCTCGATGCTCAACTCGTAGAGTTGGAGGAACTCCGCGGGGTCGGTGGTGCCGTCGTAGTGCGGAAGCAGGTCTGGCTTGAACTTGCCGGGCCAGACAAGGCGCCATAGCTCAGGAGCTAGGGCGCGACATCCAGCCACGCTCATGATCGCAGGCGCCCCCTGCGCTTGTGGTGCTGGTTCTTGAGGTGCTGGCGCCACCACCTCCTGTGGCGCGCGGTCTGGGCACTGTGGGCCAGGAGGCCCACGAGCCCCTGCATGAGGGTGCGGAATCACCTGACAGCTTTCCTCATCGCGGGCGTGGGCTCTGCGGGGTTGCTCACGTCGAGGGGCCTTGCGCCGGGCCTCCTGGCCGGCATGGTGGAGTGGAGGTGGAGCCCGGACCCCGTGGCCTTCGTTCCCCGCCGGGGGCGACGGAGGACGGGAGGAGTGCATTGGTGCAGGTGCTTCTCCTGCGGCGTTGACGAGCTCAGTGATGCGGTGGAGCCACTCGTCGTAGAGGTCATCTGCTGGGCGGTAGCGCAAGAGCTCCCGCGCCATTAGCTGCTGGTAGACCGGCCCGCGGAGGACCAGCGAGGACGATGCTGCGGCCGGCGAGGATGAAGGTGTTGCCGTGCGGCCATCCCGCCGCACGGACAGCGGCAACGAGGAGTCCTCCTGCTCGTGGACAGTTAGGTTGGTGGCGGCGTTGGCGACCGGCGAGTTGGGGCGGAGCGGTGCTCCGTTGCCCGCGGGCACCGTCTGAGCGACGTTAGCGGCGCGGCGGGCGACGCTAGCTCGGCGTGTGTCCACCATGGCTGTGGAGCAGGGTCGGTGACGAGAACGCGACGAGGTCGTCAGAGAGGCGAGATTTCGACACGCCCCCTGCCTAGCGCGCCAAATGTCGGATTCAGGGCTCCGCAAAACCCGTTAAGTTCGAACACAGGGGCGTGAACAAAGATCTCTCCCACTCACGTCTACCTAGCGCCTCGCTCTCATCTTGGTGGAAGGATTCAAGCAAACAACGAACAAAACACACATGAGTTTATCCAGGTTCGGGCCACCGTGTTGTGTAAGACCCTACTTCCTGCTTTGGTGGATTGGCTCTGGGTGAGCTAGAATATGAGCTAGTACAAGGTCCCTGGGCTCAGGAGGCGAGCTCAGGAGGGTCAGGAGGCTAGTGTTCTTGCTCCTTCTGTGGTGGCGGAGTGTATTCGTCTCTCGTCTGCTCCCGCCCTTTGCAGTGGGAGTCCTAGCTACTTATATAGGCGGCCACGGTCCTCTTCCCCCGAAATGTTTAGGCGGGAAGGGATCCCACAACGTCCATTTCTGAGCGGGAACACAAGGACGTTCCTATCCTGACAAAAGCGGTCTTCACCTGCAATAGGATCAGGCGGTGACACGATGGTGGGCTCGACGGTGACATCCCCCTACCGTCCTTGCAGTTTTCGGTCTTATTCCACCAAAGAGGAAACCTTTGCCCCGCTCCTTGGGAACCAACGGCTGTGCAGTCCCCTTTGCACCGAAATGGCAACTGCGCCGCTGGCGGACGCTGGCACCCGCTAGCGCGGTGCGTCACTGCTGACATCACTGCCACCTCCTAAGGCAGGATCGGCCATGGATTCTCTGCCCCTCCGGAACGCCTTGCTGAGGCCGCTCCAGAGGAGGTCTTGACGTCGTTCTCCTCGCGAGGCTTGGCCCCCTCTCGAGGGTCTTGGATAGTTGGTCGATCAGCTGGTCCGTACCAGGCCGCTTGTAGGAGTGCGTCGCGACCCGCAGATAGGCAAGTATGGGTACCCTGGTTCCCAGGACGCCGACAGTCTGTGCACCTTAGCAGTCTATAAAGTGGTAATGCTTTTTCTCCCAATCTGGAGATAAAGTGGCTTAAGGCCACCACTCAACCTGCTAGCTTTTGGACTTGTTTTAGATCGGTTTGCGTAGTCAAGTGTGACAGGGCCCGGATTTTAGCTGGGTTCGCTTCAATTCCTCTATGGGATACGATGAACCCTAACAGCTTTCCGGCCGGAACGCCGAAAATGCATTTTTCCGGATTGAGCCGTATGTCATATGTTCGGAGGTTATCGAACATGAGGCGGAGATCATCCATCAAGGTTTTGACGTGTTTGGTCTTGATGACTACATCGTCAACGTATGCCTCCACTGTCTTGCCAATTTGTTTCTCCAAGCATGTTTGAATCATGCGTTGATACGTGGCACCATCGTTTTTGAGCCCGAAAGGCATATTGTTAAAGCAAAAGGGCCCGAACGGAGTGATAAACGCCTTCGCGGCCTGGTCAGATTCCTTCATTTTTATCTGATGGTAGCTGGAGTAAGCATCGAGGAAACACAACGAGTCATGTCCTGCGGTTGCATCGATAATTTGATCTATGCGGGGTAGTGGAAAAGGATACTTAGGGTAAGCCTTGTTTAAGTCAGTAAAGTCGACACAAATGCACTATGATTTATCCTTCTCAGGTACCATGACTAAATTGGCTAGCCAGTCCGGATGTTTAATTTCCTTATGAATCTGGCTTCCAGTAACTTGGCCAGCTCTTCCCCCATCGCTTGTCCTTTGGGTTCGGAAAATCGTCGTAGTGACCGCTTGACTGGCTTGGACCCTTTGATGATGTTAAGGCTGTGTTCGGCCAGCCTGCGTGGGATTGCAGGCATGTCTGAAGGGTGCCAGGCGAATATGTCCCAGTTTTCGCGGAGGAAGGTGCGGAAGGCGCAGTCTACCGTCGGCTCCAGATGTGCCCCAATGGATGCCATCTTGTTGGGGTCCGTCGGATGCACTTGAAATTTGAGAATTTCATCTGCTGCCTTGAAGGAGGTAGATTTCGATCTTTTATCAAGGACTACGACAACTTTGTCCACCGTAGATCGTAAGGAGGTTAATTCTTTGGCCGTGAGGCCTTCAGATAATGCGTGTAGGGCTAAGGATGCGGTTTTGTTCTCGGCACAGAGTCCTCTGTCGGATCACTTGCTACTGTGATTATTCCATTGGGCCCTAGCATTTTGAGCTTCATGTACCCGTAATGGGGTATGGCCTGAAAGCGTGAGAAAGCGTCCCGCCCTAGAAGAGCTTGGTATCCGCTGTTGACGGGGACAATGTGGAAGAGCAGTTCCTCTGACCTGTAGTTCTCGGGTGTACCGAATACTACGTCAAACTAAATGCATCCCGAACACCGGGCTTCCCGGCTGGGAATAATTCCTCCGAAGGTTGTATTACTTTGTTCAATGCGGGATTTGTCAACCTGCATTTTTTCAAGCGTGCCCTCATATATGAGGTTGAGTTTGCTGCCGCCATCCATGAGTACTTTAGTAAGGCTAAAGCCGTCTATTATCGGATTTAGTACAAGAGCGGTTATGGCTCGGACCGGCCGGACTCGTGGTTCGTCGTCGGCAGAAAAAGTGATTGTCGCGTCGTTGCATGGGCTTGTAGTGCTGATTTGATGAACCTTGTTAAGTTCGCGATGTGCTCTCTTGCGCCGGTTGTTTGAGGACAATGTCTCAAAGACAGTGAGGACGTCAAAATTGTTCTCCCCTGAATTTGCGGTGGCAAGGATTGCTTCACCGATTTTCGCTACTGTGTCTTGTGAAAGTTCTGTTTTTCTTGCCAATGGGCACGTTATCGGATGCCCTGCTAGGGTATGTCTGTTTTGCTTTAGTGGCGGAATGTCCGAGGATGGACTATTTCAGATGTGTATTCTAGGCTTTCTAAGACTTTCCATAGCATAGTACTTTCGTACTAAAAGCGACAATTCTGCGAAACTCTATATTCGACGGCGGTTGAGGGCGTTCAAGACTCCCTCGTCCATGCAGTTGCGGTGAAATATGGGAACAGCGTCGTCGTCGCATTAGTCCTTAATCTTGTTTTTAACAAGGTGGAATCTGGCTCAGAAGTGATGAACCGTCTCTTGGGGCTACTGCTGTACGTACGTGAGATTGCGTATGCCCGGAGGTCCGGAGTTACTTGGAGAGTATGTACTGTGGTGGGTGGGTGTGGATAAATTTGAGTCCCGACCCAATTTAGTATCCAGTTTTCATACAACCTCCGGTGTGGATGATCCGGGTCCTGCGGGATCTGCATGTCCTGCGGGCCCAGCGTTAGTCCCTGAGCTCGAAAGACACGAAGTCCCACCCGAAAGAAGGGTGTTCGGCTCAAAGGGTTCGGAGATCCGTATAGCGCCGGTCTCCGTTTCATGAGGGAAGTATTTTCAACCCGTTCCTCGACGACCGCCACCAGGTGAGTGATCGGGGTGGAATTGCCTTCCTCCTGACCGGATTTAAGCCCGGTCTGATCAGTAGGTGATGAAAGCCCCAGGGCGGCAATACGATCCAACAACTTGTTTAAGGACGAGGAATCCGCCGGAGTCGTGTCTTCGGAGTTTTCGGAGCCGATGTAGGAGTGGTACTCAATGACCATGGCGGGTGTAGTCGACCTAGCGGCCATGCGGGCGCATACAGCGAACCCACCGAGCTGGAGGACCTAGCCCAAAGCCAGGTTGTTTCTGAGGGTGATGTCATCGTTGATGACGAGACAGACCACTGATCACTTCTCGCGAGCGCACAACGGAGCTCTCAATGAAAGAACCATTGTCGATGTCAAAATCGGCACATCTCGGGTAGGGGTGCCCAAACTGTGCGTCTGAGGATCAATCGTGACAGTAGACTTGGGACACGATGTTTACCCACGTTCAGGCCCTCTTGATCGAGGTAATAACCTACTTCCTACTTGATTGATCTTGATGAATTTAGGGTTACAAGAGTTGATCTACCTCGAGATCGTAATAGCTAAAACCCTAGGAGTCTAGCCTATGCAATTGTGATTCTGCTACCCTCTAAAGACTAGAACCTCCAATTTATATATCCACCGGAGGAGGCCCAGGGTTAAAAATATTACTTGGGAAGAAAGGAATCATTACACTCGAACATCTAACATACCTTTCTACATACACAGGAGTCCTGGCCGAACACGGGGGATGCCTGTTTATCTCCATCTTCACGGCCCATCTGTCCGGCCCAGCTTCAGTAGACCGGACACTCGTGGACCCCCAAATAATGACTCCCTCAACCCTAGGTTTTAACTACTACCTGATGAATAATATCCGACACCTATCATTGCCGATCCATTTCCTACGAGTTCGTTCCATATTGATACTTGCTTCATTACTTTCGTTACTGCTGTTGTCACCATCATTACAAAACTGCTACTATTACTTTTGCCACTGTTACAGCTACTTCCATACTACTTTGTTACTAAATACTTTGCTGCAGATATTAAGTTTCCAGGTGTGGTTGAATTGACAACTCAGCTGCTAATATTTGAGATTATTCTTTGGCTCCCCTTGTGTTGAATCAATAAATTTGGGTTGAATACTCTACCCTCGAAAACTGTTGCGATCCCCTATACTTGTGGGTTATCAAGACCTTTTTCTCGCGCCATTGCCGAGGAGCATAGTTCTATTCTCTGAGTCACTTGGGATTTATATCTGTTGATAACTATGAGGCAACTAAAGGATGATAGAACCAAGATCGTTCCCTCTAGAATGAGGGGAGGTAAGGAACTGCCATCTAGCTCTGCACTTGATTCACCATCTATTTTGAGTAAACTTGCGACACATACACCTGCTATTGAATCTTATATGTTGCATGATATTGATGATGCCACTTCTGTTATGATTGATGCTTATGATACTACAACTATGATTGATGAAACTGTCCCATTGGATGAATCACTTGATAAACATCTTGCTAGAGCCAGTACTATTGATTATGCTAAAGATGATGATATTTCTCAAACTGATGAAATTATTGATGCTGAAAACTTTGAAACACATGTTAGACCTACTTCCCCTAGATATGAATTGCCTATTGTTCCTGAGGGATATGTTATGGAAGGAGAAGTAGCTAGAGAATTTCTTGCTTGTAAGGATAGGAATGATCTTAAGAAATTAGTACGCAAGTGGAAAGAACAATCTTTGAATGCTGGAATGCAATGCGATCCTGAATTTGCTACTTCACCTATCCGTGTTACTGATAAGGATTATGAATTCTCAGTTGATCCTGAGTTAATTACTTTAGTTGAATCTGATCCTTTTCATGGTTACGAATCTGAAACTGTTGTGGCACATCTTACTAAATTAAATGATATAGCCACCCTATTTCCTCATGAGGAAAAATCGCTATTATTATATTCTTAAGTTGTTTCCTTTCTCCTTAAAGGGTAATGCTAAATTATGGTTTAATTCTCTTACTCCTGCTTGTGTGTGTAGTCCCCAGGATATGATTTACTACTTCTCTGCAAAATATTTTCCTGCTCATAAGAAACAAGTTGCGTTACAGGAAATATTTAATTTTGTGCAAATTGAAGAAGAGAGTCTCCCACAAGCTTGGGAGAGGCTTCTCCAATTACTTAATGATTTGCCAGATCATCCTCTTAAGAAGAATGAAATACTTGATATCTTTTATAATGGACTAACTGATGCTTCTAGGGACCACCTAGATAGTTGTGCTCGTTGTGTTTACAGGGAACGAACTGTTGAACAAGCTGAAAAGTTATTGAATTATATATTGAGTAATGATAATGATTGGACTCTCCGTGAACCAACTCTGAAGCCAACTCCAAAGAAAAGGGGTATTCTATTTCTCAGTCCTGAAGATATGCAAGACGCAAAGAAACCTATGAAGGAAAAAGGTATTAAAGTTGAAGATATTAAGAATTTACCACCGATTGAAGAAATACATGGTCTTGATAACCCGACATAGGTAGTAGAGGTAAATTCTCTCTATAGATTTCATGAAGGTGGTATTCCACATAATAAGTCTGATAATAAATGCTTAGATGAGTTTGATAATTTCATTGTTAAACAAGAAGACTTCAATGCTTATGTTAGTAGACAACTAAAATGTAATGCTTATATGCTTGAACGCTTGGGTGATCTTGTGCCTCGAACTTCTAATGATCTTAAACTTATTAGTAAACATGCTTCCATGGTTGCCCCTCAAGTAGAACAAGTAGTTAAGGCAAAAAATGATTTGCTTAATGAGTTGTATAGTAAGAATAATGATAAAGCTGTTATGGTTGCTACTAGAGGTGGCAAAGTAACTCAGGAATCTTTGTATCCCGAGGGCCATCCTAAGAGAATTGAGAAAGATTCTCAGAGAATTAATACTGATACACCTAGTCCTAGTACTAAAAAGAAAAAGAAAACTGGTAGGACTTTGCCTGCTTTTAGTGAACCTGTTATAGACACACCTGAGAATTCCAATAATATTTCTATTTATGATGCCGAGACTCAGTCTGGTAATGAACATGAACCTAGTGATAATGTTAATAATGATGTTCATACCGGTGCTCAACCTAGTAATGATAATGATGTAGAGATTGAACCTGCTGTTGATCTTGATAACCCACAATCAAGGAATCAACGTTATGATAAGAGAGACTTCATTGCTAGGAAACATGGTAAAGAAAGAGAAACATGGGTTTAGAAACCCATGCCCTTCCCTCCTAAACCATCCAAGAAAAAAGATGGTGAAGATTTTGAACGCTTTTGTGAGATGATTAGAACTATCTTTTTGCATATGCGTTTGACTAATATGCTTAAGATGCCTCCTTATGCCAAGTATATGAAAGAAATTGTTACTAATAAAAGAAAGATACCGGAAGCTGAAATTTCCACCATGCTTGCTAATTATACTTTTAAGGGTGGAATACCAAAGAAACTTGGATATCCAGGAATACCCACTACACCATGCTCCATTAAAGGAAACTATGTTAAAAGTGCTTTATGTGATCTTGGAGCCGGTGTTAGTGTTATGACTTTCTCTTTGTATCCTAGACTTGAATTGAATAAGTTGACACCTACTGAAATTTATTTGCAAATGTTTGATAAATCAACTGCTATACCCATCGGAATTTGTGAGGATGTTCCTGTTGTAGTTGCAAACGTTACTATCTTAACGTACTTTGTCATTCTTGATATTCTCGAGGACGATAGTATGTCGGTTATCCTTGGTAGACCTTTTTTGAATACTGCAGGGGCTGTTATTGATTGCAACAAAGGCAATGTCACTTTTCATGCAAATGGTAATGAGCATACGATACACTTTCCGAAGAAACAACATCAAGTTAATAGCATCAATTCTATTGGAAAAGTTTCAACTATTACTATTGGAGGTTTTGAATTCCCTCTTCCTACTGTTAAGATGAAGTATGATATTCTTATTGTTGGGGACATGCATATCCCCATTGAGGTAACCTAGTGTTATTCGAAAATTCTCCGGTTTTATGTTAATGAGACTTGATCAACCTCGTTGACGGATTCCTTTTGATGAGCATGAGATGGATGAATTTAGAAAGCACCAACTTTTGTACCCAACTTTTACTTTCTGTTATTTAGATTAAATAAATCAAAAATAGTATTATCTTGCCTGTACCTGCTTTTTTAAATATTCATTCAGGCAAGTACACTATTTGTCCTGAGGACATCTACAGATTTTGCGGACTTCCACAACCCAAAGTGTCGGAGCCAGCACCAGCCCTTGATCCTTATCGTGAGCCTATCTTTCAGTGGGAATCACAGGAGCTCGCAAACCAGTGGATCCCTCAGGATCCACCTCAATACCCAAGAGATGGGTATTTTGAGCCGTGGCCTAGACCAACTTAGGCAAAAGCCTAAGCTTGTGGGAGTACGTATTTCTCACCGACATTACATTCATGTTCACACATTCATTCCAGTTGACGGTGTTCATACTTTTTATTTGTATCATCCATGTTAGTTTATTTTTCTCGCTTTCTTCTTGTGTGTTTAGAAAACTTTATAAAAACCATTAATAATTCATGTTTCTTTTTGTCTTTTCTTTCTTGCTAGTTTCTTAGTAGTTTGTAGTATTAAAAGAAATTCCAAAAAGATCTCTAGTTCTTCTTTTGTTTGTTGGGAACTTCACCACGAAAATAGTTTTTCTCATTCTTGTTTTGCTCCCTTCAGAAAAACAAACACTCCAAAAATATTTCAGTGTGTTTCTTTGAAATCCTTCTCTTTTCTTTTCTTTGGAGGTCGAGAGGAGAAAACCACGATGAAAAATGATGAGTGGCTCTCACATGCATTATTGTTGAACTAACAGATAGCCCATATTACTGATAACCCACAAGTGTAGGGGATCAGTTGTAGCCTCTTTCGATAAGTAAGAGTATCGAACCCAACGAGGAGGCAAAGGCAGACAAATATTCCCTGAAGTTCTATCGACCACCGACACAACTCTACGCATGCTTGACCTTTACTTTACCTAGAACAAGTATGAAACTGGAAGTACTTTGTGGTTTTTGTGGGATAGGTTTGCAGGACTATAAAGAGCACGTTAATAAAAGTAAGGGCTGATAAGATAAGGACACAACTAATTTAATGATAGCGAGTGTGGAAAAGTGGTGGTAGGAGTTGCGAAATTGCCCCTAAGCAATTTACTATGTTACTATACCGATAGCAAGTTTTATGTGGGAGAGGCCACTGCTAGCATGTCATCCCTTACTTGGAATTCTATGCACTTATGATTGGAACTATTAGCAAGCATCCGCAACTACTAACGTTCATTAAGGTAAAACCCAACCATAGCATTACGACATATTGGTCCCCCTTCAATCCCGTATGCATCAATTTCTAAGCTAGGTTGAAGCTTCTGTCACTCTTGCCCTCCAATACGTAGTCCTATCAACATACAACTAACCCTATGGTGTGATCCACGCGCGTGCTCATATGATGGGCACCAAAGGACAGCAACATAACCACAAGCAAATTAAATAAATCATAGCAATTCACCAATCACCGATAGGACAACGATAATCTACTCAGACATCATAGGATGGAAACACATCATTGGATAATAATATGAAGCATAAAGCACCATGTTCAAGTAGAGGGTACAGAGGGTTGCGGGAGAGTGGACCACTGTAGATAGATGGGGGGAGGTGATGGAGATGTTGATGAAGATGACGGAGGTGTTGGTGTAGATCGCCGTCACACGATGATGGCCCAGGTGGCACTCCGGCGCCACCGGAAGCGAGGGGGAGAGAGCCCCCCTCCTTCTTCTTCTTCCTTGACCTTCTCCCTAGATGGGAGAAGGGTTTCCCCTCTGATCCATGGCCTCCATGGACGCGGAGAGGCGAGAGCCCCTCCGAGATTGGATCAGTCTCTCTGTCTCTCTCTGTTTCCGCGTTCCCAGATTCTGACACTTCACCGTTTCTTAAATTCCCGGAGATCCGTAACTCCGATTGGGATCATCTTTTGACACGATTTTTATCGGGAAATTAGCTTTCTTGCGGCAAAAGAAGGGCATTAACTGCCTTACGGTGTGGCCGCGAGGGCCCAGGGCGCGCCCTGGGCAGGGGGTGCGCCCCCCACCCTAGTGGCCCACTCGGGCATCATCTCGTGTTAGTTTCGCTTCTCAAAATTCAAATATATTCCAAAAAAATATCTCTGTCCATTTTTATTCTGTTTAGCTCCGTTTGATATGGATATGTAAAAAAGAGGAACTGGCACTGGGCACTGGATCAATATGTTAGTCCCAAAAAATAGTATAAAAAGTTACCAAAGGTATATGAAAGTTGTAGAATATTGACATGGAACAATCAAAAATTATAGATACGATGTAGACGTATCAGCATCCCAAGTTTAATTCCCGCTCTTCCTCGAGTAGGTAAATGATAGAAAAGATAATTTTTGATGTGGAATGCTACCTAGCATAATCTTGATCATGTAATCTAATCATGGCATGAATATTAAGACACGAGTGATTCAAAGCAATAGTCTATCACAAGGTTGTCAGAATCGTGATTTTGAATCGGATCGGAGCCCTGATGGTAGGATCGCAAATCGTGGAATCTTCACTATCAGGATCGTAGAAACGTAGATTCTATGAACTAAAGTCGTAGAATCAGTGGGTTTAGTTTGGATCGTAAAGTCATAGAATCGTACAACAGAATCGCGATTCTGACATCTATCATTTGACATTAGGACGATAATACTTCAAGCATACTAATAAAGCAATCATGTCTCTTCAAAATAACATGGCCAATGAAAGTTATCCCTACAAAATCATATGGTCTAGCTATGCTCCATCTTCACCACACAAAGTATTTAAATCATGCACAACCCCGGTTTTAGCCAAGCAATTGTTTCATACTTTAGTGTTCTCAAACCTTTTCAACTTTCACGCAATACATGAGCATGAGCCATGGACATAGCACTATGGGTGGAATAGAAGGTGGTGATAGACAAAAGGTGGGAGAAAGTCTCACATCAACTAGGCACATCAATGGACTATGGAGATGTCCATCAATTGATATCAATGTGAGTGAGTAGGGATTGCCATGTAACGGATGCACTAGAGCTATATCTGTATGAAAGCTGGGTGTGCATTAACTTGCTTGCTCATGAAGACCTAGGGCATTTGAGGAAGCCCGTCGTTGGAATATACAAGCCAAGTTTTATAACGAAAAATTCCCACCAGTATATGGAAGTGACAAAACAAGAGACTCTCTATTATGAAGATCATGGTGCTACTTTGAAGCACAAGTGTGGAAAAGGATAGTAGCATTGTCCCTTCTCTCCTTTCTCTCATTTTTTTGTTTTTTTGGAGGGGCTTTCTTTTTTTTAGCCCCTCTCTATTTTTTAGACCATCTTTTTTTTATTTGTCCTTTCCTCACATGGGACAATGCTCTAATAATAAAGATCATCACACTTTTATTTACTTACAACTCAAAGATTACAACTCGAAGCTAGAACAAAATATGACTCTATGTGAATGCCTCCGGCGGTATACCCATGTGCAATGATCTAGCGTAGCAATGACATCAAAAAATGGACAAGCCATGGAAACATCATGCTAGCTATCTTACGATCATGCAAGGCAATATGACAATGATGGTGCGTGTCATAATAAACGGAACGGTGGAGTTACATGGAAATATATCTCGGAATGGCTATGGAAATGCCATAATAGGTAGGTATGATTGCTGTTTTGAGGAAGGTATATGGTGGGTGTATGGTACCGACGAAAGTTGCGGGGTACAAGAGAGGCTAGCAATGGTGGAAGGGTGAGAGTGCGTATAATCCATGGACTCAACATTAGTCATAAAGAACTCACATACTTATTGCAAAAATTTATTATCCATCGAAACCAAGTACTGCAGGCATGCTCCTAGGGGGAGGTTGGTAGGAGTTAACCATCGCGCGCCCCGACCTCCACTCAAAGGATGACACTCAATAAATAAATCATGCTCCAACTTCGTCACATAACGGTTCACCATACGTGCATGGTACGGGAATCACAAACCTCAACACAAGTATTTCTACAATCCACAACTACCCACTAGCATGACTCTAATATCACCATCTTTATATCGCAAAACTATTGCAAGGAATCAAACATATCATATTCAGCGATCTACAAGTTTATGTAGGATTTTATGACTAACCATGTGAATGACCAGTTCCTGTCAACTCTCTAAATAGATATAAATGAAGCAAGAGAGTTTTAATTCTTTCTATAGAAGTTATGCACATGCTCTAACAATTATAAGTGAAGCAAAAGAGCATTCTACAAATGGCGGTTTTCTACGTGAAGAGAAACAGGCAATCCAAACTTCAAATGATGTAAGTGAAGCACATGAAGTATTCTATAAAGCCATACTCAAAAGATATAAGTGAAGTGCAAAGAGCATTCTTCAAATCAACCAAGGACTATCTCATACCAGCATGGTGCATTTATTAAAAGGAAAAAAAGAAAGCACACGACGCTCCAAGAGTTGCACATATCAGATGAATGAAACGAATCCGAAAACATACCGATACTTGTTGAAGAAAGAGGGGATGCCTTCCGGGGCATCCCCAAGCTTAGACGCTTGATTCTCCTTGAATATTTACTTGGGGTGCCTTGAGCATCCCCAATCTTGAGCTCTTGCCTCTCCTTCTTCTCCTCACATTGAGACCCCCTCGATCTTTGAACACTTCATCCACACAAAACTTCAACAGAAAACTCGGTAAGATCCGTTAGAATAATAAAGCAAATCACTACTCTAAGTATTGTTGTAAACCAATTCATATTTTGTTTTTGCATTTTAGCTAATATAATATAACTTTTCCATGGCTTAATCCACTGATAGAAATTGATAGTTTCATCAAAACAAGCAAACTATGCATCGAAAACAGAATATGTCTAAAACAGAACAGTCTGTAATAATCTAAACATTCACCATACTTCTTATACTTGAATTCTTCAAAAATTAGGAAAAATCAAAATTTTGTATAGAAAGACAGTGCAAAAAGTTTCAGAACCATTTGACGTTCCAACAAAAAATGTAAAATCGCGCACTACAGCCAAAGTTTCTGTGCTGCACCATACGAACCAACAAGCATTGTAAACATGCCAAAGACAAACCTTGGCACATTATTTTTATAATACAATGGAATTGTACAGGGGGATAATTATTTTTGATGAAAATTTTCTGTAATTCAAGATTTGCAAAGTTTCCATGGGCATGAACAAAGTTCAAGGAGCTCCCCCATTTCAACGGTGCTCGTCCTTCTTACTTTCACTTTTCTTTTTGAAAAAGTTTTAGGTTCCCCTCTTTATTTATTTTTGTTTTTTAACATTATAAAATCACACAACAGAAATAAATAACTCTCTAAAACTTCCGGGCTGTCTCCCTGGCAGCGCTTTCTTTAAAGCCATTAAGCTAGGCATATAGTGCTCAAGTAATGGATCCACCCGGATCCCAAGGTATGTCAAAGCCAATTTTAATTAGCAATGATTTGACATTTAGTAGTGAGCACAAAGTGATATGTGTCATGAAACAACGAAGTCTAACTCTCTTCATATGCATAGGCATGTCATACAAGAACAATTCATGCACATCAATTAAAGGCCAATGCATAGTATAAGCAGTTTCTTGCAATTTTATCATGTTGGAAACATAGAGAGGCGGAGATGTAGTTCCTCTCTCATAATAATTGCAACTAGGAGCAGCAAACACATGCATATTATATTCATCAAAATCATCATGTGTAATGGAAAAAGGCAACCCATCAATATAATCCTTAATAAGTGCAAACTTCTCCGATATAGTGTAGTTTGGATAATTCAAAAAGATAATAGGACTATCATGTGTGCGTGCAATAGCAACTATCTCATGTTTAACATAGGGAACTATAGCAAGTTCATCTCCATAAGCATAATTCATATTGGAATCTTGGCCACAAGCATAGCAAACATCATCAAAAAGGGATATTTCAAAAGAATCAACGGGATCATAGAAATCATCATAGCATTCATCCTTCAGTAAGCACGAAGGGAAATTAAACAATGTATGAGATAAAGAGTTACTCTCATTAGAAGGTGGGCATGGGTGATCAATCCACTGAGCTCTCCTCCTCATGTTTTTCATCCAATGAGCTCACTATTTCATTAGTTTCTTCTTCCATAGACTCCTGCAAAATATTAGTCTCTTCTTGGACAGTGGAGGAGTCCTCAATATATGGTTTAACATAGGAATTAGAAGCATAATTATCATTACAATATTTAAATATGGCAAAATTTTCAGATTTGTAAAGGCGAACGATGAATTTGATCAAGAAAAAGTTTCCCTTTTTCAGATATGCGGTGTGGCACATAACAAGCATGCTCATCTAAAGGTTTGCCCTCAACTAAGCTAGTTGGGGTTTCAGCACGAGCACATAGGGATCGAAGATGATCCAAATAAAAAGCATCAGGTGTGTGATAGATTTTGAGTGGTTCTTCAACCATTGGTTCAGCAGGTACCACTAATTTTTTTAGTATTTTGCGTTTCCTACCCATAACTAAAGATAAAAAACAACTTAGGACAGCAAATAAAATCTACTTAGTGATAAAGCAAACAAGCACACACGAGAATATTCACCCCCACGCTATTGCTCCCCGGCAACGACGCCAGAAAAAGATCTTGATAACCCACAAGTGTAGGGGATCAGTTGTAGCCTCTTTCGATAAGTAAGAGTGTCGAACCCAACGAGGAGCTAAAGGCAGAACAAATATTCCCTCAAGTTCTATCGACCACCGATACAACTCTACGGACGCTTGACCTTTACTTTACCTAGAACAAGTATGAAACTAAGTACTTTGTGGTTTTTGTGGGATAGGTTTGCAAGAATATAAAGAGCACGTTAATAAAACTAGGGGATGATAAGATAAGGACACAACTATTTTAATGATAGAGAGTGTGGAAAAGTGGTGGTAGGAGTTGCGAAATTGCCCCTAAGCAATTAACTATGTTACTAGACCGATAGCAAGTTTTATGTGGGAGAGGCCACTGCTAGCATGTCATCCCTTACTTGCAATTCTATGCACTTATGATTGGAACTATTAGCAAGCATCCACAACTACTAACGTTCATTAAGGTAAAACCCAACCATAGCATTACGATATATTGGTCCCCCTTCAATCCCGTATGCATCAATTTCTATGCTAGGTTGAAGCTTCTGTCACTCTTGCCCTCCAATACGTAGTCCTATCAACATACAAATAACCCTATGGTGTGATCCACGCGCGCGCTCATATGATGGGCACCAAAGGACAGCAACATAACCACAAGCAAATTAAATCAATCATATTAATTCACCAATCACCGATAGGACAACGATAATCTACTCAAACATCATAGGATTGCAACACATCATTGGATAATAATATGAAGCATAAAGCACCATGTTCAAGTAGAGGGTACAGCGGGTTGCGGGAGAGTGGATCGCTGTAGATAGATGGGGGAAGGTGATGGAGATATTGGTGAAGATGACGGAGGTGTTGGTGTAGATCGCCATCACACGATGATGGACCCGATGGCACTCCGGCGCCACCGGAAGCGAGGGGGAGAGAGCCCCCCTCCTTCTTCTTCTTCTTCCTTGACCTTCTCCCTAGATGGGAGAAGGGTTTCCCCTCTGGTCCATGGCCTCCATGGCGGTGGAGGGGCGAGAGCCCCTCCGAGATTGGATCTGTCTCTCTGTCTCTCTCTATTTCTGCGTTCCAAAATTCTAGCCCTTCACCATTTCTTAAATTCCCGGAGATCCGTAACTCCGATTGGGCTCATCTTTTGACATGATTTTTATCCGGAAATTAGCTTTCCTGCGGTGAAAGAAGGGCATCAACCGCCTTACGGTGTGGCCACGAGGGCCCAGGGCGCGCCCTGGGCAGGGGGGCACCCCCACCCTCGTGGCCCACTCGGGCATCGTCTCGTGTTAGTTTCGCTTCCCAAAATTCACATATATTCCAAAAAATCTCCGTCCGTTTTTTATTCTGTTTGGACTCCGTTTGATATGGATATTCTGCGAATCAATAAAACACGCAACAAACAGGAACTGGCACTGGGCACTAGATCAATATGTTAGTCCCATAAAATAGTATAAAAAGTTTCCAAAAGTATGTGAAAGTTGTAGAATATTGGCATGGAACAATCAAAAATTATAGATACGACGGAGATGTATCAATTACCTTGTCTTCTCCTTATAATAAATGTTGCATATTACAGCTTAGTCCAATGCATGCGCATTATTATTATTATTCACACCGTTCGGTCTTGCAAGTGAAAAGCAATATTGACGATATATGATGAAATGATTGAGCTGGAGAAAAGATGGTATGAACTCGACCTATTTTGTTTTTGTAAATACGATTAGCTTGTCATTCCTGATCCAGCCCATTATGAATGAAACATGTTTGCAATGACAATTAGAGATTATAGTTACTCATGCCATGCTTAATTAGTAAGGAGTTTATAATGGTTTACCTTGAGTGCCAACATGCTTTTAAAATGGTTGTGATGTGGTATGATAGGATGGTATCCTCCTTTGAACGATTTAAGTGGCTCAACTTGGCACATGTTCACACATGTAGTTGAAACAAAATCAACATAGCCTCAACGATATTTATGTTCATGGTAACTTATATCCTACTCATTCTTGCACTCAATGTTGGTTAATCTCAAGGCATGTTTATGACCGTTGTTGCTCTCTAGCTGGTCGCTTCCCAGTCTCTTTCTATCATTCACCTATACTAAGCGGGAGTACTGCCTGTGCATCCACTTCCATAAACTCAAAGTTGTTCCATAAGAGCCCACCATACCTACCTATATGCGGTATTTACCTGCCGTTCCAACTAAATTTGCATGTGCCAAACTCTAAACCTTCAAATAAAATTATGTTTTGTTCCCAAATCGCTGATGTGGCGACTGGGGGTTCTCTTTATTATCCATGCTAGGTGTGTTATTCCGACGATGAGTGGACTCCGCTTGTCATTCACGAGAAAATGGCCGGTAACAGGGATACCCAATCCCATGATCAAAAGATAAAAAAATCAAATCAAATTATAATTAAACAAAGCTCCCCCAGGACTGTTGTTGGTTTGGACGGTACCCGTTGTTTTGGATAAGCCGTGAAGTGTGTTTGATGGTGGAGGGGGAGTAAAACTTTACCATTATGTTTGGGAACCGCCTATAATGTATGGAGCATGGAAGATATTGAGAACTCTTGGTCGTAGAGTTGACAAAGAAAGCATATCGCTCAAAATTATATTCATCTCTGATTTACAAACTTGACCTCTGGCACCTCTGCAAATCCCTGCTTCCCTCTGCGAAGGGCCGATATATTTAATTTTATTGTTGAGTCTTCATCCTCTTATAAAAAAGCACCAGTTGGAGAGCACCTTTGTCATTTATATTCTTTGTTATTAATTGATGTTGAGTATGAGAGTGACTGGATCTCTTTAACCATGAATTACAATGTCTAGTGAGTCCTTGATTTTCATAGGTGCTCTGCATTTATGTTTTGCGGTCTTAGAAAGGGCGAGCGAGATACCACTTTGTCATATTATATCAAGAATTGTTTTGAGAAAGTGTTGTCATCTGAGATTTATTATTATTGCTCACTAGTTAATTATGCTATTGATATGAGTAAACATGAGACCTATTTGTTATTGTGAATATGGTTAGTTCATAAACTTTGCTGAAAACTTGAATGCTGGCTTTACATATTTACAACAACAAGATCAAACAGAGTTTGTAAAAAATTCCTTTGTCACTTTCAGTTCATCAACTGAATTGCTTGAGGACAAGCAACAGGTTATGCTTGGGGGGGTGATACGTCTCCATCGTATCTACTTTTCCAAACTCTTTTGCCCTTGTTTTGGAATCTAATTTGCATGATTTGAATGGAACTAACCCGGACTGACGCTGTTTTCAGCAGAATTTCCTTGGTGTTAATTTTGTGCAGAAATAAAAGTTCTCGGAATGACCTGAAACTTCACGGAGAATATTTTCAGAATATATAAAAAATATTGATGGAAAGAATCACCAGAGGGGGCCCACACCCTGGCCACAAGGGTGGGGGGCAACCCCCCTAGGGCGTGCCCCCTACATTGTGGGCCCCCTAGACCTCCATCGACACCAACTCCAACTCCATATAATCTCTTTCGGGGAGAAAAATATCTGAGAGAAGATCGCATTGCGTTTTATGATATGGAGCCGCCGCCACCTCCTGTTAGCAGACCTGATCTAGAGTCCGTTTGGGGCTCCGGAGAGTGGAGATCATCGCCGTCGTCATCACCAACCATCCTCCATCGCCAATTTCATGATGCTCACCGTTGTTGTTGAGTAATTCCATCATAGGCTTGCTAGACGGTGATGAGTTGGATGAGATTTATCATGTAATCGAGTTAGTTTTGTTAGGGTTTGTTCCCTAGTATCCACTATGTTCTGAGATTGATGTTGCTATGACTTTGCTATGCTTAATGCTTGTCACTAGGGCCCAAGTGCCATGATTTCAGATCTGAACCTATTATGTTTTCATGAATATATTTGTGTTCTTGATCCTATCTTGCTAGTCAATAGTCACCTACAATGTGTTATGATCCGGTAACCCCGGAGTGACAAAAGCCGGAATACTTCCCGGTGATGACCATAGTTTGAGGAGTTCATGTATTCACTGACTGCTAATGTTTTGGTCTGGTACTCTATTAAAAGGAGGCCTTAATATCCTTTAGTTTCCATTAGGATCCCACTGCCACGTGACAGTAGGACAAAAGATGACATGCAGGTTCTTTTCCCTAAGTACGTATGACTATTTTCAGAATACATGCCTACATTACATTAATGAATTGGAGCTAGTTCCGTGTCACCCTAGGTCATAACTGGTACCTGATGAATATTATCTGACACCTATCATTGCCGATCCATTGCCTACGAGTTCATTCCATATTGATACTTTCTTCGTTAATTTCGTTACTGCTGCACCATCATTACAAAACTGCAACTGTTACTTTTGCCACTGTTGTTGTTACTTCCATACTACTTTGCTACTAAATACTTTGCTGCAGATATTAAGTTTCCAGGTGTGGTTGAATTGACAACTCAACTGCTAATACTTGAGAATCTTCTTTGACTCCCCTTTTGTCGAATCAATAAATTTGGGTTGAATACTCTACCCTCGAAAACTGTTGCGATCCCCAATACTTGTGGGTTATCAGCTATCTACCGCCGGGTAATAGTAGGGGACTCCCCTCCCATAGTATGAGCAGGAGCTTAGGGCGGTTAGTATTTGCAGGTTCTGAATTATGTTTTGTGTTCTGCATTTTGAGAGTACTTTCAGATATGAATGTCAGATTTGCAGTAATGAGCATATGAAGTATTTTCTGAAATCTAGAGATCTATTTTTAGCACTTCAAAAATGTAGTATCACATAAAAGTGTAGACGATGTGATTCTCAGAAAAGAAACTACAAGTTTCAGTTTCAGAGGGCAAAGCATTTATATTAATACACTCTTTTCAAACAGGGATAACATCATGTTGGAAGTTTTATTCATGGTCAATGGAACTACCAGCCAGTTAACATCATGCTGATCAACATTCATGCATAGCACATCTTCATATGATGCACAGTCAAAAAGATATGCTATTTTCAAAATGCCCACACAATCTTGAGTGCGATAAACAGAGAAAATGAGGGACTAATTTTGCCAAGTGTTGGAGGTGGTGTGCGTAGATGACAATGGGGACCCACATGCTAGTAATGGCAGAGGCAAAAATTGGCGATATTTTCCCTGCATCAGGTGGAGTCCAACCAAGGCGCAGCAGCGGTTGGGTAGTTGTACCAGGCCACTGGGCTACTTCAGAATTTCACGTAGAAGTTTGGCACAGCTTCTACCACTACTGTAGCACGTCTTTCCTGGCTCCGGTGCGTTCTCGTCCGGGGCCTGGACATCATCCTCCGCCTTTGTGCGCTCGCCACGGCACCGCTGTCTGCCATTGTGAACATTCTCAACAAACGAGAGGCGGGCAATCGGGACCCACCAAGCCCATGATCGTACGGTAGCAAGTGCCTCATTGAAAAAATACTTCCTCCTAATGCTATACTGACGTTGGGGTCCACGGGTTTTTGTCAACGTAGTTACTCCTACAAAAGAGATAAATTTACAACGAAGCTAATTATAGGGGATCTAGCAGGGAGTATCATTTATTATCAGTGGGCCAGCAAGTATCATCAGTTTTTTAGAAATGTATCTTCTAGCTTGTGGGCTGCCTAGTCTAGGCTTTTTTTACATGTGCAGCCCACGACATGTCGGTTTGTATTTTTTTAGGGTTTTCATGTATCAACCGGCCTATGGGCCTCCCATCCTAGGTTTTATTTTTTCTTAAACATCCGCAGCCAGCTTATGTATTTTGTCAAAGAAGAAAACGCAAAGGTCTGTTCTATTTTTCTATTTAAGAATAGGAATGCCAGGTCCAACTTATGTCCCCCCTTTTACTATGCTAGCAAAAATGCACGTGTGTTGCAACGGGAGATAAAAAGGAGCACACGCCAGTGCTGGTCAAGCACGCCGTCGTGCTTTGGCTCTTCAGACTATCGTGCTTGCTTGCGCCACTGTAGTTCTAGCCTCATGGTCTAATGCTGTCGCCCACTGCATTGCCAGCTATCGCTGGCTTTGCCGAGCCCCTGCCAGCAGATGTGCATCACCCACTCTCGTCTGTCGACCTTACCCATGTATGCGCCGATGCAAGCTTCAAGACAATCAGCAGGAGTCGCCGCATCACTCCTAGTCGTCGCCACCATGGTCCGTTGCCGCTGCCAGCCATGCGCTTGGCTTGGCCAGCCGCGAGCATCACGTACTATCACCATCATGTCGCACGAGCCACGCCCGCTAGCCATCGCTGGGTCGCAGACCCACACCATCATGCCATCATGCCACCATGAGCCGTAGTGTTGCAGCGTGCTTTGGCTGCCCACTATATTGTCTGGTGCTGCTGGTGTGCCGAGCCCCTATGCCGGGAGATGCGCGTCACTCACTCTCCTTCACTGGCCTTCATGATGTGTGCACTATCGCGAGCTTCACGCCTACCAACAAGAGTTGCCGCACCGCTCCTAGTCGTCGCTACCATGCCCTGCTGACAACCGCACCCCGAGCGCTCATGCGCCTTGGCTCGGCTGGCTAAGAGCATCACGTGCTACCAACATGAGGCATAGTGTTCTAGATGTGCATCGACTGCGCCGGATGCACGACCTGATCCACCCAGGCCAGCTAGAGACGCTACGAGCGTCCCTCTGTCGAGTGTCACAGTTTTAGTTGGGCTCAAGCTAGGCTTAAGAGGTGAGTTCGACTGCCCTGACGTATAGTGCCTAATGTTGATAAATTATTATCTTTGACGGACAAGAAGAAAACCCGATAGTTTTTTCCTCACTTATGGGTGGCATTGGTGGGTAATTTTCATCAACTCTAGACGTACAATCTCAGCCGTCGGTTTTTATACTTAAAACAAAATTAACGGATATAAAATGGTGACGGATGGAGAACTATGAAAGTCTTCGTCCTTTATTATTAGGTATGGATTATATATATTTATATTATTTTAATATATTATTGTTATTATCATCATATATTTAACATATACTTAAATACATAACAAAAAACTATCCCACGTCTTATTAACTTATAAAATTAAATTTTTAACAATAAAATCCCGTTGTTTTTTACTTTAAGGCAACGAAAATGCTGGTCATTGTGTAAAAATGCTTGGTAAGATTTGAGGACCAATGTAATAATAAAGCTCTTATTATTTAAATATATTTATCAGAAAATGCTCAGCCACTATTTATTTTTTGATAACATTGCTATGCCCAACCCAACAATATAATTAGAACCAGCCGGGCAAAATTGTGTATTTCGAGAAAGTGCAAATGGGCTATAATTTTTTAGGATCCACCGGCTATTGTTCAACCAGCTCTCCACCGGCTACTGTTCAACCAGCCCTCCACGGTGTCCTGTTCATCCACCCCCACCCGGTCGGCTGTGGCGGCCTGCTCTCGGGGTCTTGTTCATCGAGCGGCAACCACCTACTACTACTACCACGGGGTCATGTTCATCCAACCCCCACCGGAAACTGTTCATCCAACCCCAACCATGTACGTCTCGACTCGTTCAACCAATCCCGTGTTCACTGTTCATCGAGAGGCAGCAGCTGGTTCGATCGGCTTCAGTAAGCAGCAGCAGCAGCGATCGATTGGGTTCAGTTAGCAGCAAAGGAGTCGGTCTGGTTCAGTTAGCAACGAAGGGATCGATCGCTCGGTTTCTGTAACATAGCTAGTGCAATTGCTCGATTGGGTTTAGTAAGCGAACGCCTCGCTCGGGTACAGTTAGATCCCAATGCCTCGCACATACACGCGAGTTTATGAGAGAAGCGCGCAAACCTCCGTGCATCGCTCCGCCCCGACCACCCACCGTAACCAGGAAGTCCTCAAAATTTTCCTCGCCCTCGCTTTTACCACGATTTTTTCCATCATGGACAGCCCAAAGAATGTCATGCAGGTGCATCCCCGGCCCGCGAGGACAAAAAGCCCATTTTCTGTCATGATTTTTTTGTCATAGATGATATGTGTTTTTGTCACAATTATCTTCATAGAAGTGTCATAAGCATGACAGAAAAAATCGTTCGGTCCAAAATGTCACAGATGTGTCTTTTTTGTAGTGGAGGCTAGCAATGGTGGAAGGGTGAGAGTGTGTATAATCCATGGACTCAATATTAGTCATAATGAACTCATATACTAATTGTGAAAGTTTTATTAGCCCTCGAAGCTAAGTACTGCTCGCATGCCCCTAGGGGGAGGTTGGTAGGAGTTAACCATCCCGCACCCACGATTCAAACAACACAAAGGATTTCAATCAAGGATAAATTATGCTCCGACCTCACCGCTCATGTCAGCGGCCATCACTTTACATGCGTGAGGATTTACTTGCGTAAAGACTTACTTCCCTTCACACTATTATTAATACTAAACTTTAATTCTTTTACTAGCATGCCCCCATATTACCACCCCAATATCGCAAAACTATTGCAAGGAATCAAACATATCATACTCACTGATATACAAGTTTATGTAGGATTTTATGACTAACCATGTGAATGACCAATTCTTGTTAACTTTTTAAATAGATATAAGTGAAGCATGAGAGTTTAACTCTTTCTACAAAAGGCTTTCCCAAGCTCTAACAAATATAAGTGAAGCAAAAGAGAATTCTATAAATAACGGTTTTTCTATGTAGAGAAGTAGGCATCCGAACTTCAAATTATATAAGTGAAGCACATGAAGCATTCTACAAAGCCATACTCAAAAGATACAAGTAAAGTGCAACGAGCATTCGATAAATCAACCAAGGACTATCTCATAACAACATGGTGCATTATTAAAAGAAAGAAAATAAAAATCCCATGATACTCCAAGATTTATTCATATCATGTGACGAATAAAAATATAGCTCCAAGTAAAATCCCATGATACCCCAAGATTAGTTGCTTGGGAGTTCTTGAATATTAGCTTGGGGTATCTCGGGCATCCCCAAGCTTGGGCTCTTGCCACTCCTTATTCCTTCATCCATCGTGATCTCACCTAAAACTTGAAAACTTCAATCACACAAAACTTAACAAAACCCTCGTGAGATCCGTTAGTATAATAAAGCAAATCACCACTTTAAGTATTGTTGCAAACCATTCATATTTTATTTTGCATTATCCCTACTATATTCTAACTTCTCCAAGTCTTATACCAATGATACAATCCAAGGTTTCATCAATATAAGCAAAACAATGCATCAAAAACAGAATCTATCAAAAACATGACAGTCTGTAGCAATATGAATATTAACCATACTTCTGTAACTCTAAAACTTCTGAAAAAATAGGAAAAAGATAAACAATTTGTATAGAAGTATTGTGTAAAAGTTTCAGAAACTTTCGACGTTCCAATAAAATATGTAAACTCACGCACTACAGCCAATGTTTCTGTTTTTTCGCTGCACATACCAACAAGCAATCTAATCATCCTAAAAGTAAATCTTGGCACATTTTTTATAATACAATGGATTTGTAGAAGGGGATAATTATTTTTGTTGAATTTTTTCTATAATTCAAGATTTGCAAAGTTTCCATGGGCGTTAAGAAAGTTCAAGGAGCTCCCCCCCCCCACTTCAACGGTGCTCATCCTTCTTACTTTCACTTTTATTTTTGAAAAATTTCTAGGTTCTCCACTTTATTTTTTGTTTTTAAACTTTTTAAAAGCACTCAATAGAAATAAATGACTCTCTAAAACTTCCGGGTTGTCTCCCTCGCAGCGCTTTCTTTAAAGACATTAAGCTAGACATATAGTGCTCAAGTAATGGATCCACCTGGATCCCAGGGTATATCAAAGCCAATTTTATTTAACAATGATTTGTAATTTAGTATTGAGCACCAATTAATGTATATCAGCAACAAAGAAGTCTAACTCTCTTCCTATGCATCGACATGTCATAAAAGAACAATTCATGCACACATAGTAAAGGCCGGTACATAGCATAAATAGTTTCTTGCAATTTTATCGTATTGGAAACATAGAGAGGCAGAGATATAGTTCCTCTCTCATAATAATTGCAAGTAGGAGCAGCAAGCACATGCATATTATATTTATCAAAATCGTCATGTACAATAGTAGAACGCACCCCATCAATATAATCCTTAATAAGTGTAAACTTCTCCGATATAGTGTAGTTGTGAGAATTCAAAAGGATGATAGGACTATCATGAGTGGGTGCAATAGCAACAATTTCATGTTTAACATAAGGAACTATAGGAAGTTCATCTCTATAAGCATAATTCATATTGGCATCATGGCCACAAGCATATGAAGCATCAATTTCATTAAAAAGGGACATTTCAAATGAATCCAAGGGATCATAGAAATCATCATAGCATTCATCCTTCTGTAAGCACGAAAGGAAATTAAAAAATGTATGGGATAAGGAGTTACTATCATTACAAGGTGGGCACAGGTGATCAATCTGTTCTTCCTCCTTTTGTTCTTCGCTCTCCTCGTCATCTTTCTCATATATTCCTGCAAAATATTAGTCTCTTCTTGGACAGCGGAGGTGTCCTCAATATATGGTTTAATATAAGCATTAGAAGCGAGTATGGCACAGTTTTGAGATTCGTAAAAAGTAGTACCATACTTTTCAATCAAAGAAGAAACTTCGTAAGAACCTTTAAAAGCAACAAATTCTTCAATTTGTTCAATATCAAAGTAATTATAATCATCTTTGGCATAAGAAGATAAGATTCCATTATCACTAAAGTCACATTGGTACAGTGGGTCTTTCTTAGGGTCTTCAGAACAAGAAGTAAAATCATATATTTCACATAAATTCCAAGCATATCACTTCAAAGTATTAATATGATGCACTAAAACTTTTCCTTTTTGAGATAAGCGGTGTCGCACAAAATAAGCATGCTCATTTAATGATTTTCCCTCAACTAAGCTAGTTGGGTTTTCAGCACGAGCACAAATGGATCGAAGATTATCCGAATAAAAAGCTTCAGGAGTGTGGTAGATATTGAGTGGTTCTTCAACCACTAGGCTAGCAGGTACAACTTTTTTTTGGTATTTTCGTTTCCTACCCATAACTAAAGATCGAGAACAACTTAGAACAGAAAATAGAATCTACTTAGTGATAAAGCAAACAAGCACACACGAGAATATTCACCCCATGATATTGCTCCCCGGCAACGGCGCCAGATATATAGGGGATCAGTTGTAGCCTGTTTCAACAAGTAAGATTGTCGAACCCAATGAGGAGCTAAAGGTAGAATTTATATTCTCTCAAGTTCTATCGATCACCCATACAACTCTATCCACGCTTGACGTTCGCCTTACCTAGAACAAGTATGGAAGTAGAAGTACTTTGTAGGTGTACTAGGATAGGTTTGCAAGATAATAAAGAGCACATAAATAAAGTCAGTATAGCGAGTGAGGAAAAGTGGTGGTAGGAGTTGTGGAATTGTCCCTAAGCAATTGCCTACATTACTACACCGATAGCAAGTTTTTATGTGGGAGAGGCCACTACTACCATGTCATCCCTTAATTGGAATTCTATGCACTTATGATTGGAACTCCAGCAAGCATTCACAAATACTGTCATTCATTAAGGTAAGACCCAACCATAGCCTTAAGATATATCGGCCCCCCTTCAATACCGCATGCATCAATTTCTATGCTAGGTTGAAGCTGCTGTCACCCTTGCCCTCCAACACATAGTACTATCAACATATAACTAACCCTATGGTGTGATCCACACGCGCGCTTATATGATGGGCCACAAAGGACAACAACATAACCACAAGCAAATTAAACCAATCAAAGCAATTCACCAATCGCAGATAGGACAACAAAAATCTACTAAAGCATCATAGGATGGCAACACATCATTGGATAATAACATGAAGCATAAAGCACCATGTTCAAGTAGAGGGTACAACGGGTTGCGGGATAGTGAACCCCTGAATATAGATGAGTGGAGGTGATGAAGATGTCGATGAAGATGACTGAGGTGTTGTTGTAGATCACCGTCACACGATGAGTGCCCCGGCGGCGTTCCGGCGCTACCGGGTGAGAGCCCCCTCCTACTTCTTCTTCCTTGACCTCCCCCTAGATGGGAGGAGGGTTTCACATTTATTCCAAGGCCTCCATGGTCGTGGAATGACGAGAGCCCCTTCGATATTGGATATGTCAATCTGCTTCTCTTCTGTTTCGCGGCCCCTGTTTCTTAAATTCCCGGATATCTATAACTCCGATTGGGCTGTATTTTTAACATGATTTTTTATCCGGATGTTAGCTTCCTTCCAACCGAAGGATACCTCCAACCGACCTTCGGGGCGGCCACAACTTCCCAAAATTCACATATATTACAAAAAATATCTTCATATGTTTTAATTGCGTTTGGACTTTGTTTGATATGGATATTCTGTGAAACAAAAAACATGGAACAAACAGGAACTGACACTATGCACTAGATCAATATGTTAGTCCAAGAAAATCATATAAATTGTTGCCAAAAGTATGTAAAAGTTGTAGAAAATTGGCATGGAACAATAAAAAACTGTAGATACGACGAACATGTGTCAGTATTGAGTGAAAAAATAAAATACCCTACTGATTTTCTAGTTCTTGGCTCCCCACAAGATGACTTTTGTCCTATTATATTTGGTAGCCCTTTTTTGAACACAGTGAATGCTAAAATTGATTGCACTAAATAAACAGTCAGCGTTAATTTTGGTGATGTGTCCCATGAGTTTAATTTCTCTAAATTTCGTAGACAACCTTGTGATAAAGAAATATCTAGTAAGGATGAAATTATTGGTCTTACTTCTATTGTTGTACCTCCTACTGATCCTTTAGAACCATATTTTCTAGACCATGAAACTGCTATGTTCATGAATGAAAGAAATGAAATATATGAGATATTCTATAAATGAATGCCTGTTTTGAAACAAAACGTTCCTGTTGAAACTCTTGGAGATCCTCTGTCACCTAAGAGTGATCATATGTTTGATCTTAAACAATTACCTGATATTCTGAAATATGCTTATCTTGATGAAAAGAAGATATATCCTGTTATTATTAGTGCTAACCTTTCAGAGCATGAAGAAAAGAGATTATTAAATTTTTTGAGGAAGCATTGTGTGGCTAATGGATATAATCTTGATGATCTTAAGGTCATTAGTCCCACTCTATGCCAACACAAAATTAAGGTGGAACTCGACGCTAAACCGGTTGTTGACCATCATCGACTGTTAAATCCTAGGATGAAGGAGGTGGTAAGAAATGACATATTAAAACTTCTGGAAGTAGGTATAATATATCCCATATCTGATAGTAAATGCGTAAGTCTTGTTCATTGTGTCCCTAAGAAGAGAGGTATTATGGTTGTTCCTTATGATAAAAATGAATTGATTCCACAAAGAATTATTACAGGTTATAGGATGGTAATTGATTTTAGAAAATTAAACAAAGCTACTAGGAAAGATCATTATCCTCTACCATTCATTGATCAAATGGTAGAAAGACTATCAAAACATACACATTTTTGCTTTCTAGATGGATATTCTGGTTTTTCCCAAATACCTGCGTCACAAGAGGATCAAGAAAAGACTACTTTTGCATGCCCTTTTGGTACCTTTGCTTGTATAAGTATGCCTTTTGGTTATAGAAGATCAAGATAAAAACTACTTTTTACTTGTCCCTTTAGAACTTATGCTCATAGACATATGCCTTTTGGTTTATGTAATGCACCAGCTACATTTCAAAGATGTATGACATATATACTCTTTGATTTTTGTGAAACGATTGTTGAGGTTTTTATGGATGAATTTCCCGTTTACGGAACTTCTTTTGATGATTTCTTAAGCAACCTTGATCGAGTTTTGCAGAGATATGAAGAAACTAATCTTGTCTTCAATTGAGAGAAGTGCCACTTTACGGTTAATGAAGGCATTTTCTTGGGACATAAAATCTTCGAAAGAGGTATTGAAGTTGATAAAGCTAAAGTTGATGCTACCTAAAAAATGTTGTGTCCTAAAGATATCAAAGGTATACGAAGTTTCCTTGGTCATGCTGGTTTCTATAGGAGATTTATTAAAGACTTCTCTAGCATTGTTGGGCCTCTTACCAATCTTTTGCAAAAAGATGTTCCATTTGTTTTTGATGATGCTTGTGTAGAAGCCTTTGAAGTACTTAAGAAAGCCTTAGGCTCTGCACCTATTGTTCAACCACATGATTGGAACCTACCCTTTGAAATCATGTGTGATGCTACTAATTATGTTGTTGGTGTTGTTCTAGTACAAAGAGTCAATAAGAAGATAAATGTTATCCATTATGCTAGTAAAACTCTAGACAGTGCTCAAAGGAATTATGCTACTACTAAAGAAGAATTCTTAGCAGTTGTGTTTGCTTGTGATAAATTCAGATCTTATATTGTTCATTCTAAAGTAACTATTCACACCGACCATGCTGCTATTAAATATCTTATGGAAAAGAAAGATGCTAAAATTACACTTATTAGGTGGGTTCGTTTGCTACAAGAATTTGATCTACATATCACTGATAGGAAAAGAGCTGAGAACCCTGTAGCAAACAACTTGTCTAGGTTAGAAAATATTCATGATTACCCACTACCTATTGATGATAGCTTTCTAGATGAACAATTAGTAGTCATGAACACTTCTCGTAGTACTCCATGGTATGCATACTATGCTAATTATATTGTTGCAAAATGTATACCACCTAGTTTCACATACCAACAAAAGAAAAAGTTTTTCTATGTTTTAAGATATTACTTCTGGGATGACCCACACCTTTATAAATAAGGAGTAGATTGTGTTATTAGAGGTTGGGTACCTAAGCATGAACAGGAACAAATCCTACGCAAGTGTCTCTCTAAGGCCAAAGGAGGACACCATGCGGGAGACAGAACTGCACACAAGGTACTACAATCTGTTTTTATTGGCCTACTCTTTTTAAAGATGCCCGTAAGTTTGTCTTCTATTGTGATGAATGTCAAAGAATTGGTAACATTAGTAGACGTTTGGAAATGCCTATGAATTATTCACTTGTTATTGAATCATTTGATCTTTGGGGTTTTGATTTCGTGGGACCTTTCCAATCCTCTAATGGGTATACACATATTTCAGTTGTTGTTGATTACGTTACTAAGTGGGTAGAAGCTATTCCAACTAGTAGTGCTGATCATAACACCTCTATTAAAATGCTTTAAAAAGTTATTTCCCGAGGTTTGGTGTCCCAAGATATTTGATGACTGATGGTGGTTCACACTTTATTCATGGGGCTTTCCGTAAGTTGCTTGCTAAATATGATGTTAACCATAGAATTGAATCTCCATACCATCCTCAGTCTAGTGGTCAAGTAGAATTAAGTAATAGAGAAATGAAATTGATCTTGCAAAAGACTATCAATAGATCTAGGAAGAGTTGCTCACGGAAACTCAATGATGCATTATGGGCTTATAGAACTGCTTAGAAAAATCCTATGGGGATGTCTCCATATAAAATGGTTTATGGAACGGCATGTCACTTACCTCTTTAACTAGAACACAAAGCTTATTGGGCAATTAAAGAGCTCAACTATGATTTAAAACTTGCCGGTGAAAAGAGGTTGTTTGACATTAGCTCACTTGATGAATTAAGTCGATCGAGCCCCCGTGCGAGACGTAGTCAGCTGGTATTGGGTAGCTTCTCGATGAATAGTGACCGTTGCTACTGTAGAACGAGTGGAGACGTGGTGAGTCGAGCCGGTTGGTTGGCTGTGGATGAACAGTTCCCGGTAGGGGTTGGATGAATAGGACACCGTGATAGTAGGCCGTTGCCGCTCGATGAACAGAACCCCGAGGAGGCAGCCACACCCCAGCCGGTTGGGGGTGGATGAACATTACCCCGTGGAGGCTCGATGAATAGTAGATGGTGGAGTCTGGAGGAGGTCGACGGTGGATGAACAGTAGCAAGTGGAGGCTGGAGGAAGCCGGTAGTGGGTGAACAGTAACCTGTGGAGTCCCATTTTGTGGTAGGCCACACCCCTACCAATGAACAAGACCCCGTTTTGACCATAGCCGGTCGAAGAGAAGTATGTTCCCTCCATTTTGTGGTAGGCTAGAGCCCTCCCAAATAACAGGACCCTGTTCCGACCCTAGGATCTCGAATAGAAGTCTGTTTCCTCCGTTTTGCGGTACGCCCGACCATTCTCAATGAACAGGATCCCATTTTGACCATATGCGGTCGAACAAAAGGTTGTTTTCCTCCCTTTTGCGGTATGTCACACCCCGTTTCGGCTGTTCTAGCTGATTGGCTCCCTAAGAATAGGACGCTTTCCATTGCCTCCCAATGAACACGACGCTATTTCTTCATTCCGACCAAGCCGGTTGGCTGCCGATGAACAGGACGCCGTTCCTGCCGTCCGTTGCCTCTCCATGTACACGAGCCCTGGCCGTACATACCCGTTCGAGACCCCGTCCGTATGTATGTATGTAGCCATAGTTACTTTCTTGCAGTGGGACTGTACGTACGTGTACACAACATAGACGGGACTGGGTGACATGCTACGTCGATGGTTCTACTACGTCACGTCCCGCTCCTTACTCAGACATGGTTCATCGCTGCAGGGAGACCGATCGACCGCTACGTACGTACATGTTCGCGACCAGACAGATAACGCTACGCATGCTTCGACATGGTGGGTCCCAGCTGTCAGGAGGTAAGGAGGCACTTCGATCCATGCGAAGATGTAGCTAGTGGGTCCCAGTTGTCAGGGGAAATGTTTTTTTTCGCAAAATATAGAGGCCGTTCCGGTGGGTCCCCACTGTCAGGTGGAGGAATCATTATTTTCCACTTAATAAGGAGGCACTTCCTTGCGTGCGACCATGGACCCAGTTGTCAGCCTCTCCACGTATTGTCCTCTTCCAATGGATGTCGTTCGTTGACCATGTTAACCATGACGCGCCGAGAGCACCAAGGCGGTGGACGACGGCAAGGCCTAGGAAGGGAACGACATGGAGCCGGGGAAGAATAAACAGTTGTTTCCCACGCAGAGGGGTGTACGAGGGTTCAGTGGTTTGTCTACCATCATCGTAGAATAACACGAGGTGTAGATGAGTAGAGGGATGGCCAGGCCAGCGATGGGATCAGGGCGGTGCGGTGAGGCTTGCGTGGCGCTGGTTTGGGCGGCTGGAGCAAGAAGATCAGAGGTTGAAGAAGCATCACAGCTGTTGGATTAACATACAATGATCTAGCTGCTACAATCATTTGTTGACTAAGTTCGTAGGCATCGGGTTAGTAGGCCCACAAGTTAGCCACCAAATCTGTTGGGTCCCAGCTATTATCGATAGGAATAGGTTTTCTTATAACAAGGAGGCACTTCCTTCCATGCGAAGAAATAGCCGTTGGGTCCCAGGTGTCAGCAGGAGCAATCATTTGTTCACGTAATAAAGAGGCAATTGCTTGTGTGGGTCCCTACTGTCAGCCTCTCCACTTACATCCATCTTCTAATGGCTGTTGTTTGTTAACCACCATGCTGCGCTGAGAGCACCAAATGCAGTGGACAACGGCGAGGCCCAGGAAGGGAACAACCCGGGGCCGGCGAAACCATAGAACTGGATGCCCAAGCAGAGGGGAGCATGAGGGCTGACTGGTCGGCTACGGGGTGAGGCTGACATCGCCAAAAAATAATAGGAGGTGCGGGTGGGTAGAGGGATGGCCTGGCCAGCGATGGGAGCAGGGTGAGCCGGTGAGGCATGCGTGGCAGTACAGCCGACCAGGGGAGGAGGGAGCGGGAGGTCCCACCAGCGCTGGTTTGGGCGGGTGGAGCAAGAAGATTAGAGGTTGAAGAAGCAGTACCGCTACTGGATTAACATCCAACAATCCATCTGCTAGCATCATTTGTTGACTAAGTTGACAAAGACCTACATATGCGTCAGCTTAGTAGGCCCAGAAGTCAGTAACCAAATATGCTGGGTCCCAACTGTCATCAGGAGGAATTGTTTTTTCGCATAACAAGGAGGCACTTCCTTCCGTGTGAAGATATAGCAGGTGGGTCCCAGTTGTCAGCAGGAGCAACCATTTTTACGTGTAATAAGAAGGCACTTGCTTCTGTGGGTCCCCACTGTCAGCCTCTCTACTTACATCTCTCTTCCGATGGCTGTTGTTTGTTGATCATGTTGACCTCGCCGCGTCGAGAGCACCAACGCGGTGGACGACGATGAGGCCCATGAAGGGATCAATCCGGAGATGGCGAAGCCACAACTGTAGATGCCCACGCCGAGGGTAGTACATGGGCTGACGTCGTCGAAAAATAACAGGGGATGTGCGTGAGTAGAGGGAAGGCCTTGCTAGAGGTGGGACTAAGGTGGGGCAGTGAGGCCCGCGTGGCAGCACTACTGCCCACGGGAGGCAGGAGCAGGCAGTCCCGTCGGCGCTGGTTTGGACGGTTGGAGCAAGAAGATCAGTGGTTTAAGAAGCAGCACGGCCGTTGGATGGACAAAGCCTTGCGTACGCGTCAAAATGTTTTTTAGGACAACGTCATCGTCACCTAGTAGGCCCACCAGTCAGCCTCCAAATCTGTGGAAAATAGCATACATCCCATTTGCCATTACTTTTAATAATTTACAGCTCATTTGCTAATTCTTAAGGATATTTTGAAGCCCATATTCTTTTTTAGCATTACAAACAATGTTCTGGACACTTCAATCTAAAATAATTACAAAATTATTTCGGTGGGGTCCGAACTCTTTTAATCACAAAATTTTGAGTCATATTCAAAATAATTATAAAAATTATTTTATATCAAATTAAAATACAACGAAATTTTCCTCGCAAAAAAAATCAATGAAATTTAAAATCTTGAAATCCTGACAAAAAAGAATTTTGAATCTAATTCCCAGTTTGCTATGATTTTTAAATTTACAGCCCATTTCGTACTAATTATAGCCCATTTTTCTGGGAAAGCTGAATACGTCCATCCTCGTCTTGAAAGATTTGTGGCCCAGCGGGGCCGAGAAAAGCAAGTAGGCCTTGGTTGGGTATTCACCAGAAAAATGAACTGGGCTAGCCATTCTGAGAGAGAAAATATATCTCGACTGGGCTCTTCATGTGCTTAAATAAAAGATTGGGGTAGACGGGCCACAGCTGTTGGTGTCAAAACCGGCAAATCTCGGGTAGGGGTTCCCAAGCTGTACGTCTAAGGACCAATGGTAAAAGGAGGCAGGGGACACGATGTTTACCCAGGTTCAGGCCCTCTCGATCGAGGTAATACCCTACTTCCTGCTTTATTGATCTTGAAAGATATGGGGTTACAGGAGTTTATCTACCTCAAGATCATAATGGCTAAACCCTAAAAGTCTGGCCTATGTGGTATGATTCTGTTGTCTCTACAGACTAAATCCCTCGGCTTATATACACGCTAGAGGGGGCTTAGGGTTACAAAGGTGACTTGGAGAGAAAGAAATCGTTACATCCGGACATCTCTCTTGCCTTTCTACATACATATGAGTCCTAACTGAATACGGTGGAGGGCCTTCTGCTTCTATCTTCATGGCCCATCAATTCGGCCCAGCATCAATGGCCCGGACACCTGAGGACCCCTAAATACAGAACTCCCTCAGTAGCCCCCGGACTTGCCTTCAAGGACGAGTCTGTATCCGGCTTCATGTCTTCGGTCTTGCAAGGTGAGTCCTCCTTTAGATCAGATGATAGTTCAACTTAATATTTTAATATTATTTCCTGTCGATTCCTTGCTGGCGTGGTCTTGGCTTCCACGTGTCAGACGAATGCGAACCGTCTGGGTATTTTTATAATTGACCCCTCGACTGCATAGGGAAGGCGCCTATTTAAAGAGACTAGATCTCAGATGCCATTCCACATCAAAAATCCTTAGAGCCTCCCACGAAAAATCTTCAAACATGGCCAGCATTCCCAGTTTTTCCTCGCGCTCTCATGGCCCTCAAGCAGGCGATTGGGAGAGTTTCTCAGTCTCTCATCTGCATATGAGAAAACTTCAGCCGCAGGGTTATCACCCTCCCGAGAATCTAGTCCCCGTCCGGGCTGGATTGACTTCTCTTGATGGTCAAGCCCTGGCGGAAAGTTTCCCTAATCCTTCCAAAGAAGAACGGGTGTGCTTCGTTTCATTCCTCCTAAGAGGCGTAGGATTTCCTATCCACCCTTTTCTCAGGGGTTTCTGGAGTTCTATGGCCTCCAACAGCACGACCTTACACCGGGGTCTATCCTGCACATTGCAGGCATCCTCGCTCTTCGTGAGCTATTTCTGGTCTGTGAGGACCATTTCGGGCTATGGCGAAAGTTCTTCCGCCTCGTCCCTCACTCCCAGAAGGGATCTATATTTGAGATAGGAGGCGCCGAAGTGTGGCGCATAGCAGGGACAAGTTATCTGCCCGGCACTCTAAAGAAGACATCCGAAGAGTGGCCCTCGGAGTGGTTTTATATTGAGGATGTGGTCCTGCTAGACCCAGTCTGGCAAGGCCTACCTGAGTACTCCAGTGCTCCTTTAAAAAAACATTTCATCTTGTGTCCTCGTAATCTCAAGGACGAAGACAACGCGGAGGTTAAAAGACTTGCAAGCAAGATCAGACTACTTACCCACCTCAAGTTGATGATAATCAAAGTGATGTCGATCTCAATAACGCGATGCGTGCAGCCGATCTAGGCCAGAGGATTTCCTTTCTGGCACTATAATGGCCAGGATAATGCCTCACGCTGTCTATGCCAGGGTCCTGACAACCCCGCCGCTCTCGCCGACATCAGAGCTGATCTCTACAAAGGGGAGAAGGAAGATTTTCTTCGCTTGAAGTGCCGGGAGGGTTTCTCTATGTATAACCCCATCAATTGGTTAAGCCTTTTCCTGATTGCTAGTTTTACACAATTTTTATTTTAATATTTATTAACCGAAATGAGTTCGGTGCTTCCAATAGGGGTGGAGGAAGGTGGTCGAAAAGATTAGCAGTCGTATCCCACAGCCAGAGGACCATATTCGGGACATGGATCCCGGATTTGAGGAGGATCCAAACATTGGCATAGATCTTGAAGACGGAGTCTTTTATCAAACCAGCCATGACGGTACCGAAGTGCCTATTATAGCCGACTATCCTGGCCTTCTCCCTTCCTCTCAATTAAATACCTAGGAGACTCCTCTTCAAAGAGAATATTCCCAGCGTGCCTCACCCACCGCACTATCTCATGCTCAAAAGGGGCGGCGCTCATCCTGTCATACTGCATCAAGCGCGTCTTCCCAGAGGGCAACGCCTGGGCAGGGCATGTCTCTGAAGTGAAAGGGGACCGGAGACACCACTGAACCTCCTCCTTTATCGAAAAGGTATGACTCCTTAACATATGCCTGGTGGCGGAGCCGGATCATAATTTCCCGCTTTATTTTTTCTTTTTAGGAAGAGTATACGTCGGACTGTGTCTGGGGATCCTGCTAGTCATGCTCCGACCAATCCAGCCCCCGGCCCATCCACAAGGAGAAGGGCTGATGCGGGTGTAACGCTGGATTGTCCTCTTCAAGAGGATTCAGATGAGGTATCAGTTACCAATTCCGAAGTGGATAGTGCAATGAATCATGGACGGCGAAAAGCAGCCATGCGTGACTCAGCTTTCACTGAGGAGGTGTTTAACGCCTTCAGTTGTGCGGATGCATATATCCAAGCCGCTCGAGACGGACTTGCCGGAGCCACTCACCAACTTTCCAAAGATATGAGGGTGAGTGTCAATTCAATGTTCATATGCTAGTAGCATCCGAGACCTAAAGCAGTTGGCCCAACTAATTTAAGGATCATTGTGTTTGTAGGTACTGAAGGAAAATAATAACGCATTATCCATGGAACTGGAAGAATGCCAGACCAAGCTTACTACTTTCACCACCGAATTGGAAAATTCAAAGAAATCTAGGAATGGCTCTGATGGTAAGAAAAATAGTGTCCGGACAGTATGTTCCTGTACCGATCAATGATCATTAAGTGTACATTGTTTGAACTGCAGCAACAGGACCAATGGACCAGCTGGAGGAAAGGCTAAGGGCTGCTCTGGCAGTGAAGGAACAAGTCGAAGGGCAGACGGCTACTGGTCATCATGTACTAACACAGACCATAAAGAGAAAACAACCTGCAGGATACAAACGTCAAGCTAGCCGAAGAGCTAAAGGACGTGCGAGCCGAACTCTCGGACGCCTTAAAAGAGAACAAGAAGCTTAGAGGCGGCATATTCAGTATGACAAGGAACCTAGCTTTCATTATAGTCCCTTGATTCAAAGTTTCTTTACGAAAACTGTTCCTGCAGATTTGTTAGCTGGGCAGCCCGAAGGAGAGGTGTCCAGATTTCAAGGTGATCTGCTGCAAGAGCTTTCCAGGGTACACGAGCGAGCTCGAAAGGCCATGAAGAACATGGCAAAGGCTTTATGGCTGGCCGATTCTCCTCCAGAAATTATGGAGGAACTGGCGACTTTATTCAAAGGGGCACGACGCCGCTTTGAATTATGGAAAGCATCAACGTGTCGAGAAGGTGCCTGAGAAGCCTGGGCTATGGTGAAGACACATTATACCGGGCTAGACCCGAACCATATGGCTCGGGTTGGACCTCGAGGGCCTAACGGACTAGAGATCCCTGTAAGCTTGGCATATGACCAAGTAAAGACAGCCGCCAAGTATTCTCAACAAGACTGTAAATTATACAGTCTTATAGATGGTATAGATGAAGAATAGGTGTTTGATTCTATGAAACAATGTACTGTATCATCAAAATTATCTCCGACCGAAATTAAATAAAGGATTGTCATGGCCGACCTTCTGCTTTAACCTCCGAAAACCTAAGGGCTGGAGTGTTTCCGAATACTATACTTGTGGTGAACACGTGGTATGTTCGGTAACCAGGCAATCCGGTCATAATTTCATGAACAGAGAAACTAGATTTGGGGGGCTATGTTATATTACCATTTAATGTAAGAAACATCTTCCAGAGAGAATAGTTCTGTTAAGGGTTCCTTTCCCTGGGTCAGCATGCGTATATATGCGTGCCTGGGCTTTGATCCTGTAAGAAGGATTGTAGGATGATGTATCCTATTAGATTGAAAAGTGTATGCGCTTTACAAGCAATACATTGTGTTTCAACCGACCGATTATTCCCTTAGGAATGCTAGCTTTTGGCTTCACCCGTCTGAGGTACATGTCCAGATTACCCAGTTGTAACAATCGCAGAGGTGCTCCCTTTACACCCTAGCTGAACAATCGGGAACGTAGGGTATAAACACAAGAGCCAGGCAACCCAGCTTGGCAAAATCTTAAGTGATAAAGGTGCATATAATGGCAAGGAGACTATATGAAGCAGACGACATAAATATGTTGAGAAATATGCTTTTTGATAATGGGCTTCATTATAGAAGCCCCCAAGTATTTTTGAGGTATATACATTTAAGGATGTTCTACCTTGTGAGAAAAAAAAGAGAAAAAAGAAGAGGAGAACTTAAAGATAAAAATATGGAATAAGACCTAGACTGAAAACATGTGCTACTGAACTGTCCGTAGAATCATCGGAGCCTGGCAGCGTACCATGGGTTCGGCTCAAGGCGACTGACTGAAGAATTTCAAAGGAGATAGGCTCCACCGGTGAGAACTTCGTCAGTAATGAAGGGGCCCTCCCATCTTGGTTTGAGCTTGTCTTTTTTCTTCTCCGGGAGGCGTAATACGAGTTCGCCAATATTGTATGTCTTGGCCCGCACTTCTCTGCTTTGGTATCGCTTGGCTTGTTGTTGATAAAATGCGGAACGGGCCTGCGAGATATCACGCTCCTCTACAAGGCCGTCTAGGACGTCCTGCCGATCGAACTTGGCCCCTCTCTCTCTCTTCGTACACGCGCACTCGAGGTGAGTGATGAATAATATCGCATGGAAAAATAGCCTCTGCGCCGTACACCATAAAAAGGTGTGTATCCGGTTGTCCGGTTAGGTGTGGTTCGCAGCCCCCAGAGTACGGAGTCGAGCTCCTCTACCAAATGTTTATCTGCCTCCTGTAGGGAGCGCACTAGTTGGGGTTTAATACCACTTATTATCAAGCTATTGGCTCTTTCTACCTGACAGTTTGTTTGAGGATGGTACACGGAGGCATAATCAAGTTTGATGCCTAACTTAGCGCACCAAGCTTTCACCTCGTCAGCTGTGAAGTTGGAGTCGTTATCTATGATAATACTATGCGGGACACCATATCGGTGTACTACGCCAGATATAAAATCTATCACTAGCCCTGCCTCAACTGTTCGGACTGGCTTGGCCTCTATCCATTTAGTGAATTTGTCCACCATGACTAGTAAATATTTCTTTTTATGGCTTCCCCCTTTAATAGGTCTGACCATATCCTGCCCCCAGATTGCAAAGGGCCAGGTAATGGGAATGGTTCTGAGAGCGGTGGGAGGCATATGACTTTGATTTGCAAAAAGCTGGCAGTCAACACAATGTTGGACTAGGGTATGTGCGTCTGCGCGCAGTTGGCCAGAAGAAACCAGTTCGTAAGGCCTTGCTTACAAGAGCTCGGGCCGCGAAGTGATGGCCGCCCATTCCAGCGTGTATTTTGGCTAAAAGTTGTTGTCCCTCCTCTTCAGAGATGCATCATTGGAGAATACCAGTAGTGCTTTTCTTGTATAGTTCACCTTCGTGGGCCTTATAGGCTTTATAATGCCGAATTATGCGGCGAGCCTCGTTTTCGTCATCGGAGAGCTCTTGCCTATTAAGGTAGGCTAGGAAAGGCTCAGTCCAGGGGGCTATGACAGCCATGAGCTTGTGAGCCCATGATGTAATTACGGTTTCGGGGTCCCTGATGACATCTGTATTGATTTCTGCTAGGGGCATGTTTGGGTCCGGATTGGCGTCACTGCTCTTGTCCTGCCATGTTCTTGATGGCTTAAACAGCCTTTCCACAAATGTGTTATGCGGGACTAGGTCGCGTTTGGCGCCCATGTGAGCAAGTATATCCACTGCCTGGTTACTGTCCCGAGCCACATGGTGAAATTCCAGCCCCTCAAATCGAGCTGATATTTTTAATATGGCATTTCGATAAGCTGCCCTTTTTAATCATTTGCATCAAATTCTCCATTTACCAGAGATATGGAGAGGTTTGAATCTCCGTGCACCTCGAGGCATTGTATACCCACGGATACGGCCATGCGGAGACCATGCAATAATGCCTCGTATTCGACCGCGTTATTTGAGTCCGTGTACATGATCTGCAGCACGTAGCAGACCGTATCCCCTGTTGGGGATATTAAGATGATGCTGGCCCCCAACCCGGCTAGCATTTTGGAACCGTCGAAATACATGGTCTAGTGGGAGTATGATCCGTACTCTTTAGGGAGTTCGGCTTCAGTCCATTCCGCGATGAAGTCGGCCAACACCTAGGACTTAATAGTCCGGCGTGGTTTGTATGTTATTTCGAATGGTAAGAGCTCTATGTCCCATTTGGCTATGCGTCCAGTGGCATCTTTATTATGATATCATTGAGTGGTACTTCGGATGCCATTATGATCGAACACTCTTGAAAGTAGTGTCGGAGATTCCGAGATGCCATGAATACCGCGTAGGCAATTTTCTGGTAATGGGGGTATCGTGATTTGCACGGTGTGAGAACCTCGGATACATAGTATACGGGTTTTCAAACGGGGAATTTATGTCCCTCTTCATCTCGTTCGACGATGAGCACCGCACTCACTACCTGATGAGTGGCAGAGATATAAAGCAGCATTGGCTCGCCAACACCTGGAGCGTCTAGGATTGGGTTACCTGCTAATAAGGTTTTATTTCCTCCAGTTCGGCTGTGGCCACATCCGTCCATTCGAAGTTGTCTGTTGGCCTCAGCAGTCTATAAAGCGGTAGTGCTTTCTCTCCTAATCTGGAGATAAAGCGCCTCAAGGCTGCTAGGCAACCCGCTAGCTTTTGCACTTGTTTGAGATTGATTGGTGTAGTTAGCTGTGTTAGGGCCCAGATTTTAGCTGGGTTCGCTTTAATTCCTCTATGGGATACGATGAACCTTAATAGCTTGCCGGCCGGAACGCCGAAGATGCATTTTTTCAGATTGAGCCGTATGTCATATGTTCATAGGTAATTGAACGTAAGGCGGAGATCATCCACCAAAGTTTGGACGTGTTTAGTCTTGATGACTACGTCGTCAACATATGCCTTCACTGTCTTGCCAATTTGTTTCTCTAAGCATGATTGGATCATGCGTTGATATGTGGCACCAGCATTTTTGAGTCCAAATGGCATAGTGTTAAAGCAAAAGGGCCGTATGGAGTGATGAATGTCTTAGCAGCCTAATCGGATTCCTTCATTTTTATTTGATGGTATCCGGAGTAGGCGTCAAGGAAACACAACGAGTCTTGTTCTGTAGTTGCATCAATAATTTGATCAATGCGGGGCAAAGGAAAGGGATCTTTAGGGCAAGCCTTGTTTAGGTCCGTGAAGTCGACACAAATGCGCCATGATTTTCCCTTCCTTGGCACCATGACTAAGTTGGCTACCCAGTCCGGGTGTTTGATTTCCCTTATGAATCCAGCTTCCAATAGCTTGGCCAGCTCTTCCCCCATAGCATGTGTTTTGGGTTCGGAAAATCATCGTAATGACTGCTTGACTGGCTTGAACCCTTTGATAATGTTGAGACTATGTTCGGCCAGCCTACGTGGGATTCCTGGCATATCTGAAGGATGCCAAGCGAAAATGTCCCAATTTTCGCAAAGGAAGGCGCGCAAAGTGTTGTCTACCGACGGATCCAGTTGTACCCCAATGGATGTCCTTTTATTAGGTTTCGTTGGGTGCACTTGGAATTTTACGATTTCATCTGTTGGCTTAAAAGAGGTAGATTTCGGTAGTTTGTCGAGGACTATATCGTCCCTATCCACCATAGACCGTAAGGTGGTTAATTCTTCCGCCGCAAGGGCTTCAGATAATCCCTCTAGGGATAAAGATGCGGTTTTGGTCTCGGCACGGAGTACTTTATCCGGATCACTTGTAACTGTGATTATTCCATTGGGCTCCGGCATTTTGAGCTTCATGTACCCGTAATGGGGTGTAGCCTAAAAGCGTGAGAAAGCGTCCCGCCCTAGAAGGGCGTGGTATCCGCTGTTGAAGGAGACTATGTGGAAGAGCAGTTCCTCCGACCTGTAGTTCTCGGGTGTACCGAATACTACATCGAACTTAATGCTCCCCAAACACCGGGCTTCCCGGCAGGGTATATTTCCTCGAAAGGTTGTATTACTTTGTTCAATGCGGGATTTGTCAACCTGCATTTTTGCAAGCGTGTCCTCATATATGAGGTTGAGTCCACTGCTTTCGTCCATGAGTACTTTAGTGAGGCGGAAGCCATCTACTATTGGGTTTAGTACGAGAGCGGTTGTGGCTCGGACCGGTTGGACTCGTGGTTCGTCTTCGGCAGAAAAGGTGATTGTCGTGTCGTTCCATGGGCTTGCAGTGTTGATTTGATTGACCTCAACAAGTTCACGATTCGCTCTCTTGCGCAGGTTGTTTGAGGAGAACGTCTCGAAGACGGTGAAGACATCGAGGTCTTTCTCCCCTGGCGTTGCGGTGGTGAGGATTGCTTCACCGCTCTTTGCTACCTGCCGGAGTACCCATCATGCTTTAAGGCAGTGGGTAGGGGTATTGTCCGGGGAGGCATGTATTTGGCAAGGTTTATCCAACAGTTCGTCCAGAACGGACCTGTGCCCTGTGAAAGGTCTATTTTTCTTGCCATTCCATATGTGATCGGACGCCCTCCCAGGGTATGTCCGTTTCGCTTTAGAGATGTATCACCCAAAGATGGACTGCTACAGAGGTGTCTTCTGGGCTTTTCAAGTGTTCTCCATAGCCAGTACTTTCGTACCAAGTGCGATAATCCTGCAAAGCTCTGTATTTCACGGGCGGTTGAGGGCGTTCAAGACTACCTCATATGTGCAATTGTGGTGAAATATGGACACCGTGTCATCGTCACATCAGTCCTTAATCTTGTTTTTAACAAGTAGGAATCGGGCCTGGAGTGATGAACTGTTTCATGGGGCCGCTGCACTATACATCTGAAATCGCATATGTTTGGTAGTCCAGAGTTACTTGGAGAGTGTATGATGTGGTGGGTGGGTGCGGATAAATATGAGTCCCGACCCAACGTAGTGTTCGGGCTTTGTACAGCCTCTGATATGGATGATCTAGGCCCAGCGGGATCTGAATATTCCGCGGGCCCGATGTATGCCCCCGAGCTCGAATGACATGAAGTGCCACTTGTCAGAGGTGTGTCCGGCTCGATGGTTTCGGAGATCCGAATAGTGCCGGTCTCCGTCCTAGGAGGAGAAATATCTTCGGCTCAGTCCTTGATTGCCGCCACCAGATGAGAGATCGGGGTGGAATTGATTTCATCTTGACCGGATTTAGGTCCGATCTGATCATCTGAGGATGAAAGCCCCAAGGCGGCGATGCAATCCAGTAGCTCGTTAAAAGACCAGGAATCCGCCGAAGTCGCGTCATCGAGGAGGTCGAAGCCAATGTAGGAGTGGTGCTCGATGGCCGCGGGGAGTGCAGCCGGCCTGGCAGCCACGCGGGCGCATACAAGGAACCCGCCGAGCTGGAGGATCTGGCCCATGGCCAGGTTGTTTCTGAGGGTGATCTCGTCATTGATGACGAGACTTGCCATTGATCACCCTTCACGAGCGCATAGTGGAGGTCTCAATGAAAGCACCATTGTCGGTGTCAAAAGCGGCAGATCTCGGGTAGGGGTGCCCAAGTTGTACGTCTAAGGACCGATGGTAACAGGAGACAGGGGACACGATGTTTACCCAGGTTCAGGCCCTCTCGATCGAGGTAATACCGTCCTTCCTGCTTGATTGATCTTGAACGATATTGGGTTACAAGAGTTGATCTACCTTGAGATCGTAATGGCTAAACCCTAGAAGTCTAGCCTATGTGGTATGATATTGTTGTCTCTACGTACTAAACCCCTCGACTTATATACACGCCAGAAGGGGCTTAGGGTTACAAAGGTGACTTGGGAAGGAAGGAATCGTTACATCCGGACATCTCTCTTGCCTTTCTACAAACATATGAGTCCTAACTGAATATGGGGTTGGGCCTTCTGCTTCTTTCTTCATGGCCCATCAATTCTGACCAGCATCAATGGCCCGGACACCTGAGGACCCATAAATACAGGACTCCCTCAACAGCCCCCACACAACATAGTTGATACCCTGCTCCGTATCTAAAACAAAAAATCAACTGGGTGGGCTGCTGGGTCCCTGGTGTTAGCCGCTCGTTCTGTAATTTTCTCATTTATTGACTTTTTTTTATTATGGTGTGGGACCCAGATATGAAACCATGCAATAGGAGGAAGAATTTTTTTGGCTTGTAATAACGAGGCACTTGGTTGCGTACTGCCATGACCCTGGTGGGTCCCTACTGTCATCCTCTCCACTTACAGTCATCTCCTTTTTCCTCTAGGTTGTTGACCACGTTGACAACGCCAGATGGCGGTGCACCCCACACGGCGAGCGAACCAATGTGGAGAACGATGGCAAGGCCTCAAGTGGGAATGAACAGGAGTCGTGGAAGATCCGGTAGTGTAGTCACAGGCGGAGGCGAGTATGAGGGTTGACTAGTTCGGGTGCGGGTGCGGGTCGCGGCTGACTTCGTCGGAGAGTAACATGGCGTGTGGGGGAATAAGCTCAAGCAGTCGGCGAGAGTGATGTTATTTCTCTTGTTTAGGATTTTTTATAATATTTCTCTCTTAATTAAAGAAATGGCAAGCCATTTACCTTGTTTCAAAGAAAATATGACAGCCACAACCGAGTTGAAAAGGGTAATAACATCTAACTCAAGCTTACAAATAGTACAAAAGCCCAAGGATTAATTGTTCATCAGGTTTAGACAAAACTCAGATTGAGCATGGTAATAAAATCTAACACAACCACTATTTTTGGCAGTGACAAACAAAGGGGTCGGTCTGATCCATAAAATCAACATCATGTGCCAAAAAAAAATACTGGAATACAAGCACAAGTTGTTGTACATAGGAGGCGAGCATGTTTAGAAACCCATTTATCCACCTGAAACTTCTTCTTTTTTTGTTCAACATATCCATTTGTGAGAAATTTCGTGTTGAAAAACGTAAGCCTCATGGACAATAGTAACCTCGCATTCAACATGAAGAATGTGACAAAGCTTATGTTTGCCTGGTTGGATGCATATCCTCCTTTGATATTGTCCTCAAACGAATGTCATGAGAACTGATAAAATCCCGGTGCTTATTATGCCTGATTGGTTATATGTTTTTCTCCATCTGTTAGTGCCTAAGTAGACATGAAGATTGAAAACAGTTAAGGTCTAAAAAAGAGTATGTCGAAGGAGCGACAGCTGAACGGTTAATTCTAGTACAATATATATGGGCTTTCAATGAGCATGAAATCATCACCTTTATATACAAATTATCCAGACATGGAAAGCATCACAACAAGCAATAATTGTGTTCAGATCATAACTAAACATTCCAATATATGTGATCTTGACAGAATCCAGCACCATTGATTGGCTATCCCTGGACAAACTCTTCATTGAGCATATAACATAATATTAGTACCCAAAGTGTACTCCAAGATGATATAAAATTTATGCGTAGAACTGAAAAATGCAGCTTATGATTACAAAGTGTAGATGATAACATACAGTACATGAATAAGTGTGGAGCCAAACACCATCATGTGGTCATTAGCTGACGAATTACACCCAAGGTCTCTAGTTTAGGCGAATAGATGATAGTTATTCTCGAAGGTATATAACAATAATCACGGAGCAACCTTTCAAGTGAAGGGGCATCTTCGATGATGAGCTGTTGTCCTTCAAAAAAAATTCCAATGCTTTTAAGGTGAGGTGAGTTTATTTGGAGACAACCGATACGGATTTGTATTCCCAAAACAAGCAACAGGCGCTCCAGGGCAGGGCAACTGGAGTTGATGATGTTTTGTAGTGAGGCCTCCGACCGAGCAACCACCACAACCAAAAGTTTTTTTAACAGTGGGAGTCGAAGTATTTGTACCAGATTGTCTGCTAGTTGGCACCGTGCGAAGGTGGCGGTGTGGAGAGAGGAGGAAAACCAGGAGATGGACAATGGTGGTGTGGTCACAAATACACGACATTCGGTTCATGGTATGTGATTTCCGTAGTAATGGTAGAACTCAAGCCGCTGGAGTTTATCGAATTCACAGGATGTCAGCCAGGCGTCCATCATGCAGGGTATGGACAGCAGGCACCATGTCAGGATGCAAAGGCGTTGAATGGAGCCCTGATGGGAGGAGATGATGGCTCTGAGGAGTTCAAAATCATGAACCACAGATAGCTGACGACGGTCGAGATTAAGAGGCGTGGTGCGCCACAATGTGCGCCACCAAGATGCGAGGATTTGTGTCTGACAACTATCCTTGGTGGGGAGAAGGGAGATGATCTCTCCAAGGATGGCTTCCAGGAGATCGCTTATGCGTTCCACCCGAGATTCTACAGGTTCCTCATATCCGTGGTACAAGCCAACTCCATTTTCCATGGGGGCGTTTGTGACACCCCGAGACCGATGCGCCAGGTGTCTTCCAGTTATTCGTCGTCGTTGCCTTGTCATCTGCTTGCGTGTTGCATTTTACCATGTCATCGTATGCAATGCATCAACATGTTTTCAAAACTTGCATCCGTTCATAGTTGTCGAGCCCCCTCATCCTTTCTGTTGTCCGTTCTGATCCCAGACACACTCGCGCCCGCGACTCCTGCGAATATTTATTTTATAAGTGGCCGAAAAATGTTCTCGGAATGCGATGAAACTTGGCGTGTGGTCTTGTTATAGTGTAGGTAGACCACCTGTCAAATTTCATTCCATTTGGAGGTTGTTTGATGCCTCAGCGGTTATCCATGTTAACCGCCGAAAGCCCATTCTCTTTTAGCCCAGCACCCTCTCCACAACAGCCTACTAGCCCGTCTAAACCGCACTCATGCCATTAGCTGTTGGATCACGATCATGTGGCCAAAAACCGCACCTCATTTGGACTCTCCTAGCTCCATCTACCTATATATTAGCCTCCCCTCCTCAAATAACGGGTAAAAACCCTAGCCTATTCCTCCTCCGCGCGCCGGACATGTCCACTCCACCATCAGACATGTCCGCCGCCCCCTTCAGCCACTCCGGAGCTGCCACGTCACACCGCACTGCCCTCCTCTCTCCTCCCCACCGCGCGGGCCCTCGAGCCCATGGCCGACCCTCCCGGCCCGGCTCCACAATGCGCCGCCGCCTCGCCCACATCGCCGCCTCACTATAGCTCGCTGCCGCCTCCACCGCGTTGTGTCGCAGCTCGCCGCCACCTCGCCCGCCACAGCTTGCTACTGCCCCTTCGCCCGCGCGCGCACCTTCGCCCGCCGTCCACCACGGCGCCTCGCCGCGCCGGCCTCGCCGACCCTCGTCGCCGGCCACCCCCGCCGTTGTCGGTTTTGTCTCTGGCCGGATCCGGGTCGGGTGGTCGAGATCCACCCGTCCCTCGATCCAAACGCCCGCCCCACGCCCGGATATATCAATCCCGCTCCGCTCCGTCCAATTTTTCGCAAGTTGAAAAAACCACTAGGTCCCAGGATTCATACGTTATGTGTGCATCTTCTTCATGTGATAACTTTTTGTATGTTGCTCCGATTTGAGTGTGTAATATATCAAAATGTTCGTCTCAGAGTGCTCTACATGTTGATAGTGTTTGCATGGATGATATGATTCATCTTGATGTCTTAATCTTCGTTGCAAAACTTCTATGTCATGTTACTATTTCAGATTTTGTTGTCTGTCAACAGCATGTTAGCATGTTTGATAGGTTATATCTTTGTGCATGATGATCCAAATGTGGTGTATAGTATGTAAAAATGTTCATCTCTCTGCGCTCTACATGTTGGTGTGCTTTGCATTCATGTTAGGATGCATCTTGGAATTTAAATCTCTGTTGCAAAATTGCTAAGTGTTGTTAACTGCTGAAAACTAGTGTAACTTGCTGATTTGTCTTTTTCATATCTTTCCGTGTGAATTTTGTTTGAGCATCATGTCAACATGTGTTAGGAGCATAATCATGTCATCTTTGCTACGGTGCAATACAAATTTCATGATATGCCTTGTGGCGAGTGCAACAACCTTGCAAAGTGACCTACTCGTTGTTTGCTGATTTCCGAGACTTGTTGAAAACTGCGAAATCTGGAACTGTTATATTATGTTGCCATGTTTGCTTGATGCTAAGTCATATCCATGCATGTTTTGGAATTTACAACGATCATGTCTTGAAGTACATGTTTTGCTCTATCCATCCATGCCCTTGTTTGCAATTATCAGTTGTTGTAGCATGTCTCTTTATTGCCCTCAAGTTGCTTCATAATATATCTGGCAGCCTGTCAACAACATGTTCATTTTGGCAAAGCTTGTTGTAATCATTATATGCATCTTATGTGGTTGTGCCAATGGAGTTATTTGTAGTATGCCATGCCTACTACATCATAATAGCCTTTTCATGCTTATTAGGATTGCCATGTTTGCTATTATATGCCTCCAAAGTCAGCATCACAATGTTGTTGTTGCCTTCCCAGATTTTCACTAAGTCTGAGAATCTGCTATATCATGTTGGCTTCTTGTTTTCATAAATGCCGTGAAGCTGTTGCTCCCATGTATATGCCATATTGTGTTCCTTGAGCTCCATGTTGGGTTCTAGCATGCCATGCTTTTGGTTGCCATGTTCTTGTGTTGTAGCTTATTCATGTCTTGCCTCCAACATGCCAACATATTAACACTGCTCATGTGTATGCTCTGTTTTCCACGAAGTCATAATCTATGATATAAAGTTTGCTTGTTGCCTTTATCATGTTGGATTACTCTTGATGCCTATGGACCTGATACTTGTTGATATTGAAAGCATGTGTCCTGTAATTTGAGTTCAAGCCATGCTTGTGCCTATCTTGTACTTGTAGCTTGTCGTTTTGATGCTTGTGTTATGCCTAGTTGCTGTTTTGGACAGCTTGTCCTTTAAACTTGTTTCATGTGTATGTGTTGATCTGTTACTCTGTTTTGAGTGTGCTCTATATGAAACTTGCTTGGTTTTGCATGTAGATGCATCATGTCATGTTGCATCCATATTTTGGTAGTGTTTTCTTGATGTTTGAATGCATTTTGCATCAATGCCATGTGTATCTAGTTTTTCTCATATCTTCTAGGCCGTAGCTCCGAATTAAATGAACTTTATATTTAAATTGACTAGAATTTCATGTAGATCATCATGGTGCATGTTAACTTGCTGTTTAACAACTTTAACTTAAGGTTTAGTTCAGATATGGATTTCAAAATTTGCATATGAGGACCTACCGGAATTGTTATATGTTGTTTCCGGCCTCATTTAAACTTGCTTGGTTGTGTTGTTCTTTTATGCATCATCTCTTGCCATGATTAGCATCATGTAGCCTTGTCATCCATCATACTTAGTTGAGCATCATGTCAAGTTTGTGTGTTGTCTGTTTACCATGTTGTTTGCTTCTTCTCGTTACTTCCTGTTTCGTTGCGATCGTGAGGATTCGTTCGAATACGCTTGGATCGTCTTCGTGGCTTCTTCTTCATGGACTCATTCTTCTTCCTTGCGGGATCTCAGGCAAGATGACCGTCACCTTAGATTTCATTACTATCATTGTTATGCTAGTATTCTCGATGCTATCGATATACCTACTTCTACCCACCATTTGTTTGTCAGCCTCTCATTGTTGCCATGAAACCTCTAACATTTGACACCATCCCAGCAAACCATTGTTTGGATATGTTACCGCTTGCTCAGCCCCTCTTATAGCCTTGTTAGTTGCAGGTGAAGATGAAGATCACCCCATGTCAGAACTTGGATTGTTGGAATATCACAATATCTAATACTATAATTAATGCACATATATACTAGGTAATGGGTGGAAGGCTTGGCCTTTTTCTCAGTGTTTTGTTCCACTCATGCCGCCTTAAGAACCGATAAACCGGTGTTCTGTTCCTTGATTTTGCGTTCCTAACATGGTTGGGGGTATGGGACCCCCTTGATAGTTCGCTTTGAATAAAACTCCTCCAGCAAGGCCCAACTTTGGGTTTAATTTGCAACATATTAAAAATAATAATTAATTAATTAAATTGCATAGGGGGTCGTGTCCCCGGGGATTCTTTTCTACATACAGGGGGGCCAGCGTTGATGGTGGTGGTCCCAAACGAGCAGCCTGCAGGGCCGCCTCGGGGAAACTCGAGGTATGTGGTTTTACCCGTGGCTTGACCTATCTGGGCGTGGCCTGAAAAGAGATACGCGCGGCTACTATCAGCGTCGGCATAACGGGAGGTCTTGCTGGAGTTGTTTTACCATTGTCGAAATGTCTTGTGCAGCAAGATTCTGAGTCTGATCGGGTTGTCCCTAAGATAAGGGGTTTTTACCTCTGCTGATCGTGAGAGCTTGTGATGGGCCAAGTTGGGACACCCCTACAGGGTTATGATCTTTCGAAAGTCATGCCTGTGGTTATGTGGTAGATTGGAATTTGTTAATCTCCGGTTGTAGAAAACACGGCAAATGATCCGAAATAAAATACACCAACCGCGTGAGTAACCATGACCATTTCTTTTCAATTTGAGAAGAGAACACGGTGGGGTTATGTTTGACTCGTAGGTAGTTCAGGATCTCTTAGAGATCATTACTAGTTCGCGAACGTTTGCGTAGATTCTCATCTTATTCTTGTACTCGTAAGTTAGCCACCATACATATGCTTTCCCACTGCTGCAACCTCACCACTTAACCTCTCCATACCCATTAAGCTTTGCTAGTCTTGATACCCATAAAAATAGGATTGCTGAGTCCTCGTGGCTCATAGATACTACAACAACAGTTGCAGGTGCAGGTTTCCGATGACTTGACGTGAGAGCGTTGTTTACTTGTGTGGAGTTATTTCTTCTTCTTCTTCGTCAGTCTTGGGATAGGTTCCTGGTCGGCAGCCTGGGATAGCAGGAAGGATGTTGTTGTGCTTTTCATGTTTTCATCCGTAGTCCGATGTCTTGTGTATGATGTGTTTTATTCATGTGGCTATTGTATGACTTGTATGTATCCCCATCTGTTTATGTAATGGTACGATGTAATGATATCCATCTTGCTAAGCGCCCAAAATGTGGTTGTGCCCCAATCATGAGTTCATCATGTGATCAGGATAGAATCACATCTTGGGCATGACAAGTTGGTAACAGAGCCTCGACCGACCATAGGAGCCCCCTTGATTGATCGTAGTTTGGCCATTGTCACATCTAGAAGAAAACATTTTTCGGAGTCTAGTTATATCGGAGAGTAGGAATTCTTTTTACTCCTTCGCCCCTTAGTCGCTCTGGTGAGGAATGTTGACGTAGGTATTTTGAATTACTCCTCTTCCCCTTCAATTTTTTTGGATCATGCAGTTATTTGTCGTTCATTGCGATGTCAACTCTTGTCATCCGGTGCATTTCTCGTCAAGTTGATTCAACCCTCTTTGTCTTTTGTAAGATCAGTCCTCAGTTCTTTCCAACCGGCATCGTTTCCCCGTCCGATGTGCTCTTTCTTTTTCCCACCCGCCCACCCTTTTTCGTCACAGAGCCGAAGTCCTTAATCGAGTATCGATCCTACTCATGAGAAGCCTTTGCATTCTTCCTAGATTATTTCAAGTGGTGAATTCTTGTCTCACTCGTCACCCTTCTTCTCTTTTCTTCTCGGGTGAATTCTCATCTAGTTCGTCCTTCTTCATCTCTTTTCTTCTCCGGTGGACTCAATTCACGTTTTCGGTGCTCATCATATTATTTCCCTCGACACAAATGATTCCAATTGCTTGATCGCCTCTCACCATTTAATCATTCCACAGTTCCGAAGATATCTCACGAGATTCGTGTTTGCCTTCAAATTATTTCGAGGTTGTCACCTCATTGAAGTCTTTCTAATGTTCTGGTGCATCATCTCCTTTTCAATCCTTTCCAACAGTGGTTTTCTCGAGTGGGCCCTAACCCATAGGGTTTTTCCCAGGATCTTGCCGGACTCTTTTTATTTTGCGGAGTATTCCCAAATTCTTTTCAAGGTGTGACGTAAGAATGAATTTCATCAGTCATATGCCTTTTCAAAGATCGTTTCAAATTCTTTTCATCGTTGGTTCAACCTTCCCTCTTTTCATTCTTCCGGTGTATCTCAACAATTTTGGTGGTATTTCTCGTCGTCATTTGAAGACCGAAGAAGAGTTTCCCTCTAAATTCTTGTCCGTTCTCTTGAAGATTCGTGGTTCTAGCTTCATGTTATCCTCTCAAATTATTTTGTTTGTCATAAATTCTTTTCTTTAACCATCCGGCGTATTTCATGAATTATTTCCATTGTGATCCTCCGAAGGCCATCATTTCAGAAGATTTCTTTGTTCTCAGTTTTCACTTTGTCCTCCAACTATTTTTCATTGATGCCTCTTCGTTCGTCTTCATATTCTTCTGGTGCTTCGTTCAAGTGTTCTTTAATCCGTTCATGACCTCTCATTCTTATTCTTCGTTGGTATTCTAATTCTTTTCGGCGAATCCTTCTCTTTTCTTTGGTCATCTTCAATTCTTCCCGGTGGTTTGTCCTCTTTCATCGTTCAATTTCAATTCTTCCCGGTGGTTTTTTCTTTTTCATCACTCAATTTCAATTCTTACGGTGGTTCACTCGGAATTCTTTGTTATCATGTCAAGCCATTCGTTCTTTTCAATCATACCGGTGGCTCAAGAAGACCTTCCCATGTTTTGTGCTATATCTCCCTCGTTAATCATTTTTCAACGAGAATAAGTGGTATGCAATCCATTGCTTCTCATCAATTTAATTGGTGGAGGATAATCATAACATAATTCTTATTATTTTCTTCAAGTTGATTTAATCCCTTCCTTCAGAGTTTGTTCATGATGATTAAATAAAAGTCCCAAGTGTTTTCATCTTTTCTTCTCCGGAGTTCAAAGTTTTTCTTCGCTATCTCGCGGAGCCCCCATCTAAATCATCGCAAGGCATTAATCTGATACCTTTTAGCATTCATTTCTATGCCATCCTCCTTTTGTGACCGAAGTTCTTCATGGTGGTTCATCATGATTTAATTCTTTCTTCAAGTGTTCATCAAATTCTTGTGGAGCAGTCCAAGCATTATTCTTCTTGCACCTCGAGATGCAAATAATTCTCCATATTCTTTTTCAAGTGGAGTTTTGCATTTCTTCGTTCTCAGCTATTAAATCATTTGGTAGCGGCATAATTCACCTCAAGTTTTGGGATGATTTCCATATGTCCACAACAAGCTTATTCATTTGTTGTTGGTTTCTCAACAACTCCGTTCATCTCTTCTTCGCAGGGATGCTTTTAATTCATTTGTGCTGGAAGTTATCATCTTCTTCTTCGTTCTTTTCATTCTGTTCTTTCAATTTCTTTCGGAGGCATTATGTTGTTCCTCTCACCAAGTATCGTTCCATCTTATAAAAATAATGTACTATTCCTTCCATGTTCAACGGTAGTTCTATCCAAAATTTTCAATCTCGATCCTTGCCTATCTCGTTATACCCGTGCAGTTTCATATTCTTTGGTTTCGTTATCCTCTTGTCTCATATCTTTCAACCTACAAGATTCTCATAATGTTCATTGTTCCTCTTTTGTAACGGAGCTTCTCATATCTCGTTCATCTGTGTTGTATTTTTTTTCTCAAGTTGTTCAACCTCTCGAGATTCTTTGCTTTCACTCCTTTGTCCTAGAAGAACTTTGTTCTTTCTATTCCTCTCCCGTCTCATTCCTAAGATCTCGGGACGAGATCTCTTATTAGTAGGGGACTGTTGTGACACCCCGAGACCGATGCGCCAGGTGTCTTCCAGTTATTCGTTGTTGTTGCCTTGTCATCTGCTTGCGTGTTGCATTTTGCCATGTCAGCGTGTGCATTGCACATGTTTTCAAAACTTGCATCCGTTCATAGTTACCGAGCGCCCTCATCATTTCTGTTGTCCGTTCTGATCCCACACACACTCGCACGCGCCCGCGACTCCTCCGAATATTTATTTTATAAGTGGTCGAAAAATGTTCTCGGAATGCGATGAAACTTGGCATGTGGTCTTGTTATAGTGTAGGTAGAAATTTTCTTCCATTTGGAAGTCATTTGATGCCTCAGCGGTTAACCGCGGGAAGCCCTTTCAATTTTAGCCCAGCACCCTCTCCACAACAGCCCACTAGCCCATCTAAACCCCACTCATGCTCTTCGCTGTTCGATCACGATTGCGTGGCTGAAAACCGCACCTCATTTGGACTCTCCTAGCTACCTCTACCTATATATTAGCCTCCCCCTCCTCAAATCACGGGTAAAAACCCTAGCCTCTTAATTCTCCGCGCACCGGACATGTCCACGCCGCCGTCGGACATGTATGCCGCCCCCATCAGCCACTCCGGAGCTGCCACGTCACACTGCGCGGCCCTCCTCTCTCCTCCCCACCGCGCGGGCCCTCGAGCCCATCGCCGACCCTCCCGGCCCGGTTCCGCCGCGCGCCTGCGCCTCGCCCACACCACCGCCTCAGTATAGCTCGCCGCTGCCTCGACCGAGCCGCACCGCAGCTCGCTGCCACGTCAGCCGTCGCAGCTCGCTGCTGGCTCTCCGCCCGCGCGCACGCCTCCGCCCGCTGTCCACCACCGCGCCTCACCGCGCCGGCCTCGCCGACACTTGTCGTCGGCCACCATCACCGCCACCGGTTTTGTCTCTGGCGGGATCCGGGTCGGGTGGACGAGATCCACCCGTCCCTCGATCCAAATGCCCGCCCCGCGCCAGGATATCTCCATCCCGCTCCGCTCCGTCTAGTTCTTCGCGAGGTGAAAAAACCACTAAGTCCCAGAATTCATACATTATGTGTGCATCTTCTTCATGTGATAACTTTGTGTATGTTGCTCCGATTTGAGTGTATAATATATCAAAATGTTCTTCTCAGAGTGATCTACATGTTGATAGAATTTTCATGCATGATATGATTCATCTAGAAGTCTTAATATTCGTTGCAAAACTTATATGTGATGTTTCTATTTTAGCTTTTCTTGTCTGTCAACAGCATGTTAGCATGTTTGAGAGGTTATATCTTTGTGCATGATGATCCAAATGTGGTGTATAATATGTAAAAATGTTTGTCTCTCTGTGCTCTACATGTTGGTGTGCTTTGCATTCATGTTAGGATGCATCTTGGAATTTAAATCTCTGTTTCAAAAGTGCTAAGTATTGTTAACTGCTAAAAACTAGTGTAACTTGAAGATTTGTCCTTTTCATATCTTTTTGTGTGAATTTAGTTTGAGCATCATGTCAACATGTGTTAGGAGCCTAATCATATCATCTTTGCTATGGTGCAATCCACATTTCATGATATGCATTGTGGTGAGTGCAACAAGCTTGCAAAGTGACCTACTCGCTGTTTACTGATTTCTGAGACTTGTTGAGAACTGCTAAGTCTGGAACTTTTATATTATGTTGCCATGTTTGCCTGATGCTACTGTCATATCCATGCATGTTTTGGAATGTCCAATGATCATCTCTTGAAGTCCATGTTATACTCTATCCATACAATGCCTTGTTTACAATTATAAGTTGTGTAGCATGTCTCTTTCTTGCTCTCAAGTTGCTTGATAATATATCTGTCAGCCTGTTAACAGCATGTTCATTTTGGCAAAGCTTGTTGTAATCATTCTATGCATCTTATGGGGTTCTGCCAATGGAGTTATTTGTAGTATGACATGCCTCCTACATGTTCATAGCCTTTTCGTGCTTATTAGGATTTCCATGGTTGCCGTTATGTGCCTCCAAAGTCAATATCACAATGTTGTTCTTGCCTTCGCAGATTTTCACTAAGTCTGAGAATCTGCTATATCATGTTGGCTTCTTGTTTTCATAAATGCCATGAACCTGTTTCTCCCATGAATATGCCATCTTGTGTTCCATGAGCTCCATGTTGGGTTCTAGCATGCCATGCTTTTGCTTGCCATGTTCTTGTGCTTTAGCTTATTTATATCTTGCTTCCAACATGCCAACATATTAACACTGGTCATGTATATGCTCTATTTTCCACAAAGTCATAATCTGTGATAAAAAGTTTGCTTGTTGCCTTGATAATGCTGGATTACTCTTGATTCCTATGGACCTAATACTTGTTGATATTGAAAGCATGTGTTCCATACTTTGAGTTCATGCCATGATTGTGCCTATCTTGTACTTGTAGCTTGTTGTTTCGATGCTTGTGTTATGCCTAGTTGCTGTTTTGGACAGCTTGTCCTTTAAACTTGTTTCATGTGTATGTGTTGATTCGTTGCTCTGTTTTGTGTGTGCTCTATATGAAACATGCTTGGTTTTGCATGTAGATGCATCATGTTATGTTGCATCCATATTATGGGAGTGTTTGCTTGATGTTTGAATGCATTTTACATCAATGCCATGTGTATCTTGTTTTGCTCATATCTTCTAGGCTATAGCTCCGAATTAAATGAACTTCATATGTAACTTGACTAAAATTTCATGTAGGTCATCATGGTGCATGTTAACTTGCTGTTTAACAACTTAAACTTTAAGGTTTGTTCAGATCTGGACCAATTTCGAAATTTGCATATGAGGACTTACCGGAATTGGTATATGTTCTTTCTGGCCTCATTTAAACTTGCTTGCTTGTGTTGTTCTTGTATGCATCATCTCTTTACATGATTAGCATCATGTAGCCTTGTCAATGCATCATACTTAGTTGAGCATCATGTCGTGTTTGTGCGTTGTGTGTTTACCATGTTGTTTGGTTCTTCTCGTTAGTTCCTGTTTCGTTGCGATCATGAGGATTCGTTTAACTATGCTTGGATCCTCTTCATGGCTTCTTCTTCTTGATGGACTCGTTCTTCTTCCTTGCGGGATCTCAGGCAAGATGACCGGCACATTGGATCTCATTACTATCATTGCTATGTTAGTTGTCTCGATGCAATCGCTATACATCGCGCTACCCACCATTTGTTTGTCAGCCTCTCATTGTTGCCATGAAACCTCTAACCTTTGACACCATCCCAGCAAACCGTTGTTTGGCTATGTTACCTATTACTCAGCCCATCTTATAGCATTGTTAGTTGTAGGTGAAGATGAAGATTGCTCCATGTCGGAACTTGGATTGTTGGAATATCACAATATCTAATACTATAATTAATGCGCATATATACATGGCAATGGGTGGAAGGCTTGGCCTTTTGCTCGGTATTTTGTTCCACTCATGCTGCCTTAAGAACCGATAAACCGGTGTTATGTTCCTTGATTTTGCGTTCCTAACACGGTTGGGGGTATGGGACCCCCTTGATAGTTCGCTTTGAATAAACCTCCTCCAGCAAGGCCCAACTTTGGTTTTAATTTGCAACATAATAAAACTATTAATTAATTAAATTGCATAGGGGTTCACGTCCCCGGGCATTCTTTTCTACATACAAGGGGGCAGTATAGATGGTGTTGGTCCCAAACGGGCAGCCTACGAGGCCGCCTCGGGGAAACTCAAGGTATCTGGTTTTACCCGTAGCTTGACCTATCTGGGCGTGGCCTGAGACGAGATATGTGCGGCTACTGTCAAGGTGTCGGCACACCGGGAGGTCTTGTTGGAGTTGTTTTACCATTATCGGAATGTCTTGTGCACCGGGATTGCGAGTCTGGTCGGGTTGTCCTAAGATAAGGGGTTTTTACCTCTGCTGGTAGTGAGAGCATGTGATGGGCTAAGTTGGGAGACTCCTGCAGGGTTATGATCTTTCGAAAGTCATGCCCGCGGTTATGTGGCCGATTGGAATTTGTTAATATCCAGTTATAGAAAACTCGGTAGATGATCCGAAATAAAATACACCAATCACGTGAGTAATCGTGACCGTCTCTTTTCAATTTGAGAAGAGAACGCGGTGGGGTTATGTTTGACTCGTAGGTAGTTCAGGATCTCTTAACGATCATTACTAGTTTGCGACCATTTAAATAGATGCTCATCTTATTCTTGTACTCGTAAGTTAGCCACCATACATATGCTTAGCCACTGCTGCAACCTCACCACTTAACATCTCCATACCCATTAAGCTTTGCTAGTCTTGATACCCATGGTTGTGGGATTGTTGAGTCCTCGTCGCTCATAGGTACTACAACAACAGTTGCATGTGCAAGTTTCCGATGACTTGACGTGACAGCGATGTTTACTTGTGTGGAGTTCTTTCTTCTTCTTCTTCGTCAGTCTTCGGATAGGTTCCTGGTCGGCAGCCTATGATAGCAGGATGGATGTCGTTGTGCTTTTCGTGTTTTCATCCATAGTCGGATGTCTTGTGTATGATGTGTTGTATTCATGTGGCTATTGTATGACTTGTATTTATCCCCATCTGTTTTATGTAATGGTACAATGTAATGATATCCATCTTGCTAAGCGCCCAAAATGTGGTTGTGTCCCAATCATGAGTTCATCATGTGGTCGGGATAGAATCACATCTTGGGCATGACATGTTGGTATCAGAGCCTCGACCGACCATAGGAGCCCCCTTGATTGATCGTAGTTTGGCCATTGTCGATTCTAGAAGAAAAACTTTTTCAGAGTCTAGTTATATTGGAGAGTAGGAATTGTTTTTACTCCTCAGCCCCTTAGTCGCTCTGGTGAGGAATGTTGACATAGGTATTTTGAATTACTCCTCTTCCACTTCAATTTTTTTAGGATAACAAAGTCAGTTTTCGTTCATTGCGATGTCAACTCTTTTCATCTGGTGTATTTCTCGTCAAGTTGATTCAACCCTCTTTGTCTTTTGCAAGACCAGTTCTTTCCGACCGGTGTCGTTTCCCCGTCCGATGTGGTCTATATTTTTCCCACCCGCCCACCCTTTTTCGTCTCGGAGCCGGAGTCCTTAATCGAGTATCGATCCTACTCGTGAGAATCCTTTGCGTTCTTCCTAGATTATTTCAAGTGGTGAATTCTTGTCTAGCTCGTCACCCTTCTCTTTTCTTCTCTGGTGAATTCTCTTCTAGTTCGTCCTTCTTCATCTCTTTTCTTCTCTGGTGGACTCAATTCACATTTTCGGTGCTCATCATATTGCTTCCATCGGCTCAAATGATTCCAATTGCTTGATTGCCTCCCACCATTTAATTATTCCAGAGTTCCGAAGATATCTCACGAGATTCATGTTTACCTTCAAATTATTTCGAGGTTGTAACCTCATTCAAGTATTTCAATTGTTCCGGTGCATCATCTCCTTTTCAATCCTTTCCAACGGTGGTTTTCTCGAGTGGGCCCTAACCCACAGGGTTTTTCCTAGGATCTTACCTGACTCTTTTTATTTTGTGGAGTATTCCCAAATTCTTTTCAAGGTGTGACATAAGAATGAATTTCATCAGTCATATGCCTTTTCAAAGATAGTTTCAAATTCTTTTCATCGTTGATTCAACCTTCCCTCTTTTCATTGTTCCGGAGTATCTCAACAAATTTCTTCGTATTTCTCGTCGTCATTTGAAGACCGAAGAAGAGTTTCCCCCTAAATTCTTGTCCGTTCTCTTGAAGATTCGTGGTTCTAGCATCATGTTATCCTCTCAAATTATTTTGTTTGTCATAAATTCTTTTCTTTTACCATCCGGAGTATTTCATGAATTATTTCCATTGTGATCCTCCGAAGGCCATCATTTCAGAAGATTTCTTTGTTCTCAGTTTTCACTTTGTCCTCCAACTATTCTTCATTGATGCCTCTTCGTTCGTCTTCATATTCTTCTGGTGCTTCATTCAAGTGTTCTTTAATCCGTTTGCGACCTCTCATTCTTATTCTTCATTAGTATTCTAATTCTTTTTGAGGAATCCTTCTATTTTCTTTGGTCATCTTCAATTCTTCACGGTGGTTTGTCCTCTTTCATCATTCAACTTCAATTCTTCCCGGTGGTTTCCTCTTTTTCATCACTCGGTTTCAATTCTTAGGGTGGTTCGCTCGAAATTCTTTGTTATCATGTCAAACCATTCGTTCTTTTCAATCATACCGGTGGCTCAAGAAGACCTTCCCTAGTTTTGCATTATATCTCCCTCGTTAATCACTTTTCAACGAGAATAAGTGGTATGCAATCCATTGCTTCTCATAGATTTAATTGGTGGAGGACAAGCATAACATAATTCTTATTATTTTCATCAAGTTGATTTAATCCCTTCCTTCAGAGTTTGTTCATGATGATTAAATAATAGTCCCAAGTGTTTTCATCTTTTCTTCTCCAGAATTCAAAGTTTTTCTTTGCTATCTCGGCGGAACCCCCATCTAAATCATTGCAAGGCTTTAATCTTATTCATTTTCGCATTCATTTCTATGCCTGTAATGCCCAGTATGAGATTATACCTCCTACGTGTCGAGGCACGACTTAAAGGTATAAGCTCATACTAGAATGATCTCAAGTTTGGTATCTTTGCACGACTCATGTAAAAATAGCGATGAAATTGCAAAAGAGTAGTTGGCTTACACTCGCCACGTCACACAATACATTACATAAGCATATCATCATCCAAATAACATCACAGTCTAACTATAGACGAAGATCCAAATGAAAGATACCAAATAAATATAGCCACAAGGTCCGAATCGCCCCTAGTAGAAGTCACTACTGATCATCGGGATAGTGCACATAGTATCGACTACATTCTTCATCGAACTCCTAGTACAGCTCGGTGCCATCACCTGTGTAGTTCACCATAGTACCTGCAACTGGTGTTGTGTAGAATCTGTGAGCCACGGAGGACTCAGCAATCCCGTTCCCGGGTGGCAAAACTATCTAAGCCTTGGGTGTGGAACAAGGCTGAAGAAAATAAAGGTTGCAGTTGCACTAGCACTAGCAAAACTATCTTAGCCTTGGGTGTGGAACAAGGCTGAAGAAAATAAAGGTTGCAGCTGCACTAGCACTAGCTTACGTGTTTAGAGAGAGAAGAGAAGTGCCATGAGCGTCAAGGTGAGCACGAAGTGATCCTATCTAATCACGTCAAACATAACCCCACCGTGTTCACTTCCCGAACCCCTTTCGGAAAATGACCGTCACAGTTACTCACACTGGTAGTGTGTTCTGAACATGGAGTCAAGTTTTCTACAACCGGATATTAACAAATTCCCAGCTGCCACATAACCGCGGGCACGGCTTTCAAAAGATCAAAACCCTGCAGGGGTGTCCCAACTTAGCCCATCACAAGCTCACGATCTGCGGAGTCACAACTTGTCAGGGGAAACTGTCCTCCCACGAGCACCTATGGGACCGGAGCCCGTTCTACGTTGCGGTAAGGGAGCGGAGGGAGCACGGAGAGCAGATCGAGGGGCACACGCGGGCAGTTTACCCAGGTTCGGGCCGCGCGGACGCGTAAAACCCTACTCCTGCCTTAGGTTGTATTGAGTTCTTGAGCTCGGGAGCTGGAAGAGCTACATTATTAGCTACACCGAGCGAGAGAGTTGTCTAGGTTTCGAACCCTTTCTACGTTGTGCATGGGCCTCCTTTTATAGCTCAAGGGGTCACCGACAGGTGTCAACGTAGAGGAGGGTTAAAGCGTAATTTTGGTGGTAGTTGTAACAGTGCGGGAATAGTGCGTGAACAGTGGATGAACAGTGGTCTTCACCTAACCTTGACAGTGGGGGACAAGGGCATTAAATGCCCGTCGCCGTCGACCCCAAAAGTGTCCGTCCATGCTTCTCCGTTCGCCACGGCGGTAGCCTCGTCACCGTGGCTTGCCACCGTGTGCCCCAGGCTGCACAGCCATCCGCCACGTGCCCCTGGAAGGGCCCCAGGGTGACGCGTGGGCTGATGAGCTGGAGCGCGGGCATACAGCATAGGTTTCCCCGGCAAGCACCTTGCCGGGGTAATGATCTTGCCGGGCCCGGATGCTTGTCGCTCTCCGGGTCTCGCCGGGGCGCATGGTGCGCCGAGGCATTTCTTGAGATATGTGTTCCTTGGTCCTCCTGGCAAGCTCCTCTTGCCAGGGCCTTGTGTTAAAGTGATAACTTTAAGCCTGGTACGGCCTTCCCGGCAAGCTCCACTTGCCGGGGTCTTGATCTTCTGACTTGTATACTTTGTTCTTGAATGGCTTCATAAGGACCGAAAAGGTACTTGGCGAGCACGTGGTAAGCCCCGCCGCGGGAAGCTACTACTGCCCGTGCACAAGTTGGGGTACTAAGGTACCCCTATCTTAGTACACCGACAGGAGCCCCCGGGCCTGGGCCACACACGGTGCCGAGCGCTGTTGGACCAGGCCCAAAACAGTGCACGGGCACATGCGGCCCACAGCACGCCGTATCTCCTTCCGTATCCGCCACATCCCTCCCTAACGGCACGCGTCGATTGCGGCGTCGTGGGAGAGATCGTGGCCTCGTTCTTTAATGGGAAATGTGGAACGTCCCCCACTTCCCCCTTAAAAGCAGAGGAAGCAGGGGCAGTTCCTCTCCTTCGTCTTCATTGCGCCTTTCTTCTCCAGAAACCTCCGCTGCTTCTTGCATCCGCCCCTCCTCCGCCGTCTTCCGCATTCGCGGTGCCGTCGAGCTCCTCGCTTCTTCCCTCGCTGCCTCCGCCATGGCTCCGAAGAGCGACAAGGCGAAGAGCGACAAGGCCAAGAACGACAAGGCTAAGAAGGAGAAGTCCGAGCAGGCGGCAAAGCTGGCCGCCCTACGGAAGAGGTCCGTGGTCTTCGCGCCGAGGCTTGGCGCGAGGGAGCTGCAGAACAAATATTATCTGTTCTGGGCGAGGGAGACCAAAGCTCATCCCCGCACCAGGGCCTTCCCCGCCGTCGCCAAAGATATGTTCCCCGGCGGGTATTTCTTCTTCGCTGCATTTTTCCACTGTGGTCTGTGCCCTCCGTTCTCGAGTTCTTTTGTGATATCATGAACACATATGGCCTCCACCTCCTAGATTTCACCCCCAACGCCATCCTTACGATGGCAGTTTTCGTACATCTGTGCGAAAACTATGTTGGGATCCATCCAAACGTAGCCCTTTTCCGCCACTTCTTCATGCCTAGAGTAGAAGCTGGCGCTCCCCTCTCCGGCGGCATCTCCTGGATCTTCAGGCTGAACAAGAAGGATTCGTACCTGAAGGGAGAACTCCGCGGCAAGTGGGAAGAATGGAGAGCTGATTGGTGCTGGGTAGTGGAGGATAAGCCGGAGCCCTTCACCGCGCCGCGCACAACTGCCATAGTGCGCGGCAGAGATTGGAGCGAATTGGCCCCGGAGGACAACAAGCTTAGCATCGCCCTTATAAGGATTATTCGTCTCCGGGTCGCCAATCTGACTATCGAAGAGGTTGGGGCAGATTTCCTCCGCCGCCGCATTGCCCCCTTACAAGAAAGGAAAAGGGCCGCCTGGGAATTCGGCAATGCGGCGGATATTATGAGGCTGTGCCCTGGATTGAATTATAACTTCACTGCCTTGGAGTTGAAGGGGATGGTCCGAGAGCTCTTCAAGCATGACCCGGCCCATCCGGAGTGGTTCAAACCTCCCCGGGGAGTGGTGCCGTTGTGCAACAGCACTGCCCGAGATTCCTTGCGCGCAATGATGCCTGCGTGCGACTCCCATGGTGTCGTTCCCACCTGGATCGAGCCTCCGCCGGACACCGTGCTGAGCTTCTTTGATAACTTGGTCGAGACGCCCAAGAACAACGAGGAGAACAGGGGCCTCACCTGGGCCACTACTGGCCGGGACATAGCCTACATCGCCTCCAGGATGGAGGAGGCCGCTGCAGCTGCAGCGGCGGGTGACTTTGGGTATACTGTGGACGAGGCACAGGCCGCGGACGCGGTGAGCCAAGCAGAGGAGGCGGAAATCCTCAGGCTGCTCAAGCTTCCGCCCGAAGAGTTTGCCGGGGTGCCTTCCGTGCAGTTTGCCGGGACGAGCGAGGTCGCCGGAGGGAGCGAGGTTGCCGGAGGGAGCGAGGCCGCCGAGCATGGTGCTGGGTCCAGCGGGCCTGCCGGGGAGGAGGAGGATGTCGAGGCCGATGAAGACTCTGGTGGATCTCTGGGGCTTGACGACGATGCCTCCTCGTCCTCAGAGAACTCCCCGCCTCCGGCAAGCCCTACGCAACAACCGAGGAAGCGCCTCCGCAAGGCGGCTACGGCGACGAGGCCGCAGGCGCCTCGACAACAGCCGGCGCGCCGGGCAACGCGCGCCACCAGGACGAGCGAAGTCGTCAAGGAGGCGCCCTGTGCCCGTGCGCCAAGCGGGGGAGGATCTTCCCGGAGTGGAACTGGTGTTCCGTCTACTCCTCGGGCCCCGGCGACGACGGGGGCTGGGTCTTCGCAGCCCACAGCCCCGGAGCCCACCAAGCGCCCGAGGGAACCTTCTCCTCCAGCTCCTCGCGCGGGAGCAAACCAGGCGGAGTTTGACTTCTCCGCCCTCAGCTCCGACGACGAAGAAGAGGAGTAAGTACTTGTACTTCTTTAGTTTCTTCGATTTTGTCTTGATTTTCCTTGTTGATTCTGATCTTGTTTTTGCTTTGCTTTCAGGACCCTGACCCAGCGGATGGCGAAGAGGGCCAAGATCCCTGTGGTCGAGGTTGGGGACGACTCGCCCGTCGCGGCGACCGGAGACGCGCCAGCGGCAAGCTTGCCGGATCAACCTGCTGCTCCGAGGAGCAGCCCCCAGCGTAAGTCTGGTTTTTATCCTTCTGCTTGATGGGCGCGCTTGAGGTTGTTGCTTGTACTGATATCTTGATGTCTTGTCTGTCTTGTGCAGAAGTGGAGCCGCAGCCGCAGGAGCGCCCGGAGGTCGCCCTCGAAGAGCTACTCGCTCCACCCTCCCAGCCAAGGGTGAACTCCCCGGCGAGGGAGAACGCTCCGCCAAGGACGGGCACCCCGCCAAGGGTGAGCAGCCCGACGAGGGTGAGCACCCCGCCAAGGGAGGGCGCGGGCGGCCCTCCGCCAGCAGGGGCCACCACTCCGCCGCCAAGGGTGGATTCCCCGGCGGAGGAGCCTGTCGTTGAAGAAGTCCGCGAAGGTGAGTTTTGTAGCTTCTTCTCTCGAACTTGTCTTTTTGGATTTTTGCTTGACTCTTTCTTTTCTTTTTCTTCTGCTAGATCCTCCTGTACCAGAGCGGATGGAGACGGAGGCCACCGTTGAGGAGGAGGTGCACAGCGACGCCGGCAACGCCACTGCTCCCGAGGGAGGGGCTGGAGCCGATGAGCCTGCCGCTGAAGAGACCGCCCCGCCCGCAGACGCCGCGGCTAGGGAAGGGACCGGCGACAACACTGCTGGCCCGGAGGCAGCAGGAGCGTCAAGCGCTGCACCGGCCGCCGACCCTTCCGCCTCCGCGGCTGGGCAGGGCGTCTACCTGGAGGCCCCCAATGGAGTTTTCATACAAGTCCCGTGGGGGTCCTCGTCTCGAGCCCCCGTGGAGGGAGAGACCTTTGACGGAGAGGTCCTCGCCTTCGCGGGGTTGAAGGTTGTTGAAGCGTCCGGCGGCAGCGACGAGCCCGAAGACGAGAAACTCCTTCGCCGGCTCCTGGCTCTGTACCGGGCCAGGCAGGCGAAGCTGGAGTCTCGGGAAGCTCTTGCCGCCAAGGCTGGAGTTGACTTGGAGAAGCGCGCCGCGGAGCTTCGTGCCGACAACCAAGCAGCCCTCCGCCACTTGGCTGAGGAGCGCGACGAGCTTGCCGGAGCGCAGCAAGGCCGAGGTGGACGAGCAGCAACGGTTGGCCGCCAAGGAGCTGTCCCGGCGAGAAGGAGTGCTCAACCAGCGGAAGGTCGACCTCGATGCCCACGAGGACGAACTCACCGCCCGGGAGCGGGCCATTGGCGGGGCCCTGAAGGAGGCGAAGGCCACCGCAGCCGCCGCGGAGACCGCCAAGAAGGACCTGGAGGCCAAGGTCGAGCAGCTGGAGCGGTACCTGAAGGCGAGCGCGGACAGAATCACCGCGCTCAAAGTGGAGCGGGAGAAAGATGCCCACACCAACTCTGACTTGCAGGTACGTCTCTCCAAGAAAGGCGACGAGCTCACTGCCGCCAAGGATTCCATTGCTGACTTAGAGTTGAAGGTCTCCACTCTGACTGATTCGCTCGACGCCGCCTGGGGCCGCGAGACGAAGCTGAAGGACGAGCTCCGCAAGGAACGAGGCCTGGTGGAGAGTGCCACCGTCTCGGCGAACCAATTCAGCTGGGCAGTGGAGCAGTGGACTGACGAGCTGGTCACCTCCGCCGCCAACATTGACGCGGAGATGATGGCGCTGAGGGCTGAACATCTTGTGTACTCTCCGGACGAGAGCCTCCCCCACAGCGCCAAGCTAAGTCTGTTCTTCCGAGGAATTGTGCCGGCGCTTGCGCGGCTGCGGGAGAAGATCTCCGCGCAGCTGGCCGATGAGGCGCGTCGGCTCTGCATGGGCACTCTGGAGCGCGTCTTGTCGAAGATCGTCTACCGCAACCCTGACATCAACCTCGTCAACGTCCTCCGCACCTTGCCGCCCGATGCTGACCAGGAGGCGTTGAAGGCGCAGGTTGCCCACATTGTCGCCAAGGTGAGCAAGATCACAAGGCGTGAAGGCGATCGCGTAGACTAGATTCCTTTGCTTCTTCTTCCTTAGCCGCTGCCAATGAAGTCACAGGCAGTAGTTGATTAGAACAGCGGCAAGCTATCCTTGTAATATACAATCTTGTTTTGAACAATCAATGCAGTGTTATCTCCCTTGTTTTTGGTCCTTTACTTTGTATGCTTTCTACCCTACGCTTTTAGGGGACTTGCCGGCAAGGGGCCCTTGCCGTAAGCGCTGAGTGCTGGACTCTTAGCAGCCTGTTGGCAAAGACCTTGTCGGCAAGTAACCTTGCCGCAGCTAGTCGTAGCACACTTAAACTGCTGAGCGAACTCGAAAACGAAGTAAGGGCGCGACACTTGTCGCAGCTCACTTAAGCCGTTGAGCGTGCTCGAAACAGAGTAAGGGCGCGGCTAGCCACGGGTAGGTTCCTCCGCGCACAGGTTTTCCATACAAAGTGTGGTTGTTCAAGGAAGATAACTAAAATTTAAAATTTTGAATTACTCAAACTTTTGGTAACTTAGCTTTCACGAATCGGTTGTTCCCCGACAAGGCTTCTCTTTCTTGAACAGCACTTAGCTCGTACTCCATCTCCTTCCCCCCCGGCAAACTTGTGCGCGAGGAACACTCCTTCTGCTTAAGAGGGAAAAAGAGGAGGAAATACAAATATAGGGCCTCACGGCTTGCCAATGCTTACCGGGGTTGTGCGTTGCACAAGGTGCCAAACAATGCATGCAAATAACAAAGAAGAGCATGGAAATGGCAAATAGTGCAAAGCACAAAAACTTTACTGATGCACGGGATCTGCGCCCGTCTTTGTACAAAGGTTTACGTGCAACAGCGGCAACACTCGTACAAAAGGTGGTTGCCAGAACGGATCACGGCAACCGCGCCTTATGGGTGAAACTTGCGAAGATGCTCTATGTTCCAGGAGTTGCTCACCGGTAAGCCTTCTTCGGTCTCAAGGCGGACAGCTCTGGGCCTTGTGACTTGTCTCACCCGATAAGGGCCTTCCCACTTCGGCGTCAACTTGTTGGAATTCTTGGCGGACTGAACACGCCGAAGAACAAGGTCGCCTTCCTCGAGACTCCTGGCCTTGACCTTGCGGCTATGATAGCGACGCAAGGCTTGCTGGTATCGAGCAGCTCGTACAGCAGCCTGGAGACGTTCCTCCTCGAGGAGCAATGCGTCATCTTGTCGCAGTTGCTCTTGCTCGAGCTCATCATAAGCGAGCACTCGAGGAGATCCGTATACGAGTTCCGTGGGGAGAACTGCCTCTGCTCCATAAACAAGAGCAAAGGGTGTCTGTCCGGTGGCTCGACTTGGTGTCGTCCTGATTGACCAAAGAGCCGCCGGCAGCTCCTCTATCCAGTTTCTTCCGCACTTGCGCAGCCTGTCGAAGGTTCTTGTCTTGAGCCCGCGCAGCACTTCAGCATTGGCACTCTCCGCTTGACCGTTGCTTCTCGGGTGAGCAACAGAAGCGAAGCAGACCTTGGCGCCAAGGTCTTGGACGTACTGCATGAAGGTGCGACTTGTAAACTGCGTGCCGTTGTCGGTGATGATCCTGTTAGGGATTCCGAAACGGCAAACAATCGCTCTGAAGAACCTGACTGCTGACTGTGCTGTCACCTTTCTCACTGGTTCCACTTCTGGCCACTTTGTGAACTTGTCGATTGCTACGTACAAGTACTCAAAGCCCCCGACAGCGCAGGGAAAGGGGCCGAGGATATCGAGCCCCCAGACCGAGAAGGGCCAGGACAAAGGAATCGTCTGGAGAGCTTGAGCTGGCTGATGAATTTGTTTGGCATGGAACTGGCACGCTTCACACTTGGTTACTTGTGCAGTTGCATCTTGGAGGGCTTCTTGCCAGAAGAACCCTTGCCGGAACGCCTTCTCGGCAAGTGCCCTTGCGCCAACGTGGTGACCACATATGCCTCCATGTATTTCTGCCAACAGCTTCTGTCCATCTTCTCTGGAAATGCACTTCAACCTGACACCATTGAGCCTTCTTCTGTACAGTTCATTGTCAACGAACTGGTACATACTTGATTGTCTGGTTATTTTCTCTATCTCTTCTGGCTCGTCGGGAAGTTCTCTAGTTTGTAGAAAACGGACGATCTGCTGTGCCCATGCCGGAGCCCGAGGCTCAACGGCAAGGACTAAAGGCATGAGGGCTGCTGCGGGAACCCCAACTTCTACGGCAAGAACCTCCGGCTCTGCCGGAGCTGATGGTCCCCCGGCAAGCCTGCCGGGGCAGCGCTTGTCGGGAACGCCTGCTTCAACTGTACAGACCCTTGGATCTGCAGGAGCGAACTGTTCCTCAGCATCTCGGCTGTTGATCTTGGGGGCCTTGGCGGCGGCTTCGGGATGATCCGCCGGCAAGTAGTCGCCGGAGACCAACTTTCTCTTCTTGTTCTGCCCAACTGATGGTGTAACGGATGGTTGAGTTAACTTGAGCAGGAAGGTCCCTGGTTCCACAGGTAACTTCATTGCAGCGCACTTTGAAAGGCCATCCGCAATATCATTCTGAGCTCTTGGGACGTGCTCCATTTGCAGACCTTCAAAGTGCTCTTCAAGCTTCCTCACTTCATCAACATAAGCTTCCATCAAAGGGCTCTGATAACTCTTATTTACTTGTCGGACCACCAATTGTGAATCTCCCCGCACAATCAACTTCTTGATCCCAAGTTCGGCTGCAATTCTGAGGCCGGCAAGCAACCCTTCATACTCAGCAGTATTGTTTGTCGCTTGTTCCCTGGGAAAGTTCATCTGGATAACATACTTGAGGTGCTCTCCGGTGGGCGCTATGAGTACCACGCCGGCACCGGCGCCTTGCAGTGAGAAAGCACCATCAAAGTACATCATCCATTCCTTGCTTGCTTCTTGGACGGGGACGCTTGTCTCTTGGACTTCTTCATCTGGCGTTGGGGTCCATTCCGCTATGAATTCTGCCAAAGCTCTGCTCTGTATGGTTGAAGTACTCTCAAACTTGATACCAAAGCTTGACAGCTCCAGTGCCCACTCGACGATCCTGCCTGTTGCCTCTGGATTTTGCAATATCCTCTTCAACGGAAAGCGACTGACCACTGTTATCTCGTGTGCTTGGAAGTAATGGCGCAGCTTTCTTGAGGCCATGAGGAGGCCGAACAGCAACTTCTGCACCCCAGAGTATCTTGATCTAGCCCCCTGCAAGAGGGAACTTACAAAATACACTGGGCGCTGCACCATCTTCTTTCGCACTTCTCCTTGTTCCTGCGCAGATTTGTCCTTGTCGGGGCCAGAGCTTGTCGGGAAAGCCCCCTGCTTGTCGCTGGATTCGCTTGCCGGGGCCATGGGCTCTTCCTCTGCCTCCCTTTCCGCTACCAACGCAGCACTAACCACTTGATTGGTTGCTGCTAGGTATAGCAGCAACTTCTCTTGTGGCCTAGGTGCGACAAGTATTGGAGTAGAGGACAAGTATTCTTTCAAGTCTTGCAGCGCTGCCTCCGCTTCCGGAGTATATTTCATAGGACCTGCCTTCTTCAAGATTTTGAAGAAAGGCAGGGCGCATTCTGCAGACTTTGAAATGAACCTGCTGAGGGCAGCCACACAACCAGCAAGTCTCCTTACGTCCTTGACGCACTTCGGGGCTTCGATTTGCTCGATGGCTTTTATCTTGTCGGGATTGGCTTCAATCCCCCTCTGGGACACAAAGAATCCGAGAAGCTTGCCGGAGGGGACTCCGAAGACGCACTTCTCGGGGTTCAACTTGAGCTGTATCTTGCGCAGATTCACAAAGGTTTCTTCTAAGTCTTGGATCAGGGTATCTTTGCTCGTGCTCTTGACCACTATATCATCCATGTAGGCTTCTACATTTCTGTGGATCTGTGGCTCAAAAGCAGTGTGCACCACCCTTGCAAATGTTGAGCCTGCATTCTTCAATCCAAAGGGCATGCGTATGAAGCAATATGTGCCACATGGAGTAATGAATGCAGTCTTCTCTTCATATTCCTTGGCCATGAATATCTGGTGGTAACCTGAATATGCATCAAGGAAGGAAAGCAGCTCACATCCGGCGGTGGAGTCAACAATCTGGTCAATACGCGGCAAGGGAAATGGATCCTTGGGACATGCTTTATTCACATCAGTGAAGTCTATACAAAGTCTCCACTTCCCATTGGCCTTGCGTACGACAACTGGATTTGCTAACCACGTGGGATGGATCACGCCTCTAACTAGGCCTGCTGCTTCCAACTTCTTTATCTCTTCAGCGATGAACTCTTGGCGCTCCACGGCTTGCTTCCTGACCTTCTGCTTGACGGACCGCGCATGAGGACAAACAGCAAGCTTGTGCTCAATTACCTTCCTGGGAACGCCGGGGATGTCAGATGGTTGCCAAGCAAACACATCGACATTCGCCCGCAGGAAGGCAATGATCGCGCTTTCCTATATGTTGTCAAGCGTAGCACTGATGGTGAAGGTACCACCAGTGCCGTCCTCCTTGGCGGACACCTTTTTGGTTGCCGGTGGAGCTGCCATTCCTTTCTTACACTTGCCGGTGGAGCTCGATGGTGCGTCCTCGACGGCAGCACAGCACTCCGAAGAGGTGCGTTTGCCGGAGTGGGCCCCAGAACTCTTGCCGGACTTGGTCTTGGTCTTCCCCGCGGGAGCTTCAGCGGCAAGTGTGTTGCTTTCTGTTGCGGCTGCTGCATCCCGGTAGATCTTGTCGGCGTAGATAAGCGCGTCCTTCTTGTCGCCAGGGACAGAGATGACGCTTATCGGCCCCGGCATCTTGAGTACGTTGTAGGCATGCTGGGAAGCTGCCATGAACTTGGCGAGGGCAGGACGTCCAAGTATCCCATTGTATGGCAATGGGATATCGGCAACATCAAATGTGATCCTCTCCGTCCTGAAGTTGAGCTCCCCGCCAAAGGTCACTGGCAGAGTAATCTTGCCCTTCGGCTTGCTCCTTCCCGGGTTGATCCCTTGGAACGACCCGGTTTCTTCAAGCTCGCTGTCTGGGATCTGTAGCTTCTTGATCACAGCTGAGGAGATCAAGTTCAGGCCAGCCCCGCCGTCAACCAACATCTTGGTGACCTTGAGGTTGCGGATAGTTGGCGAGACCAACATCGGCAAGCACCCGACCGCCGTGGTGCGGTCAGGGTGGTCCTCAAGGTCAAAGATGATGGGCGTGCCGGACCACTTCAGCAGCCTGCGTGACTCGACGGGCGGTTCCGCTGCATTCACTTCACGCACTCACTGCTTGAGCTGGCGGTGGGAAGTGTGCAGAGAAGCTCCTCCATCGATACACAGGACCTCTGTGGCCTTCTGGAACTCCTGCTCGCTGTTATCACCTTCTTCCATGTCGTCGTCGTCGTCTTCTTCCTCATCCTTGTCGCGGCCCCGGGGAGGTCTATCACATTGCCGCTGCTTGGCCTTGCCGTGGCGTCCTCCCCGGCCATTGAACGGCCGCTTCTTGCTGGGTTCTCCTCCACCACCTTGGGCCTTCTCCTTGTCGCGACGCTCGTATTCAGCCTTCTGCCGTTCTACGAGGTACTCGACTCGTTTGCAGTTCTGAAGATCGTGGCCCTTGGTGCGGTGGATCTTGTAGTACTGCTTGTTGGAGCCGTCCTGCTTGTCGGCTGCCGCTACAGGGGCAGGCTCCTTGCCGGAACCGCCAGTCTGTGTTGTCTTGGCAGGAGCCTCCTTGCCGGACTGCTCGACAACCAACACCTCCTTGTTCTTCTTGTTTTTGTTGTTCCGCCGCCGGCTCTTCCTTGCCGGGACGGCATCCTCGCTGTCGCTTCCTCCTGCGCCAGCATCCTCTCCGGGGAGTTTCCTCCCCTCTTCGGCGCGCGCACACTTGTCGGCCAGAGCGTAGAGCTCGCTGACATTCCCGGATCTTGGTCATGGCCATCTCTTCCCTCATCCGGCGGTTACGCACGTTCTGGTGGAACGCGCTGATAACCGTGGCAGGGTGGATGTCGGGAATGTTGTGTTGCACGCGGCTAAACCTCTGGATGTACTTGCGCAGGGACTCTCCCTCCTTCTGGGCCATGATGTGGAGATCGCTCTCCTGGCCGTGGGGTTTGTGGCCGCCCGTGAAGGCGCCTACAAACTGGTGGCACAGACCTGCCCACGAAGAAATGGAGTTCTCCGGCAAGTGCATAAGCCAAGAGCGGACGTTTGGCTTAAGCACTAGCGGGAAGTAGTTAGCTAGTATCTTCTCGTCGCGTTCCCCGGCAGCCTGCACCGCGATGGTGTAGATGCTAAGGAACTCCGAGGGGTGTGTCTTGCCGTCGTACTTCTCGGGTACGTCGGGCTTGAAGTTTTTCATGCTGGGCCACTGGACTTGCCGCAGCTCACGGGTGAACGCAGGGCAACCTGCCGCGTACGGCAAGTCGCCTGGTTCACCGGGCGCGTGCGCGTCGACAGCGGTCCCAGCACGGTGGTCTGATTGTATTCGAGCTTCTCGTCGGCGCTCGATGTGCGTCCGAGCGTCTTCTTGCCGCCTGTCTTCGAGGACCTGGCGTTGGTCACGACGAGCCCGTGGATCCGACGACGCCGTGGAGTCGTCGTCGACGTTAATCCGGCAGGGTGGCGTCTTCTGCTTCTGCGGCGGGGAGTGCACGGTGGTTGCACCCGCGGCGGTCTTGTCTCCATCGGCCTTCGTCTGGTCGACTTGCCGCGGCCGCGATGTCGCCGGCTGCTGCGGCGTGTCGTTGTTGGCGAAGGCGATGAGGCTCTGGATCGTCGCCCTCCAGTCCTCGGCTTTATCTGCCGCTGGAGGGAAATCGAGGAGCAGTTGTGTTCTTGCTAGAGCTTCTGCTAGAGAGGAGGGGAGCGGCGGCGAGCGGTGCGAGGAGCGAGATATGCTCGGACTTCTAACAGGGTTAGAAGGAGCAGTTTCTCGTCCCGGCGACCGCGCCTTGCTCGTACCAGGACGATGGCCTTGAGCATCCCGCGATCCTCCGGTTTGTCCTCGCCCCAGCAAGCGTATGGTACCTCCTGTACCACGCCGCTGCGGGTCTTGTACGTCCCGAGAGAGACGTGGCGCGTCCACGGACACCGAGGCTTTGGAGTTTACCCGGTCGTCCGTCTTGTCCTTGGACTTGGTGACACCGTGAGTTTCCTCGCTGGCGACCACCCTTCCGCCGGCGTCTCCTCCACCAACCGTTGGTTCTGGTGGCGGTGGGATCGAAGCAGACGGGCCTCCGACCTCCGAAGCCTTCTTCTTCGGAGCCATGTCGTTGTAGCTGATGAAGTTGATGAAGCTGGTGAGGTTGATGAAGAATGCGCCCGCGCGAGCGCCGGATCAAGTTCGCACAACCTCGACGCCCCCTACCTGGCGCGCCAAAGATGTCGGGGGAAACTGTCCTCCCACGAGCACCTAAGGGACCGGAGCCCCTTCTACGTTGCGGTAAGGGAGCGGAGGGAGCACGGAGAGCAGATCGAGGGGCACACGCGGGCAGTTTACCCAGGTTCGGGCCGCGCGGACGCGTAAAACCCTACTCCTGCCTTAGGTTGTATTGAGTTCTTGAGCTCGGGAGCTGGAAGAGTTACAGTATTAGCTACACCGAGCGAGAGAGTTGTCTAGGTTTCGAACCCTTTCTACGTTGTGCATGGGCCTCCTTTTATAGCTCAAGGGGTCACCGACAGGTGTCAACGTAGAGGAGGTTAAAAGCGTAATTTTGGTGGTAGTTGTAACAGTGCGGGAATAGTGCGTGAACAGTGGATGAACAGTGGTCTTCACCTAACCTTGACAGTGGGGACAAGGGCATTAAATGCCCGTCGCCATCGACCCCAAAAGTGTCCGTCCATGCTTCTCCGTTCGCCACGGCGGTAGCCTCGTCACCGTGGCTTGCCACCGTGTGCCCCAGGCTGCACAGCCATCCGCCACGTGCCCCTGGAAGGGCCCCAGGGCGACGCGTGGGCTGATGAGCTGGAGCGCGGGCATACAACATAGGTTTCCCCAGCAAGCACCTTGCCGGGGTAATGATCTTACCGGGCCCGGATGCTTGTCGCTCTCCGGGTCTCGCCGGGGCGCATGGTGTGCCGAGGCATTTCTTGAGATATGTGTTCCTTGGTCCTCCTAGCAAGCTCCTCTTGCCAGGGCCTTGTGTTAAAGTGATAACTTTAAGCCTGGTACGGCCTTCCCGGCAAGCTCCACTTGCCGGGGTCTTGATCTTCTGACTTGTATACTTTGTTCTTGAATGGCTTCATAAGGACCGAAAAGGTACTTGGCGAGCACGTGGTAAGCCCCGCCGCGGGAAGCTACTACTGCCCGTGCACAAGTTGGGGTACTAAGGTACCCCTATCTTAGTACATCGACACAACTCCAAGGTGGGAAGACCCGAGTATTCTCAGAATCCCGTGCTCAAGATATTTCGACTAAGGTAAAACTAATCCAGCAAGACCTCCCGGTGTGCCGACACCCTGATAGTAGCCGCGCGTATCTCGTCTCAGGCCAATGACCGGATGGGTGATCCTACAGGTTTTTACCAGCCCTCGGGTTCCCCCAAGATGGCCCCGCATAACCCCCAGTTTGGACCAACACTCATGTGGAGCACTGGCCCGGGTTGTTGATTAAGAAGAGGTTTTATAACTCCCTATGCAAGTTTTAGTTGTTAGGCAAATGTAAAACCAATGTCGGGCCTTGCTGGAAAAGCTTTAGCGCTAAGCAGTTTATCGAGGGGGTCCCATAACCCCAACCGTGTGAGGAACGCAAAATCAAGGAACATAACACCGGTTTATACGGTTCGTAGGGAGGCATGAGTGGAACAAAACACCAAGCAAGAGGCTTAGCCTTCCACCCATTGCCAAGTATATAGATGATTTAGTTTAACAGATTATATAGTGTGATATCCCAACAATACTTCAACATGAAGCAAGAATCTTCAAATCTTCTCCTGCAACTAGCAATGCTATAAGAGGGGCTGGGCGAAGCTTACGTAGCCAAACAAAGGTTTGCTAGGTTGGGTGGTTAGACAGATTCATGGTTACAATAGGAGGCTGACAAACAAACATGGGCATCGAGGCAATTAGATAAAGAGCGAGACATCTAGCAATAGGCAAAGATAGTAATGATATCTGGGTCAGGTCATCTTGCCTGTCGAGTCGTCGATGGGATCGTAAGACGGCTCCTCGTACTCAACCTCGGTAGTAACCTCGTTCTCGGTCTCGACTTCCGGCTCTACTCAACACAAGAACACAGCATGGCACGATATCAAACAAGGTGCAATGCACAATCAACATGTTAAAGTATGATGCATTTATGGCAAGGGATGAAGCACACAAGAACAACACAAAACAACAAGTTTAAATGAGGCCGGAATCAACATATAGTGAATCCGGTAAGTCCTCATATGCATATTTTGAAATTGGTCCAGATCTGAACAAACCTGAAGTTAATGTTGTTAAACAGCAAGTTAACATGCACCATGATGATCTACACGAAAATATATTCAAGTTTTATATAAAGTTTGTTTAATTCAGAGCTACGGTCTAGAAGATATGAGCAAAACAAGACAAGCATGGCAACAGTGCAAGATGCAACCAAACATCAAGCAAACACACTCCAAACATGTAAACAACATGATATTATGATTCTACATGCGAAAACACACAAGTTTCATATAGGGCACGCTCAAAACGGAGCAACGGTTCAACACATACACACGAAACAAGATACAATGCAAAGCTGAAAATAACAGCCACATAGCAACTTGGAAGCAAGAAATATATACTCTACAGCACCCAAACATGATGACAATAAGCATGGACATGAAGTAGACATGTTCTACAGCAAACAAATCCATTGGAGCAGCTCCATAGGAGGCATGGATCAATAGCAACAAGCTACACCAAATTGATCATGCTGTTAAAAACCTGACAGATATAATTTATAGCAACTTGAGAGCAAGAAATAAATAAGCTACAGCAAGCCATATGTGCAAGTAGGGGCATGAATGGATAGACAACAACATGGACAACAAGGAATGATCATTGGCCACTCCAAAATAAGCATGGATTTGACTAGGGCATCAAGCAAACATAGCATCAGGTTATAACAGATTCCAGACTTAGCAGAATTTTCACTAAGTATAAAACAGTTATGTTGGCATGGCATGTTTGCAAGCTTTTTTAAGTCACCTCAAGGCATATAATGGAAAATGGTTTGCACCACAGCAAAGACCATATGATGGAGATTCTACAACATATTGGCATGTGACATGGGGACAAACACATCAATAGCAACGAGCACTTCAAATCAACATCTCATAACAAGTTTCAGCACTTAACAGCCACATGCACTTTTGCAACAGAGATTAACATGGCAATATGAACCCTAACATGAATGCTACAGCAACCATCATGTAGAGCATTTCACAATGAACATTTTGACATATCATTTGCTCCATTTGGATAAACATGCACCAAGTTATCACATATCAAACATGGCATGAAAATAACAAGTTACAGCAGTTTATAACAAGTAGCACTCTTTCAACAGAGATTAGGACCTCTAGATGAACTCAAACAAGCATGCCACAATGGAACAAAACGTAGAGCACATCACTACGATCAGATATATCATATGCTCAATTTGGACAAGCACACTAAAAATTACAACCATGCAAAGATGCAAAAAAAATAACAGATCTCAGGGACTTAGCCAGAAAAAGAAATGAAAAACGGGCGAAGGATAACTAAATGCCGCCCGGGCGCTGGATAGACGGAGGAGACGGGCTGGCCCAGTGGCTCACCTAGCGGGCTCGGCCCGAGTCGAGGAGGGAGAGGATGGGCCAGCGGGAGAGGCGGCCGGGCCCTGGGCAGTTGGGCCCGTGGCTGGGGAGGCCGGCCCGGGGAGGCGCAGGCCCGTCGTGCTCGCTCCCGAGAAGACGAGGCCGGAGCGGCGCCGGCGTGCGGCGGCTCGGGCGACCGGCGGCGAGGCGCGCCCGGCCGGGATCGGGGCGGTGCCGACCGGATCTGGCCTCGGGGCCACCGGATCGGGCGAGGGGGGCGGCGAGGAGGAGAAGGACGGCGGCGGAGAAGGACGCCGGAGGGTGCGGCCGGCGGCCGGCGGCGAAGGTGCAGCGGCGGCGGCGACCACCGGAGGCGGCGGGGAGAAGGGCGCGGGAGGCGCGGCTGGGACGGGCTGCGGGGGCCGGCGCCGGGCCTGGCGGGCCCGCGCGGTGGAGCTGGCGGCGGCAACACGTGGCACCGTCTGGTTCGTCCGGCGCGTCGGCGGAGACGTCCGGCGGCTGCGGGAGGAGAGGAGGTAGGGTTTGGACGCAAAAATGGACGTGGGGGGACTAATTTATAGGCATAGGGAGCTAGGAGACTCAAAATGGGGAGCGGTTTATGGCCACGCGATCACGATGCGACGACTGAGATGATGGGAAGGGTTGTGCTGGGTTTGTGGGCTGTTGTGGAGGGGGTCTTGGGCCTTAAAGAAGAGGTTCTTTTAGCCCACTAGGTTAACCGTTGGAGTACCAAACAGACTCCAAACGCGACGAAACTTGGCAGGCGGCCTACACGTACCAAAACAACATCGCACGACAAGTCTCACGTCATTTCGGAAACGTTACACGTCCACACACGAAAGAAGGACTAGGGGATGCCATGGGCACGTGTGTGAGCGTCGGAACTCGAAACGGACAACATGAAGAGACGAGTGGGACCGGGTGCAAGTGACAACATGAATGCAATGCAATGCACATGACAGCATGGCATGGATGAAAAGCACACACGCACATGACAAAACGAAGAAACCCGAAATGAAAGAAGATCCCAGAATGGAATTGACGAAGTCAAAGTTTCATATATTGCCATAATTGGAAAGTGTTACATCTGGGGCATTACAATGCCATCCTCCTTTTGTGACCGGAGTTCTTCATGGTGGTTCATCAAGATTTAATTATTTCTTCAAGTGTTCATCAAATTCTGGTGGAGCAGCCCAAACATTATTCTTCTTGCACCTCGAGATGCAAATAATTCTGTGTATTCTTTTTCAAGTGGTGTTTTGCATTTCTTCATTCTCAGCTATTAAATCATTTGGTTGCGGCATAATTCGCCACAAGTTTTGGGATGATTTTCATAAGTCCACAACAAGCTTATTCATTTGTTGTTGATTTCTCAACAACTCCGTTCATCTCTTCTTCGGAGGGGTGCTTTTAATTCATTCATGCTGGAAGTTGTCATCTTCTTCTTTATTCTTTTCATTATGTTCTTTCAATTTCTTTCGGAGGCATTATGTTGTTCCTCTCGTCAAGTATCGTTCCATCTTCTCAAGATCATGTTCTATTCCTTCCATGTTCAACCATAGTTCTATCCAAATTTTTCAATCTTGATCCTTGCCTATCTCGTTATACTGGTGCAGTTTATATTCTTTTGTTTCGTTAACCTCTTGTCTCATATCTTTCAATCTACAAGATTCTCGTAATGTTCCTTTGTAATGCCCCGGATGTAATACTTTCCCTTTTGGGCAATATATGATATCTCTGGCTTTATCAATTCCATTCCGGGTACTTTGTCTTTTCGGTTTTTCGTCGTTTTGTTGTGTGCGTGTGTGGCATTCATTCATATCATGTAGTCTTGTGCATCGCATTGCATTTGTGTTGTTGTTTGCATCCGGTCCCACTCGTTTCTTTCCGTTGTCCGTTTCGAGTTCCGGAGCTTTCTCACGTGTCCGTGGCATTCCCGAGGCCTACTTTGGTGTTTGGCCGTGTAACATTTCCGGTTTGGCGTGAGACTTGTCGTGTGTTGTTGTTTTGGTGTGTGTAACCCGCCTGTCGAATCTCGTCGCGTTTGGAGTTCGTTTGCTACCCCAACAGTTATTCTCGTGGGCTCAAAGTACCCCCTCTTTGAGGCCCAAAACACCCCTCCAACAGCCCACCAAACCAACCCAAACCCCTCCGTTCATCTAGGCCATCTAATTGTGATCATGTGGCTGAAAATCTCACCTCATTTGGACAACCCTAGCTCCTTGTGCCTATATAAACGTCCATCTCCCCCAAAATTTGCGTCCAGAAAACCCTATGCTTCCACAGTGCGCCGCCGGTGCTTCCACCGTTGATCCGCGGTGCTTCCACCATTGAAAATCCGTGCTTCCGACGTCCCGGGAAACCATGCTTCCGAGAGTCGTCTCCGTGCTTCCGTAGTGCGTCGCGGGTGCTTCCGTCCGACGCGCGGGCCCGCGACTTCGTCTTCAACCTCCAACAGCCGCCTTCGCCGGAGTTCTCGCCGCCGCCGGAGCTCCCTCGCGCCCTCACCGCCGCCGGTCTTCGCCGCGCCGGGCCGGCCCGTCACCGCCGCCCGCCGCCGGCCCGCTCTTCCCGCGCCGGCCGGGCACCGCCGCCGCCCCGGCCGGGCGCCGCCGCCCCCATCTCCCACCGGCAGCGCCGCCGGCCCTGCCTCCCTCCACCACCGGGACCGCGCCCCGTCGCCCCTCGAGGCCGCCGCCGTCGCTCGCCAGATCGGGGAGCCAGAGGAGCTCCCCTCGTCCCGATCCGCCCGCAACGACCTAACGGGCCGAACCCTGGGCCCGTTAGCCCGGTAGCTCGCCGGATCCCGAGGCCCGATCCGCGCCGCACCCGGGCCCGTTTGACCCCGCTGCAACCGCCGTTGACCAGCCGCCGCCGTTGACCCCGTGTTGACCAGATCTGGGAGGAGGTAGTTTTTTTGCTTAGTCCCTCATTTGTTAATGTCTGATGCTGTTTGCAACGTGGATAACTTTTTGTGTGATGGTCCGATTTGAGCAAATGATATGTCAAAATGATCGTGGAGACTTGTACTACGTTTTGTTCCATTGTGCCATGCATGTTTGAGGTCATCTAGATGCTTAAATATCTGTGGGAAGAGTGCTACTTGTTATAAACTGATGTTTGTAGTTGTTTTCATGCCATCTTTGCAATGTGATAACTTGGTGCATGTTTATCCAAATGATGCAAATGATATGTCCACGTGTTCGTCATGAAATGCTCTACATGTTGATTGCTTTAGCTTGCATGATAGATTTCATCTTGCCATGCTTATCTCCTTTGCAAAGTGCTATGTGGCTGTTATGTCATTAAACTTGTTACGAGATGCCTCGTAGAGGTACTCGTTGCTATCGTTGTGTTTGTCCCCTTGATGCATGCTTAGATGTTTTGGATTCACCATCATGTGTACTTTGCTGTGGTGCTTACCACTTGACATGTTTAGCTTTGAGGTAACTTAAACTTGCTCTCAAAGATGCCATGATGAAACTGCTGTTTTAACACTTAGTGAAATTTCACTGAGTTTGGAATCTGTAATTTTCAGATGCCATGTTTGCCTGTTGTTCTAGGCCAATCCATGATAGTTTTGGGGTGACTCTTGATGATTCCTTGTTGTATATATTGTTGGTTATCCATTCATGCTCTCACATGCTTATTTGAGTGGTTGTAGCATATTTAACTCTTGCTCCCAAGTTGCAACAAATTACTGCTGTCAGGTTTTTGTTGTCAAGTTTAATATGTCTTAGCTTGTTGCTATTGATCCATGGCTCCATTGGGGATGCTCCAATGGAATTGTTTGCTGTAGAGTATGTCTAGTTTATGTCCATGCTCTTTGCCATGATGTTTGAGTGCTGTAGGCCATTTATCTCTTGCCCCGAAGTTGCTATGTGGCTGTTGTTTTCAGCTTGTGCTTGTTTATTGTTTCGGGTGTAACTTTTAGCCCGTTGCTCCGTTTTGAGCAAGTCCTATATGTAACTTGTGTGTTTTTGCATGTAGATTCATAATATCCTCATGTTATCATGTTTTGAAGCATTTTGCTTGATGCATAATGTTGTGCTGTAACATTGTGCTTCCTAAGTAGACTTTCTGTGCTTCCATAGTGCATCTGTTTTGCTGCCATAGTGCATCAGTCATGCATCCAGTAATTTTTCTGCGCATTGCATCTTGTTTGATTCGTTGCCTTGTGTTCTTGTGTTTGAGTAGAGCCGGAAGCTGAGACCGAGTACGAGTACGAGCATGAGGTTACGACCGAGGTTGAGAACGAGGACCCCTCTTACGATCCCATCGACAACTCTTCAGGCAAGATGACCGAACCCCGATAACATTACTATCTTTGCCTATTGCTAGAAGTCTCGATCTATAGTATATGCCTCGATGCCCATGTTTTTCCTATCAGCCTCCTATTGTAACCATGAACCTGTTTAACCACCCTACCTATGCAAACCATTGATTGGCTATACGTAGGCTTCGCTCAACCCCTCTTATAGCATTGTTAGTTGCAGGTGAAGATTGAAGATTCTTGCTTCTTGTTGAAGCTTGTTGGGATATCACACTATATTAATTATTAAATGAAATCATCTATATATTGGTAATGGGTGGAAGGCTAAGCCTTTTCCTTGGTGATTTGTTCCACTCATGCCGCCCTAGGAACCGTATAAACCGGTGTTATGTTCCTTGATTATGCGTTCCTCACACGGTTGGGGTTCTGGGACCCCCTCGATAAACCGCTAGGTGCTACGTGTTTTCCAGCAAGTCCCAACATATGTACTATTCGCCTAAACAACTAAAACTTACCGAGGGAGTAATTAACCAGAGGATTAATTAATCAACCCCCCTGGGCCAGTGCTCGATTTGAGTGTTGGTCCAAACTAGAGCCACTTGCGGTGCCACCCAGTTCGCTGGGATCTTCGGTATCTGTACGTAGCGCTCATCCGGTCGTGGCCTGAGACTAGATACGCGTGGCTACTATCAGGGTGTCGGCACGCCGGGAGGATTTACTGGATTAGCCTTACCTTAGTCGGATTATCTTGAGCACGGGATTCCGAGAATACTCGGGCCTTCCCACTTTGGAGTTGCGACTCCGTGGATCATGGGCTTGTCATGGGCCAAGTTGGAACACCCCTGCAGGGTTTTGAACTTTCGAAAGCCGTGCCCACGGTTATGTGGCAGATGGGAGCTTGTTAATATCCGGTTGTAGAAAACTTGACACAATGTTCCAATACACTACCAGCGTGAGTTCCGTGACGGTCATTTTCCGAAAGGGATTCGGGAAGTGAACACGGTGGGGTTATGTTTGACTTGTTTTAGTTAGGATCACTTCGTGATCATCTTCGACCGAGGCACCTTCTCTTCTCGCTCTCTTTTACGTAAGCTAGTGCTAGTGCTGCTGCAGACTCTTGTTCTTTCTTCAGCCTTGTTCCTCACCCAAGGCTTGAATAGTCGTGTTACCCGGGAACGGGATTGCTGAGTCCTCTGTGGCTCACAGTTACTTCAACACCCCAGATGCAGGTACGATGGTGAGCTACACAGGCGATGGCACCGAGCTAGACTGGGAGTACGACGAGGAGCGTAGCCGTTACTACGTGAACTATCCGGTTGATCGGTAGAGCTTCTACTAGGATTCGATCTAGACCTGTGGTTTAATGTTATGTTTGGTATCTTGTCATTTGGATCTTTACCCTTAGATGGGTTGTGATGTTTATTTGGATGATGATTGGATCTGTAATGAATTTGTGTGACGTGGCGAGTGTAAGCCAACTATCTTTTCAGTTTTCCATCCCTATTTTTACATGAGATGTGCAAAGGTACCAAACTTGCGATCATTCCAGAATGGGCTTATATCTTTAAGTCGTGCCTCTACACGTAGGAGATATAGTCCCATCCTGGGCATTACAAGTTGGTATTCAGAGCCTTCTCCGACCTAGAAGCCCCCACTGATTGATCGAATCGTTGACGGTCGAGTCTAGGCACACACTTAAAAGTTTTGAGTCCTATATTTATATCGGAGAGTAGGATTTCTTTGCTCCTCATATCTTTTCATTCTGGTGAGGACTCCTGACGACTACTCTTGCCTCTTCTACTTTCAAAAATTGCACCAATTTTTTTTTAGGAATCTCGCGAGTATTGTTGGATTGTTTCGATGTCTTTGTGACGAGAATATTGTTCTCGATGCCTCCTGACATTAGGGATTGTGGCAGTGTCCCGGGGAGTTGAGCTTTGGGGTATTGTCGTCACAAGCATATCGCGACAGTACTAGAATACTTAAGACGGCGGACATCGAAAACTCTCCTATACAGTTAGTGGCAAGATAACCCCGACATCACCCAGTACTGGGGATGTAGTTCGGGAGTATTGCCATAGCTTTGTATAGTGGATGTTTTTCGAAGGTCCGAGGTAGACGGTTTCCGAGAATGACTGGTTATGTGTTGAAGGATGGATACAGCTGGATGTAGAATTAGAGTTGAGTGCGCGATGCTTCCCCTGTATCCCCAACACCTGATTGCATAACTGGAAACTTTCGGAAATTAATAGGTGGGTTTATCCAGTAGATCGTAGGCATTCTTCCAACGAATGCAGGTTACGGAGTTTGGGGTTCTACATTGAGTGAAGTGGTTTTATGGCCGATGTTCCGATCGGGAGTTGCATCTTAAATGGTCCTTGGCTATGCTGATCCGGGGATTGCAAAACCCTTTCGTAACGCGTTCATAAGCTTTCAGCACAAAGATGTCGAACGAAGCTCCTATCTTGTGTTTGTTCCATCTGTACCTTGTGTTTTTCTTATTTACCTTTTGTCTCCCAGTGGCTTCTCGTGAAGATTGTTCTTATCATTAAGCTAAGAATTTCATTCGTTCCTCTTGTTCGAATGATTCTTGTGAAGACTATGTTGCATTTCAATCCGTTGTTTCAGCTTATGCCTTCTTTCAATCAAATTGCTGATTGGTGGTCATCTCTTTCAGGATGGCTCCGAAACGGGTTCCCAACGCTAACCCAGAGGGTGAAGAGATTCCAGATCGTCCTCCTTCCCCTCCTCCTCCGTCTGAGGCCTGGAGAGCGATTATGCAGACTACAAATCAGAACACCCAGATGTTGATGCAGATGATGCAGCAAATGCAAGCAAATCAAGCAAATCAGGGTGCTCCAGGGAACCAAGGCAATTTCTTCAACCAACAGCACCATGCTACGCTCAACCAGTTCTTGGCTAATCAACCAAAGGCTTTCAGTTACTGTGTCGACCCTCTCGATGCTGAAGATTGGATCACCAATATCAAGAAGCATTTTGAGTGCAGCAACGTAAGGCCTGAGGACTATGTGAAATTTGCAGCCTTCCAACTCAAGGACCAAGCAGCTGACTGGTGGCAGCAGTACAAAGACTCCAGAGAAGGGCATGTGATCTCTTGGGATGATTTCTGCAAGGACTTTTGCTCTCACCACATTCCAACAAGTGTCATCGAGGGTATGCGTGAGTAATTCCGCAACCTGAAGCAAGGCTCTATGACTGTCTACCAGTATAATGTCAAGTTCCAGAATCTTGCCCGCTATGCTAAGCAAGACATACCGGATGCCAAGAGCAAGATCTATCAGTTCCGTGGAGGTCTCAAGGATGAACTTCAACTTGCTCTCACCTTGTTCGAGCCCGATGAGTTCGACAAATTCTATAACATGGCGCTTAAGCAAGAGGTAGTCCAGCTCAAGATGGAGGCTTCCAAAAAGAGGATTCGAGATGCCGTTCACTCCTCCTCATCTTCTCAAGTGGTAGCGAAGCAACAGAAATTTTGGCTTCCTCCTCCTCCTGTGATCTGAGCTCCCTACAACAGCAACAAGAACTCTGGTGGTCGTGGTTTCTCCCACCCACCCAACCCAAGCAACCAGTCGAAGCATCAGTCTCAAGGTTCCAAGTCAAGTGGTTCTTATTTCTGTCCTCTCTCAGAAGTGGTGTGCAACAAGTGTGGCCAGAAGGGTCATTATGCTAAAAGATGTCCGAACCCAAAGCGTCTTCCGCCTCCTCCACCTGTCAGTACAGCTATTGTCAAGCATAATCCAAAATCTGCAAGGGTGAATCTGATGAATGCAGCTGAAGCGGAGAATTCTTCTGATGTGATTTTGGGTAACCTCTCAGTTAACTCTTTTCCTGCAAAAGTTTTGTTTCATTCGGGTGCTTCGTTGTCCTTCATTTCAAGACCTTTTGTTGCTAAGCATGAATTGGTTTTGGAGAGCATTCCTAGACCTTTGAAGATTATTTCTCCGGGTTTGCAAATGACTTCCAACTCAGTTGCTCCGAATGTATCTATTCGCATGGGTGATTATCGCTTTCTGGCTAATCCGGTGGTTCTCGGCAATTCCGACATTGACCTCGTCCTCGGGATGGATTGGCTTTCTCAGCATGATGCTCAAATTGACTGTGCACAGAAGGAAGTCAAGATTACTCATTCCGATGATGATGTGATTATCTTCGCCTGGCGGGATAACACAATCAGGCTTTTCTCTCTCAATGACAAGGGCGAAATGAATGCCATATCTCAAATTCTGGTGGTTAACGAATACGAAGACGTCTTTCCTGAAGAACTTCCAGGCATGCCTCCACACCGTCAAGTGGAATTCGTCATTGAACTCGAGCCGGGTACTGAGCCAGCATGCCGGCGTCCGTACAAGCTCTCTCCTAAAGAGTTGAAGGAGTTGAAGAAACAGCTTGATGAACAGGAGCGTATGGGTCTGATCAGGCCTAGTACGTCTCCTTGGGGCTGTGGTGTCTCATTTGTCAAGAAGAAGGATGGCACGGAGCACCTCTGCGTTGATTACCGGCCTTTGAACAAGAAGACAATAAAGAACAAGTATCCGCTCCCCAACATCAATGAACTGTTCAAGCAGCTCAAAGGAGCTAAAGTGTTCTCAAAGCTCGATCTCCGAATGGGCTATCACCAGATTCGCATTCGTGAAGAAGATATCCCCAAGTCTGCCTTCAGAACGAGCTACGGCTCATATGAGTATACAGTCATGTCCTTTGGTCTCGCTAATGCTCCACCTACCTTCTCGAGAATGATGCACTACATTTTCAACCCCTACACCGGCTAGTTTGTGCTTGTGTATCTGGATGATATTTTGGTTTTCTCCAAGAATGAGGAAGATCACGAAAAGCACCTCCGTCTGGTTCTCGACAGACTCCGTGAACATAAGTTCTATGCCAAGTTCTCCAAGTGCAAATTTTGGCTCGATAAGGTCTTGTATCTGGGCCATATCATCTCTGCTGACGGTATTGGGGTAAACCCCGAGAAAGTTGAAGCAATTGTCAACTGGGAAGCTCCTCAGAACGTCAAGCAACTCCGAAGCTTTCTTGGTCTTGCCAGCTATTGCAGAAGGTTCGTTGAGAACTTCTCCAAGATTGCCAAGCCTCTTTCCAACTTGCTGCAGAAGAATGTCAAGTACTACTGGTCTCCAGATTGTGAAGTGGCATTCAAAACTCTCAAAGAAAAGCTCGTCTCTGCTCCAGTTCTTACTCCTCCAGATGAGTCCAAGCCCTATGAAGTATTATGTGATGCTTCTCTTCAAGGACTTGGTGGTGTGCTTATGCAGGACAAGAGAATTGTGGCATACACTTCTCGTCAACTGAAGCCAAGTGAGAAGAACTATCCCACACATGATCTTGAACTAGCAGCTGTGGTACATGCTTTGATTACATGGAGACACCTTCTGTTGGGCAGAAAAGTCGACATCTTCACCGATCACAAGAGCTTGAAGTACATCTTCACACAGCCGAACCTGAACCTCCGCCAGACTCGTTGGGTCGAAATGATCCAAGAGTATGATCCAAGCATCGAATACACTCCTGGCAAGGCGAATGTGATTGCAGATGCTTTGAGCAGAAAGGCATATTGCAATAGCCTCCTTATCAAGCCGTTCCAGCCTGAGTTTTGTGAAGCATTCAGGAAACTCAGCCTCCAAGTTGTTCCGCAAGGTTTTCTTGCAAATCTTCAAGTTGCTCCTACCTTGGAAGATCAGATCCGTGAGGCCCAACTCAGTGATGCTATGGTGCAGAAAGTGAAACATGGTATTGCAAAGGGTACTCCTAAATACAAGTGCTATCGCGTTGATGAGAGAGATACCTTGTTCTTCGAGGACAGACTCGTGGTTCCCAAAGGTGATCTCAGGAAGCTCATAATGGACTAAGCACATGATTCCCTCCTTTCCATTCATCCTGGTAGTTCCAAGATGTACCAAGACCTCAAGCAATCTTACTGGTGGACACGCATGAAAAGGGAGATTGCCCAATTCGTGAATGAATGTGATGTCTGCAGAAGAGTGAAGGCAGAGCATCAACATCCAGCCGGTCTTCTCCAACCTCTTCCTATTCCCGAGTGGAAATTCGACCACATTGAAATGGATTTCGTCACTGGTTTTCCTAAGTCCAAGAGAGGGAATGATTCTGTCTTCGTGGTGATTGACAAGCTTACCAAAGTCGCTCACTTCCTTCCAGTCAAAGAATCCATCAATGCAGCTCAATTGGCAGAGTTGTACACTTCCAGAATTGTGTCCTTACATGGCATTCCTCAAGTTATCTCCTCAGACCGTGGAAGTTTGTTCACTTCTAAGTTCTGGGACTCCTTTCAGTCTGCCATGGGCACTAAGATCAGGTTCATCACTACTTTTCACCCTCAGACTAGTCGTCAAGTCGAGCGAGTGAATCAGATTCTAGAAGACATGCTCAGAGCCTGTGTCATATCTTTCGGCATGAAATGGGAAGATTGCCTTCCATTTGCCGAGTTCTCTTACAACAACAGCTTCCAAGCAAGTGCCGGTAAAGCTCCGTTTGAAATCCTCTATGGCAGAAAGTGCCGTACCCCTCTCAACTGGTCCGAGACGGGTGGACGTCAACTTCTTGGCAATGACTGATCTCAGAAGCCGAAGAAATGTGCAAAGTCATACGTGAGAATCTCAAGGCCGCTCAGTCGCGTCAGAAGAGCTACTATGATGGCAAGCATCGTGATTTGTCCTTCAACATTGGGGATCATGTCTATCTCCGTGTTTCTCCGATGAAAGGCACCCAAAGATTCGGTATCAAATGAAAGCTTGCTCCTAGATACGTCGGGCCTTTCAAGATACTTGGCAAAAGAGGCGATCTAGCCTATCAACTTGAGCTACCTACAAACTTCGCCAATGTTCATGATGTGTTTCATGTGTCTCAACTCCGCAAGTGCTTCAAGACTCCTGAACGCACGATTCCGTTTGAGGAGATTGATCTTCAACAAGATTTGTCTTACCGACAGCACCCAGTTGCTATTCTCGAAGAAACCGAGCGCAAGACCCGCAACAAGTCCATCAAATTCAAGAAAGTCAAGTGGTCACACCATACCGACCGAGAAGCTACGTGGGAACGAGAAGATCATCTTCGTTCCGAGTACCCTTCCTTTTTCCATTCCTAGATCTCGGGACGAGATCTTTTTGTAGTAGAGGAGAGTTGTAATGCCCCGGATGTAATACTTTCCCTTTTGGGCAATATATGATATCTCTGGCTTCATCAATTCCATTCCGGGTTCTTCGTCTTTTCAGTTTTTTGTCGTTTTGTTGTGTGCGTGTGTGGCATTCATTCATATCATGTAGTCTTGTGCATCGCATTGCATTTGTGTTGTTGTTTGCATCCGGTCCCACTCGTTTCTTTCCGTTGTCCGTTTCGAGTTCTGGAGCTCTCTCACGTGTCCGTGGCATTCCCGAGGCCTACTTTGGTGTTTGGCCGTGTAACGTTTCTGGTTTGGCGTGAGACTTGTCGTGTGTTGTTGTTTTGGTGTGTGTAACCCGCCCGTCGAATCTCGTCGCGTTTGGAGTTCGTTTGCTACCCCAACAGTTATTCTCGTGGGCTCAAAGTACCCCCTCTTTGAGGCCCAAGATACCCCTCCAACAGCCCACCAAACAAACCCAAACCCCTCCCTTCATCTAGGCCATCTAATTGTGATCATGTGGCTGAAAACCTCACCTCATTTGGACAACCCTAGCTCCTTGTGCCTATATAAACGTCCATCGCCCCCAAAATTTGCGTCCAGAAAACCCTATGCTTCCACAGTGCGCCGCCGGTGCTTCCACCGTTGATCCGCGGTGCTTCCACCGTTGAAAATCCGTGCTTCCGACGTCAAAGGAAACCATGCTTCCGAGAGTCGTCGCCGTGCTTCCGTAGTGCGTCGCGGGTGCTTCCGTCCGACGCGCGGGCCCGCGACTTCGTCTTCAACCTCCAACAGCCGCCGCCGCCGGAGCTCCCTCGCGCCCTCACCGCCGCCGGTCTTCGCCGCGCCGGGCCGGCCCCTCACCGCCGCCTGCCACCGGCCCCGCAGGGCGCCGCCGCCGGCCCGCTCTTCCTGCGTCGGCCGGGCACCGCCGCCGCCCCCATCTCCCGCCGGCAGCGCCGCCGGCCCTGCCTCCCTCCACCACCGGGACCGCGCCCCGTCGCCCCTCGAGGCCGCCACCATCGCTCGCCAGATCGGGGAGCCAGAGGAGCTCCCCTCATCCCGATCCGCCCGCAACGACCTAACGGGCCGAACCCTGTGCCCGTTAGCCCGGTAGCCCGCCGGATCCCGAGGCCCGATCCGCGCCGCGCCCGGGCCCGTTTGACCACGCTGCAGCCGCCGTTGACCAGCCGCCGTCGTTGACCCCGCATTGACCAGATCTGGGAGGAGGTAGTTTTTTTGCTAAGTCCCTAATTTGTTAATGTCTGATGCTGTTTGCAACGTGGATAACTTTTTGTGTGATGGTCCGATTTGAGCAAATGATATGTCAAAATGATCGTGGAGACTTGTACTACGTTTTGTTCCATTGTGCCATGCATGTTTGAGGTCATCTATATGCTTAAATATCTGTGGGAAGAGTGCTACTTGTTATAAACTGATGTTTGTAGTTGTTTTCATGCCATCTTTGCAATGTGATAACTTGGTGCATGTTTATCCAAATGATGCAAATGATATGTCCACGTGTTCGTCAAGAAATGCTCTACATGTTGATTGCTTTAGCTTGCATGATAGATTTCATCTTTCCATGCTTATCTCCTTTGCAAAGTGCTATGTGGCTGTTATGTCGTTAAACTTGTTACGAGATGCCTCGTAGAGGTACTCGTTGCTATCGTTGTGTTTGTCCCCTTGATGCATGCTTAGATGTTTTGGATTCACCATCATGTGTACTTTGCTGTGGTGCTTACCACTTGCCATGTTTAGCTTTGAGGTAACTTAAACTTGCTCTCAAAGATGCCATGATGAAACTGCTGTTTTAACACTTAGTGAAATTTCACTGAGTTTGGAATCTGTAATTTTCAGATGCCATGTTTGCCTGTTGTTCTAGGCCAATCCATGATAGTTTTGGGGTGACTCTTGATGATTCCTTGTTGTATATATTGTTGGTTATCCATTCATGCTCTCACATGCTTATTTGAGTGGTTGTAGCATATTTAACTCTTGCTCCCAAGTTGCAACAAATTACTGCTGTCAGGTTTTTGTTGTCAAGTTTAATATGTCTTAGCTTGTTGCTATTGATCCATGGCTCCATTGGGGATGCTCCAATGGAATTGTTTGCTGTAGAGTATGTCTAGTTTATGTCCATGCTCTTTGCCATGATGTTTGAGTGCTGTAGGCCATTTATCTCTTGCCCCGAAGTTGCTATGTGGCTGTTGTTTTCAGCTTGTGCTTGTTTATTGTTTCGGGTGTAACTTTTAGCCCGTTGCTCCGTTTTGAGCAAGTCCTATATGTAACTTGTGTGTTTTTGCATGTAGATTCATAATATCCTCATGTTATCATGTTTTGAAGCATTTTGCTTGATGCATAATGTTGTGATGTAACACTGTGCTTCCTAAGTAGACTTTCTATGCTTCCATAGTGCATCTGTTTTGCTTCCATAGTGCATCGGTCATGCATCCAGTAATTTTTCTGCGCATTGCATGTTGTTTGATTCGTTGCATTGTGTTCTTGTGTTTGAGTAGAGCTGGAAGCTGAGACCGAGTACGAGTACGAGCACGAGGTTACGAACGAGGTTGAGAACGAGGACCCCTCTTACGATCCCATCGACAACTCTACAGGCAAGATGACCGAACCCCGATAACATTACTATCTTTGCCTATTGCTAGAAGTCTCGATCTATAGTATATGCCTCGATGCCCATGTTTTTCCTGTCAGCCTCCTATTGTAACCATGAACCTGTTTAACAACCCTACCTACGCAAACCATTGATTGGCTATACGTAGGCTTCGCTCAACCCCTCTTATAGCATTGTTAGTTGCAGGTGAAGATTGAAGATTCTTGCTTCTTGTTGAAGCTTGTTGGGATATCACACTATATTAATTATTAAATGAAATCATCTATATATTGGTAATGGGTGGAAGGCTAAGCCTTTTCCTTGGTGATTTGTCCCACTCATGCCGCCCTAGGAACCGTATAAATAGGTGTTATGTTCCTTGATTATGTGTTCCTCACACGGTTGGGGTTATGGGACCCCCTCGATAAACCGCTAGGTGCTAAGTCTTTTCCAGCAAGTCCCGACATTGGTACTATTCGCCTAAACAACTAAAACTTACCGAGGGAGTAATTAACCAGAGGATTAATTAATCAACCCCCCTGGGCCAGTGCTCGATTTGAGTGTTGGTCCAAACTAGAGCCACTTGCGGTGCCACCCAGTTCGCTGGGATCTTCGGTATCTGTACGTAGCGCTCATCCGGTCGTGGCCTGAGACTAGATACGCGTGGCTACTATCAGGGTGTCGGCACGCCGGGAGGATTTACTGGATTAGCCTTACCTTAGTCGGATTATCTTGAGCACGGGATTCCGAGAATACTCGGGCCTTCCCACTTTGGAGTTGCGACTCCGTGGATCATGGGCTTGTCATGGGCCAAGTTGGAACACCCCTGCAGGGTTTTGAACTTTCGAAAGCCGTGCCCACGGTTATGTGGCAGATGGGAGCTTGTTAATATCCGGTTGTAGAAAACTTGACGCAATGTTCCAATACACTACCAGCGTGAGTTCCGTGACGGTCATTTTCCGAAAGGGATTCGGGAAGTGAACACGGTGGGGTTATGTTTGCCTTGTTTTAGTTAGGATCACTTCGTGATCATCTTCGACCGAGGCACCTTCTCTTCTCGCTCTCTTTTACGTAAGCTAGTGCTAGTGCTGCTGCAGACTCTTGTTCTTTCTTCAGCCTTGTTCCTCACCCAAGGCTTGAATAGTCGTGTTACCCGGGAACGGGATTGCTGAGTCCTCTGTGGCTCACAGTTACTTCAACACCCCAGATGCAGGTACGATGGTGAGCTACACAGGCGATGGCACCGAGCTAGACTGGGAGTACGACGAGGAGCGTAGCCGTTACTACGTGAACTATCCGGTTGATCGGTAGAGCTTCTACTAGGATTCGATCTAGACCTGTGGTTTAATGTTATGTTTGGTATCTTGTCATTTGGATCTTTACCCTTAGATGGGTTGTGATGTTTATTTGGATGATGATTGGATCTGTAATGAATTTGTGTGACGTGGCGAGTGTAAGCCAACTATCTTTTCAGTTTTCCATCCCTATTTTTACATGAGATGTGCAAAGGTACCAAACTTGCGATCATTCCAGAATGGGCTTATATCTTTAAGTCGTGCCTCTACACGTAGGAGATATAGTCCCATCCTGGGCATTACAAGTTGGTATTCAGAGCCTTCTCCGACCTAGAAGCCCCCACTGATTGATCGAATCGTTGACGGTCGAGTCTAGGCACACACTTAAAAGTTTTGAGTCCTATATTTATATCGGAGAGTAGGATTTCTTTGCTCCTCATATCTTTTCATTCTGGTGAGGACTCCTGACGACTACTCTTGCCTCTTCTACTTTCAAAAATTGCACCAAATTTTTTTTAGGAATCTCGCGAGTATTGTTGGATTGTTTCGATGTCTTTGTGACGAGAATATTGTTCTCGATGCCTCCTGACATTAGGGATTGTGGCAGTGTCCCGGGGAGTTGAGCTTTGGGGTATTGTCGTCACAAGCATATCGCGACAGTACTAGAATACTTAAGACGGCGGACATCGAAAACTCTCCTATACAGTTAGTGGCAAGATAACCCCGACATCACCCAGTACTGGGGATGTAGTTCGGGAGTATTGCCATAGCTTTGTATAGTGGATGTTTTTCGAAGGTCCGAGGTAGACGGTTTCCGAGAATGACTGGTTATGTGTTGAAGGATGGATACAGCTGGATGTAGAATTAGAGTTGAGTGCGCGATGCTTCCCCTGTATCCCCAACACCTGATTGCATAACTGGAAACTTTCGGAAATTAATAGGTGGGTTTATCCAGTAGATCGTAGGCATTCTTCCAACGAATGCAGGTTACGGAGTTTGGGGTTCTACATTGAGTGAAGTGGTTTTATGGCCGATGTTCCGATCGGGAGTTGCATCTTAAATGGTCCTTGGCTATGCTGATCCGGGGATTGCAAAACCCTTTCGTAACGCGTTCATAAGCTTTCAGCACAAAGATGTCGAACGAAGCTCCTATCTTGTGTTTGTTCCATCTGTACCTTGTGTTTTGCTTATTTACCTTTTGTCTCCCAGTGGCATCTCGTGAAGATTGTTCTTATCATTAAGCTAAGAATTTCATTCGTTCCTCTTGTTCGAATGATTCTTGTGAAGACTATGTTGCATTTCAATCCGTTGTTTCAGCTTATGCCTTCTTTCAATCAAATTGCTGATTGGTGGTCATCTCTTTCAGGATGGCTCCGAAACGGGTTCCCAACGCTAACCCAGAGGGTGAAGAGATTCCAGATCGTCCTCCTTCCCCTCCTCCTCCGTCTGAGGCCTGGAGAGCGATTATGCAGACTACAAATCAGAACACCCAGATGTTGATGCAGATGATGCAGCAAATGCAAGCAAATCAAGCAAATCAGGGTGCTCCAGGGAACCAAGGCAATTTCTTCAACCAACAGCACGGTGGGGTTATGTTTGACTTGTTTTAGTTAGGATCACTTCGTGATCATCTTCGACCGAGGCACCTTCTCTTCTCGCTCTCTTTTACGTAAGCTAGTGCTAGTGCTGCTGCAGACTCTTGTTCTTTCTTCAGCCTTGTTCCTCACCCAAGGCTTGAATAGTCGTGTTACCCGGGAACGGGATTGCCGAGTCCTCTGTGGCTCACAGTTACTTCAACACCCCAGATGCAGGTACGATGGTGAGCTACACAGGCGATGGCACCGAGCTAGACTGGGAGTACGACGAGGAGCGTAGCCGTTACTACATGAACTATCCGGTTGATCGGTAGAGCTTCTACTAGGATTCGATCTAGACCCGTGGTTTAATGTTATGTTTGGTATCTTGTCATTTGGATCTTTACCCTTAGATGGGCTGTGATGTTTATTTGGATGATGATTGGATCTGTAATGAATTTGTGTGACGTGGCGAGTGTAAGCCAACTATCTTTTCAGTTTTCCATTCCTATTTTTACATGAGATGTGCAAAGGTACCAAACTTGAGATCATTCCAGAATGGGCTTATATCTTTAAGTCGTGCCTCGACACGTAGGAGATATAGTCCCATCCTGGGCATTACATCCTTGTTCCTCTTTTGTAACGGAGCTTCTCATATCTCATTCATCTCTGTTGTCTTTTTTCTCAAGTTGTTCAACCTCTCGAGATTCTTTGCTTTCACTCCTTTGTCCAAGAAGAACTTTGTTCTTCCTATTCCTCTCCCGTCTCATTCCTAAGATCTCGGGACGAGATCTCTTGTTAGTAGGGGAGTGTTGTGACACCCCGAGACTAATGCGCCAGGTGTCTTCCAGTTATTCGTCGTTGTTGCCTTGTCATCTGCTTGTGTGTTGCATTTTGCCATGTCATCGTGTGCATTGCTCATGTTTTCAAAACTTGCATCCGTTTGAAGTTGCCGAGCCCCCTCATCCTTTCTATTGTCCATTCTAAGCCTAGACACACTCACACGCGCCCGCGACTCCTCAGAATATTTATTTTATAAGTGGCCAAAAAATGTTCTCAGAATGCGATGAAACTTGGCATGTGGTCTTGTTATAGTGTAGGTAGACTACCTGTCAAATTTTGTTCCATTTGGAGGTCGTTTGATGCCTCAGCGGTTAACCGCGTTAACCCCCAGAAGCCCTTTCTCTTTTAGCCCAGCACCCTCTCCATAACAGCTCACTAGCCCATCTAAACCCCACTCATGCTCTTCTATCACCCTGGATGTATCCAACAATGGCATGCCTCACAGCGGGCTGAATCTGGGCAGATCGCGCACGCTCAGCCATCTTGAAGATGTTGATGCAGGTGTCCGGCTCAGGGCCCGTTCGCCGATCTTGCCGATGAAGACTTGGATTCCGCCGAAGGGGACCCGGTACCCGTACTCAATTGAGCCGGCCTCGGGACCCCAGCCTTCGTCATCGATGTAAAGCTTACTGCGACGACTCTTGGTCATCTGGCCCACAACATATCCCTTGAGCCCTTTGAAATTGCCCTTCAAGAACTCGAAACCATAGGCCGCAGGCCCCACGGTGGTCGCCAACTATCGTGGAATTGTCATGGCAGATGTCCTAATGAAAGGACTTGATTGTGGAGCCATAGCGACGTGGTTAGCTTAAAGGGATTAGACGGGACAAAAGACACGGGGAGTTTATACTGGTTCGGGCCCTTGCGGTGAGGGTAAAACCTAATCCAGTTTGAGGTGGAATTGCCGGGGTGTCGATTGCTAGGGAGCAGATGCGATTGCCTAGCTCTCGATCTGTTGTTTTTTGCCCTAAGTCGCTGGCGGGTCATCCCCTTAGATACACGGGTTGACACCCTGCGGCTTACGGAGTCCCGGCCGGCTCATACAATTGTGCCCGACCTAGTGACTCTTGTTACATGCCTTACCATACAAGTCACATATATGGCGGTTGATACACAGGCTTTAAGCCACCTTAGGCCTTGGGCCCTATCCTAAACCGCCATCTTTAACATGCTTATGGGCTTGGCCCATGAACCTCCATTGTGTAACCCGGCCCCTCCTGGGTGGGTCATATCAAATACTTATATCCCCAACATTAGGCCCCAGGTTGATTTGAACTTGATCATGTCAATCTTCCTTCATCTTCTTATGAGAACCCATAACCCGCCATGACGTCAGCTCTTTGAAATGGTGGTAACTCGTCATGACGTCATCTGTTGCTTTACCTTTGAACTGCCTAGATCCTAACAAATCTTTCCACATTTAATGGGATCCCGACAATCGAGGCGCCCGTATCGTCACTTTCCTGTTTATTCGCCTCCTCGGTCTTCGCGCATGACCCTTATCTACCTTTCTTATAAATAGGGCTAGGAGCCCTTTCCATTCTCCCCTTACTTCTTCCACTTCGTCTTCTTCCTGGTGACCCTCCTGCATCTGAGCTCCGCCGGCGCCGCCGTCCTCTGCTTCGTCTTCATCAACAACTACAGCATCCACCTGTCGTCGCTAGGCTTCTTCCGTGCGCCGCCACCGTTCATTCATCCAGGTACGTCCTTCTTGTTCCTTCCTCTTAGATCTGTTAGGGTTCCCGTGAAGCTCACGGACGTTCCTCTTCTTCACCTTCAGCAATTATAGTTTTCCTTCTGAACTTGATATCCTTTTGTGCACTTGTGATGATAATTTCCCTTTAGAAAATACTATATTATGTCATCTTTGATAAAATAAATTCATCCCCAAGAACTGCATCATATTGAACTTAGGTTTGCATGTTCGTCATTTTAATCTTAATTTCCAAACAGCTATAGATCCAAAGTTACAACTGAAATTTGTAAAAACTGTTTTTCCCAGACTTAGTGAAATCTGCTTTCTGAATATTCGCACCTGTCATGGCGGCTTAATTTTCCGACTTATAATTATTCTTATACCATTAGGTCCCATTTAAGCCGCCATGCTGAACTTATAGTATAACATTTTCTTCCGGTTAAATGAATTGATTCTGAACCGGCAATAATCTTCTCCTTCTTTAGGCTTGTTTGTTCACAATGCCACCAAAGACAGTCACCACGTGCAACTAGGTCCCTTTAGTTGTTACTGAGGCCACACTTTCCAATTATGTCAAGGTTGGATACCTATCAAAGAAGTCAGTTATGCTTTACCGCGCCCCTACACCGGGCAAAGAGAAACCTGCACCAAAAGATGATAAAGTTATCGTTTTCACTTATCACATGAACCGGGGTTTCTCATCACCCGGCTCTAAATTCTTCAGAGATGTTCTGCAATCTTTCCAACTCCATCATCATGACATCGGACCCAATTCCGGGTCAAATATTTGTAACTTCCAGGTGTTCTGTGAAGTGTATCCTCAAGAAGAACCTAGCCTTAAACTCTTTAGAGAATTCTTTTACTTAAACCGCCAGAACGAATTCACCAATGGTCCCGGTTTGGATCTAGGGTCCGTCTCAATCCAAAGGAGAAGAGATTCTATTTTACCTTATGCCTGTCTGCTGAGTCACCCAAAGGACTGGAATCAAACCTGGTTCTACTGCAAGGATACTTCTCTGGCTGATGAGAACCCACTACCGGGTTTCCGTGTGGAACATTTAGACACAAAACATCCCCTTGCCGAAAAACTCACTGCTGCAGAACGCAATAAACTTGATCCAACTCTTTCAAAGGTCAAAGCCCTACTTGGGAATGAGCTAAGAGGAATTGACTTAGCCCGGTGCTGGCTCACCTGGCGGATCATTCCTTTGAGTCCCAGGACTGGCTTAATGTGCGATTACACTAGAGAAAAAGGCGATCCATTACGTCACAGCTCTGAGGGTCTGGAGGAGGTTGTAATCATAGACATGACCAAAACTATCTTGATGAGAGCCTAGCTGATTGCAGCAAAGTGGGCCTGCAGCCCTTCTGCAAACTTAACCCGGCACAAGAGGTAAATTTTAAATTTAACTATTGTTATCTTATAATTTTGATTCCCCTGATAATCTTGAATTTCCTATCTCTCGCAGGATAAGTCGGCTTTCTGGAAAAAACCTTACGACCATGAAGCTGCTAAGAGGTCCAGAGCTATTAAGAAAGCCGCCAAGAGAGCCGTAAAAAAGACCAAGAAGAAAACCAACGCTTCTAATTTGTTGGAAATAAACTACGGCTCTGAGTCGGAGGTAGTCCTTGACTCTCTTGGTTCTTACTTCAATTATCTTATTGACCCTGATCATTATCAGGATGACACAGAGGCCAGCCAGGCCGTTGATGAAGAGGCAATTTGTCGTGGAATTAACACGGCAGATGTCCGGTTTAACGGACTTGATGATGGAACCATCGCACGGGTTAGCTTGAAAGGGTTCATGGCGCACAAAGGACACAAAAGGCTTTATACTAGTTCGGCCCCTTCGAGAAGGTAAAAGCCTACGTCTAGTTGGTTTGGTATTACTTGGGCGTCGGATTACAGGGAGCGGAATCGCTTGCCTGCGTCTCGACGGATCAATTGTTGCTTGTCCTTGAACCGGTGCCGGGTCGTCCCTTTATATAGAGGTGACGCCTGGTCCGGTTTACAGAATCCCGAGGCCGGCTCATAATCGTGTCCGCCTCAGTCTCTGCTCTTCCTTTCTTATCTCTCAAGTTACATCTCTTTGACGGTTCGCAAACCGTATTTCTATACATGGGCCTTGAAATCTTATGGGCCGTAATCTCTACTAATAATAAACCAAGTACGATATGACTAAGCCGGTTTACAACATCCGGTTTATACCTATTAACCATATCCCTGACATTAGGCCCCAGAATGATTTGAACTTGTTCATATCAGTCTCCATCGTCTTCTGTAACTTCTCTACTGTCTTCATTTTTTGTAAACCGGCTCTGACGTCATCTTCCAAAATCATTAAAGTCTGACAATGACATCAATTCCGCATTTAACGCCGTGAGCTGTACTGTAGCTGTTTTTTAATGGTTATCCCGAGAATCGAGGCGTTCAACGGATCTTTATCCGATTTTTCTCCCTTGATTACCGCACCTGTCGCTTCATATCCACCTCTCTGTCTATAAATAATGCCGCCCCTCCTCATTCTTCCTTCTCGCGTCTTCTTCCTCCTTCCGCTTCCTGACCCGTAAGAACTCCATTGCTGCTTGAGCTCAAGAACGCCGCCGACGACCGCAGGATCTTCAGCCTTCGACCGGCCGCTGCATCAACCTGAGCCTTGACCAGATTTTCTCCGCCGCCGACTCTCGCTGTCCCTGGTACGTTCATCCACCTCTCGGTAGATCTGTGTCCTCCATTGCTTCGCCCGTGTTCTTCCGCCATTAGGGCTGTCGATGAAGCTCTTGTCCCTTCGTAGATCTTAGTACATAAAAACCTTGTAATCTTTAGGCCCTAATCTGTAGGTCTCTCGCTCAGCACCAGATTAGATCTCACCATAATAACCATGTAGTTTTATCCGTTCCACCATTAGAGCTTCTGCCTTTTAGAACTCCGCCATTTAGAACTCCACCATTAGAACCTTCTGTACTAGTTCCGCATATTTAGCTGTCGCACCTTGCCCCTTAAATCTTGTTGTTTTTACTTCCGCCGTTTGCCTGCTTTAGGTCTCCTTTTTATGCATCTCCTATAAACTCATCTGCCCTGAATTGGACCTCTGTAGATTTCCCATGCAATTTTCGTTTCTTTATCTCCGTATGCTCAGATCTATTTTTCCTTAGCAATGCGTTGAAAACTTGTTTTTCTCTTCAATAGATCTACTAAATATGCTCCGGTTTAGATCATCATGTCATAAACCGGAAATGATGTAACCTGATGTAATAACTTTAAACGATTCCCCTTCAACTGCCATTTAAACCGGAAATGATAAAACTCTGTTTCATAATTACCGGTTTAACCTTGCCAAATAATTCTCCATTTTAACCATTGCATATCATGAACATATTCCGGATCGTTACTTTTTCATAATCCGTCTTTGCACTTTTTTCTTCTTCAGTACTTTGCTCAAATGGCTAAGCAATATGTTTCGTGCGACTGGGTTCGTTCTGTTGTAACTGAAGAGGATTTAGTCAAACTATCAAGCATTGGTACGTTAGGTCCTCAGGCCGAATTGAAATGGCGCGCTCCGGGTAATGAGTGTCCTCCCGCTCCTAGGTCCGGGGAAGTGATTGTATTTCTGGATCACATCTCCAGGGGTTTCTCTCCCCCCGGTTCAAAATTTTTCCGGGACGTCCTTGCCACCTTCCAGCTGCATCCACAGGATATCGGACTGAACTCCGTTTCCAATATTTGTGATTTCCAAGTTTTTTCTGAAGCGTATCTGCAAGAAGAGCCTTCGGTTGATCTTTTTCGGGATTTCTTCCACGCAAACCGGCGTACTGAGTTCACCAGCGGGCCTCACCAAGAGCTTGGTGGTATCAGTATTCAGAAAAGGAGGGATGTAGTTTTCCCTCACGCCTCCTTGCACACTCATCCAAAGGACTGGAACAAGTCCTGGTTTTACTGCATAGACACATCTCCTGAAGGTGAAAACCCTTTGTCGGGTTATCGTGAAACTCGTATCCCGGCAAATCACCCCTTGCCGCAACGATTAAGCGCTGCTGAACGGATCCCGTTTTCTCCTCAACTCTCCAAGCTGAGGGCCTTCATGGCAAACGGCCTGATCGGCACAGATTTCCTTCGCTGCTGGTTATCATGGAGTATCCTTCCCTTAAGCCGGCGCCCTGATTTGATGTGCAATTACTCCGGTAAATCGGATGACCCTCAGAGATTTTCTAAGGAGAAATTGTCTGAATCGGAAGTAATTGAATCGGCCAAGAAGATTGTCAATCCCGCTCTAACAGATTGTACTAGAGTTGGCTTGGCCCCATACTTCAAGAAAAATAAACAGCCTGAGGTAAGTATCTTTAACTTGTACTTTATAAACCGTCCTTTTTGAACCGTCGTTTACTTGCCTTCCCTTTTTTCATTTAGGCTGATGATCCTTTCTGGAGGAGGAAACCTCAGGAAAAACCTGCAAGGCAAACTCGCCGAAAGACTCCTGCAAATAAGAAAAGGAAAGCAGCCGTTGACGCCGGCTCTCCTTCTGAAGATGATGATCCGGACTCCGAGGTACGCCTTACTCCGGTTTACATTTTGTCTTTATATACTTGTTCATATCTCTAATGATGCCCTTTTCACAGGATCCACTCGAAGGTGATAACCCGGCGGAGATTGAGGTAACCCTTATTTCTTCCGATTCAGAACCCCCTCCTCAAAAAAACCGTCGGACTGTTAGAAAGTATCAATTTTCTCATCCTTATGCTAAGTTGGATCCCAATTTTACTTTGAAGAAACAACAGCACGAAGCCCTGCGCCGGACCACTCGCCATAGCGGCTTGGCAGTGGAATCCTCTGGAATTTCGCTAACTCCGGCTCGAAAACGCCGCGCTGAGGTGATGCTCTCTCCAACTCTTCTTCACCCCAAGGCCGGTCTTATCAGAAAACCACTTAAACCGACTGATCCTGATTATCAGGAAACTCCACTGTCTTCATCTGGCGAATCAACTGCGACACAGCTTCCACCTTTGAAGACTGTCCCAGGGTAATTCTCTTTACTTCTTCCGGTTTACAATCTTCTTTTTCTTTATAATGCTGACTTATCTTTGCTTGTTTTTCCAGCAAACCAAAACCCAGCAAAAGAGCTAAGGGTAAGAAGCCTGTTGCTGACCCTTCTACTGATGAACCAGTAATTGAGCCATCAACAACTATCCCTCCTGAAGATACTCCTGTCACTCCGGTTCAAGAACCTGTTCTTGATATTCCTGCCACTGATGCTGCCCAAGATCCACCAAGTCCGGCCCGGGTTAGCTCTCCTCAAGTTAACCCGGGGTCTCCTGATCCGGCTCAAGCTGAAGTTACACCTCCCAATGCACCTACTTCCCCTGACGTTGTGGTTACTGGTGCTGCTTATGTTGCGCCAGCCAAACCCACCGTTTTAGCAAAGCACACTGCTAAAGCGGAGAAAGTAACTCAGGAAAAGGGGAAGTGGAGTACAGACTTATCCAGTCTTTCGAGCATGAGTGCTCAAGACATTTATTCCGGTTATTTGAGCCGGCTCCACAGTAGCCGGGATTTTGAAGCCAGCTTAGTAAATATGATGAGAGAGAAATACGAAGTAAGTTTTCCTGTTCTGATTTTGTTTTGCTTTGACGCATCTTTATCTTCTAACAGCCCCCAAGTTCCGGTTTATCTTCTTCATTGAAGGTAATCCGGAACTTTGTAGTTTTTAACTGCTGATCCGTACATTAGCCCCCAAGTATCAAGTAGATAACTTGGTTATGTAGTTGATACTTGTAGAAATTGTCTCTGATGTTTTGCTTCAACTGCCATTAGCCCCCAAGTGTCAAGTATACAACTTGGTTGTATGCTTGAGACTTGTAAAAATTATCTCTGATGCTTTGCTTCAACTGCCATTAGCCCCCGAGTGTCAAGTATACAACTTGGTTGTATGCTTGAGACTTGCAATTTCTAATCTTATCTTTGAACTTTTGTCTACAGGCTGAGCTGAACCGGAATGCTGTGGAAAACAGTGAGCTTCGAAGCCGGCTTATAGAGACTGAGGCAGCCGCTTCAAAGGCGAAGAAAGAACTTCAAGTCAGTTTGAAAACTGCCGAGGATTTGAAAAAGTTCTTTGATGAAGAACGGACTGCTTTTGAAGTCCAGAGAAAGGATCTTGAAAAACGTGTTCAAGATGCCGAAGGAGCTCTTAACCCGGTTACTGAAGAATTGGCCGGGTTAAAGCGCCAAGTTGATTTGATGATTTCTGCTATCTTTGGTAAGCATAACCTGAATTCTTTATCTGTTATCTTTGCAAACTGTGTTTTGTACCGGTTTTAACTTTTCTTGTTGTATGTAGGACGCCGCGTCTCCCATCTTGGGGATGATGTACGGAAGAAATTGAAGGCCTGCTACACCTTGGTGGAGCAACTATACTCTGGGGCGCAGAGGATTATCAGCGCTACCTCCTTTGGTAAACCGGCTCCTTCCACTATCAAGGCTACTTTGAACAGCTTGTCGATTCTGCCAACTCGTCTTGAAGAGGTGAAGAAATCAGCTGCCCGAGGAGGTGCTCTTCTGGCCCTGACAAGGGCTAAAGCTTGGGTTCCAGACATTGATCCGGCAGAAGTGTTAACCGGGTTTCCTGACACCAAGGAAGATGGTTCAGCATTTGGTGAGAGAGATCTGTATGCTCTGACAAAGGAAATACGTCCACTTTCTAGCAAGATTGCGGTGGAAACTGATTTATCCCGATACCACCCAGCATACGACCTTCAAAACGAGCGTGTGGAACGACCGGTCTATGATGTTGCAAACTTAACTCCGCCGGTTCGTCCTCACACTTTTGCTCCTGATATTGATCCTGCTGAGTTGATCAACGATGAAGTGTATTTCCGTGCCTTGGCCAAGATTGATTGGCGTGCACCAGATTTCCCGCCGCTTCACGAGGAAGAAGATGTTCCGGAACCAGATGGTGGCCAGTCATCCCGGCAGGGAGGAACGGAATCTTGAATGTTATTGCTGTAAACACAATTACTACTCCATAAACAATGCTTCCAACTATTTGGCTTTCATGCCTTGTAATAGGCTTTAGCTGAATTTTAATGCACTGTGATCCGGCTTTTGGTCTTTATAAAGTATTCTTTCGCTGACTTGTTGATTGATGCGGATCTCTTGCCCTGTTCATAAAACAGATGAAAAATATGTCCCAGTGGTATGACCACTGGACGGATTAACTTGCTCTCTAGGTATGATAAACAAGCATACCTTTGATAAATAACTTTGATACCTTAATTGCATGTAGTCGAAATACCTTAAACCGGCAAGATGTTTAAAATTACCTTAATAAGCCCTTGGAACTCTTCAGCCTTAACTTGTCCATGAATTTTTCTTTTCTTGGTTCAGCAATTTGTAACTTGTATCTGACCCCGTGCTGCCAAATTTCAGCTCATCATGAAGTCGAACCGGGTTACGATGAACGCCGGTTTAACTTTCTCTGGTGTTCATGATCCGGACTTATAACACTAAATACACAGTCAACTTCTAGAGCTGTTCCCCTTGGTTAGAAAGGTTATGAAACACAGAAATCATCAAGAAACACATATTTATTGTAAATCCAACTATGCAATCGAGGCTTTTTCAAAGAGCTGCCAGGCTCAAAAACTGTTCAGGGAGCCGGGTCATCATTTGAACGTGGGCGATACCACTGTTGAGGGAGCCCAAAAATTCATAACATAGCCATTCAAGAGGTGTGTGGGCGATACCACTGTCCTCAGGGGCCGGGTCATCATTTGATCGTGGGCGATACCACTGTTCAGGGAACCCAAAATTTCATAACATAGCCATTCAAGAGGTGTGTGGGCGATACCACTGTCCTCAGGGGCCGGGTCATCATTTGAACGTGGGCGATACCACTGTTCAGGGAACCCAAAATTTCATAACTTAGCCATTCAAGAGGTGTGTGGGCGATACCACTGTCCTCAGGGGCCGGGTCATCATTTGAACGTGGGCGATACCACTGTTCAGGGAACCCAAAATTTCATAACTTAGCCATTCAAGAGGTGTGTGGGCGATACCACTGTCCTCAGGGGCCTCTAATGTTCCTCTTTTTCTTTATACAGGTTTTTTCCTCTTCCTGAACCGGACGTGATCTCTTGTTCCGGCGAGTTTTACCGCTTCTTCACATACCCTGCAAAGATTAGTTTCTAAAAACCAGCTAATACTGAAATATGTTTCTTTGATAACAAACTGATATGGATTTTTGCCGCAAATTTGATGTATATGGAAAAAGGGCTGAGCCCCCGGTTTACCGAGGGTGCCGGTTTATTCATTATTCATAATATATACATAGGATACATGGGAGCCTATGGCTCAAGTATAATACGGCCGTAGATGAGCAATGTTCCACGGCCTTTTCGTCTCCTCTTCTGATGTCCGTGAATCTTTGTGCTCTCGAATGTCCACCAAATAGTATGTCCCGTTGTGTAAATTTTTGCTGATCACAAAGGGCCCTTCCCATGGCGGAGATAGCTTGTGCATGTCTGTTTGATCTTGGATGAGCCGTAGTACCAAGTCACCCTCCTGAAACGTCCTGGTTCTGATCCGGCGGCTGTGATATCTGCGCAGGTCTTGCTGATAAATCGCTGACCGTGCTGCAGCTATGTCACGCTCTTCATCCAACCGATCCAAACTATCCTGTCTTGATTCTTCGTTGATAGCTTCTACATAGGCCGCCACCCTTGGTGAATCATGGCGTATGTCACTTGGAAGAACTGCTTCTGCACCGTAAACCATGAAGAAAGGTGTATAACCTGTAGACCGGTTGGGTGTAGTATTAATGCTCCAAAGGACCGACGGCAACTCTTCCACCCAACACCCTGGGGTTCTCTGCAAAGGTGTCATAAGCCGGGGCTTGATTCCACGCAAAATCTCCTGATTTGCCCTTTCTGCTTGACCATTGGACTGGGGGTGAGCCACAGAAGATACATCCAAACGAATATGCTCTCGTTGACAGAATTCTTCCATCTCACCCTGAGATAAATTGGTGCCGTTATCTGTGATGATGCTGTGTGGAAAACCAAACCGGAATATTACTTTTTTGATGAACTTAACCGCCGTTGCCGCATCACACTTGCTTATAGGTTCTGCTTCAACCCACTTTGTAAACTTGTCTACTGCCACTAGTAGATGAGTTTTTTGATCTTGGGATCTCTTGAAAGGACCAACCATGTCAAGCCCCCAAGTTGCAAAAGGCCAAGTTATTGGTATCATCCGGAGTTCTTGTGCCGGAACAAGGGCACGTCTTGAGAATTTCTGACAAGCATCACACTTGCGGACCAGGTCTGCCGCATCTGCATGTGCGGTTAACCAATAAAAACCATGTCGGAAAGCCTTAGCCACTAAAGATTTTGATCCGGCATGATGACCGCAATCCCCTTCATGAATCTCCCTTAGAATCTCACAACCTTCCTCAGCTGAAACACACCGTTGAAATACTCCAGAGGCGCTACGATGATGCAGCTCCCCATTGGCAATTGTCATAGACTTGGAACGCCGGATTATCTGTCGTGCTTCACCTTCGTCCTCTGGTAATTCTCCCCGGCTTAAATATACCAAATAAGGTACCGTCCAATCCGGGATAACATGGGTTGCCGCAACCAACTGTGCCTCTGGGTCCGGAACAGCCAGATCGTCCTCTGAAGGTACTTGAACCGAAGGATTGTGCAATTCATCCAAAAAGGTGTTCGGTGGTACCGGTTTACGTTGCGACCCTAGCCGGCTTAAAGCGTCAGCCGCTTCGTTCTTCCGCCGGTCTATGTGTTCCACCTGATACCCTTTGAAGTAACCTGCCACCGCTTCAACTTCTCGCCGATAAGCCGCCATGAGTGGATCCCTTGAATCCCACTTGCCCGAAACTTGCTGTGCCACTAGGTCTGAATCACCCAAGCACTTAACCCGGCTTAAATTCATCTCCTTTGCCAATCGCAAACCATGAAGTAGGGCTTCATATTCCGCTGCATTATTAGTACAAGGAAATAACAACCGGAGGACATAACAAAATTTATCACCTCTGGGGGAAGTTAAAACCACTCCGGCCCCCGAGCCCTCCAACTGTTTCGAACCGTCGAAGTGAATCGTCCAATAAGTGAGATCCGGCTTTTCCTCCGGGGTCTGCAATTCTGTCCAGTCGTTGATGAAGTCCACCAGTGCCTGAGATTTGATAGCAGTACGTGGTACATATTTCAATTCATGCGGACTGAGCTCAATGGCCCACTTGGCTATCCTGCCTGTTGCTTCTCTATTCTGGACTATATCTCCCAACGGAGCCGAGCTGACCACAGTTATCGGATGCCCTTGGAAATAATGCTTCAACTTCCGGTTCGCCATGAATACTCCATACACCAATTTCTGCCAGTGAGGGTATCTTTGCTTGGACTCGATGAGTACCTCACTCACATAGTAAACCGGACGCTGAACCGGATGTTCTTTCCCTGCTTCCTTGCGCTCAACCACAATTGCAACGCTAACTGCCCGTGTGTTTGCAGCAACATACAGTAGCAAAGGCTCCTTGTCAATAGGGGCGGCTAAAACCGGCGGCTTCGCTAGTTGCTGTTTCAGATTCTCAAACGCTGTATTCGCTTCATCACTCCAGATGAACCGGTCCGTTTTCCTCAACATTTGATAAAGCGGGATCGCCTTTTCTCCTAAGCGACTGATGAACCTGCTCAGAGCCGTGATCCGTCCAGCTATGCGCTGAACATCGTTAATGCAAGCCGGTTTTGTCAAAGATGTGATGGCCTTGATCTTCTCCGGATAGGCTTCTATTCCCCGGTTTGAAACCAGGAATCCCAAAAGCTTACCGGCCGGGACACCAAAGGCACATTTCTCCGGATTGAGCATCATCTTGTAAGCCCGAAGATTGTCAAAGGTTTCTCTGAGATCTTCTATCATTGTCCTCTCCTCCTTTGACTTAACCACAATGTCATCCACATAAGCGTGTACGTTCCTTCCTATCTGCCCTTTCAAGCAGTTCTGAACACAACGCTGATACGTCGCCTGCGCACACTTGAGCCCAAAGGGCATAGACACATAGCAAAAAGCACCAAAAGGGGTTATGAATGCCGTCTTCTCTTGGTCTTCAACTGCCATTTTGATCTGGTGATAGCCTGAGTACGCATCCAGGAAACTCAGCCGCTCACACCCTGCTGTAGCATCAATAATCTGATCAATGCGAGGTAGAGCAAAAGGATCAGTTGGGCAAGCTTTATTGAGGTCTGTGTAGTCCACGCACATCCTCCACTTCCCATTCTTCTGTAGAACTAGCACCGGGTTGGCCAACCATTCCGGATGAAACACTTCCACTATGAACCCTGCCGCCAAAAGCTTAGCCACTTCTTCTCCTATAGCCTTGCGCCTCTCTTCATTGAAGCGGCGCAGATACTGCTTTACCGGTTTAAACTTTGGATCAATATTTAACTTGTGCTCAGCGAGTTCCCTCGGTATACCAGGCATGTCAGAGGGCTTCCATGCAAAGATATCCCGGTTCTCACGGATGAACTCGATGAGCGCGCTTTCCTATTTAGGATCCAAGTTAGCACTGATGGTGAACTGCTTGGATGAATCTCCGGGCACAAAATCGACCTGTTTAGTCTCTTCCGCTGATTTGAACTTCAAAGCCGGATCATGCTCAGTGGTTGGCTTCTTCAGCGGAGTCATGTCCGCCGGATCGACATTATCTTTATAAAATTTTAACTCTTCCGCAGAACATACCGCTTCTGCATAAGCTGCATCACCTTCTTCACATTCTACTGCTATCTTACGACTGCCGTGCACCGTAATCGTGCCTCTATGACCCGGCATCTTGAGCTGCAAATAAACATAACATGGCCTAGCCATAAATTTAGCATAAACCGTCCTCCCAAACAAAGCATGATATGGACTTTTGATTTTGACAACTTCAAAGGTGATCATCTCCGATCTAGAGTCCCGCTCATCTCCAAAGGTAACTTCTAAGTCAATCTTACCAACCGGATAAGCTGACTTACCTGGAACCACCCCGTGAAACACTGTGTTTGATGTCCTTAATTGGTTATCTGTCAGACCCATACGACGGAAAGTCTCGTAATATAATATATTGATACTGCTACCTCCATCCATGAGGACTTTAGTGAATCGGTATCCTCCCACCTGTGGTGCCACTACCAGGGCTAAATGTCCCGGGTTATCTACCCGTAACGGGTGGTCCTCCCTGCTCCAAACAATGGGCTGCTCTGACCACCGTAGAAACTGCGGTGTCGCCGGTTCTACCGCATTAACAGTCCGCTTTAAAACCTTCTGGTCTCTTTTGCATAGACTTGTGGTGAAAACATGATATTGGCCACTGCTCAACTCCTTTGGATTGCTCTGGTACCCGGATTGATGTTGTTGTTGTGGACGCTGCTGCTGCTGATTTCCTTGGATATTGTGACTCCCTTGCCCCTGTTGCTGATTATTCTGATTGTTATAACCACCTTGATGATACGGCTGATTTCCCTGATTCTGATAACCACCTTGATAATGTGATTGGCTTCCTTGACCATTATAGTTTCCTTGACCGCCTGGGCCGCCTGGCCGGGATTGATAACCGCCGTTATTCCCTTGATAACCGCTGTTGCCCCTATATCCTGAACCGAAATTGTTCCCTTGGTAACCTGGGCCATAAAACCCGGGCCCTAAACCGGCATTCGGGGGCCGGCTATGAGGATAAAAACGGCCGTTCCCTGCTATCGTGGGGTTCAGACATTCTCTCGCAGTGTGCTTTGCAGGCCCCTTACTCCCGCTATGCTTTATGCAGGGTTGATCCAAATCCTGTTCCCAACCCGGATTTCCTCCACCGGCTTGGCGAACGGGACCCCGCTGATTTCCCTGAAAACCGCCTTGAACCTGTGTATTAGCCACAAAATCAGAGCTGCCTTCCGGTTTCCGTTTGCCCAATACACCTGAAGTGATCGGATTGGCTGAAGCCGGTTTACCAGTCTTGCTGGCCTTTCCCGCTTTATCTCCTTCTGGCTCCGGATACTTGGTATTATCTGAGTCTCCGTACTTCACCAAGGCACTCATTAAGGTCCCCATGTCATTGCACTCTCGTTTGAGCCGTCCGAGTTTTAATTTCAAAGATTCAAACCGGCAATTGTTCTCCAGAGTTACAATTGCGGTGCTCGGATTAATACCGTTTGAGGAGTGCAAGATCTCTGCCACTCTGCGTACCCAAGCTGCTGTAGACTCCTGCTCCCCCTGTACACATGCTGCTAAATCTATCACCGACATAGGTTGCTTGCATGTATCTTTGAAATTTTTGATGAACTGATTACGCAGCTCCCCCCATGATCCGATGGAATTCGGAGGAAGTCCCTTTAGCCAAGTCCGGGCCGTTCCTTCAAGCATCATAGTGAAATATTTGGCACAAGCCGATTCATCCACGTCCAGCATCTCCATAGCCATCTCGTAGCTTTCCACCCAAGCCTCGGGTGGTAAATCGGCTGTGTAATTGGGCACCTTGCGAGGTCCTTTGAAATCCTTGGGTAACTTAACACTCCGCAGGGCCGGGACAAGACACTGTATCCCAAAACCGCTCGCTGTCGCTCCTGTCCCCGTAGCGCCGGTGTAAACCGGCGTCGACTGGCGGATCTCCTCCCTGGCCTCCGATCTAGGCCGGTTTCGATCCGGGGCTGGCATTTCTGCCCTTGCCGGATTATTCTGCCTGTGCTGATGTCTCCTCCGTTCGCTGCTAGATACTTCGGGCTCCTCCCAATGTCTAGAGTAACTTCGGTTGGGACGTGGTGTTGAATGCAACCTTTCCCTGCTGTGGGAGTACGCTTGCTGCTGTATTAAGGCCGTGTTGAGTAACCTCTGGGCCCTGCGCGCCTCTATCGCTACAGGGGATGTTTCTTCCACAGGTAAAGCGGCCAATCGTGCTGCTGCTGCAGCGATATTATCCACAGGGTTTGAATAGTGCCCCGGGGGGACCGGAACATAAGGTGCCAATGTAATCCGTCGCTCCCGCTCCGCGGCGGGCTGCTGAACCGGTTCCTCTCGAGCCGGTGGGCTTCTCCGGTTTAAGATTGGATTGTTACTGGCCCCAGCCCCCGGTGTTCTGAACAAATCCATAGATTCATACCCCGGCGGCAGGCGGGATCGATATTTTCGTCCTCTTACCCCTTCCATGGAAGCCTGTTCCATCCTTAAGTGAAAAGCTTGTTCATCCAACTCCGCTTGCCTTGCCGCTAGCATCTCTCCCTCTGCCTTTAGATCCTCCTTTAACTGATCGATCCGGGCCTTCAATTGGAGAAGCACTGTATCATGTTGCGCCTTGTCTGCTGGAGCTACGGCCTCTATTGCCTTAGCCGCGAACTCCTCCATCAAGGTGGATAGAACCGCAGTAACAGAGGGATTTGAACCGCTTCCTCCTGCGCCAGCCTCTGCTGTTGTTCCGTTCGTCGGGGGTTGTGAACCGGCCATAAAAACCGCCACCCGGTTTGGCGGGTCGGAGGGGCCCGGAATACTGTTTCCGTCGGACTCGCCCTCAGACCGGCCGTCCCGCAACTGATACAGAGACTCAGTTTCCCCGGACGAAGATTCATCATCTGAATAGACGACGGTTGCACCATCAGATTCCAACCCGTCCTCCGCTTGTCCTCCGTGAATCGCTCCAACGAATACGCGCTTCACGGCTGGTTGAATCCGGGCCGACCTCGCACGCTGAGCCGGCTCGACGATGTTGGGGAAAGTGTCCGGCTCAGGTCCCGGTTCACCGATTTTGCCGATGAAGACTTGGATGCTGCCGAAGGGAACCCGGTACCCGTATTCGATCGAATCGGCCTCCGGTCCCCATCCTGCGTCGTCGATGTAGATCCGGCCACGACGACTCTTGGTCATCCGGCCGACCGCGTAGCCCTTTAACCCCTTGAGGCCGCCTTCCAAGAACTCGAAACCGTCGTGCGCAGGCCCCACGGTGGGCGCCAACTGTCGTGGAATTAACACGGCAGATGTCCGGTTTAACGGACTTGATGATGGAACCATCGCACGGGTTAGCTTGAAAGGGTTCATGGCGCACAAAGGACACAAAAGGCTTTATACTAGTTCGGCCCCTTCGAGAAGGTAAAAGCCTACGTCTAGTTGGTTTGGTATTACTTGGGCGTCGGATTACAGGGAGCGGAATCGCTTGCCTGCGTCTCGACGGATCAATTGTTGCTTGTCCTTGAACCGGTGCCGGGTCGTCCCTTTATATAGAGGTGACGCCTGGTCCGGTTTACAGAATCCCGAGGCCGGCTCATAATCGTGTCCGCCTCGGTCTCTGCTCTTCCTTTCTTATCTCTCAAGTTACATCTCTTTGACGGTTCGCAAACCGTATTTCTATACATGGGCCTTGAAATCTTATGGGCCGTAATCTCTACTAATAATAAACCAAGTACGATATGACTAAGCCGGTTTACAACATCCGGTTTATACCTATTAACCATATCCCTGACACAATTACTATTTCCTCCAGCTCAAAATCCTTGCCAAGACAAAAAGTTCGACGGGTAATCCGGAAAGTAAGATTTTCACACCCTTCAACTCATTTAGATCCTCAATTTCTTTTGAAGCAACAGCAATACCAAAACCAGCGTCACACTCGGAACATCGGGGAGGAAGAACTGTCCTCCGGTTTACCAAACACTCCAACTCGTCGGAAATGCTAGAATGAGGTTTTTCCACTCTTAAACTCTCCTTACCCGCTGCCGAGTCTTATTCGTCAACCGCTGAACTCTTCCGATTCAAACTATCAGGAGGTCTCCCGTTCTTCATCTGGCGACTCATCTCGAAGTCAACTTCCGGCTTTCAAGACAGCCCTTGGGTAAACAATTTCTTCCTTGTTCATCTTTTCTTTAAATCTTTATACTGACTCACTTTGACCCGTGCAGAGGTCAATCTAAACCCATTAAGAGAGCTAGGGCAAGCAAGCCGGCAGCTGATCCAAAGGTAATTGATCCAGAGCAGTAGGTCTCGGTAACAGATGTTCATAAGCCAACCGAGGAAGCCACTCATGAAGCTCCTCCTGAGATTCCAGATGCCTCCATCGACCCTGCAAAAACTGATTCTGCAACTGCTGAACCGCCAGCCCCATCTGAGCCGGTAGAGAACCGGACTGAAGATGTCACACTCATTAGCACTGCTTTCAGAGAGCCAGGCAACCCGATTGTGCTAGCTAAGCATACTGCCAAGCAAGAACTCGTTGAGAAGCAGAGAGTGAGGTTTGATAAGGCTCGGTACGCACAGCTGAGCACTGGCGAAGTACTTTCTGGATATCTCAATCAGGTCCATAGCAGTTGTGACCTTGAGATTGACATGGTGAAGCATATGACTGGAAGTTTGAGGTAAAACGGTTGAACAAAATATGATTGTCCTTCCAGCCCCCAAGTCTATTGGATATGATACAAGTGAATATGCTATAGACTTAGAAATAACTAATACCGTTTTGAATCGGCACACCTCTGAATAAGAAATATGTCTTTAAGGAACATTACGTGTGTAGCCCCTAAGTGCCGGCTTAATAAGCTTGAATGAGTCGGTCCTAATAATCATTGTATAGAACTTTCTGAAGGAAATATGCCCTAGAGGCAATAATAAAGATGTTATTTGTATTTCCTTATATCATGATAAATGTCTTTTATTCATGCTAGAATTGTATTAACCGGAAAACTTAGTACATGTGTGGATACATAGACAAAACAGTATGTCCCTAGTATGCCTCTACTAGACTAGCTCATTGATCAAAGATGGTTATGTTTCCTAGCCATAGACATGAGTTGTCATTTGATCAACGGTATCACATCATTAGGAGAATGATGTGATGGACAAGACCCATCCGTTAGCATAGCACTATGATCGTTTAGTTTAACTGCTATTGCTTTCTTCATAACTTATACATGTTCCTATGACTATGAGATTATGCAACTCCCGAATACCGTAGGAACACCTTGTGTGCTATCAAACGTCACAACGTAACTGGGTGATCATAAAGATGCTCTACAGGTGTCTCCGAAAGTATTCGTGGTATTGGCATAGATCAAGATTAGGATTTGTCACTCCGAGTGTCGGAGAGGTATCTCTGGGCCCTCTCGGTAACACACATCACAATAAGCCTTGCAAGCAAAAGACTAATGAGTTAGTCACGAGATGATGTGTTACGGAACGAGTAAAGAGACTTGCCGGTAACGAGATTGAACTAGGTATAAAGATACCGACGATCGAATCTCGGGCAAGTAACATACCGTTTGACAAAAGGAACAATGTATGTTGTTATGCGGTTCTGACCGATAAAAGATCTTCGTAGAATGTGTAGGAGCCAATATGAACATCCAGGTTCCGCTATTGGTTATTGACCGGAGATGAGTCTCGGTCATGTCTACATAGTTCTTGAACCCGTAGGGTCCGCACGCTTAACGTTTGATGACGATCGGTATTATGAGTTTATGTGTATTGATGTACCGAAGGTAGTTCGGAGTCCCGGATGAGATCACGGACATGACGAGGAGTCTCGGAATGTCCAAGACATAAAGATTGATATATTGGACGGCTATATTCGGACACCGGAAGTATACCGGAAAAGTTTCGGATTTATCGGGAATGCCGGAGGGGGTTACCGGAACCCCCTACGAGAGGGGATGGTCCATAGTGGGCCTAAAGGGAAAGAGAGGGGCAGCCCATAGGGCTGGCCGGCGCCCCCACCTAGGGTTCCTAGTTGGACTAGGATTGGGGGGGGGGGCGCCACCTCTCCTATTCCTTTCCCTCTTCTTCCTTTCGGTGAATCCTACTAGGAATAGGATTGCAATCCTATTCCTAGTAGGACTCCTTCCCTAGCCGCACCAGGAAGGGCCGGCCGGCCTCCCTCCCCTGCTCCTTTATATACGGGGGCAGGGGGGCACCCAAAGACACAGAAGTTGAATTGTTTTAGCCGTGTGCGGTGCCCCCCTCCACAGAATCACACCTCGGTTATACCGTCGCGGAGCTTAGGCGAAGCCCTGCGCCGGTGAACACATCATATCCGTCACCACGCCGTCGTGCTGACGAAACTCTCCCGTGAAGCTCAACTGGATCAAGAGCTCGTGGGACGTCATCAAGCTGAACGTGTGCTGAACGCGGAGGTGCCGTACGTTCGGTGCTTGATCGGTTGGATCGCGAAGAAGTTCGACAACATCAACCGCGTCACTTGACGCTTCCGCTCCCGGTCTACGAGGGTACGTAGACACACTCTTCTCTCTCGTTGCTATGCATCTGGTAGATAGATCTTGCGTGATCGTAGGAAAATTTTAAAATACTACGTTCCCCAACAGTGGCATCATGAGCCAGGTCTATGTGTAGATAATATGCACGAGTAGAACACAATGAGATTGTGGACGATACTAGTCATACTGCTTACCAGCATGTCATACTTTGCTTCGGCGGTATTGTGAGATGAAGCGGCCCGGACCGACATTACGCGTACGCTTACACGAGACTGGTTTCACCGTTACGAGCACTCGTTGCTTAAAGGTGACTGGCGGGTGTCTGTCTCTCTCACTTTAGCTGAATCAAGTGTGGCTACGCCCGGTCCTTGTGAAGGTTAAAACAGCACATACTTGACGAAACATCGTTGTGGTTTTGTATGCGTAGGTAAGAACGGTTCTTGCTAAGCCCGTAGCAGCCACGTAAAACTTGCAACAACAAAGTAGAGGACGTCTAACTTGTTTTTGCAGGGCATGTTGTGATGTGATATGGTCAAGACATGATGAGTTATACGGTTTTGTATGAGATGATCATGTTTTGTAAAGTTATCGGCAACTGGCAGGAGCCATATGGTTGTCGCTTTATTGTATGAAATGCAATCGCCATGTAATTGCTTTACTTTATCACTAAGCGGTAGCAATAGTCGTAGAAGCAATAGTTGGCGAGACGACAACGATGCTACGATGGAGATCAAGGTGTCGCGCCGGTGACGAAGGTGATCATGTAGGTGCTTTGGAGATGGAGATCAAAAGCACAAGATGATGATGGCCATATCATGTCACATATTTTGATTGCATGTGATGTTTATCTTATTATGCTTCTTATTTTGCTTAGAACGACTGTAGGATCGAAGTAGGTCTAGAGGGGGGGTGATTAGACTACTTGACAATATAAAAAATCTGCCTTTGGATCATGCAATGTTTTTGGCAGTTTCACAATTAAGAACAATCCAAGTATCACCCTACACATGCAATTCTAGAGTATATGCAGCGGAAAGTAAATTGCACATGTAAAAGAGAGGTGGAGAAGATCAAACGCAGTTTGGTGACACGGAGATTTTTGTCGTGGTTCCGATAGGTGGTGCTATCGTACATCCACGTTGATGGAGACTTCAACCCACGGAGGGTAACGGCTGCGCGAGTCCACGGAGGGCTCCACCCACGAAGGGTCCACGAAGAAGCAACCTTGTCTATTCCATCACGGCCTACGCCCACGGAGGACTAGCCTTACTCGGGGTAGATCTTCACGAAGTAGGCGATCTCCTTGCCCTTACAAACTTCTTGGTTCAACTCCACATCTCAAAGACGGAGGCTCCCAAGCGACACCTAACCAATCTAGGAGGCACCACCCCCAAAAGGTAATAGACGGTGTTGATGATGATGAACTCCTTGCTCTTGTGCTTCAGATGATAATCTCCCCAACACTCAACTCTCCTCACTGATATGGCTGTGGTGGAAGAAAGATTTGAGTGGAAAGCAACTTGGGAAGGCTAGAGATCAAGTTTCATATGGTAGGAATGGAATGGCTTGATCTCAACACAAGGGTAGGTGGTTCACTTCTCAGAAAGTGTATGATAGAAGTGGTGGTACTTTCTGATGGCTCTCCTCACGAATGAAGAGGGGGTGGAGGGGTATATATAGCCTCCACACAAAATCCAACCGTTACACACACATTTGACCAATCTCGGTCAGACCGAAGTGAAAACTCGGTCAGACCGAAAGTTCAAATGTAGTGAACGTTGGGATTTTCGGTGGGACCGAAAATACCATCTCGGTGGGACCGAAAGTGTATCTGATATGAACGTTGGAGATTTCGGTGAGACCGAGAAAGAAAACTCGGTTGGACCGATTTGAGAAAAGTCAGGAACCTGCCAAAATCGGTGGGACCGAAAATGAATTATCGGTGAGACCGATTTGAGCCAAGACAGAAGCTTGTCAATCTCGGTAAGACCGATAATGCAAAATCGGTTATTCCGATATGATGTGAAATGATTACAGAAGGTTGGCAGAACAGTTTCGGTGAGACCGATCTCAAACTCGGTGGGACCGATTTTCCTAGGGTTTGGGAAATGGCAGAAGTGGTTCATCTCGGTGGGACTGAGTTGGAGAAATCGGTTTGACCGAGATGTTAGGGTTTGGAGAAATAACTTCATCTCGGTGGGACTGAGTTGGTTTGACCGAGATTACTTATGGGTGTGTGTTAAGTAGTGAATAGTGCTGATAGTTGAGGGAGTTAGATCACCAAGCACTTGAGCAACCAGATCATCAACACAACCTCATCCCCTTTTAATAGTATTGGCTTTTCCTATGGACTCAATGTGATCTTTGACCACTAAACCAAAAATGGAGTCTTGAGCTTTTGCCAATGCTTGTCTTAGCATTTGAGGGGTCCACTTCTTCAGTCATCTTGCCATTCCAAAGTGATTGGGTTTCCTGAAACATACTTGATAAAAGCATTAGTCCAACCACAAAGTATGTTGTCATTAATTACCAAAACCACCCAGGGAGCAAATGTGCTTTCAGCCACCTCTCCTATTCCTTTCCCCCTTCTTCCTTTTGGTGAATCCTACTAGGAATAGGATTGCAATCCTATTCCTAGTAGGACTCCTTCCCTAGCCGCACCAGGAAGGGCTGGCCGGCCTCCCTCCCTTGCTCCTTTATATACGGGGGCAGGGGGGCACCCAAAGACACACAAGTTGAATTGTTTTAGCCATGTGCGGTGCCCCCCTCCACAGAATCACACCTCGGTCATACCGTCGCGGAGCTTAGGCGAAGCCCTGCGCCAGTGAACACATCATATCCGTCACCACGCCGTCGTGCTGACAAAACTCTCCCGTGAAGCTCAACTGGATCAAGAGCTCGTGGGACGTCATCAAGCTGAACGTGTGCTGAACGCGGAGGTGCCGTACGTTCGGTGCTTGATCGGTTGGATCGCGAAGAAGTTCGACAACATCAACCGCGTCACTTGACGCTTCCGCTCCCGGTCTACGAGGGTACGTAGACACACTCTTCCCTCTCGTTGCTATGCATCTGGTAGATAGATCTTGCGTGATCGTAGGAAAATTTTAAAATACTACGTTCCCCAACAGTGGCATCATGAGCCAGGTCTATGCGTAGATGATATGCACGAGTAGAACACAATGAGATTGTGGACGATACTAGTCATACTGCTTACCAGCATGTCATACTTTGCTTCGGCGGTATTGTGAGATGAAGCGGCCCGGACCGACATTACGCGTACGCTTACGTGAGACTGGTTTCACCGTTACGAGCACTCGTTGCTTAAAGGTGACTGGCGGGTGTCTGTCTCTCTCACTTTAGCTGAATCAAGTGTGGCTACGCCCGGTCCTTGTGAAGGTTAAAACAGCACATACTTGACGAAACATCATTGTGGTTTTGTATGCGTAGGTAAAAACGGTTCTGGCTAAGCCCGTAGCAGCCACGTAAAACTTGCAACAAACAAAGTAGAGGACGTCTAACTTGTTTTTCCAGGGCATGTTGTGATGTGATATGGTCAAGACATGATGAGTTATACGGTTTTGTATGAGATGATCATGTTTTGTAAAGTTATCGGCAACTGGCAGGAGCCATATGGTTGTCGCTTTATTGTATGAAATGCAATCGCCATGTAATTGCTTTACTTTATCACTAAGCGGTAGCGATAGTCGTGGAAGCAATAGTTGGCGAGACGACAACGATGCTACGATGAAGATCAAGGTGTCAAGCCGGTGACGAAGGTGATCATGACGGTGCTTTGAAGATGGAGATCAAAAGCACAAGATGATGATGGCCATATCATGTCACATATTTTGATTGCATGTGATGTTTATCTTATTATGCTTCTTATTTTGCTTAGAACGACGGTAGCATTATAAGATGATCCCTTACTAAATTTCAAGGTATAAGTGTTCTCCCTGAGTATGCACCGTTGCGGCAGTTCGTCGTGCCGAGACACCACGTGATGATCGGGTGTGATAAGCTCTACGTTCAAATACAACGGGTGTAAGCCAGTTTTGCACACGCAGAATACTCAGGTTAAACTTGACGAGCCTAGCATATACAGATATGGCCTCGGAACACTGGAGACCGAAAGGTCGAGCGTGAATCAGATAGTAGATATGATCAACATAAGATGTTCACCATTGAAAACTACTCCATCTCACGTGATGATCGGTCATGGTTTAGTTGATTTGGATCACGTGATCATTTAGATGACCAGAGGGATGTCTATCTAAGTGGGAGTTCTTTAAATTAATATGATTAAATTGAACTTTAATTTATCATGAACTTAGTCCTGATAGTTTTGCATATCTATGTCGTTGTAGATCAATGGCCCGTGCTACCGTTCCTTTGAATTTTAATGCATTCCTAGAGAAAGCTAAGTTGAAAGATGATGGTAGCAATTACACGGACTGGGTCCGTAACCTGAGGATTATCCTCATTGCTGCACAAAAGAATTATGTCCTTGAAGAACCGCTAGGTGACAAGCCCCCTTCCGCTAATGCAGACGCTTTGAATGTCTGGCAGTCGCGGTCTGATGACTACACGATAGTTCAGTGTGCCATGCTTTACGGCTTAGAACCGGGACTTCAACGATGTTTTGGACGTCATGGAGCATATGAGATGTTCCAGGAGTTGAAGTTAATATTTCAAGCAAATGCCCGAATTGAGAAATATGAGATTTCCAATAAGTTCTACAGCTGCAAAATGGAGGAGAATAGTTCTATCAGTGAACACTTGCTCAGAATGTCTGGGTACTACAATCATATGACTCAACTTGGTTGCAAAGTTGACGAGGATAGTGTTATTGATAGAGTTCTTCAATCACTGCCACCAAGCTATAAAGGCTTCGTGATGAACTATAACATGCAAGGGATGCAAAAGACAATTCCCGAGCTCTTCGCTATGCTCAAAGCTGCGGAGGTAGAAATCAAAAAGGAGCATCAAGTGTTGATGGTTAACAAGACCACTAGTTTCAAGAAAAAGGGCAAGGGAAAGAAAGGGAACTTCAAAAAGAATAGCAAGTCAGTTGCTACTTCCACGAAGAAACCCAAATCTGGAGCCAAGCCTGAAACTGAGTGCTTCCACTGCAAGGGGACTGGACACTGGAAGCGGAACTGCCCCAAGTATTTGGCGGATAAGAAGGATGGCAAGATGAACAAAGGTATATGTGATATACATGTTATTGATGTGTACCTTACTAATGCTCGTAGTAGTACCTGGGTATTTGATACCGGTTCGGTTGCTAATATTTGTAACTCGAAACAGGGACTACGGATTAAACGAAGATTAGCTAAGGACGAGGTGACGATGCGCGTGGGAAACGGTTCCAAAGTCGATGTGATCGCCGTCGGCACGCTACCTCTACATCTACCTTCGGGATTAGTTTTAGACCTAAATAATTGTTATTTGGTGCCAGCGTTAAGCATGAACATTATATCTGGATCTTGCTTATTGCGAGACGGTTATTCATTTAAATCAAAGAATAATGGTTGTTCCATTTTAATGAATAATATCTTTTATGGTCATGTACCCTTGAAGAGTGGTCTATTCTTATTGGATCTCGATTGTAGTGATACACATATTCATAATATTGAAACCAAAAGATGCAAGGTTAATAATGATAGTGCAACTTATTTGTGGCACTGCCGTTTAGGTCATATTGGTGTAAAACGCATGAAGAAACTCCATAATGATGGACTTTTGGAATCACTTGATTATGAATCACTTGGTGCTTGCGAACCATGCCTCATGGGCAAGATGACTAAAACTCCGTTCTCGGGAACTATGGAGCGAGCAACAGATTTGTTGGAAATCATACATACTGATGTATGTGGACCAATGAGTGTTGATGCTCGCGGCGGGTATCGTTATTTTCTGACCTTCACTGATGATTTGAGCAGATATGGGTATATCTACTTAATGAAACACAAGTCTGAAACATTTGAAAAGTTCAAAGAATTTCAGAGTGAAGTAGAGAATCATCGTAACAAGAAAATAAAGTTCCTACGATCTGATCGTGGAGGAGAATATTTGAGTTACGAGTTTGGTCTTCATTTAAAACAATGTGGAATAGTTTCACAACTCACGCCACCTGGAACACCACAGCGTAATGGTGTGTCCGAACGTCGTAACCGTACTTTATTGGATATGGTGCGATCTATGATGTCTCTTACCGATTTACCACTATCATTTTGGGGTTATGCTTTAGAGACAGCTGCATTCACGTTAAATAGGGCACCATCTAAATCCGTTGATACGACACCTTATGAACTATGGTTTGGCAAGAAACCAAAGTTGTCGTTTCTTAAAATTTGGGGCTGCGATGCTTATGTGAAAACACTTCAACCTGATAAGCTCGATCGCAAGTCGGAAAAATGTGTCTTACTAGGATACCCAAAAGAAACTGTTGGGTACACCTTCTATCACAGATCCGAAGGCAAAATATTCGTTGCTAAAAACGGATCCTTTCTAGAAAAAGAGTTTCTCTCGAAAGAAGTGAGTGGGAGGAAAGTAGAACTTGATGAGGTAATTGTACCTTCTCCCGGATTGGAAAATAGGACATCACAGGAAATTATTCCATTGATTCCTACACCAATTAGTGAGGAAGTTAATGATAATGATCATGAAACTTCGGATCAAGTTTCTACTGAACGTCGTAGATCAACCAGAGTACGTTCCGCACCAGAGTGGTAAGGCAACCCAGTTCTGGAAATCATGTTACTAGACCATGATGAACCTACGAACTATGAGGAAGCGATGATGAGCCCAGATTCTGCAAAATGGCTTGAAGCCATGAAATCTGAGATGGGATCCATGTATGAGAACAAAGTATGGACTTTGGTTGACTTGCCCGATGATCGGCAAGCCATCGAAAATAAATGGATCTTCAAGAGGAAGACCGACGCAGACGGTAATATTACTGTTTACAAAGCTCGACTTGTTGCGAAAGGTTTTCGACAAGTTCAAGGAGTTGACTACGATGAGACTTTCTCACCTGTAGCGATGCTTAAGTCTGACCGAATCATGTTAGCAATTGCCGCATTTTATGATTATGAAATCTGGCAAATGGATGTCAAAACTGCATTCCTAAATGGATATCTCAAAGAAGAGTTGTATATGATGCAACCGGAAGGTTTTGTCGATCCAAAAGGTGCTAACAAAGTATGCAAGCTCCAGCGATCCATCTATGGACTCGTGCAAGCATCTCGGAGTTGGAATATACGCTTTGATGAGGTGATCAAAGCATATGGTTTTATACAGACTTTTGGAGAAGCCTGTATTTACAAGAAAGTGAGTGGGAGCTCTGTAGCATTTCTAATATTGTATGTAGATGACATATTGTTGATTGGAAATGATATAGAATTTCTGGATAGCATAAAAGGATAATTGAATAAAAGTTTTTCAATGAAAGACCTCGGTGAAGCTGCTTACATATTAGGTATCAAGATCTATAGAGATAGATCAAGACGCTTAATTGGACTTTCACAAAGCACATACCTTGATAAGATTTTGAAAAAGTTCAAAATGGATCAGTCAAAGAAAGGGTTCTTGCCTGTTTTACAAGGTATGAAATTGAGTAAGACTCAATGCCTGACCACTGCAGAAGATAGAGAGAAAATGAAAGTCATTCCCTATGCCTCAGCCATAGGATCTATCATGTATGCAATGTTGTGTACCAGACCTGATGTGTGCCTTGCTATAAGTCTAGCAGGGAGGTACCAAAGTAATCCAGGAGTGGATCACTGGACAGCGGTCAAAAAGATCCTAAAGTATCTGAAAAGAACTAAGGATATGTTTCTCGTATATGGAGGTGACAAAGAGCTCGTCGTAAATGGTTACGTCGATTCTAGCTTTGACACTGATCCGGATGACTCTAAGTCACAAACCGGATATGTATTTTTATTGAACGGTGGAGCTGTCAGTTGGTGCAGTTCCAAGCAGAGGGTCGTGGCGGGATCTACGTGTGAAGCGGAATACATAGCTGCTTCGGAAGCAGCAAATGAAGGAGTCTGGATGAAGGAGTTCATATCCGATCTAGGTGTAGTACCTAGTGCATCGGGTCCAACGAAAATCTTTTGTGACAACACTGGAGCCATAGCCTTGGCGAAGGAATCCAGGTTTCACAAGAGAACAAAACACATCAAAAGACGCTTCAATTCCATCCGCGATCTAGTCTAGGAGGGAGACATAGAGATTTGCAAAATACATACGGATCTGAATGTTGCAGACCCGTTGACTAAGCCTCTTCCACGGGCAAAACATGATCAGCACCAAGACTCCATGGGTGTGAGGATCATCACTTTGTAATCTAGATTATTGACTCTAGTTCAAGTGGGAGACTGAAGGAAATATGCCCTAGAGGCAATAATAAAGATGTTATTTGTATTTCCTTATATCATGATAAATGTCTTTTATTCATGCTAGAATTGTATTAACCGGAAAACTTAGTACATGTGTGGATACATAGACAAAACAGTATGTCCTTAGTATGCCTCTACTAGACTAGCTCATTGATCAAAGATGGTAATGTTTCCTAGCCATAGACATGAGTTGTCATTTGATCAACGGGATCACATCATTAGGAGAATGATGTGATGGACAAGACCCATCCGTTAGCATAGCACTATGATCGGTTAGTTTAACTGCTATTGCTTTCTTCATAACTTATACATGTTCCTATGACTATGAGATTATGCAACTCCCGAATACCGTAGGAACACCTTGTGTGCTACAAACGTCACAACGTAACTGGGTGATCATAAAGATGCTCTACAGGTGTCTCCGAAAGTATTCGTGGTGTTGGCATAGATCAAGATTAGGATTTGTCACTCCGAGTGTCGGAGAGGTATCTCTGGGCCCTCTCGGTAACACACATCACAATAAGCCTTGCAAGCAAAAGACTAATGAGTTAGTCACAAGATGATGTGTTACGGAACGAGTAAAGAGACTTGCCGGTAACGAGATTGAACTAGGTATAAAGATACCGACGATCGAATCTCGGGCAAGTAACATACCGTTTGACAAAAGGAACAACATATGTTGTTATGCGGTTCTGACCGATAAAAGATCTTCGTAGAATGTGTAGGAGCCAATATGAACATCCAGGTTCCGCTATTGGTTATTGACCGGAGATGAGTCTCGGTCATGTCTACATAGTTCTCGAACCCGTAGGGTCCGCACGCTTAACGTTTGATGACGATCGGTATTATGAGTTTATGTGTATTGATGTACCGAAGGTAGTTCGGAGTCCCGGATGAGATCACAGACATGACGAGGAGTCTCGGAATGTCCGAGACATAAAGATTGATATATTGGACGGCTATATTCGGACACCGGAAGTATACCGGAAAAGTTTCGGATTTATCGGGAATGCCGGAGGGGGTTACCGGAACCCCCTACGAGAGGGGATGGTCCATAGTGGGCCTAAAGGGAAAGAGAGGGGCAGCCCATAGGGCTGGCCGGCGCCCCCACCTAGGGTTCCTAGTTGGACTAGGATTGGGGGGGGGGGGGCGCCACCTCTCCTATTCCTTTCCCTCTTCTTCCTTTCGGTGAATCCTACTAGGAATAGGATTGCAATCCTATTCCTAGTAGGACTCCTTCCCTAGCCGCACCAGGAAGGGCCGGCCGGCCTCCCTCCCCTGCTCCTTTATATACGGGGGCAGGGGGGCACCCAAAGACACAGAACTTGAATTGTTTTAGCCGTGTGCGGTGCCCCCCTCCACAGAAGCACACCTCGGTTATACCGTCGCGGAGCTTAGGCGAAGCCCTGCGCCGGTGAACACATCATATCCGTCACCACGCCGTCGTGCTGACGAAACTCTCCCGTGAAGCTCAACTGGATCAAGAGCTCGTGGGACGTCATCAAGCTGAACGTGTGCTGAACGCGGAGGTGCCGTACGTTCGGTGCTTGATCGGTTGGATCGCGAAGAAGTTCGACAACATCAACCGCGTCACTTGAAGCTTCCGCTCCCGGTCTACGAGGGTACGTAGACACACTCTTCTCTCTCGTTGATATGCATCTGGTAGATAGATCTTGCGTGATCATAGGAAAATTTTAAAATACTACGTTCCCCAACACTTTCCTGCATACCCCTCATGAGCCGGTGGTAAAGACTATTTTGTCGCCGGGTTAGTATAAGTAACTGATAATAAAGAAGCAATATGCATTAGCCCCCAAGTGCCAAGTACTCTTGCTTGCAAAGTGCTTGGGACTTTATTGGTATGAACTGTTAATTTAGAAAAAAAATCCGTGTCCATTAGCCCCCAAGGGTCAAGTGCTCTTGCTTGCAAAGGGCTTGAGACTTTAGTAACATGAACCGGTATGGAAAGAAAAACTTTCAGCATTCATTAGCCCCCAAGTGCCAAGTGTTGTTGCTTGCAAAAGGCTTGGGACTTTAATCATTGTAAACTGGATCCTAATTATTTGCATGCTCTCTTTGTCTGTTCGGGATACCACTGCTGAATTGCAAGCGCAGTTAGAGGATGCCAAGAACCGGCTTAAGCATCAAGAGTCGGAGACCCAGAAGGCTGAGTCAAAGCTTCAATTTAGCCTGTCAGAATTAAATGAACTGAAGGCTAAACTTAAGTTGGAGAAGTCTGCATGGGCGGAAGAAAGAACTGCCTTGGTGCAGAGAGCTGAACAAGGCGAAACAACTCTTGAAGCGGTGACAACTGAGCTCACTAGGATAAAGCATCGTGTCTCGGAAATGACTTCAGCCATCTTTGGTAAGCCGCCATGTTGTAATTTACATAACATCTTGAGGGAACTTAACCCGTTACTAACCAATTTATGGGTCATGTAGGTAGGAGGAGCAGCAATCTTGGAAAAGATCCACTTGTAAAGCTCAAAGCTATCTACACCCTTGTGGAGGAGCTATACACTGGAGCACAGTGCATCTTGGCTGCTGTTTCACCGTCCAACCAGGCACCCAAGATGTTTGTGGATATTTTAAGAAGACTCTCCGTTCTACCTGCTAGAATAGATGAAATAAAACGAACATCGGCAAGAGCCGGTGTTGTAACAGCCTTGAGCTGGGCTAAGGCATGGCTTCTAGAACTGGACCCGTCCGACTTGTCCACTGGCTATCCAAGCTTGAAAGAAGACGGCACGCCGTTTGACCATAAGGACTTTGCTGCCTGTGTCAAAAACATCTGCCCTCTGGCCAGCTTAATCGTTAATGAAACGGACATGTCCAAATATCAGTCGGCTTATAGTATGGAGAACCAGAAGATGCCCACACCGTCTTACAAAGCGATGGAGCTGGTCCCTCCAATCAGTAAGCATAATTTTGCTCGTGAAATTGATCCCTCTGAACTTATTGATGAAGAGGCTGAGTTTGAAGCTTTGACTCGCTTGGATTGGTTGGCTCAAAACTTTCAGACAGAGAAGGGCAAAGAAACTGAGAAGGATAACCCGGGTTCTTCAAAGCAGCAAGGCCAAGGAGAGTGAGCCGCTGGGCGGTTCACATGTTTGATCCCGTTTATGCAAAACACTTATGTTGATTGACTTATTGAAATAGGGTAGTTGAACTTGAATCTGGCGTGCCATCGCGCACGGTTCTGCATCTGTATAATACTATTAACCTGCCAGTGCTTCAAAGTATGTATTTCTACCATTGTGGTAGTGTTGTCTTGTGTAAATTGGTACAACCCTTGTCCTGCATATAAACAAAAAACATATGCCCTAGCGGCTTACCGTCGGGCGGGTCATTATGCCCAACCGGTGCTGCTGGGGACAGATGTCCATAACCAGGGCCGGCTTAATTAAAAAATAGTCATACCTGGATATATGATTTAGACTGCCGGCTTGATTAGTCTCCATACAGTTATAAACCTTCTAGAGGTATTACTCCAGGAATAAGATCGTTATACTCTGGCGGCTTAGAGCCGTTCATTAGGTTGGGTTTCAGAAACCCGGAGAGGCTTCAAATATGAGCCATAAGAAGAGGCAGCTTGGCCGTATTTGCAAAGAGCGCAAATCAAAACGAAAAACTCACAGAAACAAAGGAACTAAAGAAAAAGATCAAAAAAACACTCGAGGCTTTTGCAGGCCACCAAGCCAAAGGTTCTTCTTCAATGAAACTAGTCGTGGTGGCCACTGGAAGGTACGCACATGCTATGAGCCGGCTCTCACAGTACCCAATTGACATTTGAACCTATACAAGTACAGGTCTTTGTTTTAAAGATAGACTTACCTAGAGTACGCGGGGTCAGAGTTGCATCTTGCATCATAGGCTGAATTATCTAAGTTTCAAGGAAGGCGGCATTTTGAGCCTGGATCTATCCTGACTATCTGTAAACCGCGCTCTCGTAGTGATAGCTGTCGTTTGAACCTTAACAAGCTCAGGTCTTGGTCGAGTACGCCATATAAGATTGATTACCAGGAGTTCCCAAGTCAATCAGGATGACCTGATGGAGTTGAAGTAGCTGGGTACAGGTAGGATGACCCACGGGTTATGTCCTCTTTGGTCGAATACGCCTATGTTTGAACATAACCTGGTCAAATAGGTAGTAATGATGTGTTCTCTTTGGTCGAATACGCCTATGTTTGAACATGAAGCCCCCAAGTGACATACTTACAATTTATTCTCGTCAAGAGCATATGCTGGAGTTGTGCTATGCATCCACTTCTTTGTGATCCCTGTAATTTCGGTGGTAAGCCTCTTGAGAAAAAACATGTATGATGATGACAAGGACTCGGCTTTGAAAAAATGGCAGAGGCCTCGATTTAGCAGGGATGCCCTCTTTATTATATTGTACTATTATTTACATCATCGAACTACATCATGAGAGCTGGAGGCTTAAGTATAGTAAGGTCAGAGGTGAGCAATATTCCATGACCGATTAGTCTCATCTTCTGATGTGCGTGAGTCCTTGTGCTCTCGAATGTCGATCAGATAGTATGACCCATTGTGCAGATTCTTGCTGACGCCAAAAGGTCCCTCCCAAGGCGGCGAAAGTTTATGCATGTCAGTCTGATCTTGGATGAGCCGGAGAACTAAGTCACCTTCTTGAAAGGTTCTGGTCTTGACCCGCCGGCTATGATATCATCGTAAACCGTGTTGATAGATCGCTGAACGAGCCGCCGCAAGATCACGCTCTTCATCCAGCCGATCCAACGCATCCTGACGTGACTTCTCATTATCAGTTTCGACGTAAGCCGCCACTCGGGGCGAGTCATGACGGATGTCGCTGGGAAGAACTGACTCATCCCCATAGACCATGACGAAGGGCGTGTAACCTGTAGATCGGATGGGTGTTGTATTAATGCTCCATAACACGAAAGGTAACTCCTCCACCCAACAACCCAGCGTTATCTTCAGAGGAACCATGAGCCGGGGCTTGATCACTTGCAGAATCTCTTGGTTAGCCCGCTCTGCTTGACCATTGGATTGGGGGTGAGCCATAGAAGAAACATCAAGCCGGATATGCTCACGCTGAAAAACTCCCTCATAGCACCCTTAGACAGATTAGTGCCATTGGCTATTATGATACTATGGGGAAAACCAAACCTGAAAATCACCTTCTTGATGAATTGCACCACTGTTTCCGCATCACACTTGCTGACTGGCTCTGCCTCAATCCACTTGGTGAACTTGTCCACTGCCACCAACAGGTGGGTTTTCTTATCTTTGGACCTTTTAAAAGGCCATACCATATCAAGCCCCCAAGTCACAAACGGCCAGATTATCGAAATCATCCTCAATTCTTGAGCCGAAACATGAGCGCGCCATGAAAATTTCTGACAACCATCACATCTGCTGACCAAGTCTTCAGCATTAGCATGAGCCATCAACGAATAGAATCCGTGACAAAAAGCTTTTGCCACAAGAGATTTGGAGCTGGCATGGTGACCACAGTCTCCCTCATGGATCTCCCGCAGGATCTCACAACCTTCCTCAGGCGAGACGCAATGTCGAAACGCCCCTGTAACACTACGATGGTCCAACTCTCCATTGACGATCATCATCGACTTAGACCGTCGAGTTATCTGTCTGGCCATGATTTCATCCTCAGGTAACTCACCCCGGGTCATGTAAGCCAAATATGGAACCGTCCAGTCCGGTATGACATGAAGAGCCGCCATCAACTATGCCTCCGGGTCAGGGATAGCAAGGTCCTCTGTAGGCAACTTGACAGACGGGTTAAGCAAAACATCCAAAAAGGTGTCGAGGGCACCGGCTTACGCTGAGATCCTAACTGGCTTAAGGCGTCAGCTGCCTCATTCTTCCTTCGATTGATATGCTCAACTTGGTAAGCCTTGAAGTGACCCACAATAGCATCAACCTCCTGACGATATGCCGCCATGAGTGGGTCCTTGGAATCCCAGGTGCCAGAAACCTGCTGAGCTACCAGATCTGAATCGCCAAAGCATCTTACGCGGCTTAAATTCATTCCCTTAGCCATCCGAAGACCGTGGAGCAAGGCCTCATACTCAGCTACATTATTAGTACATGGGAACATTAACCGGAGAACATAAGAGAATTTATCACCTCGCGGGGAAGTTAAAACAACTCCAGGCCCCGAGCCTTCTAACTGTCTGGATCCATCAAAGTGAATAGTCCAATATGTGGTATCTGGCTTTTCCTCAGGTGTCTGCAGCTCCGTCCAGTCATTGATAAAGTCCACGAGTGCTTGCTACATGATGGCTGTCCGAGGCATATATTTTAAACCATGAGGCCCGAGCTCAATGGCCCACTTGGCCACTCATCATGTAGCTTCTCTATTTTGGATGATATCCCCTAAGGGAGCAGAACTCACCACTGTAATAGGATGACCCGGAAAATATTGCTTATGCTTCTGGCTCGCCATGAAGACCCCATATACTAGCTTCTGCCAATGTGGATATCTCTGTTTCGACTCAATAAGCACTTCACTGATATAATAAACCGGCCTTTGAACCGGATATTCCTCGTCAGCCTCTTTCCTTTCTACCACAATGGCCACACTAACAGCCCTGCTATTTGCAGCAACATAAAATAACAATGGCTCCTTGTCAATGGGGGCCTCCAGAACCGGTGGCTCAACCAATTGTTTCTTGAGTGCCTCGAATGCCTCGTCAGCAGGTTCACTACAGACAAAGTCATCTGTCTTTTTCATCATCTGATATAGAGGGATAGACTTATCACCTAAGCGGCTTACGAACCGGCTCAAAGTTGCTATCCGTCCTGCCAAGCGCTGGACGTCATTGACACACTTCGGTCTTGCCAAGGAGGTGATGGCCTTGATTTTCTTTGGGTTAGCCTCGATGCCTCGCTCAGAGACCAAAAAACCCAAGAGCTTGCCTGCTGGAACACCAAAAACACACTTGGCCGGGTTAAGCATCATCTTGTACACTCGGAGATTGTCAAATGTTTCCTTTAAATCGTTGATCAGGGTCTCCTTCTTTTTGGACTTGAACACAATGTCATCCACATAAGCATGAACGTGACGCCCAATCTGGCCATGCAGGCAATTCTGTACGCACCACTGGTAAGTTGCCTGAGCACTCTTAAGCCGGAAAGGCATAGACACATAGCAGAAGGCTCCAAATGGAGTGATGAAAGCCGTCTTTTCTTCGTCCTTAACTGCCATCTTGATATGATGATACCCAGAAAATGCCTCCAAAAAACTCAAGCGCTCACAACCCGCCGTAGCATCAATGATCTGATCAATACGGGGGAGGGCAAACGGGTCAGTTGGACAAGCTTTGTTTAAGTCTGCGTGGTCCACACACATTCGCCAGGTGCCGTTCTTTTTCAGCACCAAAACCGGGTTAGCCAACCAATCTGGATTAAAAAATTCAACGATAAACCTAGCTGCCAAGAGCCGGGGCACCTCTTCACCAATGGCCTTTCGTCTCTCTTCGCTAAAACTGCGAAGAAACTGTCCGACCGGCTTAAACTTCGGATCAATATTGAGAGTGTGCTCAGCGAGTTCTCTCGGTAAACCCGACATGTCTGAAGGCTTCCATGCAAAGATGTCCCGGTTCTCATGGATGAACTCGATGAGCGCGCTTTCCTATTTCGGAGCTAGATTAGCGCTGATGTTGAACTGCTTAGATGAGTCGCCAGGAACAAAATCAACTAGCTTGGTATCGTCCGTCGATTTAAACTTCAGCAATGGGTCATGCTCTGTGGTTGGCTTCTTTAAAGATGTCATATATGTCGGGTCAACATTATCTTTGTAAAACTTAAGCTCCTCTATGGCGCAAACTGGCTCTGCGTAAGCCGCATCGCCTTCTTCACATCAAAGCTATCGTACGACTCCCATGCACTGTAATGGTCCCCTTGTGACCCGGCATATTGAGCTGCAAATAAACATAACACGGCCTCGCCATGAACTTAGCGTAAGCCGGCCTTCCGAACAGAGCATGGTATGGACTATGTACCCTAACAACCTCAAACGTTAAAGTCTCCGTCCTAGCATCATACTCATCCCCAAAGGATACCTCCAAATCAATTTTGCCTACTAGGTACGCCGACTTACCAGGCACAACTCCATGAAAGACTGTGTTGGACGGCCTAAGTTTCTTGTCAGTTAATCCCATATGATGGAAGGTATTATAATAAAGGATATTGATGCTACTACCTCCATCCATGAGAACCTTAGTGAACTTGTATCCTCCGACCTGAAGCACCACCACTAAAGCCAGCTGACCCGGATTATCAACTCAGGGTGGGTGATCTTCACGGCTCCATGATACGTCCATTTTGCATCATGCTTTTATGTTGATATTTATTGCACTATGGGCTGTTATTACACGTTATGTCACAATACTTATGCCTTTTCTCTCTTATTTTACAAGGTTTACATAAAGAGGGAGAAAGACGGCAGCTGGAATTCTGGGCTGGAAAAGGAGCAAACACTGGAAACCTATTCTACACAACTCAACAAGCTCTGAAACTCCATAGGACACCATTTCAGAAAATATAAAAAATATCTGGCGAAAGAGATTCACCAGGGGGGCCACCACCTGTCCACGAGGCTGGGGGCGCACCCCCGTGCCTTGTGGGCCACCCGATGGCCCCCCGATGCCCATCTTCTCCTATATGAGGTGTTTTGACCTGGAAAAAATCAGAGGGGGGCTTTCGGGACCAGACGTCGCCGTCTCGAGGTGGAACCTTGGCGGAAACCAATCTAGGGCTCCGGCAGAGCTGTTCTGCCGGGGATACTCCCCTCTGGGAGGGGGAAATCATCACCGCCGTCATCGCCAACAACTCTCCCATCTCGGGGAGGGTTATCTTCATCAACATCTTCACCAGCACCATCTCCTCCCAAATCCTAGTTCATCTCTTGTATCCAATCTTTGTACCCAAACCTCAGATTGGTACCTATGGGTTGCTAGTAGTGTTGATTACTCCTTGTAGTTGATGCTAGTTGGTTTACTTGGTGGAAGATCATATGTTCAGATCCATTATGCATATTAATACCCCTCTAATCATGAACAATATTATGTCTTGTGAGTAGTTACTTTTGTTCCTGAGGACATGGGAGAAGTCTTGCTATAAGTAGTCATGTGAATTTGGTATTGTTCGATATTTTCATGAGATGTATGTTGTCTCTTCTCTAGTGGTGTCATGTGAACGTCGACTACATGATACTTCACCATTATTTGGGCCTAGAGGAAGGCATTGGGAATTAATAAGTAGATGATGGGGTGCTAGAGTGACAGAAGCTTAAACCCTAGTTTATGCGTTGCTTCGTAAGGGGTTGATTTGGATCCATATGTTTCATGCTATGGTTAGGTTTACCTTAATACTTCTTGTGTAGTTTTGGATGCCTGCATTAGAGGTTAATCACAAGTGGGAGGCTTGTCCAAGTAAGGACAACACCCAAGCACCGGTCCACCCACATACCAAATTATCAAACTACCGAATGTGAATCAGATGATAGTGATGAAAACTAGCTTGACGATAATTCCCATGTGTCCTCGGGAGCAATTTACTTCATATAAGAGTTTGTCCAGGCTTGTCCTTTGCTACAAAAAGGATTGGGCCATCTTGCTGCACCTTATTTACTTTTACCTTTTGTCACTTGCTACCGATTACCTTATCACAAAACAATCTGTTACCTATAATTTCAGTGCTTGCAGAAAACACCTTACTGAAAATTGCCTATTATTTCCTTCTGCTCCTCGTTGGGTTCGACACTCTTACTTATAAAAAGGACTACGAGATATCCCTTACACTTGTGGGTCAACTTTTGATGGATGATTTTTCCGTTTACGGAAGTTCTTTTGATGATTGCTTAAGCAACCTTGATCGAGTTTTGTAGAGATGTGAAGACACTAATCTTGTCTTGAATTGGGAGAAGTGCCACTTTATGGTTAACAAAGGCATTGTCTTGAGAAATAAATTTTTTGAAAGAGGTATTGAAATTGATAAGGCTAAGATTGATGCTATTGAAAAGATGCCATGTCCCAAGGACATCAAAGGTATACGAAGTTTCCTTGGTCATGCCGGGATTTATAGGAGGTTCATTAAGGACTTCTCCAAAATCTCCAGGCCTCTAACTAATCTCTTACAAAAATATATTCCTTTTGTCTTTGATGGTGATTGCTTAGAAGCATTTGAAATACTTAAGAAAGCATTGATCTCTGCACTTATTGTCCAGCCTCCTGACTGGAATTTACCCTTTGAGATTATGTGCGATGCTAGTGATTATGCAATAGGTGATGTTCTAGGAAAAACAGTTCATAAGAAATTGAATGTTATCCAATATTCTAGTAAAACTCTAGATAGTGCCCAGAGAAATTATGCTAATACTGAAAAGGAATTTTTAGCAGTTGTATTTACATGTGATAAGTTTAGACCTTATATTGTTGATTCTAAAGTAACTATTCACACTGATCATGCTGCTATCAAATACCTTATGGAAAAGAAAGATGCTAAACCTAGACTTATTAGATGGATTCTCTTGCTGCGAGAATTTGATTTGCATATAATTGATAGAAAGGGAGCTGAGAACCCCGTACCAAATAACTTATCTAGGCTAGAGAATATTCTTGATGACCCACAACCTATTGATGATAGCTTTCCTGATGACCAATTAGCTGTCATAAATACTTCTCGTACTGCTCCATGGTATGCTGATTATGCTAATTACATTGTTGCTGAGTTTATACCTCCTAGCTTCACATACCAGCAAAAGAAAAGTTTTTCTATGATTTGAGACATTACTTCTGGGATGACCACATCTTTATAAAGAAGGAGTAGATGGTATTATTAGACGATGTGTACCTGAGCATGAACATGAACAGATCCTACGCAAGTGCCACTCCGAAGCTTATGGAGGAAACCATGCTGGACATAGAACTGCACATAAGGTATTGCAATCTGGTTTTTATTGTCCTACTCTCTTCAAGGATGCCCGTAAGTTTGTCTTATCTTGTGATAAATGTCAAACAATTGGTAATATTAGTAGACGTCAAGAAATGCCTATGAATTATTCACTTGTTATTGAACCATTTGATGTTTGGGGCTCTGATTATATGGGACCGTTTCCTTCCTCTAATGGGTATACACATATTTTAGTTGCTCTTGATTATGTTACTAAGTGGGTAGAGGCTATTCCAACTAGTAGTGCAGATCACAACACCTCTTTTAAGATGCTTAAATAAGTTATTTTCCTGAGGTTTGGAGTCCCTAGATACTAAATGATTGATGGTGGTTCACACTTTATTCATGGTGCTTTCCGTAAAATGCTTGCTAAGTATGATGTTAACCATAGAATTGCATCCCCTTATCACCCTCAGACTAGTGGTCAAGTAGAATTAAGTAATGGAGAGCTGAAATTAATTTTGCAAAAGACAGTTAATAGGTCTAGAAAGAATTGGTCCAAGAAACTTGACGATGCATTATGGGCCTATAGAACTGCATACAAAAATCCTATGGGTATGTCTCCATATAAAGTGGTTTATGGAAAAGCATGTCACTTACCTCTGGAGCTAGAACACAGGGCATATTGGGCTATTGAAGAGCTCAATTATGATTTCAAACTTGCCGGTGAGAAGAGGTTATTTGGCATTAGCTCTATTGATGAATGGAGAAACCAGGCTTATGAGAATGCCAAGCTGTTTAAAGAAAAAGTTAAAAGATGGCATGACAAAAGGATACAAAAGCGTGAGTTTAACGTAGGTGATTATGTCTTGCTATACAACTCTCGTTTAAGATTTTTTGCAGGAAAACTTCTTTCTAAATGGGAAGGTCCTTACGTTATCGCGGAGGTCTATCATTCCGGTGCCATAAAAATCAACAACTTCGAAGGCACAAATCCGAAGGTGGTGAACGGTCAAAGAATCAAACACTATATCTCAGGTAATCCTATAAATGTTGAAACTAATGTTATTGAAATCGTAACCCCAAAGAAATACATAAGGGAAACTTTCCAGAACGATTCAGACTCCGAAAAGGAAGAGGTATGTGATACGGTAAGTAAACCGACTCCAAAACAGTTCTAATGGCAATTTTTCACCGTTTTGGAATATTTAGAAAAATAGAAAAATAAGTGGCAATACGAAAGAGACACGAGGCGTCCACGAGGGTGGAGGGCGCGCCCCCTCTACCTGGGCGCGCCCCCCTACCTCGTGGGCACCTCGTGTGCCTCCCGGACTCTGATTTCTTGTATGTTACTCCTTTTGGTCGGTAAAAATTCATTATATATTCTCCCGAAGGTCTTGACCACCATATCACGCAAAAAACCCTCTGTTCTTGTTTCAAGCTATTTTTCTGCTAGGGTTGACAAGGCCAGGCATCATGTCGTCCTCCTCCTCCAATGATGAGGGCAACGATGCTTGGCTAATGAAGATAGATCTGAAGAGGGAAGGACCCAAGGACAATAGGATCAAGAAGGCAGTGGAAGATCAAGCTCCGGCAACAGGAGAAGAAGACATCCTCCAAGCCCTTCCAAACCTTTTTACTTCAACTGAGATTGCAGCTTTCAAGATGATTGAGTTAGCTCAAATACAAAACAAGTATCTCACAAGTGAAAATATTTTGTTGAAGGAGCATATAGCTGCACTCAAAGGTATTATCCGCAAGTTGGAGGATCTCCTACGCTCGATGTATGATGATCCGGCATCACTACTTACAACTCCATCATCACCAACTTCTAGGAAGGAGACATAATCATATGGGTATGGGCACTCCCCTTGGCAACTGCCAAGCTTGGGGGAGTTGCCCCGGTATCGTATCACCATCACACTCCTATCTTTACCGCTTTTCTTAGTTCGATCCTTTTGGTAGTATCTTGATCTAGTAGAATAAACTTAGCATGATTTAGTTGTGAGCTTTTGCTTTATGATCTTTATCTTTGTAATCGAGTCCGTGAGCTATATAATAAAGATTAGTGTTGAGTCAAGGGCTTGATTTCCTCACTTTGGTTATGATAGAAAAAAAGAAAATATAAAAAGTATCAAAGAGATCATATTGATCTTATGGGAAGTAATGACTTCACATATAAAGAGTATGATGAATAAAAATTGTTGAGAGTTGACAAACATAGTTTTGGTCATCATTGCAATTAATAGGAAGTAATAAAGAAAGAGAGGTTTCACATACAAATATACTATCTTGGACATCTTTCATGATTGTGAGCACTCATTAAAATATGACATGCTAAAGAGTTGATGTTGGACAAGGAAGACAACATAATGGGTTATGTTTTCTTATATCCGAAATAAAGTATATTGTCTTGGACCAACCAACATGTTGAGCTTGCCTTTCCCCCTCATGCTAGCCAAAACTCCTTACACCAAGTAGAGATACTACTTGTGCTTCCATACATCATTAAACCCAGTTTTGCCATGAGAGTCCACCATACCTACCTATGGATTGAGTAAGATCCTTCAAGTAAGTTGTCATGATGCAAACTCGCTAAAATATGTATGATTTATTAGTGTGGAGGAAATAAGCTTTATACGATCTTGTGATATGGAAGTAATAAAAGCAACGGACTGCAAAATAAAGGTCCCTATCACAAGTGGAAATATAAAGTGACGTTCTTTTGCGCTAACACTTTGTGCATCCAACCATAAAAGCACATGACAACCTCTGCTTCCCTCTGCGAAGGGCCTATCTATTATTCTTGCCTTATAAGAGTCAAGGTGAAAATCACCTTTCCTTTTTGAATTTTATCCTTTGGCAAGAACACTATGTTGGAAAGATCCTGACATATATACCCACTTGGATGTAAGTTATCATTGTCTATTGCTGTTGACATTCCCTTGAGGTAAAAGGTTGGGAGGTAATACCATAAGCACCTATCTTTCTCTGTGTCCGATTAAAACTCCATACCCATAAGTATCGCGTGTGTGAGCAATTGTGAAAGACTATATGATAGTTGAGTCTGTGGGCTTGTTGAAAAGCTCTTATATTGACTCTTTCCGATGTTATGATAAATTGCAATTGCTTCAATGACTGAGATCATAGTTTGTTGGTTTTCAATGAAGTTTCTGATTCATACTTGACATTGTGAATGAATTGTTACTTTAGCATAAGAATCATATGACAATATATATGTGTTGCTGTCATAAGAATGATCATGATGCCCTCATGTCCGTATTTTATTTTTATCGACACCTCTATCTCTAAACATGTGGACATATTTTTCGATATAGGATTTCGCTTGAGGACAAGCGAGGTCTAAGCTTGGGGGAGTTGATACGTCCATTTTGCATCATGCTTTTATGTTGATATTTATTGCACTATGGGTTGTTATTACACGTTATGTCACAATACTTATGCCTTTTCTCTCTTATTTTACAAGGTTTACATAAAGAGGGAGAATGCCCGCAGCTGGAATTCTTGGCTGCAAAAGGAGAAAACACTGGAAACCTATTCTGCACAACTCAAAAAGCTCCTAAAATCCACGGGACACCGTTTCAGAAAATATGAAAAATATCTGGCGAAAGAGATTCACTAGGGGGGCACCACCTGTCCACGAGGGTGGGGGGCGCACCCCTGCCTCATGGGACACCAGATGCCCCCCCCCCCCGATGCCCATCTTCTCCTATATGAGGTGTTATGACCTGGAAAAAATCAGAGGGAGGCTTTCGGGACCAGACGCCGCCATCTCGAGGCGGAACCTTGGTGGAAACCAATCTAGGGATCAGGCAGAGCTGTTCTGCCGGGGATACTTCCCTCCGGGAGGGGGAAATCGTCACCGCCATCATCACCAATAACTCTCCCATCTTGGGGAGGGTTATCTTCATCAACATCTTCACCAGCACCATCTCCTCTCAAAACCTAGTTCATCTCTTGTATCCAATCTTTGTACCCAAACCTCAGATTGGTACCTGTGGGTTGCTAGTAGTGTTGATTACTCCTTGTAGTTGATGCTAGTTGGTTTACTTGGTGGAAGATCATATGTTCAGATCCATTATGCATATTAATACCCCTCTGATCATGAACAATATTATGTCTTGTGAGTAGTTACTTTTGTTCCTGAGGACATGGGAGAAGTCTTGCTATAAGTAGTCATGTGAATTTGGTATTGTTCGATATTTTCATGAGATGTATGTTGTCTCTCCTCTAGTGGTGTCATGTGAACGTCGACTACATGATACTTCACCATTATTTGGGCCTAGAGGAATGCATTGGGAAGTAATAAGTAGATGATGGGGTGCTAGAGTGACAGAAGCTTAAACCCTAGTTTATGCATTGCTTCGTAAGGGGTTGATTTGGATCCATATGTTTCATGCTATGGTTAGGTTTACCTTAATACTTCTTTTGTAGTTTCAGATGCTTGCATTAGAGGTTAATCACAATTGGGAGGCTTGTCCAAGTAAGGACAGCACCCAAGCACCGGTCCACCCACATACTAAATTATAAAAGTACTGAACGCGCATCAGATCATCGTGATGATAACTAGCTTGACGATAATTCCCATGTGTCCTCGGGATCGCTTTCCTTCATATAAGAGTTTGTCTAGGCTTGTCCTTTGCTACAAAAAGAATTGGGCCATCTTGCTGCACCTTATTTACTATTACCTTTTGTCACTTGGTACCAATTACCTTATCACAAAACTATCTGTTACCTATAATTTCAGTGCTTGCAGAAAACACCTTACTGAAAACTGCCTATCATTTCCTTCTGCTCCTCGTTTGGTTCGACACTCTTACTTATCGAAAGGACTACGATAGATCCCCGACACTTGTGGGTCATCACTCCACACAATGTGCTGCTCAGACCATCGCAAGTAACGGGGAACTGCCGGCTCCACAACCATTCACCGCCCTTTTGTGAAGCTTATGGTCCCGTTTGCATAGACTTGTGGTGAAGACATGGTACTGCCTGCTGGTCAACTGCTTCGGGTTACTTTGATAACTAGACTGCTACTGATTCCCTTGACTGTTCTGCTGGTTGTTGCCACCTTGACTTCCCTGGCCCTGAAAACCCGAGTTTGAGCCGCCGCCTCCTTGACCCGGACCATGAAAACCGGATCATGAACCGCCGTTCGGTCCATAATTGTTCTAAATAGACTCCCTCTAAGACCTCATGATACTGCAGTCCTTCCACATGTGCGTGGCCGACTTTTCATCCGTTCCATGCTTTGGACATGGCTGGTTCATCACCTCATCGATGTTATATCTTGGAGGCGACTTCCCCTTGCGACGGTGGTTAAAATTTCGTGCCTCGGTATTAGCTACAAAAGTATCGGCCTTGCATTTATTGCCACTGTTTTGATTGGCCGGGTTATACTGCTGTCCTCCCGGGTCATTACTCTTCTTTCCCTTTCTTGGTCTTTCAGCCTCAGACTCAGGGTCCTTAGTACTATCAGAGTCGGCATATTTGACGAGAGCCGCCATAAGCTCCCCCATATCACTACAATGGCGCTTAAGTCGCCCCAACTTCAGCTTGAACGGAGGGAAATGGCAATTTTTCTCCAACATTAATATCGCAGATTCGGCGTTAATCTTATCCGAAGAATGCATGATGGTTGAGACCCGACGCACCAAACTGGTCGTTGACTCACCATCATTCTGAACACAAGAGTCTAGATCCACAATTGACATCGGCTGCTTGCATGTATCCTTGAAATGCTTGGTAAACTTGGCCTTCAGCTCCGCCCATGACCCGATGGAGTTGACAGGTAATCCTTTCAACCAGTTATGGGCCTTACCTTCCAGCATCATTGTGAAATACTTGGCACACGCGGCTTCGCTAACGTCTAGCATCTCCATAGCCATCTCGTAACTCTCTATCCAAGCCTCAGGGGGCTGATCTGCTGTGTAATTGGGCACTTTACGAGGGCCCTTGAAATCCTTAGGCAACCCCAAGCTCTAGAAGTCCTGCCTGTCTCCACTGAGGTTGCTGGGTAATATAGCGTCGGGTGATAATTGGCCGCCTGAGCCGCCAGCTCGGCCTCTCGGCGCATCCTACCCTGATCCACTAGATCCTGCAAATTGGCGTCATGCTGGGCCGGGTTATGTTCACGAGGTGAGTTACGGCGCCGCTCTGCGCTTGAAACTTCTGGCGAGTCAACATGCCTTCTATAACTGGCACTTGGACGAGGAGTTGCATGAATCCGGTCTCGACTATAAGAATAAGCCTGTTGCTGCTGCAGCATCGTTTGAAGCCGTTCCTGAGCCCTCCGGGTTTCCACTGCTACCGGAGTTTCGCCTTCAACTGGCAAAGCTGCCAATCTCGTCACTGCTGCTATCATGTTGTCCAAAGGATTGGAGTAGTGACCCGCCGGCGTCGCCGGGTAATGAGGCGACGGGTGGTTTGCGTACAGAGAACCTGTCATGCGTTGGTGAACCGGCCCGCCGGTCCTAGGCACGTCAGCCGTCCAGTTTACCACCGGCGGGCTACTACCCCCTACTCCAACTATGCTAAAAAGATTACTTGGTTCGTAAACGAAGGGGAGACGACTCCGTTGCTTTCTCCTCATAGCCTCATTAGTCGCGTTCTGATCCACCAAGAGTCGGTAAGAATCCGCTTGAATCCGCTGAGCCCGGGTGTCCAAAACAGCCCGTTCCTCAGTCATCCTGGCGTTCTCCGCCGCCAGGTCTTCTTTGGCCTGCGCTATCTTGTGTTGCAGCTTGTCCACAGCTGCCTTATGCTGATCCTGGTTTTCTGGGGTTACCTCTGTCCCCATCAGAGTCGCCAGATCCTCCAACAAATCTGTCAAGATTTGAGTCGGCGGGCGCGTCGATCCGCCTGCGCCTGCCGCAGCTGCCGTCGCGCCGGGTGTTATGGCCTCGACGACAGTTGATCTGAGAGCTAGCTGGGTGCCAGTCATGAAAATTGCCGCCCTGCTCGGCGGCTCACAGAGGTCCGGAATACTGCTACCGTCGGACGAGCCCCCAAGCCGCCCGCTCTGCATCTGGTACATTGATTCGGTCTCACCTGTGGATGACTCGCCATCGGAAAGAGCGGTCGTCTCACTGTGAGATCCAGAGCTTCTAGCACCCTGGATGTATCCAACAAAGGCACGCTTCATGATGGGCTGAACCCGGGCAGATCGCGCACACTAAGCCGTCTTGAAGATGTCGGTGCAGGTGTCCGGCTTAGGGTCCGGTTCACCGATCTTGCCGATGAAGACGTGGATTCCGCCGAAGGGGACCCGGTACCCATACTCAATTGAGCCGGCCTCGGGACCCCAGCCTTTGCCATCGATGTAAAGCTTCCCGCGACGACTCTTGGTTATCCGGCCCACAGCGTATCCCTTGGGCCCTTCGAAATTACCCTTCAATAACTCGAAACCACATGCCACAGGCCCCACGGTGGGCGCCAACTATCGTGGAATTGTCACGGCAGATGTCCTAAGGAAAGGACTTGATTGCGGAGCCATAGCGACGTGGTTAGCTTAAAGGGCTTAAACGGGACAAAAGACACGGGGATTTTATACTGGTTTGGCCCCGTGCGGTGAGGATAAACCTAATCCAGTTTGAGGTGGAATTGTTGGGGTGTCGATTGCTAGGGAGCAGATGCGATTGCCTAGCCGTAGATCTATTGTTTTTTGCCCTAAGATGCTCCCGGGTCGTCCCCTTATATACACGGGTTGATGCCCTGCGGCCTACGGAGTCCCGGCCGGCTCATACAATCGTGTTTGGCCTGGTGACTCTTGTTACATGCCTTACAATACAAGTCACATATATGGCGGTTGATACACATGCTTTAACCCGGCTCAGGCCTTGGGCCCTCTCCTAAACCGCCATCTTTAACATGCTTCTGGGCTTGGCCCATGAACCGCCATTGGGTAACCCGGCCCCTCCTGGGCGGGTCATATCAAATACTTATATCCCCAACAATTTCCATAAGTCCACAACAAGCTTATTCATTTGTTGTTGTTTCTCGACAAATCCGTTCATCTCTTCTTCGCAGGGATGCTTTTAATTTATTCTTGCTGGAAGTTGTCATCTTCTTCTTCGTTCTTTTCATTTCGTTCTTTCAATTTCTTCCGGAGGCATTATGTTGTTCCTCTCGTCAAGTATCGTTCCATCTTCTCAAGATAATGTTCTATTCCTTCCATGTCCAACTGTATTCTATCCAAAAAATTCAATCTCGATCCTTGCCTATCTCGTTATACCGGTGCAGTTTCATATTATTTTGTCTCATTAACCTCTTGTCTCATATCTTTCAACCTACAAGATTCTCGTAATGTTCCTTGTTCCTCTTTTGTAATGGAGCTTCTCATATCTCGTTCATCTCCGTTGTATTTTTTTCTCAAGTTGTTCAACCTCTCGAGATTCTTTGCTCTCACTCCTTTGTCCAAGAAGAACTTTGTTCTTCCTATTCCTCTCCCATATCATTCCTAAGATCTCGGGACGAGGTCTCTTGTTAGCAGGGGAGTGTTGTGACACCGCGAGACCGATGCGCGAGGTGTCTTACAGTTATTCATCATTGTTGCCTTGTCATCTGCTTGCGTGTTGCATTTTGCCATGTCATCGTGTGCATTACACATGTTTTCAAAACTTGCATCCGTTCGTAGTTGCCGAGCCCCCTCGTCCTTTCCGTTCTCTATTCTGAGCCGAGACACACTTACACACGCCCGTGACTCCTCCAAATATTTATTTATAAGTGGCCGTAAAATGTTCTCGGAATGCGATGAAACTTGGCGTGTGGTCTTGTTATAGTGTAGGTAGACCACCTATCAAATTTCGTTCCATTTGGAGGTCGTTTGATGCCCCAGCGGTTAACCACTTTAACCGCCAGAAGCCCTTTCACTTTTAGCCCAGCACCCTCTCCACAACAGCTCACTAGGCCATCTAAACCCCCCTCATGCTCTTCCCCGTTGGATGACGAACGCGTGGCCAAAAACCGCACCACATTTTGACTCTCCTAGCTCCCTCTACCTATATATTAGCCTCCCCCTCCTCAAATCACGGGTAAAAACCCTAGCCTCTTTGTCCTCCGCGCGCCGGATATATCCACGCCGCCGTCGGACATGTCCGCCGCCCCCTTCAGCCACTCCGGAGCTGCCACGTAACACCGCACCGCCCTCCTCTCTCCTCCCCACCACGCGGGCCCTCGAGCCCATCGACGACCCTCCCAGCACGGCTTCGCAACGCGTCGCCGCCTCGCCCACACCGCTGCCTCACTGTAGCTCGCCGCCGCCTCCACAGCGTCGTGTCGTAGCTTGCTGCCACCTCGCCCGCCATAGCTCGCTACCACCCCTCAGCCCGCGCGCGTGCCTCTGCCCACCGTCCACCACCGCGCCTCGCCGACCCTCGTCGTCAGCTACCACCGCCGCCGCCGGTTTTGTCTCTGGCCGGATCCGGGTCGGGTGGACGAGATCCACCCGTCCCTCGATCCAAACGCCCGCCCCACGCCCGGATATCTCCATCACGCTCCGCTCTACTAGTTCTTCGCAAGTTGAAAAAACCACTATGTCCCAGAATTCATACATTATGTGTGCATCTTCTTCATGTGATAACTTTGTGTATGTTGCTCCGATTTGAGTGTATAATATATCAAAATGTTCGTCTCAGAGTGCTCTACATGTTGATAGGGTTTGCATGCATGATATGATTAATCTTTATGTCTTAATCTTCATTGCAAAACTTCTATGTGATGTTATTGTTTCAGCTTTTGTTGTCTGTCAACAGCATGTTAGCATGTTTGAGAGGTTATATATTTGTGCATGATGATCCAAATGTGGTGTATAATATGTAAAAATATTCCTCTCTCTGTGCTCTACATGTTGGTGTGCTTTGCATTCATGTTAGGATGCATCTTGGAATTTAAATCTCTGTTACAAAATTGCTAAGTGATGTTAACTGCTGAAAACTAGTCTAACTTGTTGATTTGTCTTTTTCATATCTTTTTGTGTGAATTTTGTTTGAGCATCATGTCAACATGTGTTAGGAGCATAATCATGTCATCTTTGCTACGGTGCAATCCAAATTTCATGACATGCCTTGTGGTGAGTGCAACAACCTTGCAAAGTGACCTACTCGTTGTTTGCTCATTTCCGAGACTTGTTGAAAACTGCTAAGTCTAGAACTGTTATATTATGTTGCCATGTTTGCTTGATCCTAAGTCACATCCATGCATGTTTTGGAATTTCCAATGATCATGTCTTGAAGTCCATGTTTTGCTCTATCCATCCATGCCATTGTTTGCAATTATCAGTTGTTGTAGCATGTCTCTTTCTTGCTCTCAAGTTGCTTGATAATATATATGTCAGCCTGTCAACAACATGTTCATTTTGGCAAAGCTTGTTGTAATCATTATATGCATCTTATAGGGTTGTGCCAATGGAGTTATTTGTAGTATGCCATGCCTACTACATGATAATAGCCTTTTCATGCTTATTAGGATTGCCATGTTTGCTGTTATATGCCTCGAAAGTCAGCAGCACAATGTTGTTGTTGCCTTCCCAGATTTTCATTAAGTCTGAGAATCTTCTATATCATGTTGGCTTCTTGTTTTCATAAATGCCATGAACCTGCTGCTCCCATGTATATTCCATATTGTGTTCCTTGAGCTCCATGTTGGGTTATAGCATGCCATGCTTTTGCTTGCCATGTTCTTGTGTTGTAGCTTATTTATGTCTTGCCTCCAACATGCCAACATATTAACACTGCTCATGTATATGCTCTGTTTTCCACTAAGTCATAATCTATGATATAAAGTTTGCTTGTTGCCTTGATCATGGTTGATTACTCTTGATGCCTATGGACCTGATACTTGTTGATATTGATAGCATGTGTTCTATAATTTGAGTTCATGCCATGCTTGTGCCTATCTTGTACTTGTAGCTTGTCGTTTTGATGCTTGTGTTATGCCTAGTTGTTGTTTTGGACAACTTGTCCTTTAAACTTGTTTCATGTGTATGTGTTGATTCGTTGCTCCGTTTTGAGTGTGCTCTATATGAAATTTGCTTGGTTTTGCAAGTAAATGCATCATGTCATGTTGCATCCATATTTTGGTAGTGTTTGCTTGATGTTTGAATGCATTTGGCATCAATGCCATGTGTATCGTGTTTTTCTCATATTTTCTAGGCCGTAGCTCCGAATTAAATGAACTTTATATGTAACTTGACTAGAATTTCATTTAGATCATCATGGTGCATGTTAACTTGTTGTATAACAAATTTAACTTAAGGTTTGTTCAGATCTGGACCAATTTCGAAATTTGCATATGAGGACTTACCAGAATTGTTATATGTTGTTTCTGGCCTCATTTAAACTAGCTTGGTTGTGTTGTTCTTGTGTGCATCATCTCTTGACATGACTAGCATCATGTAGCCTTGTCATCCATCGTACTTAGTTGAGCATCATGTCATGTTTGTGTGTTGTGTGTTTACCATGTTGTTTGCTTCTTCTCGTTAGTTCATGTTTTGTTGCGATCGTGAGGATTCGTTCGACTACGCTTGGATCGTCATCGTGGCTTCTTCTTCTTCATGGACTCGTTCTTCTTCCTTGCGGGATCTCAGGAAAGATGACCGTCACCTTGGATCTCATTACTATCATTGATATGCTAGTTGTCTTGATTATATCGCTATACATACTGCTACCCACCATTTGTTTGTCAGCCTCTCATTGTTGCCATGAAACCTCTAACCATTGACACCATTCCAGCAAACCGTTGTTTGGCTATGTTACCGCTTGCTCAGCCCCTCTTATAGTGTTGTTAGTTGCAGGTGAATATGAAGATTGCTCCATGTCGGAACTTGGATTGTTGGAATATCACAATATCTAATACTATAAGTAATGCACATATATACTTGGCAATGGGTGGAAGGCTTGGCCTTTTGCTCAGTGTTTTGTTCCACTCATGCCGCCTTAAGAACCGATAAACCGGTGTTATGTTCCTTGATTTTGCGTTCCTAACACGGTTGGGGGTATGGGACCCCCTTGATAGTTCGCTTTGAATAAAACTCCTCCAGCAAGGCCCAACTTTGGTTTTAATTTACAACATAATAAAACTATTAATTAATTAATTAAATTGCATAGGGGGTCGCGTTCCCGGGGATTCTTTTCTACATAAAGGGGGGCCAGTGCTGATGGTGTTGGTCCCAAATGGGCAGCCTGCAGGGCTGCCTCGAGGAAACTCAATGTATCTGGTTTTAACCGTAGCTTGACCTATCTAGACGTGACTTGAGACAAGATATGCGCGGCTACTATCAGGGTGTCGGCATGACGGGAGGTCTTGCTGGAGTTGTTTTACCATTGTCGAAATGTCTTGTGCAGCGGGATTCTGAATCTGATCGGGTTGTCCCTAAGATAAGGGGGTTTTACCTTTGCTGATCGCGAGAGCTTGTGATGGGCTAAGTTGGGACACCCCTGCAGGGTTATAATCTTTCGAAATCCGTGTCCGCGGTTATGTGGTAGATTGGAATTTGTTAATGTCCGGTTGTAGAAAACTTGGCAGATGATCCGAAATAAAATACACCAACCGAGTGAGTAACCGTGACCGTCTCTTTTCAATTTGAGTAGAGAACACGGTGGGGTTATGTTTGACTCATAGGTAGTTCAGGATCTCTTAGCGATCATTACTAGTTTGCGACCGTTTGCGTAGATTCTCATCTTATTGTTGTACTCGTAAGTTAGCCACCATACATATGCTTAGCCGCTGCTACAACCTCACCACTTAACCTCTCCATACCCATTAAGCTTTGCTAGTCTTGATACCCATGGTTATGGGATTGCTGAGTCCTCACTTCAACAACTGTTGCAAGTGCAGGTTTCCGATGACTTGATGTGAGAGCGATGTTTACTTGTGTGGAGTTCTTTTTATTCTTCTTCGTCAATCTTGGGATAGGTTCCTCGTCGGCAGCTTGGGATAGCAGGATGGATGTCGTTGTGCTTTTGATGTTTTCATCCGTAGTCAGATGTCTTGTGTATGATGTGTTGTATTCATGTGGCTATTGTATGACTTGTATGTGTCCCCATCTATTTATGTAATGGTACGATGTAACGATATCCATCCTGCTAAGCGCTTGAAATGTGGTTGTGCCCCAATCACGAGTTCCTCACGTGATCGGGATAGAATCACATCTTAGAAGTGACAACGTCGCACCAACCTCACGGGTTTAGCAGAGCAGCAAGAGATGAGGCTAGTGGAAGTGCGAGTGAGGAAGAAGGTGAGCGGGGGTTTTCTGTACCAGTGAAGAAGAAGGTGAGCGGGGGTTTTCTTTACAAGTGAGGAAGAAGGGGAGAGGGGGGAATTGGGGGCCAACGGTAGCGGGACGGTCCATCGAGATGTTGTAAGTGGAGGCGAGGAGGAAGAAGGTTTTTTTGGGAGCGCCCCTCTTCAAGAAATATGAAATTTTCGTAGGAAAAAAGCAAACGGCCTTTAATATGGATTGTATTTTGTATCTGCGGCTGTCGTGTTCCGTCCTCGACGGTCTTAACACTACAGGCAGCCGATTAGTGACACTGTCCAGCTCTCCAGCTTATTTCCATTCAAAATAAAAAAAGACACCCTATTCCTCATCTATAACCTTTTTCAACTTTAAAAAAAGCTATCGCTCATTCTCGGGACCGCTAGGCATCCACCAAATTAGAGGATGTGGTATTGCATGCAGACTCTCACACTGGTCTTAGCGCGACAAAATGAGGGGTCACATAATAGGCCCACAACATAGATTGTAACGGTTCACACACTAGTAACATTCACGTTAAACTAACATTCACAAGCTCATAAGTTCAGCATGTCTATGCATCTCAATGATTCACCAGATAAACTATAACAAAGACAAATATGTGAGAATGTGTATAAATAAAGAAAAAATGATCGATGATTCTTTGAGCAAAGGGCATCCCTATGCACGCATTAATTTCGTGGCCATGCATGTTTCTACTCAATGTTGCGTGCACTTTGAGCATGTTGGCAACTCCACAACTAGCTTGCTGCCTAAACTTGCAATTGACGCTGACGCATTGCAGCACTCGTGCAAGGCCCGGAGGTTAATTTGAGAACAAGTACACATAAGTTAATTTTACAGACATGACTTATAAGTTGATCGAAGTCATATCGCATTTTTTTGAAACATGCCATAAAGTAACGAGATAGACCTTCTTCTTCAAGCCAATGAACATATGTTCAAAAAACCAAAATTGTCAAAAAGTAACGCGGTAGACCTTCTTTTACAGGTGTTAAAAAAACAGAAAATGCCAAAATTTGCAAAATAAAGACCTCAAGGTTAATTTAACTAATAGGATGAATCATAATGTACATTTAAGCTAATTAAATGTCCGATATGATCCATCCCATCGGTGATTTTAACATCAAGACAACTTCCCATTCCCATCCGGTCACCCATCTGATGGTTGCCCCAGCCTGAGCACAGTTAACTTGGGAGTTCTCTTAGATGAGCTATCGGTAGAAAAGCTGGTCCTTGCTAATATAGGATGCATCTTCCCATCCTTTATGGCATACCCGGATGACTGCCCGTTGCCCTATGGCCAATGGCATGTCCCCTGCGTATGTAGAAGCTTCGCTACCTCGTCTAGCCGCTTCCCGCGTTTCCCCTATTTTTGTTGCCTGCCCACCTATAGAATCACCTCACGCCGGCCAATTCGTCTCCAAACCGCTAGGGAGGCGGTTGGACCAAACAAGTCTAGAATTTTTTCTAGTGGATTCGTTGACGTGGCAGCGAAGGGTGTGATAGCTGACTCTGACAAAATAATTGACTACCACATTGTCATACATGAGCATGAGGCCCACCTGTCATCATGCTGGACGGAGGAAGGGTGCAAATCGATTGGCTCACGTGTGATGACCACAGGAGAAATCCACTCATATTGTATGTAAACAAATACGTACAAACACGGCCGGATTTCATATAAACATGACGGAGTTCATTACAATTACATCAAATAAGTGGTGCTGGCCTGGAGCTAAAGGTAAAATTAATATACCTAATCTAAATAGTCGCCAGCCAATCTCTTTGTCTTCCTCGTGTCCACTTGCCCGATCACTGGATTGCTGGCAGCTAAGGAGGTATATGCTTCAGCACAAAGGGCGGTTCACTTCCCTACCGCTCATCGGAGTGGAACCCCCGACTGATGCTTCAGCCGGAGGGGAAAGGGGTAGATCTGCTTCTGTGGAGCCCATGCGGGGTCGACGATGGTCTGCACTGAAGACGAATCGTGCAAGACACAGGCTGGATACATCGGCGCCGCCTCGGCAGTGGCCTTCATGGGATACAAGCGGCGGCGGCCTCCCGTGTTCTACTCCTCCTCGATGATGGCAGTGGGCATGGACATTCTGCTCGTAACCTCATCGACATCTGCGTAGCTAGATTCTTTCTCTGCCTGCATGGTGTGGCTATGCGCGTGTCGACTACGGATGGCACGATCAGAGGCACTGGAGGCGCAGTACGATGCGGCGTCGTCGATGCAGTTATGATGCCCGTGCAACAATGCTCCCTGTCGTGCCGGTGTGGAGCAACTCACCACTCCTCCTCGAGCTGGATTGGAGCGGCCAGTTGCGGAACCATGCGCTGGATAAGGGCGACAATTGGCTCCATCGGGCTAGGCAAGGGAGGTGAAGCAGTGAAAGAGTGGAGAATATGGTGGAGGAACGAGGAGCTTGGCAGGTGTCCCACTTCTGAACGTGTGGCCGGAGTAGGTTTGTCGGATTCCACGTAGGTTTAATGTAAGGTTTTTGGATGTGACGAGGAGGCGCGTTCAGACAGGCGTGCAGCAGGCAGCGCCCTCGGCCAGCACGCCGCTTCAATGGCGGACGCAGTGAGAGGTCGCGTCCGCCCTGTGCCGCCTTGTCCATGGACCTTTGGTCGTTTGATTCATACTACCTCCGTCCAGGTTTATTTGGCCTTCCGGCTAAAACATAGGTATCAATGCATGATTTACCTGCATGGAGCCCAGGCTTAGTTATTAATTTCCATATTGCTTTGGAACCAGGCGCAAGCTCGCCCATGCTCGCTGCTGCATCTCACATGCATGCCCAATAAAAGATGATTAGAAGAGCCCGCACTGGCTGGCTGAGAGACTAGGAGGAGTACGCTCAATGTACAACAGGCTCTATGTGCATCCAACCGGTAATTGTTTGTGCTCCAGAAGACGAACTGTAGCTGGGGAGATCGAGAAAGAAATGGTGTTTAATTTTCTTTTGGCAGCCGGGTCAACGGAGGGGCATAATAAGAGCGGACGTGCTGCCTCCTCCCACGGGCCCAATAAACCCGGACGGATGAAGTAGGATTGAATCCTATAGGAATTTTTACTGTGGAATCTCGTGTAGTACTACATTTCATTGGAAATCTAGCATTCAATCGAACTTCTTTTTTTTCAGTACCTTTGTTTTTTCTGTGGGATCAAACACGCGGTGCTAATCCTATGGGATTCAAGTGGGCATGCCACTCGAATCCTTTATTTTTTCCTATTCATGCGTTCCAAGAATCCTAGTACTACAAATCAAAGAAAAGAAATGGAGGGAGTACTTGCTCCAAATGATGTGCCACAAGAATAGAGCTAGCAGCCGGCTATACTACTGACTAGGTGACCTTGCGCTTGGCTCTTCACCTCTTCTGGAAGTCGAAAAATGATGATAGTACTATAGTACCTTCGTACACGTCTGTCAATCTGACACCGAATGAATTGTTGCATGTACAGGCGTGTATAAGCCTAATATTGTAAGCAAAAGCTTCTCCTCGTCCTATGAGCCACTGTGTGTGCTATGGCGAGGGAGAGGGCGTACTAAGCAAGCTTCTCACTAATGTAGGATGCTGCCAACACGACACTACAATCAGAGACCCTTCAACGAAATTGTGTTCGATGCATTAATCGCAATCGATGATGTAAAAAACCCGTCAAAAAAGATGCAAAACGTTTGCGATGGTGGATACATCAAATACAGTCCAGATTTTAGATGCGTGTGCGATGTGGGGTATACGGTTGATCCATAAGAACTGGTTGCGATGAGATAGAACAACAAAAACAGGCAGCCAGATGAAGGTGTGTGCGATATTCGGCATATATTTCACTAGGATGAACTGTTTGTAATTAAGCAACACATAAGAAACGGTCAGCCCGATCAATCTGTATGCAATATACGACATACAGTTCACTCAGATGAACTGTTTGCGTTGAGCCAAGAGAACATAAATGGTTCAACTTAACAAGTTATGTGTGATACGTGGCAAACGGGTCTGCAATCGGAAATGTGTGGGAAGACCGATAACAACATAGACGATTGTTGTTAACAAGCCATGTGTGTTGTGAGCAAACAATTGCTGGTATACAATTGAGAGTGATTGATGAAAACATCACCGACGGGTTCCATTGTTTAATCCCTGTGCGATGTGATTTGCTCTGTCCGCACAACATCTACGCTCTGTCTATAGAGCATCAACATATATACTTATAAATACAGCATTCCCTAACCATTTACACACATAACATTTCCACACACCAAAGTAAGCAATTACACGCATACTAAACTAGGAGAAACTAGGATCTAATCATCTACTTCTTGTTGTGATGACGCTTGCCATTGCTCTGCTTCCGGCTGGATCCCTAACTGTTTTGGGGAAGGAGGCACTTCCTCATGTCAACTGATAACCCACAAGTATAGGGGGCGCAAAAGTTTTTGAGGGTAGAGTATTCAGCCCAAATTTATTGATTCGACACAAGGGGAGCCAAGGAATATTCTCAAGTATTAGCAGTTGAGTTGTCAATTTAACCACACCTGGAAAAATTAATATCTACAGCAATGTATTCAGTAGCAAAGTAGTATGGAAGTAACGGTAAAAGTGGCAAAAGTAACAGTAGCAGTTTTGTAGTGATGGTGACAGCAGCAGTAATGAAAGTAACAAAGCAAGTATCAATATGGAATGAACTCGTAGGCAATGGATCGGCAATGATAGGTGTCGGATAATATTCATCATGTAGGAGTTATAACCTAGGGTGACAAAGAACTAGCTCCAATTCATCAATGTAATATAGGCATGTATTCTGAATATAGCCATACGTGCTTATGGAAAAGAACTTGCATGACATCTTTTGTCCTACCCTCCCGTGGCAGCGGGGTCCTAATGGAAACTAAAGGATATTAAGGCATCCTTTTAATAGAGTACCGGACCAAAGCATTAGCACTTAGTGAATACATGAACTCCTCAAACTATGGTCTTCATCGGGAAGTGTCCCGGATATTGTCACTCCGGGGTTGCCGGATCATAACACATAGTAGGTCGCTATTGACTTGCAAGATAGGATCAAGAACACAAATTTATTCATGAAACCATAATAGGTTCAGATCTGAAATCATGGCACTCGGGCCCTAGTGACAAGCATTAAGCATAGCAAAGTCATAGCAACTTCAATCTCAGAACATAGTGGATACTAGGGATCAAATCCTAACAAAACTAACTCGATTACATGATAAATCTCATCCAATCCATCACCGTCCAGCAAGCCTACGATGGAATTACTCATGCACGGCGGTGAGCATCATGAAATTGGTGAAGGAGGATGGTTGGTGATGACGACGGTGACGATCTCTATTCTCCGGAGCCCCGAACAGACTCCGGATCAGGTCTCCCAATGAAGAATAGGAGGTGGCGGCGGCTCCATATCGTAAAACGCGATGGGATCTTCTCTTTGTTTTTCCCCGAAAGAGATTATATGGAGTTGGAGTTGATGTCGGTGGAGCTCCACGGGGCCCACAAGGTAGGGGCGCGCCCCCCACCCTTGTGGCCAGGGTGTGGGCCCCTTCCAGTATTTCTTTCCATCAATATTTTTTATATATTCTGAAAATATTCTTCGTGAAGTTTCAGGTCATTTCGAGAAATTTTATTTTTGCACAAAAATAACACCAAGGCAATTCTGCTGAAAATAGCATCAGTTCGGGTTAGTTCCATTCAAATCATGCAAATTAGAGTCCAAAATAAGGGCAAAAGAGTTTGGAAAAGTAGATACGATGGAGACGTATCATCAACGATCCGCTGTACATATTGTAGCTCGTGTACGCCTCCTTGGCCGCGTACACAACGCGAGCTTTGTCGAGTTTCTCCATCCAGGCCCAGTGCCAGGCATGCTTGTCCTTGTTGTAGGAATCCTTCATGTCTCTATAGTAGCGATCGATGATGGCCCCGGTGAGGTGAACCAGTGAGTCCTTCTCATGCTCGTTGTTGCCCTAGATCTTGTATTGGCCCTGGATGTCAACAAGATTCTGGCAGGCGATGCCCGAATTCTTGAGCACCTTTACATCGTTGGTGATGTCCACCGTAGCAAACATATCGTGGGGTCTATTGACAAACCTGGTGAAATGCTCGCTAGGCTTTGTGGCCAGGCAGTAGTGGTAGAAGAGGACGTGATTGCGCACGCACATCTGGGCGACAGCGACCTTGGGACGAGACCCAGCACAAGAGCGGGTGTACTCGAGGTCGAACTCGACCACCTTGTACACCGAGACCGGGCTGTTGGTGTACACCACCGAGAGCTCCGTGAACCTTCTGTGGGTGTGACACCATGGCATGCATGGTGAACTTCTACTCGTCGCCAGCAGCCGCTCGGAGCGCCATTGGAGCCACGTAGGATACCCTCTAAGAATTTCTCGTGGTGGGTGTGCTTCTTGCAATAGTGGGGCATGATCGAAAGGTTGAAGAGACACGAGGCTTAAATGGACGTTGTAATAAATGGGGGCCGCCCGGCCTATAATCGTCACGTCTTGTCACATCGTTCATAACAGAGGATTCCAGTGCACGCTTGAGAACATCGCACGCGTGGGCTCAAAGAGGCGCCAAATGTATCGTTGATGAGCATGTTCCCGCGCAACCGCGCAGTTTACCATGCAAGCTTCCCGCCCAACTAGTTTGGACACGCGTCAGCTAGAAGTGGGACAAATTGTGGGCGTTTATTGGCAAAAAGCTTTGTAAAAATGAAGTGTGTGGAATGACTTCGGTCATAAATTTACCCTTGGGTGATGAGGTCAAAGTTACATAGAAGGGTGATGATGCACACTCGAGTGCGATAGATAATTCTGCGAATTCTAGAGGGCACGCGGTTGAAGAAACCAACTGTGTGCAATAATGTCGAAGATCACAATCGAGTTAGCTATACAGATCGTGTGCTATGAGATCGGCAAAGGTGTCGTGAAATTGTCACGACAGATGTCCTAGGGTAAGGACTTAGTCGTGATGCCAACGCATCTATGTAGTAGCGTGAGAGGGGTTGAGCGGAATCAAGAGATGCAACACACAAAACACGGATTTATACAGCATTGGGCCCCGGGAAACATCATCCGGTAATAGCCCTACATGATGTTTGAGGCTAGATCTCATTATGACCCTCGTGGAGTCGTCGGTAAACCGGCGCTTTGTGTCTAGCCCTAGAGATTCTTTGTTGTTCCTTACTTGTGAGAACTTCTCCCTCTTTGGGGAGCCTTGCCCCTCCTTATATATGTTGAAGGGGCGGGTTACATGACTAGTCCTAGTAGGATTAGGATTACTCTATTACCAGGAGTTCTAGTCTTGCTTCCTTTGTAGGAGAATATTCCTTGTGCTTTCTTCATAAACCGGCCCACCATAACATGAACCGGCCTTCTGGGCCTTGGGCCTTGTCATCCGTCTGTCGTCCGCCGGGTTACCAGTGAGTCATACTAACCAGGCAGGTTGCTTGTAAGCCATCTGGTCAGGGCGGGTCGCCAGTGAATCGCCAAGTGCAAACTGTCTCAAGTAAACCGCCAAGTCTTGCCGGGTTATATCTCCGGCCGGGTCATACCGCGGGGTATATCCATGACAAAAGGTAAACACATTTGAGAATGGTTAATAAAATCTAAGTCTATTGCATATTAAGGTCAAAATAGTGCTACCAATATAAGACTCTCATACGATGCCATTTCAACGAGTGTACCACAAAATCTCGAAATATTACAAGGTTCAAATTCCAGAATTATATGGCTCAAATTCGAAGATTACAAGGTTCAAACCGGTATTAGAAATGAAATTCAGCTCACCAGCTACAAACGCCCGAGCTGATTCGCTGAACATGGATATAGGTGAGGTTCAAACTAATATTACCACTTGTAAGGCTAGTTTCGAAACCTCATAATTTTTGCAAAGGGGCCAGCCTGTGAGAAGTCATGTATGGGGTTGACAAGATGACTTCCGATTACTCTGTCATCTGAAGTTCCAAAATGAAATTCAGCATTTTCGGAGCCTATTCCATTTTGCCGCAGCCACAGGCGCTGATCAACAAACCATTCAGTTTTGCGAAATAAATGTAGGGCAAATCTCATTACCTTCAGCACCCTTGCTCTGACAGCAAAGAACCTGGCGGATATAATATCCGATAAGGTCCCTTGGTAGTAGTTGAAAGTAATTTCTGAGAGATGCAGATCTAGGCATTCGATATGATTGTTATATTGAATCACATTATCAACCACCAAGCCTAATCGTATCTGCAAAATAAGAAAACGTGTTAGTGCTTACATGTAGTTTCGAACACTACTACAGGCCTATTTGGTTTGCAGGGTTTGTAATGATTACAATCTAGAAAAATGTAACCTTCTTCACAAGAGGATGGAGCGCATGAAAAGTTCCCTAAGAAAAATAGTACAGATGAATCCAAAGGAGAAATTCTTATGGATTGTAACCATATGGATCAAGCAACCAATATGGGGGGGCATGTATGTATTGAGATCCTCCAAAAATCCTTCAGAAATCGTAGTACATTGTCAATGTAAAGTTGGAAAAAGGTGTCAAAAATTGAACTCCCTTTTTGTTAACATTTAAAGGGAAAGGAACATCACCTCGATATTAGCTTCTTCAGGCACGAAGAGCATCTCAAGAAACTGACAACTTCGTCCAGGTTGGGGCCGATAGATTCTACTATCAAAACCTTCACTATGCACAGTTTCGGGGTCAAGCTTGTCGGAATCATTTTCTAGATGACAAATGAACATACATCTTCAAAATTAGAAATGATGTTAATTTCTAGAACGAGAGGAAGAAGGCGGTTGTTGTACCTCAACGGGTGTGGATCCAATAACAAGTTCGGAGTATTTGTCAAACGAGGAGCCCACCACTGTCAATTTCGACGCAGAAATTATACTGATTCTTGTGGTACCTTCTTGATCAACTACAAGTAATCTCCCAAGTGAATGTGTGCCCTCAATGACCATTCCGTGGTTCACATTTTGTGATGTCTTCTTGAAGCACCAGCAACACACATAAATAGTCCGGAGAGTCATGGAGGTGATGTGGAAGCTACTCAACCCATTGATCACGTGAAGATGAAGGTACTTGAGTGCAGTACAGGCACGGAGAAGGCTCTCCTTGTCACTGTTTGGAGGTAACAAAGATCTCGAGGTGCTTCATTCGTGGTAGAATAAGAGCAGGCGCGTCATTAAAGGGGAAGGCAGTTCCTGAACTTGGCGGCGCGCAGCGTGGGCGCGAGGCGGAGTGCGGACGTTGGCAGCGAGCGCATATGCCCATCATCAAAAGTGAGCTCCTCAAGTCGATATAGGGCGGATTGGAACCACTCGTCAAGCTTGGCTCGGTTCTTGCAGTTGGAATGGAACTTGTCCATGCTAAGGCCTCTGGTTGGGCCATGGTGACTGCTGAGGATCTTGGAGACCACATCCAAGCTTTTGCGATAGCCATGGCAGATCTCGTGGGTGTCGATGAGGTCGAGAGGGGTGTAGTGCCATATGGGGCACCACCGCTGAGAAAGGACAGTTGTCTGCGCCCCATACTTGATTGGAAGGGGGAGATGATGACTATCAACATATCATCGAGGAGGCTACTGATGAAGTCTAGGCCTCCTGGAGTCGCTTGCGGTTCTTTCCCGACCCGGCTCCGCTTGTTGGCAGCCCCGTTCTCCACCTCCGGAGTTTCCTCATCAGCGGCGCTTTCTGATAGAAGTGGGAGTACAGGGAATATTTAGTTAAAACAGGGCCATAGAAAAGTGTATTGGTAACTAGAGGTTAGTAGGTAGTAATAGAGTAAGAAAATGGAATGACAATTGGTTGCTTAAATACTACACAATTCCTTTGATATTGCTGGGTAAGTCAACATGCAGATACTTGAAAAGAACACTTACTTCAAACAAAGTGTGGACGGATGATATCGTCGGGGAAGTTAGCATATATCTCATGAGCGGGCTCTTTTATGTGTAGTGCAATTTTAGTGCCAGCTTTCAGTACATAAAACATAGAAAATTCTGTCCAGAGGCCCGTGGGAAAATAGGAGTGACCATATTCATCAAGTCATATAGAAGCAACGATTGTAACTCCATGGTTTGTGTTCAGTATGACATCCCTGCAATCTTTATTTACATAAAGGGCAAGATTGTATACTACAAATTATGGTTAATAGCAAGGGACGCGCTGCAGAAAATGGTAAGATTGTTAAAGAATATGGTAACATGCAATTATGGGCGAAATTGAAAGAATTGTACATCAGTTGAAATCAAAGGACAAAAATCTATAATTAAACAGATAGGGTAACCATCATATGATGGAAATATGAGAGTAATCAAAAGAACAATACATCATTAATTTGCCTAATATAGAAAGAAGAGGAAAAAATCCCCTTTGATGTATATGCTGCAAGTGGCACCTTTTATCCAAATGCCGCAATATATCGTATATGTTCAGGAAAGTAGGCCATGCCAACCGATTTAGGGTGAGATTGAACATGCCGCGCGCATCCTCAAGTCATCTGGTATGGTGAGATGGAACTCCGAGCATGTCTGGCCGAGGCCGCAAAGTCCTGATGTGTCCGCGCACTAAACACTCTATGAATGAAAGAAAATCCCTGAAATCAGCTCGAATAAAAATGAATTCACGGTGATTTCGGCTAGGTGATTAAAGGAGGTAGATGAACTGGGATAAGAGATGAGATAATATATCACTAAATTACTTACCTTGTTGTCCATGAGAAAAAACCCTCAACACGGCGGATTCCCAAATCGGGCGGAGTTGGGTCGACCACGAGCAGCGTCGAGAAAGTTGATCGCTGTAGGCGGCGGCAAGCGGAAGTGGTAAAATGCGCTGGGGTTTGCCGGCAGCCTAGCGGCGGCAACAGGCATCGAGCTAAGTGGTTGTCATGGTGATAGGCGGTGCCACGCAGAGTCACGGAGGAGCTTGTGTAGGTGTGAATGGAGACCGGAGGGGTGATGGGCGGGATGAGGATTTTTGTGACGTGGGGATGGTGAGGGTTTTCTTTTTTCTTTTTTGAATTGGGTGGTGAGGGTTTTCTGTCTCATAAGGAGTTTTGGAGGCAATGGTTTGCTAGAGCCAACCGTGTGTGTTTGACGGTTCTAATCCTGGGAACAGTGTGTAATTGACATACTACCTACGTCCTGGTTTACTGGTCCCCTTTGTAATGTGTGCCAAATTTTGATCAAATATTTAACTAAAAAATGTTTATGCATGTCATCAAAAATTATATCATTGAACACTATGTTCAAATACGCATCCAACGATATAATTTTTGCTGACCTACACTAACATTTTGCCAGTTAAATATTTGGTCAAAATTTAACACAAATTATAAAGGGGGCCAATAAACCAGGATGGAGGTAGATTCCATCAACCGAACTGATTGCATCCATATCCCACATTTAGACATAAGTAAACATAAATTAAACATACTCATACATAGATAATAAGCGTACACAAGTATATAGTTCAACTGTCAATAAGCATACTCAAGCGCATTTATAATTAGCACAATACATAGTCGTACATAGTTTGATCCCACACCTCATCTCATCTGCTAGCACGATCCTGAAGCTTCTCCAGGTACTTGGCATACGTAGTGTGCGCCACCCTGCGAGAATACGTCTCCTTGAAGGACCCAACGGCTCGTCCTCCTGCATGCGCCTGAACACTCTGATACGCGGGATGAAGCTTTTGGTTGCAAAATGGGCATCCATAGCCCCAGTTCTAGGTCCTAATACGCCTGTTATGCATTCCCGCATAAAGCTTCCTGAGGATTTGCCTCCTGTACCTCCTCTGGCCATCTTCATCCTCGCTGTCAACATCGTCAGACAGCACCAATATATATAGTAAAAAAATGTGGCGTCAAATTAATGTTTACAAACTAATCTCTAGCGAACATTTGGCAGTTGCCAAAATTTGGCATTAAACCAATGTTTACATGCCGTAAAGTAGGATTAGGAATTTATTGCTATTTTTTGACATATCCAGAGATTATGGTTCAATTTTTAAGCACAATTGTCTCTGTACAGACCAATCTTGAAGAAAATAATGGCACAAACATATATGTAGGCCATTCAAAATCAATTGTCAAGACCTGGCTAGGAATTATTAGCATGATCACTAACCCCAGTCGGATTATTAGCAGAAATCATTTGCACATATGAAGTAACTAATCAGTCATCACGTGTACCATTCAAATAATCAATACACTACACGGATCAAACGAAACTTACTCAGATTTCATGGATTGGGAGAACATAACCATAGGATTTCTATTGCAAGAAGGGGGGCAGGACGCATGAGTAACCAGAGAAAACCTAGGATGTATTTGACAAATAAATGGGTATAGATGACTAACTGGTTCTCCATCATTGTCGAAGTCATCACCTGAGTCGTCACCGGAGTCGGTGTGGACCTCCGGCTCCGGCTGTGGAAGCACGACACCGTCGATGATGTCAGGATGCAGCGATACCTCGCCGGTGGCGACGGCAACCTCAATATCCATTTCCATGTCGTGCTCCGGTGCTTCAGCAGCCTCGGTGTCGCCACTCCCTCTGATGGTGCACTTCGGCGGCATCCTCATACATTGACGGCTTTGAGGACTGAGAGCGGCGTCAAGGATGCAAGTGGAGAGAGACAGGATTGTGCGTGTGGCGAGGATGGGGGTGCGACCTCTTGGGCGCGCCATTAATATGGAGTAGTGGGAGAGAGGCGGGCGGCGGTCAAACCGTTGGCCCGCCTCCCGGTGAGCCTGCACACCGGACTGCTCGCATGTTTACCGTCATTTCACACAGCTACTCGCATGCCTCCCGATAGCACTGTGCAGCGAGCACGCCTCCCGTCAATTCACACACATGCACACAGGCCTCCCGGTCTGCCTGCGCGGCGGACTACTCGCATGTGTCCCGTCAACTCGCGCATGCTCGCACGGCACACGGGACGCGTGGCGGCACATATGTTGTTTTTATATTTTGATGATTAATGATGTCGCTTTATTACTTAACCGAAGCATGTCACGTATCTACTATTGTTCTAACGGCCACGGTTCGAATAAACAATCCGTTTGCGATATTGGTTCCCAATTATTGATAATCTCCCGTTTGTTAGAAGATAAAGATTACATCAAAACTTGTATCAAATTTGACAAAAAAAAATTCAAGGCCACCGTGTATTAGTGTCCATATGATAACACAATAAGTTTCATGAATTTCAAATAAGTTTTGAATGTACTAGATTTTAAAAATCAAGATTCTCAATGTTTGAAATTTCTTGAACGGCGACTAAACATGCACCAAGTAAGACACGTGTGTTTTTCCAATCCATTTAGGTGCACTGGCATGTGTGCATGTAGCTCAAATTTTATTTTTGCGCATTACACCCCTAGAAAATCAATCAATGTAGTAAAACGTCTTAATGATCTATGGGTTTTTTTCAAAATTAAAACATCCATACTTTGGTAATATATGTTCACCGCGGGAAAATTTAACATGCATCATAGTTGCGGTGGATGTGCGATGTGTGTGTGTGCGCGTGCGCGCCTGTGTGTGTGTGCACACACGCGCGCGTGTGTGTGCATGTGTGTGTGTGTGTGTGTGTGTGTGTGTGTGTGTGTGCGCGCGCGCATGCGCGCGTGTGTCTGTGTATGCGCGGGCGCACGTCTGGTGGTGGCTGGCAGTACACTACGAGTCATGAGCCACCGTGTGATTTGGCCGTTTTGTGAGGCAGGTGCCACATCAGAGTCGTGAATTCGTTATTTAAAACATTACACAACCCTTTCATATATACATGTTTTGGCCACGTGCAGTCGGTGGTTGTACTACACGACACTCACTCGCGTGTGACGCTTTATGTAGGCCCGCGAGGTCGTCGTCCATTACATTGACCAATAGCCGACAGAGATGTTAATTTGACCAGCAAGGTAGAATCTTTTTTGTTTGTGTTATGGTGAGAGTATATAGTACGCGTCGAAGAGGTGGGAGGGGACAAGCATATATACTTTGTATGCGTCAATGAACACGTACACCTCACTTAGTGTCAGGGCTTTCTGAGTTCCGAGTCATGTGCCACATCAAAGTTGTGCATTGGCTATTCAAACATCACACAACACTTCTTTGGGCCACATGCATGCAGGCGGTTGTTATCCTAGGACACTCACATGTGATGCCTCCATCTATGGGCCCGCGAGGTCATCGTCGATGCATGCATCACTTTGACCTAAATCGGGAGAGGTTAATTAATTTCACCATCAAGGAGGATTCTTTTGGGTTCTATTATGGTAGGAGCATATAGTATGCGTCAAAGAGAGGGGAGGGGGGCCAATATATGTAGTACGCTTCATGAGAACCTCGCTCTGTGTGGGGACTTTGCGGTTTTTGAGGCATGTGCCACATCAAAGTTGTGCATTTTGGGTATTCAACATATGTTAGGCCCACATGCAAAACAATGGTGGTTTTCCTCTCGCACCCACTCACGCGGTTCACCGATATCGATGCTTTCCATCTGTGGGCCCGCTTGGTCCATCACTACTTTGCGTGACAACGTCAGAGGTTAATTTGACTTGGGAGTGGATTATTTTTTTGTTTGTATTACGGTATATAGGTCATGCTCTAGGATGACATCATACAATTTGAGCACACATGCATGTGTACGCATGAATCCCTCCCATCGGGTGGAAGTGGCCAGTACCATGACACGTCATGAACCGATCTTGCTCTATGTGGGGATTGTACTATTTTTTACGCACGCGCCACATCAATGTTGTGAAATGGTATTCAAACATTCATGCACGCATCACCTCCATACATATGCATGAGATCGATCAAAATCCATGCATTCATATGTGTAGGACAGGAATATGGTTGGGAGAGAGACAGAGCTAGAGTGTCGGATGGTTGGTGGTCGAGTTGCTTCTCAAAGATGGGGGAGAGGCCTACTAGACAAACATAGGGGTATGACTGCAATATCAATAAGAGAGGGGATGCAAGTCTGTGTGTGCAACTACAAGTGAGAAACGGGTCGGGAGGCATGCACGGATGATGAGGGGGTGATATGTCTGTGGTAAGGAGACCTAACTAGATAGGTAGATCAATTGTCGTGTGTCGGAGAAAAGGAGGGACATAACTAGTGAGGTGCGTCGATTGGTGCATGGGGAAACGGATTTATAGTCGACCTAGCCATGTAGAGGGAGATCAATCAGTATACATGCATGTGTTGGAGGCATATAAGGCACGGAGAGACGAATAGAGAGAGAGGGGGTAAGAGGTGGTGCGAGAGGCCTGCTATATCGAGAGGGCGAGGAGTGTGCGAGTGTGAGATCAATGAAAAGAGGGTCGGGAGTGTGCACTTGTGTTGGACCATATTAGACAAAGGGAGGCTGGATGGTGAGAAAATAAGACGGAAATAATTTGTTTGTGGTAGGCAGACCTGGCTAAAGAGGTATATCCATCGGTGAGTACCGAAAAGAAGGAGATGGGGAGACCTACAGACACTGTGGGAGAACGACCTAAAGAAAAATAACAAATGTGTTCAATGGAGAGAATGCAGAGGGAGGGTGAAGGTGAGGCGGACGTGTGCATGCATGAGAGAAAGTTAGTGATGGCTACAAAGAGAAGAGGATTGTGTGGGTGTAAAAGACTATCAAAGAAAATAATACAATATAAAAGTGGATTCAGATATTTCAATAAGAGATTATTGTGTTTTAAACCCACACATGCATGTATATAATGGTGATACGCATGGTGTGGTTTTGAACATGTTATACTATATAACACTTATTTGAATTTGTGATAATCTGGCTTTTGCAGCTCACGGCTAAATACTTCGCATGCTAATGTAGGGGGCGGGGCACTGTACATTATGTGATAAACATATTATACATATGAAACATGGTTTAGACTACGAAGATCTAGCTAACACTTCAAATGTACTTTTATTTTGAATAAACATCAAGTTGATTCAAAATTTTGAGGTCGAGTTCGTATCTAGTATGCATAGTTCATATCTAAATCTACAATAATCGTGTGGTGTGTTGTTAAGTACATACGATGGTTTAACTTGGCAACAATCATGATAGTACATTCTTATTCAAATAGAGAAACTAATTCAAATTTGGTTCGAATTGCAACGGTAGTATATACATTTGGAATGCACTAAAATGTTCATCTGAGTAGGTTACATGCATCACACACCTACAAAAAAAAGTACATAACATAGATTCAAAGTTTTGAACAACATTTGAGTAGATACAGTAAAACGGGACAAGACTCTCTCTTTGTGTGATAAGAAGAGTTTTTTTTTCGTCGAGGCAAGTTCGAATTGATTTGGTAGAGTACACCTTAGGCTTTTCCATGAATTACAACCCGCACCTTGTTGTCCTAAAAATTCACATATAGCTTTGTCTCTTTGTGCTCCGAAAAATCACTCCGTCTCAGCCCGCGCCTTGCTATCCCGAAATTACAACGTGCGCGAAAACTCCCTCCAGCTGCCAAATCCCGACACAAGAAATCCCCATTATAACGCTGAGTTGAAAGTGCCGCTAGTTCAAATCGGTGGGGGTACTTTTGTAACACACCCTACATTTCGGACAAGTGCGTCCCTAAGTGAAGGTTTCCCCCTCACATCACCTCCTTTTCGCCATTCGAAAACCCAGGCCGCCATAACCTCTCTGCTCCAGCCGTGAAACCCCACCCTCCTTCGTCCGCCAGCCCACCGTTGCCCAGCTGTAGCCTCTTCCCCGACGATGCCGTCCATCGCAATAGCTCGTCGTCCCTCATCCACTGCCCAGATGAGGATCCGTCATCGATCTCGTCGTCTCACCGGGTCACACGCCCCATCCTCCACCTCTAAGGAGCTGCTCCAACAACCGCCTACATCTACCGTGGTTGCTCCATCCCCACAGCTACACCTTATCCTGCTCCACCGAAAACACAACATTCTCACCGACTCCTCGGACAAAGCCAAGGCCTACACTTCACCACCAAACAGGTTGTACACCCATCGCATCGCACCTTCTTCTTAACTCCACCTCCCGGCACCGCCGATGCTCGATCCCGCTCCCCCATGGTGCGGCTACCTCAACGCCGGCGCCTCCGGCGACATCTACACGGCGGTTCTCCCCCAATGCGAGTCTCCCTCGGTGGTGGCGTCCATACCAGTCGGAGCTGCTACTGCTCCGGCTCTCGCTCGCTCGCCGCGCTGCTCCTCTGCTCTTCCTGTCACTCGTGCTGCTGCTCTGCTCTGCTCTTCTCCCCCTTGCGCTGCTGACACGGGCTATAGCAGCTACAAGAATTGATGCTCCAGCTCTCGCTTGCTCACGATGCTGCTATTCTCTCCCTCTCACTCGTGCTGCTGCTCTCCTCTTGCTCTCGCTCGTGCTGCTGATGCTAGTACACAGGCCACTGCAACTACACGAGTTGCTGCTCCGGCTCTCGCTTGCGCTGATGCTTGGCTCTTCCTCTCGCTTGTGCTTCTACTTTGCTCTTCCTCTCGCTTGTGCTGCTACTCTGCTCTTCCTCTTGCTCGCACTGCAGATGCTGGTACGTGGGCTGTTGCAGCTATACGAGTTGCTACTCTAACTCTAGTTCGCGTTGCCGCTCCAGTCGGTATCTGCTAGTGTATTCCCCGTTGATTGCATGCTGATTTAGTTCACTGTTTCTCTGCTACTACTACTCGACCTGCCTAGACTACATCAGAAGTGCTTCTCTGCAACTAGATGAAGGAAATATGCCCTAGAGGCAATAATAAAGATGTTATTTGTATTTCCTTATATCATGATAAATGTCTTTTATTCATGCTAGAATTGTATTAACCGGAAACTTAGTACATGTGTGAATACATAGACAAAACAGTATGTCCCTAGTATGCCTCTACTAGACTAGCTCATTGATAAAAAATGGTTATGTTTTCGAGCTATAGACATGAGTTGTCATTTGATCAACGGGATCACATCATTGGGAGAATGATGTGATGGACAAGACCCATCTGTTAGCTTAGCACTATGATCGTTTAGTTTTACTGCTACTGCTTTCTTCATGACTTATACATGTTCCTATGACTATGAGATTATGCAACTCCCGAATACCGTAGGAACACCTTGTGTGCTATCAAACGTCACAACGTAACTGGATGATCATAAATATGCTCTACAGGTGTCTCCGAAAGTGTTCGTGGTGTTGGCATAGATCAAGAATAGGATTTGTCACTCCGAGTGTCGGAGAGGTATCTTTGGGCCCTCTCGGTAATACACATCATAATAAGCCTTGCAAGCAAATGACTAATAAGTTAGTCATGGGATGATGTATTACGAAACGAGTAAAGAGACTTGCCGGTTACGAGATTGAACTAGGTATTGAGATACCGATGATCGAATCTCGGGCAAGTAACATACCGATGACAAAGGGAACAACGTATGTTGTTATGCGGTTTGACCAATAAAGATCTTCGTAGAATATGTAGGAGCCAATATGAGCATCCAGGTTCCGCTATAGGTTATTGGCCGGAGATGACTCTCGGACATGTCTACATAGTTCTCGAACCCGTAGGGTCCGCACGCTTAACATTTGATGACTATCGGTATTATGAGTTTATGAGTTTTGATGTACTGAAGGTAGTTCAGAGTCCCGGATGAGATCACAGACATGAAGAGGAGTCTCGAAATGTCCGAGACATAAAGATTGATATACTGGACGACTATATTCGGACACCGGAAGTATTCTGGAAAGTTTCGGAATTTACCGGAGTGCCGAGGGGGGGGGGGGTTACCGGAACCCCCCGGGGGAATGTTGGGCCCTGGTGAGCCATAGGGAAGAAAGAGGGCAGCAGCCAGGAGGTGGCGTGCCCCCTCCCTAGTGGCAGTCCGAATAGGACTAGGGGAGGGGGGCGCGGCCCCTCTTGCCCTCTCCCTCTCCCTCTCCTTCCTTCCCCCTCTCTCCTTCTTGGTGGACTCCTACTAGGAATAGGATTGCAATCCTATTCCTAATAGGATTGCCTCTCCTTGGCATGCCATAGAGGGCCGGCCGGCCTCCCCTTGCTCCTTTATATACGGGGGCAGGGGGGCACCCAAAGACACACAAGTTGAATTGTTTTAGCCGTGTGCGGTTCCCCCCTCCACGAAAACACACCTCGGTCATACTGTTGCAGTGCTTAGGCGAAGCCCTGCGCCGGTAACTTCCTTATATCCATCACCACGCCGTCGTGCTGACAAAACTCTCCCATGAAGCTCAACTGGATCAAGAGCTCGTGGGACGTCATCAAGCTGAACGTGTGCTGAACGTGGAGGTGCCGTACGTTCGGAGCTTGATCGGTTGGTTCGCGAAGAAGTTCGACTACATCAACCGCGTCACTTGACGCTTCCGCTCTCGGTCTACAAGGGTATGTAGACACACTCTCCTCTCTCGTTGCTATGCATCTGGTAGATAGATCTTGCGTGATCGTAGGAAAATTTTAAAATACTACGTTCCCCAACAGTGGCATCATGAGACAGGTCTATGTAGATGATATGCACGAGTAGAACACAATGAGTTGTGGGCGATACTAGTCATACTGCTTACCAGCATGTCATACTTTGCTTCGGCGGTAGTGTGAGATGAAGCAGCCCGGACCGACATTACGCGTATGCTTAGACGAGACTGGTTTCACCGTTATGAGCACTCGTTCCTTAAAGGTGACTGGCGGGTGTCTGTCTCTCTCATTTTAGCTGAATCGAGTGTGGCTAAGCCCGGTCCTTATGAAGGTTAAAATAGCACATACTTGACGAAACACCGTTGTGGTTTTTGTATGCGTATGTAAGAACGGTTCTTGCTAAGCCCGTAGCAGGCACGTAAAACTTGCAACAACAAAGTAGAGGACGTCTAACTCGTTTTTGCAGGGCATGTTGTGATGTGATATGGTCAAGACATGATGAGATATACAGTTTTGTATGATATGATCATGTTTGTAAAGTTATCGGCAACTGGCAAGAGCCATATGGTTGTCGCTTTATTGTATGAAATGCAATCGCCATGTAATTGCTTTACTTTATCACTAAGCGGTAGCGATAGTCGTAGAAGCATTAGTTGGCGAGACGACAACGATGCTACGATGGAGATCAAGGTGTCGCGCCGGTGACGAAGGTGATCATGACGGTGCTTTGGAGATGGAGATCGAAAGCACAAGATGATGATGGCCATATCATGTCACATATTTTGATTGCATGTGATGTTTATGTTATTATGCTTCTTATTTTGTTTTGTACGACGGTAGCATTATAAGATGATCCTTGTTCTCCCTGAGTATGCACCATTGTGAAAGTTCGTCATGTCGAGACACCACGTGATGATCGGGTGTGATAAGCTCTACGTTCAAATACAACGGGTGTAAGCCAGTTTTGCACACGCAGAATACTCGGGTTAAACTTGATGAGCCTATCATATGCAGATATGGCCACGGAACACTGGAGACCGAAAGGTCGAGCGTGAATCATATAGTAGATATGATCAACATAAGATGTTCACCATTGAAACTACTCCATCTCACGTGATGATCGGACATGGTTTAGTTGATTTGGATCACGTGATCATTTAGATGACCGGAGGGATGTCTATCTAAGTGGGAGTTCTTAAGTAATATGATTAAATTGAACTTTAATTTATCATGAACTTAGTCCTGATAGTTTTTTTTGCATATCTATGTTGTTGTAGATCAATGACCCGTGCTACCGTTCCTTTGAATTTTAATGCATTCCTAGAGAAAGCTAAGTTGAAAGATGATGGTAGCAATTACACGGACTGGGTCCGTAACTTGAGGATTATCCTCATTGCTGCATAGAAGAATTATGTCCTTGAAGCACCCCTAGGTGACAAGCCCCCTCCCACTAATGTCGACGCTTTGAACGTCTGGCAGACGCGGTCTGATGACTACACGATAGTTCAGTGTGCTATGCTTTACGGCTTAGAACCGGGACTTCAACGACATTTTGAACGGCATGGACCATATGAGATGTTCCAAGAGTTGAAGTTAATATTTCAGGCAAATGCCCGGATTGAGAAATATGAGATTTCCAATAAGTTCTATAGCTGCAAGATGGAGGAGAATAGTCCTATCAGTGAAGACTTGCTCAGAATGTCTGGGTACTACAATCATATGACTCAACTTGGTTGCAAAGTTGACGAGGATAGTGTTATTGATAGACTTCTTCAATCACTGCCACCAAGCTATAAAGGCTTCATGATGAACTATAATAAGCAAGGGATGCAGAAGACAATTCCCGAGCTCTTCGCTATGCTCAAAGCTGCGGAGGTAGAAATCAAAAAGGAGCATCAAGTGTTGATGGTTAACAAGACCACTAGTTTCAAGAAAAAGGGCAAGGGAAAGAAGGGGAACTTCAAGAAGAATAGCAAGACAGTTGCTACTCCCACGAAGAAACCCAAGTCTGGAGCCAAGCCTGAAACTGAGTGCTTCTACTGCAAAGGGGCTGGACACTGGAAGCGGAACTGCCCCAAGTATTTGGCGGATAAGAAGGATGGCAAGGTGAACAAAGGTATATGTGATATACATGTTATTGATGTGTACCTTACTAATGCTCGTAGTAGTACCTGGGTATTTGATACCGGTTCGGTTGCTAATATTTGTAACTCGAACCAGGGACTACGGATTAAACGAAGATTGGCTAAGGACGAGGTGACGATGCGCGTGGGAAATGGTTCCAAAGTCGATGTGATCGTCGTCGGCACGCTACCTCTACATCTACCTTCGGGATTAGTTTTAGACCGAAATAATTGTTATTTGGTGCCAGCGTTAAGCATGATCATTATATCTGGATATTGTTTGTTGTGAGACGGTTATTCATTTAAATCAGAGAATAATGGTTGTTCTATTTTTATGAATAATATCTTTTATGGTCATGCACCCTTAAAGAGTGGTATATTCTTGTTGGATCTCGATTCTAGTGATACACATATTCATAATATTGAAACCAAAAGATGCAACGTTAATAATGATAGTGCAACTTATTTGTGGCACTGTCGTTTAGGTCATATTGGTGTAAAGCGCATGAAGAAACTCCATAGTGATGGACTTTTGGAATCACTTGATTATGAATCACTTGGTGCTTGCAAACCATGCCTCATGGGTAAGATGACTAAAACTCCGTTCTCCGGAACTATGCAGCGAGCAACAGATTTCTGGAAATCATACATACTGATGTATGTGGACCAATGAGTGTTGAAGCTCGCGGCGGGTATCGTTATTTTCTGACCTTCACTGATGATTTGAGGAGATATGGGTATATCTACTTAATGAAACACAAGTTTGAAAAATTTGAAATGTTCAAAGAATTTCAGAGTGAAGTAGAGAATCATCGTAACAAGAAAATAAAGTTTCTACGATCTGATCGTGGAGGTGAATATTTGAGTTACGAGTTTGGTCTTCATTTCAAACAATGTGGAATAGTTTCACAACTCACGCCACCCAGAACACCACAGCGTAATAGTGTGTCCGAACGTCGTAACCGTACTTTATTGGATATGGTGCGATCTATGATGTCTCTTACCGATTTACCACTATTGTTTTGGGGTTATGCTTTAGAGACAGCTGCATTCACGTTAAATAGGGCACCATCTAAATCCGTTGAGACGACGCCTTATGAACTATGCTTTGGCAAAAAACCAAAGTTGTCGTTTCTTAAAGTTTGGGGCTGCGATGCTTATGTGAAAAAGCTTCAACCCGATAAGCTCGAACCCAAGTCGGAAAAATGTGTCTTCATAGGATACCCAAAAGAAACTGTTGGGTACACCTTCTATCATAGATCCGAAGGCAAGATATTCGTTGCTAAGAATGGTTCCTTTCTAAAGAAGGAGTTTCTCTCGAAAGAAGTGAGTGGGAGGAAAGTAGAACTTGATGAGGTAATTGTACCTTCTCCCGAATTGGAAAGTGGAACATCACAGAAACTAGTTCCAGTGATTCCTACACCAATTAGTCAGGAAGCTAATTATGATGATCATGAAACTTCAGACCAAGTTTCTGCTGAACGTTGTAGATCAACCAGAGTACGTTCCGCACCAGAGTGGTATGGTAACCCAGTTCTGGAAGTCATGTTACTGGACGATGATGAACCTACGAACTATGAGGAAGCAATGATGAGCCCAGATTCCGCAAAATGGCTTGAAGCCATGAAATCTGAGATGGGATCCATGTATAAGAACAAAGTGCGGACTTTGGTTGACTTGCCCGATGATCCGCAAGCCATCGAAAATAAATGGATCTTCAAGAGGAAGACCAACGCAGACGGTAATGTTACTGTTTGCAAAGCTCGACTTGTTGCGAAAGGGTTTCGACAAGTTCAAGGAGTTGACTACGATGAGACTTTTCACCCGTAGCGATGCTTAAGTCTGTCCGAATCATGTTAGCAATTGCCACATTTTATGATTATGAAATCTGGCAAATGGATGTAAAAATTGCATTCCTGAATGGATATCTGAAAGAAGAGTTGTATATGATGCAACCAGAAGGTTTTGTCGATCCAAAAGGTGCTAACAAAGTGTGCAAGCTCCAGCGATCCATCTATGGACTGGTGCAAGCATCTCGGAGTTGGAATATACGCTTTGATGAAGTCATCAAAGCATATGGTTTTATACAGACTTTTGGAGAAGCCTGTATTTACAAGAAAGTGAGTGGGAGCTCTATAGCATTTCTGATATTATATGTGGATGACATATTGTTAATTGGAAATGATACAGAATTTCTGGATAGCATAAAAGGATACTTGAATAAGAGTTTTTCAATGAAAGACCTCGGTGAAGCTGCTTACATATTAGGCATCAAGATCTATAGAGATAGATCAAGACGCTTAATTGGACTTTCACAAAGCACATACCTTGATAAAGTTTTGAAGAAGTTCAAAATGGATCAGTCAAAGAGAAAGGGTTCTTGCCTATGTTACAAGGTATGAAGTTGAGTAAGACTCAATGCCCGACCACTGCAGAAGATAGAGAGAAAATGAAAGTCATTCCCTATGCCTCTGCCATAGGATCTATCATGTATGCAATGTTGTGTACCAGACCTGATGTGTGCCTTGCTATAAGTCTAGCAGGGAAGTACCAAAGTAATCCCGGAGTGGATCACTGGACAGCGGTCAAGAACATCCTGAAATACCTGAAAAGGACAAAGGATATGTTTATCATGTATGGAGGTGACAAAGAGCTCGTCGTAAATGGTTACGTCGATTCTAGCTTTGACACTGATCCGGATGACTCTAAGTCACAAACCGGATATGTATTTTTATTGAACGGTGGAGCTGTCAGTTGGTGCAGTTCCAAGCAAAGCGTTGCGGCGGGATCTACGTGTGAAGCGGAATACATAGCTGCTTCGGAAGCAGCAAATGAAGGAGTCTGGATGAAGCAGTTCATATCCGATCTAGGTGTAATACCTAGTGCATCGGGTCCAATGAAAATCTTTTGTGACAACACTGGAGCAATAGCCTTGGCGAAGGAATCCAGGTTTCACAAGAGAACAAAGCACATCAAAAGACGCTTCAATTCTATCCGCGATCTAGTCAAGGAAGGAGACATAGAGATTTGCAAGATACATACGGATCTGAATGTTGCAGACCCATTGACTAAGCCTCTTCCACGGGCAAAACATGATCAGCACCAAGACTCCATGGGTGTTAGGGTCATTACTTTGTAATCTAGATTATTGACTCTAGTTCAAGTGGGAGACTGAAGGAAATATGCCCTAGAGGAAATAATAAAGATGTTATTTGTATTTCCTTATATCATGATAAATGTCTTTTATTCATGCTAGAATTGTATAAACCAGAAACTTAGTACATGTGTGAATACATAGACAAAACAGTATGTCCCTAGTATGCCTCTACTAGACTAGCTCATTGATCAAAGATGGTTATGTTTCCTAGCCATAGACATGAGTTGTCATTTGATCAACGGGATCACATCGTTGGGAGAATGATGTGATGGACAAGACCCATCCGTTAGCTTAGCACTATGATCGTTTAGTTTTACTGCTACTGCTTTCTTCATGACTTATACATGTTCCTATAACTATGAGATTATGCAACTCCCAAATACCGTAGGAACACATTGTGTGCTATCAAACGTCACAATGTAACTCGGTGATCATAAAGATGCTCTACAGGTGTCTCCGAAAGTGTTTGTGGTGTTGGCATAGATCAAGAATAGGATTTGTCACTCCGAGTGTCGGAGAGGTATCTCTGGGCCCTCTCGGTAATACACATCATAATAAGACTTGCAAGCAAATGACTAATAAGTTATTCACGGGATGATGTATTACGGAATGAGTAAAGAGACTTGCCGGTAACGAGATTGAACTAGGTATTGAGATACAGACGATCGAATCTCGGGCAAGTAACATACCGATGACAAAGGGAACAACGTATGTTGTTATGCGGTTTGACCGATAAAGATCTTCGTAGAATATGTAGGAGCCAATATGAGCATCCAGGTTCCGCTATTGGTTATTGGCCGGAGATGAGTCTCGGACATGTCTACATAGTTCTCGAACCCGTAGGGTCCGCACGCTTAACGTTTGATGACGATCGGTATTATGAGTTTATGAGTTTTTATGTACCGAAGGTAGTTCAGAGTCCCGGATGAGATCACGGATATGATGAGGAGTCTCGGAATGTCGGAGACATAAAGATTGATATATTGGACGACTATATTCGGATACCGGAAGTGTTCTGGAAAGTTTCGGAATTTACCGGAGTGCCGGGGGGGTTACCGGAACCCCCCGGGGGAATGTTGGGCCCTGGTGAGCCATAGGGAAGAAAGAGGGCAGCAGCCAGGAGGTGGCGCGCCCCCTCCCTAGGGGCAGTCCGAATAGGACTAGGGGAGGGGGGCGCGGCCCCTCTTTCCCTCTCCCTCTCCCTCTACTTCCTTGCCCCTCTCTCCTTCTTGGTGGACTCCTACTAGGAATAGGATTGCAATCCTATTCCTAGTAGGATTGCCTCTCCTTGGCGCGCCATAGAGGGCCGGCCGGCCTCCCCCTTGCTCCTTTATATACGGGGGGCAGGGCGGCACCCAAAGACACACAAGTTGAATTGTTTTAGCCGTGTGCGGTGCCCCAGTCCACAGAAACACACCTCGGTCATACTGTTGCAGTGCTTAGGCGAAGCCCTGCGCCGGTAACTTCATCATATCCGTCACCACGCCGTCGTGCTGACGAAACTCTCCCATGAAGCTCAACTGGATCAAGACCTCGTGGGACGTCATCAAGCTGAACATGTGCTGAACGCGGAGGTGCCGTACGTTCGGTGCTTGATCGGTTGGATCGCGAAGAAGTTCGACTACATCAACCGCGTCACTTGACGCTTCCGCTCTCGGTCTACAAGGGTATGTAGACACACTCTCTCCTCTCGTTGCTATGCATCTGGTAGATAGATCTTGCATGGTCGTAGGAAAATTTTAAAATACTACGTTCCCCAACACTAGTACGTTCAGTTTCGACAGTAAAATTGAGTTTCGACAGTGACATTCAGTTTCACGAGTTAAGTTCTGAGTCAACAGTGTTTACCTCATCTGTTGGACTAGGTGTTTTTTGGTGATGTAAATTTTACATCTACCAGTTTTTTTGTGATGTATTTTAAATCATCAATTAGTCATGCTATTAGAATCCCACTTGAGATTAATGATGTTTGTCTTGTACTGCTTCAGCCTCGATGTCGTACAGCTTGTCGGAGCTGCTCCAACGACGAAACCATCATTCACTATAGAGTAGTACCCTTGTCGCCGTCTACGGATGCCTCAGATCTTCTTCCACACTTCCGACAACCACCTCTGCCGCAACTTCTTCAGCGACCAACCCAATGATGTTGAGGTCAACACGGCTACTCCAAAGAGGTTGTACACATTGGCAGAGGAGCCCAGCAGGCAAGGTGTGGCAGCCGCCACACCTTGATTTGGCACCAATCTAAACATATATTGTTTGTTAGTTTTAGACCACACTAGATCGATTCACCCAAACAAAGCTAGATGAAGCACATAAGTTAGATCAGAAGCACACATGCAGGCACCTTGATTGATGTGTTGCCCAGCACATGCCCATCTTGCTACGAAGACGTACGCGAACCAGCTCGCTTCCGCTGCACAACGATCGGATCGATTCTCTCTGCAGCTCGCTCCTGATGAAACTCGTGACTAGGCGATCCAAAAATAGAATGGATACATTTTTTTATGCGTGCAACTTGTATTTTTTTTGTTCTCTTATGAGATATATAAGAGTACATGACTAACTACCAACACAACGCGGCCCTTACATGACTAACTACCGACACGACGCGACCCATCACTAACTGCGTCGCGACCCCGCGGCCTATCCCTGCCACTTCATGCGTCTTCTAGACATCATTAAAAGCTTCAGTGCAGTGTAGTGTGAATTGGCTATTATGTTTTTGCATCAATTTTTAGGGGCATCAATTTTGTCTAGTTGTCAGTTCCCAACACCTTAAAAATTGTCCTCTGCCTCTGGTTGTACACTTGTCGCATCACTTGTTACTCTACAATCTTGTCGATCCCTTAGCGCTATTTCACTACTAGGAAAAGGGCTATAGATAGGATTGTTACTAATGGCGCACCAGACATGCGGTGCGCCATTAGTATATACTAATGGCGCACGATGTGTTGGTGCGCCATTAGTATCCAAATACTAATGGCGCACCGTTGATGTGGTGCGCCATTAGTAACAATTTTTTTTCATTTTTTTCAAAACTACTAATGGCGCACCAGTGGATAGTGCGCCATTAGTAGTTAAACTTACTAATGGCGCACCACATCCACGGTGCGCCATTAGTAATTTTTTTTCAAATTTTGCTTTTATTTAATTTTTTATTGAAAACTACTAATGGCGCACCGTGGGAGTGGTGCGCCATTAGTAGTTAAACTTACTAATGGCGCACCACATCCACGGTGCGCCATTAGTATTTTTTTTCAAATTTTGCTTTTATTTTTTTTATTTTCAAAACTACTAATGGTGACCGTGGGAGTGGTGCGCCATTAGTAGTTAAACTTACTAATGGCGCACCACTCCCACGGTGCGCCATTAGTATTTTTTTCATATTTTTTTATTTTTTTTCAAAACTAGTAATGGCGCACCGTGGGAGTGGTGCGCCATTAGTAGTTGAACTACTAATGGCGCACCACTCCCACGATGCGCCATTACTAACTTGGCCATTACTGCACCCCCCCCTCCCCCGTGGACCGCCTTTTCCAGTTCAAAAATAAATAAAAGAAAATGATGTAAATGTCAAAAAAAATAAAACAAAGTAAGTTTCCCATGTGATATGTGGTCTACTTGTTGGGGAAATTTACAAATATGAATTTTGACTTTATTTGCAAAATATCTCCGGAATTTAATAAAACGGGCATATCTCTTGCATACAAACTCGGATTAAAAAGTTTTTTATATGAAAAATCATCTACTCGAAAAGTTACATCCGAATTTAACGGGGGCAACCTCGTTAAACATTTTCAAAATCCCCAAAAACCTAACAGAAAAAAAGTTACGGGGCTTTTAAGATCTAGAGGCGAAAAAATTCAAAAAATTTCAAACTTACTAGTGGCGCACCGTTTGCTAGGTGCGCCACTAGTAACAGAAAAAAAAAACGAAAAAAAATTTAGATTTTTTTTTCCAAAATATAATACGTAATATGACCGGGAAGTTTGAAATATATTTTCAAAATTTCATCATACTCATGAACATTAACAAACTCCTAGACATCAAGAAGGGTTAATAGGATTGATATGATAGATATATCAACAAATGCCTGTGAAGTGAGCTGGTGCTGGTGTTGGATAGAACTACGAAGTTAAGCGTGCTCGGGCTGGAGTAGTGTGAGGATGGGTGACCTTATGGGAAGTTTGACCACAGAGTGCGATTTGACTTGAGATTAAGCAAATTGACCCCATATTAAGCCATAATGACCTAAGATTAAGAAAAAATATTAAAACTAAAAATTTGAAAAAAATTTACTAATGGCGCACTTATATGTAGTGCGCCATTAGTATGCCAAAACACCTGGGTATATATGGCCCCCTGGGAGGCATACTAATGGCGCACCAGTGGTGCGCCATTACCAGATATTAATGGCGTGCTACTAATGGTGCACTAGTAGTGCGCCATTAATGGCCAACACCGGTGCGCCATTAGTAGGCCTTTTCTAGTAGTGTTTGGTTCAAAGGAAAAATTGAAGGAAACACATAGCAATATATTTTCCCATCGTACTCTGCTATTCAATTATTCATGCATTTGGTTGAAAAGAATGAAGCAAAACATCCAACTAGACCTAATTTATAAAATCCCAAGCATGAAAACAAGACTAAGTACATTAGTGGCAGAATAACATTCTGACTGTACACATTTTCATGTGGTTTGACTTTAATTTGGCCATGTTTCTTTGCATTCCTCTGCTCTTCCAATTCCTGTGAACCAAACATCCAAGTTGACAGAAATCATGTGTTTACAAATGCTTTCTTTCCCACGTGCATTTCTATCATATTCCGGTGTTTTTCCTATCCCTACATTTTTAGAATCCTGCAAGCAAAAGGAGCCCTTACAGAATTACTTCAGTTACAGATAGGTGTCGGAAGAAAACTTTGTGAGGTTTGTCCTGCTCCTACCGCGCCGTCGTCCACCTCACCTGAGTTGCTCCATCGTTAGAAGCATACACCATACGAGGCATTACGACTCCAGACCGTCTTTCTCCGCCTTGGATCTCCTTCCCCACAGCTGGCAGCCACCGCAACTGCATTACCATCATCGACTCAGCAGATGAACCTTACGAGTACACGGGTCTGCAAGAGAGGTCACACTTTTTTGATTCTTCTTACGTTATGCATTGCTTAATATTACCTGCTACTTTATCATCCTGTTGACCTGATAGACTCCAAGTCAGGTCCAAATTAATGCTCACAATTGAGTTATAAAATGCTTGTGGGGCACATATGGAGGCAGCACTGAATAGTATCCTTGTATATTATTTGGTTCACCTAGGGTATTTCTGTTGTTCATCTTGGGTGGGAAACAAACAGTAAAGCAATCATCATTTGTCTTATTATTAAATTAAAGCTATCATAAGCGTGCTATCATTATTTCTGGATCTATCCACTGGTTGTTACCATCACTCTAGATTTCTGCATGCTCTCCTTACATAATCTCACTATTTTATTTGTGTATGCATGCTAGTTATCATACACAGTCATGTTGAGCAAGTAGTGAAAAAGAGAAGAGTTTTGTGTGGCAATATAATGTCATGCGCACATCGCTCCATGATGGGTGCAATGGCAAACCCTTCCCTCCCCTCCTGCAGATTGAAATCCAGAGGAAGATAGCTGCTAGGAAGTGGATTCAGAGGGAGTCGACCACTCCTATTTACCCATTGAGGTGTTTGCTTTAACTTGCCATGATGATGCATGTTGGTAACATCATGCATATGTTGCCTTGCATTGCTTACTTTCGACTTGCATATATATACAGCCTAAGTGAACCCCAAAAGCATGGATAACTAAACCGCATTACTTTACATCGCGCCTAAGTGAACCCCAAAAACATGGATAACTAAACCGCATTACTTTATCTGTGCAGTGCCCTTGCGTTGTGCGTGCAGTTCGGAAGTGTTATGAGAATATTATTCGGAACTGCTTGATTTCTTTTATTTACACGTAAATTTTATCATGCGAGGAAGTGGACGGGACTTCACATCGCGCCTAAGTGAACCCCAAAAGCATGGATAACTAAACTGCATTACTTTATTTGTCATTTTAGTAACATTTTTTCTTTGCATTTACAAGTTGAACAACATCAGACACCCGAACACACTGCTTCAGTTAGAAAACCGCACTGCATCAAATGATCACTTGCAAGATGAACAACATCACACACCCCACTGCACTGCTTCAGTTAGAAAACCGCACTACATCAAATGGTCAAGTGAACGACATTACTTTTTTTGTCGTTTCTCCACCAGTTTTTCATTTAACACATCTTTTGCACTGCATCAAATTGTCCAGTGAACAACATTACTTTTTGTTGTCGTTCCTCCACCATTTTTCATTTAACATATCTTTGCACTTCATTTCCTTCTTTCTTTTTTCTGTTTGGAGTTTTAGATTTCCACATTGGCGAGCTGTACACATGCGAAGAAGTGAACCACATGGGCAAGGGAAATGAGCCACAACACAATTCGAAATGAACTTTCTTTGTTATATTATAGATGTGGTTTGCTTCTTCACAAAATGAACTTCAAATGAACATGGATATTTTCTTCTCTTTCTTAATGAGAGCACTGCAAATGATTTCCATAAGAAAACAGAAAAATAAGCTAAATACAAATGAACATCCCAGCAAAAAAATTGACGTTTTCTCCCCACGAGAGCACCTCCTCTGTCCCTCCATCGAATTGCAAACGACAGCATGGCCAACCACAGAGAGTGGCTACTGAACTGCACATGAACGGTGCTGAAGAACCTCAGTGTCAAGCTAGGGAAACCACCGGCCAAGTACACCCCATGCATATAGGGGCAGAGCCAACTGCACTGCAAGAAAGGAATTGGGAAGCAAATCAAAAAACAAAGATGAAAACTGCACGACTACATGGCGCCTTGTCAATTTTGTAGCGACCACGAAGAATGGTGGAGGAAGGGAACGCCTCAGTTGCAGAGGGGGGAGGTGCGCCTCGACTGCGCTTGCCCTTGCTGATGAGGCAGAGCCGTCGTCGCTACGACCGGTCGCCGTCCTATGGCAGAAGTGGATGGGAGGTAGGCAAAAAAGCTTTTTGAAACTGCAAGTCGAGGTTGAGCACTGGCTGCAGTACGCGATTCGGGCAGCAAAGCTCGGGGGTGCCGGCAGATTGCAGTGCACTCCTCGACTGCAACCGCATCATGCAGCTCACCAGGGAGGAGGGGGGCCCGTGGTGGAGGGTACGCCATTGGGGAAGGGGATCCCGTGCCATGGTTACCTTGCCTGAAGGGGAGAAGATGGTCGTGGAGGTCGGGCTTGCCGAGGGCCGTGCCAGGAGAAGTCCACCGGCGGCGGCTCGATTCAGATCGATGGCGAGCGGCGGATCTAGGCATGGGTGATGGGCGATGCAGAGCAGGGGCGGCGCGAGCCTAGGCCGGTGGTAGGGTCGGTTGACGGGCGGAAAGGAGGTGCGGTGGGAGGTGGGAGCCGGTGGGACGGAGCGAGGCCTAACTGGCGGCGGGTTGGGGCATTGCTCCCCATGGTTTGGAGGGACGACGTGGTCGCGCGGACAGTTGGAGCGCCGGCAAGGGGTAGGTGGTTGGGGAATGGAAGGGAGGCGCGGCTGGGTAAGGGAAGGAAGTGCGGGTGGTGGGCAGCGCGGCCGGATCCGCGGTGGTAGCCCGGCGGCAGAAGATGGTCGGGAGGAAGGTGGGTGGGGAGGAGGATGGTGGGGGGGCTTTTTGAAATGGCGGCGGTGGCGGATCCACGCCGGTAGCTACGTGAGGTGCCCGAGGTCCGTGCGGCTGGATCCACATCGGCAGCCGCGCGGGGTTCGTTCCCGACGACGTGGGAGGCGTGGTCGAGGAACGTCCAGCGCAGGAAGATGGGGGCGCTGCCGCGCTAGAAGACAGGGAGGGGAGAGGGACGCTGTCGGGCGATCCGCGCTAGAAACCTATTTAAGTGGGGGTGTTATGAGAATAAGGTTTTTGCTATGAGAATAAGGTCTTAAGGGGTGTTATGAGAATAGACCCACCCTATATATATATATATATATATATATATATATATATATATATATATATATATATATATATATATATATATATATATATATATATCGTCTGCATAGTTTAGATATGTTTTGCAATGCCGCCTGTTTACACCTGTTTAGTTTCTAAATCATATATGTGAATTATGCAATCTCGTATTTTTAGCCAGCCATAATATATGTGAAATATGCAATGCCATCTTGTTTATCCAGGCATCATATATTTGAATTATATCTTAACATTCCTATTTTCTATTACATTTCCATTTGTCAACAATGTTTGTACATTCAACTACTCTTCTTGTGAATCGGCCATTTGAGTGGGTGATGGAAAAATCTGGAGAGAAAACATGGTCTTCAGAGCAAACAGTGCTACCTGTCGAAGCAGATATCTTGCTAGGTCCAGATAGCTCCTTGGAGATGGATTCAGAGACATATGATCAGTCCTATTCCCCCACCCCCAAGTGTATGCTCTAATTTGGTAGGTTATACAGCTCATATCATGCACATGGTGTCTTGCATTACATACTTTAGACATCATATACACAATATTCAACATCATGTTCTTAGTTCAGACATTGTATATGCAGATACCATCTGCTTAGTATATAAATCACATATGTGAATTACATCATGACATCCTGGTTACTTAGATAACATGTATGTGATTTATGTCATGTGGACCCGTTTATGAAAGACATCATATAATTATCTCATGCCATCATGTTTTGTTAGTCATCATATCTTTGAATTATGTCATGCTATCTAGTTTAGATACACAAGATATATATGAAATTATGTCATGCTATCCTTTTTAGTTAAACAAAATATATGTGAACTATTTCATGCCCTATTTTTTCCTCACTATCTATTGCATTTGTCTCTCATACAAGGTGTGCACATTCAACTACTTTTCTTGTTTATCAGCCATTTGAATTGGAGCGGGTGATGGCAGTATCTAGCGAAGTAAAAACACGGTCTTAAAATAAAGCAGTGCTACCTGTTGATGGAGATAGCACCCCGGTTGTGCACGCACAAAAACCAACCCTACTACACACAAACCAGACTCTCGTAGATCGTACCCCTAGTCTGATGGACAGAGAACCAGCTTCACCCAATCTAACCCCAACCCGAGCAGATAGTAACCTAGTTCCAGTTGACACAACACCATCTCCACCACATAGCTCCCAAACAAGAGCTGTTAGTAAGGTCGCTCCAGTGCCCAAAGCGCCAGGACCACCACCACGAACCCAAACTCCACAAGTTAGTAAACCTATTCCTTTTGACGAAGCATAACTAGTCATTCATAGTTTAGCGTCTATGGCATTTGATGTTGCTAAATCCTATGTGTGTATCTTCCCATCATGGAAATATTATACTGAACATGAAGGGAAAAACCAGTTGCAGGTGTTGGTCCAGGAATTATGTGTAAGTACTGTCATTCATGGCAATTACTTTGCTTCATCCCACACTTTCTACCTCCTTTCTAGTTATAATACATCAAATGTTCCCATTTTTCTCTATAGATAAGGACCGATTTGGAAACTTGGGATGAGGTAACCTGTGCTAATACATGTGCTATCTTCAAAAATGATTTGCGGCAGTATTGGAATTACCTGAAGAAAACGTACTTCACTAGCAAGGAAATTCATCAGATTCCCTTACTTTCACCCGAGACACATTTACGATATGATGACTCAGAACGTCTTGTTCTGTACTGGTCCAGAACCAAGAATCTAGTAGGGTCTATGAGATCATTTTTTATTTTCAAGTACTATATGCCTGCATCTTACTATACTATTTTCTTGTAGAAAAAGTGCTTAAACCTGAATAACAACTGATCTCACATAAGATTCCATTGGTATGGTGCACACTACTTTGATCTTGTATCATTGTATTTACTCATACAAACTTATTTTTAAATTGAACGGTCCAATGGAAACACCAGTGGCTCAACAAGTATGTTTAAACATGTTTCTTTAACTGGTTTGCTCTTCCAAATTGCTCTATGTTGATTTCAATTTCAATTGTGTATACAATTATCTTCTCATATCATGCACATTACTAGCATCAAAACAGATCTAGTAGTGTTGTTGTACATGTATACCCGTAGTACCCATCCGAAATCTTGTTGTCTCGTTTAGTTTCCCACACTTGTATTCTTGCATTTCTACTTTGAACCGATATGATTTGAACTGTGTCTCTATTTTAAATTGGCAAGACAATGCAGTGACCATAGCGCATATATATATATATATATATATATATATATATATATATATATATATATATATATATATATATATATATATATATATATATATGTTTGTTTGATGCTTTTATTATGTACTACTTCGCAATAGAAGACTGTTTAATCATGTCCACCTTACTACTGAACTGGTCCACCAAAATGAGTTTCATATACTACATGCTAAACATGTTACGTGTCTCCTTGTTTCTTCTTTTAGAATGGTGACAGAACATTGGAGAATAATACCTTATAAAGCAATGGTAAAGGAAGTAATGCAGATAAGATTCGGGATAGTGAGACAGCCTTGTTGGTCTCCAACAAAGCTGATAAAACAGATAAGGAAAACTATCTTGAAGATAGTGAGATGACCCCAAAGTCATGTCTTGATGCAGTGTTCGAGTTACTGGCCACTGCCGCTGGCACAAGCTCTTCGAACTTGTTGTCTAAATCAGATTGGTTTCTTGAGTCTCAAATACAAGCTGAAAGACATCGATCAGCTCTGCTGCGACAAGAAGCTAAAGGACTGAGGAAGTCCCTTCAGAATTCAGATGCATACTTTCTGGTGCAACAGCAAGCGTTGGTGGATTTTAGCGCCAAACAAGAGAAAGTTAATAAGCTTGCTAAGCTTATTGCCAGCATGGTGGATACCCAGGATAACATTTCTTAAGCTCTTCGGAAGTTTTTTCCAGTGATGGACTTGTTTTGCTGCTGCGTTTGTTTGCACTGCTGGCCAATTTAGACGCCAAGTGTATGTAATATGTTGCTTTGTTCGCTATATTTGCACTGTGGCTAACTTTGATGCCCAGTGGACGTAAAATTTGTAATAGCTGTAATAGCATAGCATAAGGGCTTGCTTATTTATTTCCTTATTGTCTTGTTTATTTGTTTGCTTGTAGTCACCCCAGTTCTTTTTCCGTCGTTTGCTAGTTGCCATATTTTTTTTAAGACTAAGCCGCAATAACAATGATCCACATATGGACTATTTGTAACCATGGTCCTGCTACCTGTTGTACTGACCATCGGGGTCGTACGGGCTGTCAATTCATGCACCTTCTACGGGCCATCGAGTTCATGGGCCTTCTACGAGCCATCGAGTTCATGGGCCTTCTACGGGCCGTCGAGATTGCGGGCCCGATTGATAGACAAAACATGGGGCGTACTATTCGTGGACCTTTAACGGACCACAATATGGGCCATAAACGGGCTAAAACCTGAATCATCCATTTGTGGGCCCGACCTTAACAGGCCTAACAGGTCGGTATGTATCATTGGCTTAATTCTATCGATAGGCATGACGAGTCCTTAATGGGCAGAAATAGATGATGCTACGGAAATGGCCCAATAGTTTAATGGGCCGCAAATGGGTCAACTTTAACCATGAGCTGAATTTGGCCCATTACTGGAACAGGCCAGTAATGGACCGTAAGTAATCGAGGGCAGGAAATGAGCCCAAGAAGAAATGGGCCCTTAGAAGGATGAAAGAAAACATGGGCTTGAAATGGCCCAACTAAAAATGGGCCATTAATGGGTGTTAAGTTATATACTATTCATTATGGGCCAGTTTCCACATGGGCTGTTAATGGGCCAAATGTTACAAACGGCCGCGTATGGGCCGAAATACATCATGGGCCAGCCCTTGGACGGAAGTTACAAATGGGCTGAAATTATATAGAATGGCCCACATGATCTGCTAGGCCAATTTCGGAAAGGCTAGAATGGGCCGTGAGTTAGCGGGCAATAACTGGGCTATACGCGAACATGCTTCGGTGGGTCGGCCCGTTAACTTTTGACCAAGTCAAATGGGCCTTCCTTTTAGACCTAATTGGTACACTATTTCTTACTACGTGTCGATGAACCATAGGCGCCTCATGTTCATTGGACGGTTAACAGCTGTCCCTACGCAGATCTGACACATGGTCCCTTTGGCCAATGAAAATTTTATGCGTGGAAAATCTCCATTGGTCGGGGCTGTTAATGGGTTATCGGATCCAAAATCGGACCCGATAGCTTAACGACGACCCGTTATGGTGGAAGCCACGTGTCGATTACCCTTGACCAAAACACTTCCACGACGCGGCATTTATTTTCATAGAAGTGGACACTTCCATTATGATAATTTCAGTTTTGTCATGGAACTCTTCTAAGACAGCACATGTATGACTATCTTGATTCTGTCATAAAATTGTCATCGATGTACATGCATGACAAAAAACGTGACCTAATGTGAGAAACACGTATCATCACGGAAGTGTGTTCTTTTTTGTAGTGAAGGATCACAAATCCTTGACCGCGTGCCAGAGGAGATCAACAGCACGGCTTTCGAAGAGATCGATGACGGTTAAACCACACGGGTTTGGGATGGACCACCTAACCTGTGACATGGCCCATGTGAAGTCGTCGCTGCCAACGAGCTTGATGTTGTAGCTAGCTTTCCCGACATACAGTAATACGCAAGACCGCTGACGTGAAGCCTTTGACGAACAACGGCCACCTCGCCATTGTCTGCCGGAGAGGACATGGTAAACCTATTTTTGGTCGTACGCTTGTCGGGCTCCCCGGGATACGTGGCCGGGCTTACACTGTGACTCTCTGGAGTAGGGGATGTGGATCTGGCTGGGAGGGACACCACAGGCCTCATCTAAAAACTCAAGGCAACAAAGGTATGGGAATGGCCAGGTAACCTGAACTTTATTATCTAAACTAGGAGGCTCAGGCAGAGCGGCAGGGGTTGACGGCGGTGGCGGTTGCGAGATAGGGTTCGACTGCGGGGGGTGGGGGAGGGGTTGACTATGGACGGCGGGGAGTTATTGTTTGAGGATACGTCGTGGCTACTAATATTTTAGTAATGGTGGGTGGAGATGGTGGTGGACGAGGGAGGGTTGCGGTTCAAATGCCTTGGGTGCTGGAATTTTACTATATAGTGGGTGATGGAGGACTGAGGGTGAAGGTTGAAATACTGCGGCTACTAAAATTTGGGTAAAGGAATTGAAGTGGGGCGGGAGCAAGCAAGATCGCACATGGTCTACAAAGAATATGTGTGTACCATAATAAGGAAAAACGATGGAACCGCCGATTTTTGCATCGCTCAAGGCGGGTAGTTTGTTTTTGGATTTCTAGCTAGCTATTCTATCACACACAGTTCGTCCTCATATTGTGACGCAGACGTGAAATTCATCCTAAATAAACTACTTGCCTTGAGCTTGCGCATTCGTGGTGATTTTACAGCGCATTAACATCGCACACAATTAAGGTAGTGCACCTGTGTCCATTGCGCGTGATCCGAGTATTCATATATAGCACCATTTGGCACCAAACAAAACGTGAGAGAGGGTCATAAGACAACCACACCAGCATATGGCCCAAATATATATGAATTAAAAGGGTGGTGTGTGACATTCAAATTCCCAATATACAACTTTGATCGCGTGGGCCGCTGGGTGGGCGCGTCGTCGAAGATCGATGAGAGGGGATGTTGTGGGAACATATCTGATAGTAGAGATGGGGGTACGTAGGAGGAGGCAGTGCCTAGCAACGGTGAAGTTGTACACTCGAGTTTTACAAGTTCAGGCCCCTCTCAGACAAGGTAACAGCCCTACATCTCGGTGCCGTGGAGGCTTTTGTGAATTAGTGTTGATTTACAGAGGGTGCAAACCCTTGTGCTTGAGGGGAGGGGTGGCTTATATAGAGTGTGCCGAACCCTTGCTACCTTCAGTAACACAAGGGTTCAATGAGGGAGTAAATGACCTGAATGTTACTGGTAACGCTTGCATTCAATAGAGTTAAATCTACTGAGTGAATGTCCGACCATTGCCATCCACAGTGACTCTAGGTATTCTACCTTCCGAGTGATTGCTTGTGTTTCGAGTGGATAATGAAAGTCGAGTGGAATTGGGGTATCCGAGTGGATCTTACACTGTGATCATTTCAGTCGGTACATTCCTTTTGTCTTTGTAGGCCATGGCCTCTCGTGTAATGTCCTTGGGTAAGGCGTATACGCCAGGGCTAGGACCCTACAGTAGGTACATGTCCTCGTCATTAGCCCCCGAATGGATCAAGGACCGACCGAGGAGAGGTTGAAGCGGATCTCAATTTGACTCAATATCTCAAGGGCTCTTTCTTGGGGGTTCTGAAGTGTGGCAGCAATTTAACTTCTCACCAGTTGCCTCGATCTATTCTGGCCTCTTGAATGTCCGAGTGAAGTTATATGTCCGAGTGAAATAAGCTCCATAATGCCCTAATGGTTCTTCTTGTGCGTCTCTGACGAGATCGAATGGTTTGCCAGACCCAGTTTCTATGGGTTTCAAAATTTGGGGGAGCGCGCGGGCCGCTTGCCACATGGTTAGTGGGGCGAAACAGTAGGGACTCCTCGATCTTCGTGCCACCTTTTTTGCCACATATCAAGCTGGCGCTGGTTGCAGGATGCGCCGAGATCACGTGGGCCCATGGATCAGTCACTCACATGCGCAGGTATAAAGGTTGGCGAGGCCGATGAATGGAACAGTGCCTGCCATTTTTCCCATTCTCTCCTCGCCTCCCTTGCCCCGCCCGCTTAGAGCAGCGTCACCCGCCTCGTTCCCGTCGATCAACACATGGATGCCGAAGGATAGGACGAAATCACTGGAGCGCGCTAAGAAGACCGACAAGGGCACGAAGGTGTCCAAGGGGTCGACCTCGCGATCCAAACTGCCACCGAGCTGGATCCAAGGGGACCAGATCCCCTCGTCGATCTCGAAGGACGACCTCGAGGGGCTCGCTGCCGACGGCCTGATAGCGCACGGCTCTTGGAGGCTGCTTGGGGAGAGTTCGAGCTTATTCCTCACGACTGCAAGCGGGTTCTTCTGATGACGCACGTGGAAAGAGGCCTTTCTCTGCCCCCCACACCCATTCTTTCGTGGTTTCTTGAATTTCCTCACCGCTCAGATCCATCACTTTCCCGTGAACACCATTTTGTACCTCGCCACATTCATTTCAATGTGTGAGAATTTCCTTGGATGCCACCCCCACTAGGCATTATTTAGGCACCTCTTCACGTGTCGATCTCAGTCGGTCAAGAAAGCCAACCCTAGTGATGAGAAGACTCACATGATCCAAATGTGCGGGGGCTTAGGCATCCAAGTGAGGGGTAGAAGTTCTTTCCCTCCCATGACCTTTCCCGAGTCAGTTAGGGGGTGGCAGTCGACCTGGTTCTACTGCAGAGACGTTCCAACCCCAGGGGCGTCGACTGGTCTTCCCCCCTTCACTCTGGAAAGGCTTAGGGCCCCTCGTTCTTTGGTCATATAGGAGGAGGAGAGGAGTGAGGTGGCGATCCTAGTTGATGCGATTGTTGCACTAATCCGGAACAAAGTAACGGGCATGGACCTGCTGGAGGCATTTCTCATTCGCCATATCCATCGTCTGCAAGCCCGCGACCATCCCATGTGGTTGTACTCAGGTGCAGACGACACTGCTTGATCTCACCCAGAAGAGGTCAAGGAGGAGACGGTGGCGCAGTGGCTCCGGAGCATCACAGGGGACAAGGATAACCCTCACGGAACAAGACGGATCTTTCCATTCGACACTGAGCACCCCCTGGAAGAGGTGAGGAACACCTTGTCGAGTGAACCACTTTTTCTTCTTCGGTATCTCACTGTGTTGGAATCTGACTGAGCTTTGAGTCTGTGCCTTGAAGGTGTTCACAAAGATGTACTCACCTGTTCCAAACGGCGAACAGCTCCACGAAGGAGTAGAAAGTGATGGTGGGAGCGCCAACATCGAGTATGTTGATGATAGTGAAGACGATAGGGATAACTCCAATGACAGTGAAGAGGTCGAATCGCCACCATTTACCGAACGTCGATCCAAAGAGACTCGTGACCCTGCGGCCGGTAAGGCTATTGCATCGAGTACTAGGGTGAAGCGCACTCGAACACTTTCTCCCGACCAATCAAGAAGGCGGCTAAGCAAGTCAAGATGAATCTGCCTAAGCCTCGAAAGGCCTTGCCTAGGATCAAGGTTGATGTGCCCATTACTTCAACGTAAGTGTCTCTACTTCAATTTTCTTCATTGATGACTCGGTGGTCACCTGATACTTGAGGATTTGGTATTGGTTGAGCTTGTTCTACAATTTTCTTCATTGCCAACTCGGTGGTCACCTGATACTTGAGGATTTGGTATTGGTCAAGCTTGTTCCTACCTAGGGTGCTAGTCTTAGGTTATACAAGGGTGTTGTTGTCCCCAATTTTCTGTCTTATTCCTTCAGATCTTCATGTTTCTTATCATCCGAGTGAACTTCTGGACTGCAGGGCGGCTACTTCTGCGATGTCTGCGATGGAGACTGATGATGAGCGCGCAGACCCAAATACAATAGACGTAGCCACTTCCTGGGCAGGTATGTTCGACTCGAGCTTTTGTCCTATTCTGTCGTTTTTTTCAATTGGTCGAATGAGACTCGACCATCGAGTGACCGCAGTGCCGACTGACATCATCATTCTCCCAGATGACGACGAGGAGGAACCTCTGAGAAGTGTCGGAGGAAGGAGCATGTCGACTCCCTCTCGGAATCAGGCTAGGAGAACGCCTTCGGGGCAAGCATCTCGTACGCCGCCAGAACTAACCCTCCAAGAGCCTGGTGGTTCATCTCAGATGGGCGCTTTCTACCGCTCTGCCGTTGACTGCTCCGTTGCTGGTATCATATCTTCTAGTTTTTGGATTCGCTGGTCTGACTCAGGCGTCGGTCCTTCCGACTGTGAATTCCGCTCCCTCGTCGACTGTATTCACTCTGGACCATGTCCCGGAGGATCAGACTGGGGCCAACAAGGAGGCCATGATCCAGGCTGGTCTGATGATGGAGCGTCTGAATGTCCGAGTAAGTGCGATAGTAAGTTGATTCCTGATTGCATTTTCTTCGTTTTGATTTCCTTGAATCTATACACCCACTGGGTGTTTATCTTTTTTGCTCAGAATTCCCTTCACGCGAAAGGGGCAGGCGGTGTCGAGTAGAAAGTAGGTGTAGTGGGAGCACGCTGAGTGCACCCACTAGGTGTTGCCCCCGAGACCGCCGTTGAATGTTTGATTCGGCGAGGGTTTTAGAAAATTTTGTGTTGCTTGAACCTCTTCACTCGGGCAGGACAGACCATGCCGAGTGATGCTACCTCTTGAGCTTGCATTGTATTCCCTCGAAGAGGAAAGGGAGATGCAGCACAGTAGCGTAAGTATTTCCCTCAGTTTTTGAGAACCAAGGTATCAATCCAGTAGGAGACCATGCGCCAGTCCCTCGCACCTGCACAAACAAATAAGAACTTCGCAGCCAACGCGATAAGGGGCTGTCAATCCCTTTACGGTCACTTACGAGAGTGAGATCTGATAGAGATGATAGTTGATATTTTTGGTATTTTTAGTTTAATAAAACAGAAAATAAAAGCGGTAAAAGTAAAGTAGATGTAGATTGATATGTTGAGAACAGACCCGGGGGCCATAGTTTTCTCTAGTGGCTTCTCTCATGATATCGATATTCTACGACGGGTAAACAAATTACTGTCGAGCAATTGATAGAAAAGCGAATAATTATGAGACTATCTAGGCATGATCATTGTATATAGGCATCACGTCCAAGACAAGTAGACCAACTCCTGCCTGCATCCACTACTATTACTCCACACATCGACCGCTATCCAGCATGCATCTAGTGTATTGAGTTCATACGAATAGAGTAACGCCTTAAGAAAGATGACATGATGTAGAGGGATAAACTCAAGCAATGTGATGAAAACCCCATCTTTTTATCCTCGATGGCAATAATACAACACGTGCCTTGCTGCCCCTACTGTCACTGGGAAAGTACACCGCAAGATTGAACCCAAAGCCTAGCACTTCTCCCATTGCAAGAACTATAGATCTAGTAGGCCAAACCAAACCAATAATTCAAAGAGACTTGCAAGAATATTACGAGCACACATAAAAAGTTCAGAGAAGAACCAAATATCTTTCTTAGATAACCTTGATCATAAACTCACAATTCATCGGATCTCGACAAACACACCGCAACAAGAGATTACATCGAATAGATCTCCTCGAAGACTGAGGAGAACTTTGTATTGAGATCCAGAGGGAGAGAGAGAGAGAGAAGACGCCATCTAGATACTAGCTATGGACCCGAAGGTCTGAGGTAAACTACTCACAACTCATGGTGAGGGCGATGATGATGATGGTGAAGACCTCCATGATCGATCCCCCTCCGGTAGAGCTCCGGAACAGGCTCCAAGATGGGATCTCCACGGGAACAGAAGCTACGGCAGTGGGATTATGGTTTTCTCTCTGTATTCAGAGTTTCTGGGGTACGTGGACTTATATAGGAAGGAGGGCACCGGGGGCCCCACGAGGAGGCCTTGAGGCAGGGGGCGCGCCCCCCACCCTCGAGGGCGGCTCCTCGATCCTCTGACGTGGTTCTCAAGCTTCCTGGGCGTGATTTTCTCCAAAAATATCTCTCGCGAAAGTTTCATTCTGTTTGGACTCCGTTTGATATTCTTTTTCTGCAAAACCCTGAAATAGGCAAAAAAATAGCATTCTGGACTGGGCCTTTGGGTTAGTAGGTTAGTCCCAAAAATGATATAAAAGTGAATGATAAAGCCCATTAAACATGCAAGACTTCATAAATAATAGCATGGAACAATAAAAAATTATAGATACGTTGGAGACGTATCAAGCATCCCCAAGCTTAATTCCTGCTCATCCTCGAGTAGGTAAATGATAAAGAAAGAATTTTTGATGTGGAATGCTAACCAATATATTTTTTCAATGTAATTCTCTTAATTGTGGCACGAATGTTCAGATCTGAAAGATTCAAGATAAAAGTCTATATTGACATAAGAAATAACAATACTTCAAGCAATACTAACAAAGCAATCACGTCTTCTCAAAATACTATGGCTAAAGAAAGTTATCCATACAAAATCATATAGTGTTGTCTATGCTCCCTCATTATCACACACAAATATTCATATCATGCACAACCCCGATTTTAGCCAAGCATTTGTGTTCATACTCTATCTTTTCAAACCTTTCAACTTTCATGCAATACATGAGCATGAGCCATGGATATAGCACTATGGGTGGAATAGAGGTGGTTGTGGAGAAGACAAAAAGGAGGGAGATAGTCTCACATCGACTAGGCATATCAACAGGCTATGGAGATGCCCATCAATAGATATCAATGTGAGTGAGTAGGGATTGCCATGCAACGGATGCACTAGAGCTAAATATGAATGAAAGCTTAACAAAAGAAACTAGTGGGTGTGCATCCAACTTTCTTGCTCACGAAGACCTAGGGCATTTTAGGAAGCCCATCGTTGAAATATACAAGCCAAGTTCTATAATGAAAATTCCCACTAGTATATGAAAGTGACTAAACATGAGACTCTCTACAATGAAGAACATGGTGCTACTTTGAAGCACAAGTGTGGAAAAAGATAGTACCAATTGTCCCTTTTTCTTTTTCTTTTTTTTTGGGCCTTTCTTTTTTTTCTTTGGCCTTTCTCTTTTTTTTTGCGGAGGGGCTTTATAGATTTAGCCTTTCCTCCCATTGGATAATGCTCTAATAATGATGATCATCACACTTTCATTACAACTCGATATTACAACTCGATACTACAACAACAAAGTATAACTCTATATGAATGCCTCCGGCGGTGTACCGGTATGTGCAATGAATCAAGAGTGACATATATGAAAAATTATGCATGGTGGCTTTGTTGGGGATCGTAGCAGAAAATCAAAATTTTACCTACGCATCACCAAGATCTATCTATGGAGTAATCTAGCAACGAGGGGGAGGGGAGTGAATCTACATACCCTTGTAGATCGCGTTGCGGAAGCGTTGCAAGAATGCGGATGAACGAGTCGTACTCGCTGCGATTCAGATCACAGTTGATTCCGATCTAAGCGCCGAATAACGGCGCCTCCGCGTTCAACACACGTGCAGCCCGATGACATCTCCCATGCCTTGATCCAGCAAGGAGAGAGGGAGAGGTTGGGGAAGACTCCATCCAACAGCAGCACGACGGCGTGGTGGTGGTGGAGGAGCGCGGGACTCCAGCAGGGCTTCGCCAAGCACTGCGAGAGACGAGAAGGGAGAGAGGTAGGGCTGCGCCAAGCGAGAGAGGTCAAACCGTGTTGTGGGCAGCCCCAAAACTCTCATATATATAGGGGAAGGGAGGGGCGGCGCCCCCTCTAGGGTTTCCCACCCCTAGGGGTGCGGCCACCTCAGATCCCATCTGAGGGTGGCGGCCAGAGGGGGAGAGGGAGAGGGGGGCGCACCAGATTGGGCCCTAGGGCCCATCTGCCCTAGGGTTTGCCCCCTTCCCCTCTATGATGCGCCTTGGGCCCTGGTGGGGGGGCGCACCAGCCCACCTAGGGCTGGTCCCCTCCTACACTTGGCCCACGCAGCCCTCTGGGGCCGTTGGCCCCACCCGGTGGACCCCCGGGGCCCTCCCGGTGGTCCCGGTACGCTACCGATAGCGCCTGGAACTTTTCCGGTGACCAAAACGGGACTTCCCATATATGAATCTTTACCTCTGGACCATTCTGGAACTCCTCGTGACGTCCGGGATCTCATCCGAGACTCCGAACAACATTCGGTAACCGCGTACATACTTTCCCTATAACCCTAGCGTCATCGAACCTTAAGTGTGTAGACCCTACGGGCTCGGGAGTCATGCAGACATGGCCGAGACAACTCTCCGGTCAATAACCAATAGCGGGATATGGATACCCATGTTGGCTCCCACATTCTCCACGATGATCTCATCGGATGAACCATGATGTCAAGGATTCAATCAATCCCGTATACAATTCCCATTGTCTATCGGTACAGTACTTGCCCGATATTCGATCGTCGGTATCCCGATACCTTGTTCAATCTCGTTACCGGCAAGTCTCTTTACTCGTTCCGTAACACATCATCCCATGATCAACTCCTTGATCACATTGTGCACATTATGATGATGTCCTACCGAGTGGGCCCAGAGATACCTCTCCGTCACACGGAGTGACAAATCCCAGTCTCGATTCGTGCCAACCCAACAGACACTTTCGGAGATACCTGTAGTGCACCTTTATAGCCACCCAGTTACGTTGTGACGTTTGGTACACCCAAAGCATTCCTATGGTATCTGGGAGTTGCACAATCTCATGGTCTAAGGAAAAGATACTTGACATATAGAAAAGCTTTAGCATACGAACTACACGATCTGTGCTAGGCTTAGGATTGGGTCTTGTCCATCACATCATTCTCCTAATGATGTGATCCCGTTATCAACGACATCCAATGTCCACGGTCAGGAAACCGTAACCATCTATTGATCAACGAGCTAGTGATCTAGAGGCTCACTAGGGACATGGTGTTTGTCTATGTATCCACACATGTATCTGAGTTTCCTATCAATACAATTCTAGCATGGATAATAAACAATTATCATGAACAAGGAAATATAATAATAACCAATTTATTATTGCCTCTAGGGCATATTTCCAACAGTCTCCCACTTGCACTAGAGTCAATAATCTAGTTCACATCGCCATGTGATTAACACTCACATGTCACATCGCCATGTGACCAACATCCAAAGAGTTTACTAGAGTCAGTAATCTAGTTCACATCAATATGTGATTAACACTCAGTGAGTTCTGGGTTTGATCATGTTATGCTTGTGAGAGAGGTTGTAGTCAATGGGTCTACAACATTCAGATCCCTATGTACTTCGCAAAACTTTATGTCATATCGTAGACGCTGCTACCACGTTCCACTTGGAGCTATTCCAAACTGTTGCTCCATTATACCTATCCGGTATCTCTACTCAGAGTTATCCGGATAGGTGTTAAGCTTGCATCGACGTAACTCTTTACGTCGAACTCTTTATCACCTCCATAACCGAGAAACATTTCCTTATTCCTCTAAGGATAATTTTGACCACTATCTAGTGATCCACCCCTGGATCATCTTTGTACATTCTTGCCAGACATGTGGCAAGGCACACATCAGGTGCGGTACTCAGCATGGCATACCGTATAGAGCCTATGACAAAAGCATAGGGGACGACCTTCGTCCTTCCTCTTCCTTCTGCCGTGGTCAATCTTTGAGTCTTACTCAACTTCACACCTTACAACTCAGGTAAGAACTCCTTCTTTGACTGATCTATTTTGAACTCCTTCAAAATCATGTCAAAGGTGTGTGTTCCTTTTGAAAGTATCATCAGGCGTCTTGATCTATCTGTATAGATCTTGATGCCCAATATGTAAGCAGATTTATCTAGGTCTTCCTTTGAAAAAACTCCTTTCAAACAACCCTTTATGCTTTCCAGAAATTTCACATCATTTTGGATCTACAATATGTCATTCACATATACTTATCAGAAATGTTGTAGTGCTCCCACTCACTTTATTGTAAATACAAGTTTCTAACAAACTTTGTATAAACCCAAAAACTTTGATCACTCCATCAAAGCATATATTCCGACTCCGAGATGCTTGCTCTAGTCCATGGAAGGATCACTGGAGCTAGCATACCTTTTAGCATCCTTAGGATCGACAAAACCATTCTGTTTGTATCACATACAACCTTTCCTTACGAAAACTGGTAAGGAAACTTGCTTTGTCATCCATCTGCCAGATTTCATAAATGCAGCTAATGCTAACATGATTCCGACGGACTTAAGCATCGCTATGGGTGAGAAAATCTCATCATAGTCAACTCCTTGAACTTGTGAAAAACTCTTTGCCACAAGTCGAGCTTCATAGACGGTGACCTTACCGTCCACGTCCGTCTTCTTCTTAAAGATCCATTTATCTCAAGGGCTTGCCAATCAACGGGCAAGTCCACTAACGTCCATACTTCGTCTTGATACATGGATCCTATTTCGGATTTCTCGGCTTCTAACCATTTGTCGGAATACGGGCCCACCATCGCTTCTCCATAGTTCGTAGGTTCATTGTTGTCCAACAACATGACCTCTAAGGTAGGATCACCGTACCACTCAGGAGTAGTACATATCCTTGTCGACCTACGAGGTTCGATAGCAACTTGATCCGAAGCTTCATGATTACTATCATTAGTTTCCTCCTCAACAGTCGTAGGTTCCACAGAAACATCTTTCTGTGTTGCACTACTCTCCCGTTGAAGTGAGGATTTGACAACCTCATCACACTTTCATTACAACACGATATTACAACTCGATACTACAACAACAAAGTATGACTCTATATGAATGCCTCCGGCGGTGTACCGATATGTGCAATGAAACAAGAGTGACACGTATAAAAGAATATGCATGGTGGCCTTGCCACAAATACGATGTCAACTACATGATCATGCAATGGCAATATGACAATATGATGCGTGTCATATGAACGGAACGATGGAAAGTTGCATGGCAATATATCTCGGAATGGCTATGGAAATGCCATGATAGGTATGTATGGTGGCTATTTTGAGGAACAATATGGTGGCTATTTTGAGGAAGGATATATAGTGGGTTTATGGTACCGGTGAAAGTTGTGCGGTACAAGAGAGGCTAGCAATGGTGGAAGGGTGAGAGTGTGTATAATCCATGGACTCAACATTAGTCAAAAGAACTCATATACGTATTGCAAAAATCTACGAGTCATCAAAACAAAGTAATCAACGCATGCTCCTAAGGGAGCGGTTGGTAGGTGTTAACCATCGCGCGCCCCCAACCTCCACACAAAGGTTGGCACTCTACAAATACCTCATACTCTAACTTCGTCACATAGCGATTCACCATACGTGCATGATATGGGAATCGCTAACCTTAACACAAGTATTTCTCAATTTCATAATAACTCCACTAGCATGACTCTAATATCACTATCCTCATGTCTCAAAACAATTATCAAGCATCCAACATCTCATTCTATTCAATGCACTTGGTGTGAAAAAAAAATTACTACATTTACATTGGATGTTTATCATGTGAAGACTAGTTTCTTAGCCTAAACATATTACCATGCTGTTTTAGTAGACTCTCAAATAGATATAAGTGAAGCATGGGAGTTCAGCCATTTCTACAAAATATTACCACCACCGTGCTCTAAAAGATATAAGTGAAGCACATGGAGTGCTCTAATAATTTCTAGGCCATATTTAACTCTCTCAAATAGGTGTGTCCAGCAAGGATTATTGTGGTAAACTAACAAGCGAAGACTCAAATTATACAAGACGCTCCAAGCAAAACACATATCATGTTGCGAATAAAAATATAGCTCCAACTATAGTTACCGATGGATGAAGACGAAAGAGGGGATGCCTTCCCGGGGCATCCCCAAGCTTAGGCTTTTGATTATCTTGAATTTACTTGTGGTTCCATGGGCATCCCCAAGCTTAGGCCTTTGCTACTCCTTGTTCCATAGTCCATCAAAGCAATACTCAAAACTTGAAAACTTCACAACACAAAACTTAGACAAAAATTCTCGTGAGCTCCGTTAGTATAAGAAAGCAAACCACTACTCAAAGGTGCAGCAATGAATTCATTCTTTTTTATATTGGTGATAAACCTACTGTACTCCAACTTATCTATGGATCATATCCTCCAATACTACTCATAGATGCATTGGAAAAAGCAAACAACACACGAAAAACAGAATCTGTCAAAGACAGTACGGTCTGTAGTAATCTGCAGGGTTCGCCTACTTCTGGAACTCTAAAAAATTCAAACTAAATTGGTAAATTTGCGCAATTTTTCTATCAATCATCTGCAAAAAGAATCAACTAAAAAATCACGCTCCAGTAAAATCCCATGACTACTTTAGCGAGCACTACCGATTCTGTTTTTCACACCGAGATCATATAAACTTCACACAAGTCTTCCCAAAGGTTCTACTTGGCACAAACACTAAAAAAACATGAAACCACATCTAATCAGAGGCTACATGCAATATTTATTCCCTAACAGCAAGCATTATCGTTTTATGCCTCTAGCTAGGCATGATACAAGATAGATCTAGGCATTGCCATCTTTGATCTTCACCCTTTTAATGGTGTCAAGCTCGAATCCGGGAGGTTCTTTACGTTTCCCTTCATATTCGGGAATCTTTATATATAAAGCATCCAACCGCTTATTACAAGAGTAATAAACATATTCATGCGGTGTAGATTCCTACTAACACTTTTAAGAGGTTCAAGAGACTTCTGTAATATTTTTGTTACTTCGCAAATTTTCTCAAACACTTGCGTCCCTTCCGAGGTTGAATTTGACCCCTTTTGGGGAGGTAGTGTTCCCACTATTCCATCTATAATTTCCCTTTGGCAACGCAATACAAGAGTTGTCTGTGAGACATATTTAACCCAACATAAAAATTGCGAAGCAAGATTCTAAAATTCACCCCTAAGGTGCACTTATGATAAGATTCCATCATTCTAAACCAAGCATCTTTTAAATTTTCTCCTTTCTTTTGCTTGAAGTGAAGCACTTCAAACTCGGGAGACAAAGGAGCGGATAAGGGGCTGGCCATAATGACAAGCAAGCAATCCAACACACACAAGCAAACAAGAAGCAAGCGAACGATAAACACACGTCGGAAGAAGGGCGAATAAAACGACAAAGGTGAAGTGGGGGAGAGGAAAACGAGAGGCAAAAAATGTAATGCGAAGGATAAGGGTTTGTGATAGGTACTTGGTATACGACTTTTGTGTAAGCCTCCCGAAAACGTCGCCAGAAATTCTTCTTCCTACCTCTTGAGCTTGCGTTGTATTCCCTCGAAGAGGAAAGGGAGATGTAGCACAGTAGCGTAAGTATTTCCCTTAGTTTTTGAGAACCAAGGTATCAATCCAGTAGGAGACCACGCGCCAGTCCCTCGCACCTGCACAAACAAATAAGAACTTCGCAGCCAAGGCGATAAGGGATTGTCAATCCCTTTACGGTCACTTACGAGAGTGAGATCTGATATAGATGATAGTTGATATCTTTGGTATTTTTAGTTTAATAAAACAGAAAATAAAAGCGGTAAAAGTAAAGTAGATGTAGATTGATATGTTGAGAATAGACCCGGGGGCCATAGTTTTCTCTAGTGGCTTCTCTCATGATAGCGATATTCTACGGCGGGTAAACAAATTACTGTCGAGCAATTGATAGAAAAGCGAATAATTATGAGACTATCTAGGCATGATCATTGTATATAGGCATCACGTCCGAGACAAGTAGACCGACTCCTGCCTTCATCTACTACTATTACTCCACACATCGACCGCTATCCAGCATGCATCTAGTGTATTGAGTTCATACGAACAGAGTAACGCCTTAAGCAAGATGACATGACGTAGAGGGATAAACTCAAGCAATATGATGAAAACCCCATCTTTTTATCCTCGATGGCAACAATACAATATGTGCCTTGCTGCCCCTACTATCACTGGGAAAGGACACCGCACGATTGAACCCAAAGCCAAGCACTTCTCCCATTGCAAGAACTATAGATCTAGTAGGCCAAACCAAACCAATAATTCGAAGAGACTTGCAAGGATATTATGAGCACACATAAAAAGTTCAGAGAAGAACCAAATATCTTTCATAGATAACCTTGATCATAAACTCACAATTCATAGGATCTCGACAAACACAACGCAAAAAGAGATTACATCAAATAGATCTCCTCGAAGACCGAGGAGAACTTTGTATTGAGATCTAGAAAGAGAGAAGAAGCCATCTACATACTAGCTATGGACCCGAAGGTCTGAGGTAAACTACTCACAACTCATGGTGAGGGCGATGATGATGATGGTGAAGGCCTCCGTGATGGACCTGTTGGAAATATGCCCTAGAGGCAATAATAAAATGGTTATTATTATATTTCCTTGTTCATAATAATTGTCTGTCATTCATGCTTGAATTGTATTATCCGGAAACAGTGATACATGTGTGAATACAGAGACCGCAACGTGTCCCTGGTAAAGCCTCTAGTTACTAGCTCGTTCTAGTTACTAGCTCGTTGATCAACAGATGGTCATGGTTTCCTGACCATGGACATTGGATGTCATTGATAACGGGATCACATCATTAGGAGAATGATGTGATGGACAAGACACAATCCTAAGCCTAGCACAAGATCGTGTAGTTCGTAATGTTGAAGCTTTTCCAATGTCAAGTATCTTTTCCTTAGACCATGAGGTTGTGCAACTCCCGGATACCGTAGGAATACTTTGGATGTGGCAAAGGTCACAACGTAATTGGGTGGCTATAAAGGTACGCAACGGGTATCTCTGAAAGTGTTTGTTGGGTTGGCATGAACCGAGACTGGGATTTGTCACTCCGTATGACGGAGAGGTATCTCGTGGCCCACTCGGTAAGACGTCATCATAATGAGCTCAATGTGACTAAGGAGTTAGTCATGGGATGATGTATTACGGAACGAGTAAAGAGACTTGCCATGACGAGACAGAACAAGGTATCGGTATACCGACGGTCGAATCTAGGGCAAGTACTATACCGATGGACAAAGGGAATTGCATACGTGATTAAGTGAATCCTTGACATCGTGGTTCATCCGATGAGATCATCGAGGAACACGTAGGAACCAACATGGGTATCCAGATCCCGCTGTTGGTTATTGACCGGAGAGTCGTCTCGGTCATGTCTATGTGTCTCCCGAACCCGTAGGGTCTACACACTTAAGGTTCGGTGACGCTAGGGTTGTAGAGATATATGCACATGGTAACCCGGATGTTGTTCGGAGTTTCGGATGAGATCCCGGACGTCATGAGGAGTTCCGGAATGGTCCGGAGGTAAATAATTATATATTGGAAGTCCGGTTTCGGCCATCGGGAGAGTTCCGGGGGTCACCGGTAGTGTACCGGGACCACCGGAAGGGTCCCGGGGGTCCACCGGGTGGGGCCACCCATCCCGTAGGGCCCCATGGGCCGTGGGGGGAGGGGAACCAGCCCATAGTGGGCAGGCGCACCCCCCCTTATGCCTCCCTCCTGCACCTAGGGTTGGGAACCCTAGGGGTGGGGGGCGCCTCCCTTGGCTTGGGGGCAAGCCACCCCCCTGGCCGCCGCCCCCCCGGCCCCTATATATAGTGGGGGGAGAGAGGGCAGCCGCACCCTTGCCCCGGGCGCCTCTTCCCCCCGTTACACATCTCCCTCCTCCCGCAGGTCCTAGGTGAAGCCCTGCAGTTTTTCCGTTGCATCCACCACCACACCGTCGTGCTGCTGGATGTCCATCAACCTCTCCTCCCCCTTGCTGGTTCAAGAAGGAGGAGACGTCGCTGCACCGTACATGTGTTGAACGCGGAGGTGCCGTCCGTTCGGAGCTGGGATCATCGGTGATAGGGATCACGACGAGTACGACTCCATCATCCACGTTCTCTTGAACGCTTCCGCTCGCGATCTACAAAGGGTATGTAGATGCACTCCTTTATTCTCGTTGCTAGATGACTCCTTAGATTGATCTTGGTGAAGCGTAGGAAATTTTTTGAATTCTGCTACGTTCCCCTACAGTGGCATCAGAGCTAGGTCTTTGCGTAGCATCTTGCACGAGTAGAACACAAACAAGTTGTGGGCGTAGATTTGTTCAATTCTCTTGCCGCCACTAGTCCAATCTTGATTCGGTGGCATCATGGGATCATGCGGCCCGGACCGACCTTACACGTACGCTTACGTGAGACGGGTCCCACCGACTGACATGCACTAGTTGCATAAGGTGGCTGGCGGGTGTCTGTCTCTCCCACTTTAGTCGGATCGGATTCGATGAAAACGGTCCTTATGAAGGGTAAATAGAAATTGACATATCACGTTGTGGTTTTGGCGTAGGTAAGAAACGTTCTTGCAAGAAACCTATAGCAGCCACGTAAAAACTTGCAACAACAATTAGAGGACGTCTAACTTGTTCTTGCAGCATGTGCTATGTGATGTGATACGGCCAAATAAGATGTGATGTATGATATTGATCATGTTCTTGTAATAGGAATCACGACTTGCATGTCGATGAGTATGACAACCGGCAGGAGCCATAGGAGTTGTCTTATTTTATTATATGACATGCGTGTCACTGAATAACGCCATGTAATTACTTTACTTTATTGCTAAACGTTAGCCATAGTAGTAGAAGTAATATTTGGCAAGACGACTTCATAAAGACACGATGATGGAGATCATGATGATGGAGATCATGGTGTCATGTCGGTGAAAAATATGATCATGGTGCCCCGGAGATGAAGATCAAAGGAGCAAAATGATATTGGCCATATCATGTCACTTTATTTGATTGCATGTGATGTTTATCATGTTTATGTATCTTGTTTGCTTAGAACGACGGTAGTAAATAAGATGATCTCTCACTAAAAATTTCAAGAATTGTGTTCCCCCTAACTGTGCACCATTGCTAAGGATCGTTGTTCCGAAGCACCACGTGATGATCGGGTGTGATAGGCTCTAACGTTCGCATACAACGGGTGTAAGCCAGATTTACACACGCAATACACTTAGGGTTCACTTGACGAGCCTAGCATGTACAGACATGGCCTCGGAACACGGAAGACCGAAAGGTCGAACATGAGTCGTATAGTAGATACGATCAACATGAAGATGTTCACCGTTGATGACTAGTCCGTCTCACGTGATGATCGGACACGGCTTAGTCGATTCTGATCATGTTTCACTTAGATGACTAGAGAGATGTCTATCTGAGTGGGAGTTTATTAAATTTGATTGGGTCCGTAATGTGAGGATCATCCTCATAGCAACTATACGGATTGGGTCCGTAACGTGAGGATCATCCTCATAGCTGCCAAGAAAACTTATGTCCTAGAAGCACTGCTAGGTGATGCTCTCGCCCCAGCAAACCAAGATGTTATGAACGCTTGGCAGTCGCATTGTGATGATTACTCCCTGGTTCAGTGCGGCATGCTCTACAGCTTAGAATCGAGGCTCCAAAAGCGTTTTGAGCACCACGGAGCATATGAGATGTTCCAAGAGCTGAAAATGGTTTTCCAAGCTCATGCCCAAGTTGAGAGATATGACGTCTCCAACGCATTCTACAGTTGTAAGATGGAGGAGAATAGTTTTGTCAGCGAGCACATACTCAAATTGTCTGGGTTGCACAATCGCTTGTCTCAGTTGGGAATGAATCTCCCAGACGAACCGAATGTTGACAGAATCCTTCAGTCGCTCCCACCTAGCTACAAGAGCTTTGTGTTGAACTTCAATATGCAAGGGATGGAGAAGTCCATTCGCGAAGTGTATTCAATGCTGAAATCAGCGGAGGTGGAGATCAAGAAAGAACATGAAGTGTTGATGGTGAATAAAACCACTAAGTTCAAGCAAGGCAAGGGTAAGAAGAACTTCAAGAAGGACGGCAAAGGAGTTGCCGCGCCCGGTAAGCCAATTGTCGGGAAGAAGCCAAAGAATGGACCCAAGCCTGAGACTGAGTGCTTTTATTGCAAGGGAACGTGTCACTGGAAGCAGAACTACCCCAAATACTTAGCAGACAAGAAGGCCGGCAACGTCAAAGGTATATGTGATATACATGTTATTGATGTCTACCTTACCAGCGCTCGTAGTAGCTCCTGGGTATTTGATACCGGTGCAGTTGCTCACATTTGTAACTCAAAGAAGGAGCTGCGGAATAAGCGGAGACTGGCAAAGGACGAGGTGACAATGTGCGTCGGGAATGGTTCCAAGGTCGATGTGATCGCCGTCGGCATGCTGCCTCTACATCTACCCTCGGGATTAGTTTTAAACCTTAATAATTGTTATTTAGTACCAGCTTTGAGCATGAACATTGTATCTGGATCTCGTTTGATGCGAGATGGCTACTCATTTAAATCCGAGAATAATGGTTGTTCTATTTATATGACAGATATGTTTTATGGTCATGCCTCGCTGGTCAATGGTTTATTCTTGATGAATCTCGAACGTGATGTTACACATATTCATAGTGTGAATGCCAAAAGATGTGAAGTTGATAATGATAGTCCCACATACTTGTGGCATTGTCGCCTTGGTCATATTGGTGTCAATCGTATGAAGAAGCTCCATGCAGATCGACTTCTGGAGTCTCTTGATTATGAATCGTTTGACACGTGTGAACCATGCCTCTTGGGCAAGATGACCAAGACTCCGTTCTCCGGAATAATGGAGCGAGCAACCAACTTATAGGAAATCATACATACCGATGTGTGCGGTCCAATGAGTGTTGAAGCTCGCGGAGGCTATCGTTATGTTCTCACCCTCACAGATGACTTGAGTAGATATGGATATGTCTACTTAATGAAACACAAGTCTGAGACCTTTGAAAAGTTCAACAAATTTCAGAATGAGGTTGAGAATCAACGTGACAGAAAAATAAATTTCTTACGATCGGATCGTGGGGGTGAATATTTAATTCATGAATTTGGCACACACCTAAGGAACTGTGGAATTGTTTCACAATTGACACCGCCCAGAACACCTCAGCGTAATGGTGTGTCCTAACGTCGAAATCTTACTCTGTTGGACATGGTGCGATCTATGATGTCTCTCACCGACTTACCGCTATCTTTTTGGGGTTATGCTTTAGAGACTACCGCATTCACTTTAAATAGGGCTCCGTCAAAATCCGTTGATACGACACCGTATGAACTTTGGTTTGGCAAGAAACCTAAGTTGTCGTTTCTGAAAGTTTGGGGTTGCGATGCTTATGTCAAGAAACTTCAACCTGAAAAGCTCGAACCCAAATCGGAAAAATGCGTCTTCATAGGATACCCAAAGGAAACAATTGGGTACACCTTGTACCTCAGATCCAAAGGCAAGGTATTCATTGCCAAGAATGGATCCTTTATGGAGAAAGAGTTTCTCTCGAAAGAAGTGAGTGGGAGGAAATTAGAACTTGATGAGGTGACAGTCACCGTTTCCGAATCGGAAAGCAGCACAGCGCAAGAAATTGTTCCTGAGGTGCCTGCACCGACTGGGGAGGAAGTTAATGATGATGATCATGAAGATTCAGATCAAGTTAATACTAAACTTCGAAAGTCCACAAGGACACGTTCTGCACCCGAGTGGTACGGCAACCCTGTCATGGAAATCATGTTGTTAGACAACGGTGAACCTTCGAACTATGAAGAAGCGATGGCGGGCCCGGATTCCAACAAATGGCTTGAAGCCATGAAATCCGAGATAGGATCCATGTATGAAAACAAAGTATGGACTTTGGTGGACTTGCCCGATGATCGGCACGCCATAGAAAATAAATGGATATTTAAGAAGAAGACTGACGCGGATGGTAATGTGACCATCTATAAGGCTCGGCTTGTCGCTAAAGGTTATCGACAAGTTCAAGGGATTGACTACGACGAGACTTTCTCTCCCGTAGCGATGCTCAAGTCCGTCCGAATCATGTTAGCAATTGTCGCATTCTATGATTATGAGATATGGCAAATGGACGTCAAAACGGCATTCCTTAATGGCTTCCTCAAGGAAGAGATGTATATGATGCAGCCGGAAGGTTTTGTCGATCCAGAGAATGCTAACAAGGTATGCAAGCTCCAGCGATCGTTCTATGGGCTGGTGCAAGCATCTCGGAGTTGGAATATTCGCTTTAATGATGTGATCAAAGCGTTTGGGTTTATACAAACTTGGGGAGAAGCCTGTATTTACAAGAAAGTGAGTGGGAGCTCTGTAGCATTTCTCATATTATATGTGGATGACATACTGCTGATGGGAAATGATATAGAATTCTTGGAGAGCATAAAGGCCTACTTGAATAATAGTTTTTTAATGAAGGACCTTGGAGAAGCTGCTTACATATTAGGCAACAAGATCTATAGAGATAGATCGAGACGCCTCATTGGTCTTTCACAAAGCACATACCTTGACAAGATATTGAAGAACTTCAATATGGATCAATCCAAGAAAGGGTTCTTGCCTGTATTGCAAGGTATCAGATTGAGCACGGCTCAATCCCCGACCACGGCAGAAGATAGAGAAAAGATGAGTGTCATCCCCTATTCCTCAGCCATAGGTTCTATTATGTATGCCATGTTGTGTACCAGACCTGATGTGAACCTTGCCATTAGTTTGGTAGGAAGGTACCAAAGTGATCCCGGTATGGAACACTGGACAGCGGTCAAGAAAATCCTGAAGTACCTGAAAGGGACTAAGGATATGTTTCTAGTTTATGGAGGTGACGAAGAGCTCGTCGTAAAGGGTTACGTCGATACTAGCTTCGACACAGATCTAGATGACTGCAAGTCACAAACCGGATACGTGTATATTTTGAATGGTGGAGCAGTCAGCTGGTGCCGTTGCAAGCAGAGCGTCGTGGCGCATTCTACATGTGAAGCGGAGTACATAGCTGCTTGCGAAGCAGCGCAGGAAGGAGTGTGGATGAAGGAGTTCATCACGGACTTAGGAGTCATTCCAAGTGCGTCAAGCCTGATGACTCTCTTCTGTGACAACACTGGAGCCATTGCCATTGCCAAGGATCCCAGGTTTCACAAGAAGACCAAGCACATCAAGCGCCGTTTCAACTCCATCCGGAATTATGTTCAAGATGGAGACATAGATATTTGTAAAGTGCATATGGATCTGAATGTCGCAGATCCGTTGAATAAACCTCTTCCATGAGCAAAACATGATCAACACGAGAACTCTATGGGCGTTCGATTCATCACAATGTAACTAGATTATTGACTCTAGTGCAAGTGGGAGACTGTTGGAAATATGCCCTAGAGGCAATAATAAAATGGTTATTATTATATTTCCTTGATCATGATAATTGTCTATCATTCATGCTTGAATTGTATTATCCGGAAATAGTGATACATGTGTGAATACACAGACCACAACGTGTCCCTGGTAAAGCCTCTAGTTACTAGCTCGTTGATCAACAGATGGTCACGGTTTCCTGACCATGGACATTGGATGTCATTGATAACAGGATCACATCATTAGGAGAATGATGTGATGGACAAGACCCAATCCTAAGCCTAGCACAAGATCGTGTAGTTCGTAATGCTGAAGCTTTTCCAATGTCAAGTATCTTTACCTTAGACCATGAGGTTGTGCAACTCCTGGATACCGTAGGAATACTTTGGGTGTGCCAAACGTCACAACGTATCTGGGTGGCTCTAAAGGTACGCAACGGGTATCTCCAAAAGTGTTTGTTGGGTTGGCATGAACCAAGACTGGGATTTGTCACTCCGTATGACGGAGAGGTATCTCTGGGCCCACTTGATAAGACATCATCATAATGAGCTCAATGTGACTAAGGAGTTAGTTACGGGATGATGTATTACTGAACGAGTAAAGAGACATGCCATGACGAGATTGAACAAGGTATCGGTATACCGACGATCGAATCTCGGGCAAGTACTATACCGATGGACAAAGGGAATTGCATACGGGATTAAGTGAATCCTTAACATCGTGGTTCATTCGATGAGATCATCGAGGAACACGTAGGAACCAACATGGGTATCCAGATACCGATGTTGGTTATTGACCGGAGAGTCGTCTCGGTCATGTCTACGTGTCTCCCGAACCCGTAGGGTGTACACACTTAAGGTTCGGTGACGCTAGGGTTGTAGAGATATATGCACACGGTAACCCGAATGTTGTTCGGAGTCCCGGATGAGATCCCGGATGTCTCGAGGAGTTCCGGAATGGTCCGGAGGTAAAGAATTATATATAGGAAGTCCAGTTTCGGCCATCGGGAGAGTTCCGGGGGTCACCGGTAGTGTACCGGGACCACCGGAAGGGTCCCGGGGGTCCATCGGGTGGGTCCACCCATCCCGGAGGGCCCCATGGGCCGTGGGGGGAGGGGAACCAGCCCATAGTGGGCTGACGCACCCCCCTTGGGCCTCCCCCTTGCGCCTAGGGTTGGGAACCCTAAGGGTGGCTGGCGCCTCCCTTGGCTTGGGGGGCAAGCCACCCCCTGGCCGCCGCCCCCCTAGGAGAACCCATCTCCTAGGGCCGGCGCCCCCCCTGGCCCCTATATATAGTGGGGGGAGAGAGGGAAGCCGCACCCTTGCCCCTGGCGCCTCTCCCCCCGTTACACATCTCCCTCCTCCCGTAGGTCCTTGGCGAAGCCCTGCAGTTTTTCCCTTGCATCCACCACCACGCTGTCATGCTGCTGGATCTCCATCAACCTCTCCTCCCCCTTGCTGGATCAAGAAGGAGGAGACGTCGCTGCATCGTACGTGTGTTGAACGCGGAGGTGCCGTCCGTTCGGCGCTGGGATCATCGGTTATATGGATCACGACGAGTACGACTCCATCATCCACGTTCTCTTGAACGCTTCCACTCGCGATCTACAAAGGGTATGTAGATGCACTCCTTTATGCTCGTTGCTAGATGACTCCTTAGATTGATCTTGGTGAAGCGTAGGAAATTTTTTGAATTCTGCTACGTTCCCCTACATGATCCCCCTCAGGTAGAGCTCCGGAACAAGCTCCAAGATTGGATCTCCACGAGAACAGAAGCTACGACGGTGGAATTAGGGTTTTCTCTCTGTATTCAGAGTTTGTGGGGTACGTGGACTTATATAGGAAGAAGGAGGGCACCAGGGGCCACACGAGGAGGCCTCGAGGTAGGGGGCGCCCCCCACCCTCGAGGGAGGCTACTTGATCCTCTGACGTGGTTCTCAAGCTTCCTGGGCGTGATTTTCTCCAAAAATATCTCTCGCGAAGGTTTCATTCCGTTTGGACTCCGTTTGATATTCTTTTTCTGCAAAACCCTGAAATAGGCAAAAAAATCAACATTCTGGACTGGGCCTTTGGGTTAGTAGGTTAGTCCCAAAAATGATATAAAAGTGAATGATAAAGCCCATTAAACGTCTAAGACTTCATAAATAATACCATGGAATAATAAAAAATTATAGATACGTTGGAGACGTATCAAGTGACAACTTGTAAAGTGGGGGCACGCTGAGTGCACCCACTGGGTGTAGTCCCCGAGACCCCTGTGGAATGTTTGATTCAGCAGGGCTCTTAGAACATGGTTTTTTTTGGCTCGGGTAGGGCAGACCATACCGAGTGACAACATGTCTAGTGGGGCACGATGAGTGCACCTACTAGGTGTAGTCCCCGATACCACAGTCGGATGTTTGATTCGGCGAGGGTCTGAGAATTATTTTGATGACAATCGTCTGTGTTTTCTCTTCTCTACTCGGAAGTAGAGGTAATACTTTGACTGAATTGTTTTCTGTTTGTTCTCGGAAATCTTGTGAACTTGGGTCCCAATATATTGCTCTAGAAGATCTCGCTCCAAGTGGAGTTAGAAGCTACCAAGAATAAGCTGGAGCGTTCCTAGAGTGATGTGAAGAGCATGGGAGGTAATCTTTTTTTTTTGACTGAGAGCATTGTTGTCTTCTCACTCTGCTCCTTGAATTTAGTAATTCCACTCAAACAGATATGTGTAGTGAAAACCATCGGCTACAAGCTCGACTCAGTACTGTTGTTTCTTTAGACACCGTGAAGCAGGCCTTGGAGGCAATGGACAACGATCTTGCAGCGGTGCAGAAGACGGCCAGAGAGAAGCCTGAATAGCTGAGAGGAAGTTGGCTTCAATCTGCTAACTCGAGGAAGAGAATGTTGCTCTCAAGACCGCTGTCAATGAAGAGAATAAGGAGGCTGTTGTGCTACGGGGGGAGAAAAGCGTCTTGTCTGACAAGGTCGACCAACTCACAAAAAGGAGGAACGAGCTGGAGGAATATTTGAGGGGTCTCGCCAAGAAGATGTACATCATGCTTGAAGGTGTCTGTCTTAACACGCAATAAATCTTCCCGCAATGTTGTTGACTCATATTTTCCCTTTTATGCAGAATTCTGTTAGAACTTTGAGGAAGAGACTGATCAGATTGAGAAGGGTCTGGACCCTACCAAGCCCCTCGTAGGTAATGTCGTTGCTATGATCATGCTGCGTGTTGATGCTCGCCTCGAGAGTGTCTTGGGGTACCTTGATCGCCTAAAGGTTGCATTGACAGGGATAGATAAAGAGTTGTGGTCGGAGGACAAGCTTCAAAACAACGTCAAGTCACTGATGACTCAGCTCAATGAGATTCCTGATTGAGTGCAGGCGTGGAAGAAATCAACGGCCCGTTGCGGAGTTGATATGGCGTTTTCACTTGTTCGGGTCCACTTCAAGGACGTTAAGGAAAACAAGCCGCAAGCTCTTCAGGTGGTGAACACGAAGAAACTCCAATTCCAAAGCTTTATGGAGACCTTTATCGATGCAGCCGCTCGGATCGTAGATGGCATTGACATGGACACCTTTGTTGAGCCCGCCAGTCCTCCTGTCAACTTAGGAACTTTATGATTCGACCTTTATTTGCCACGGGATGCCGAGTGATATTGTAAGCGTAAGACTCGTTTGGATCTTCCACCCGAGTACTTTTACTTTCGTTTCCGTATTTGAAGGATTTATCTGAATATTTTCTTTCCATTTGCTCAGCTGGTTGACTCTTGTTGTGCTTCATGGAGTAGTTTTTTAACATAGGTGAGATCGGGCTCGCGGCTAAGCCTCCAAGTGGAGGGATGCTCTCACTGAGAATAGTTTTTTAACTTAGGCGAGGACGGACTCGCGGCTAACAACCCGAGTGGAGGGATTCTCTCACTAGGAGTAGTTTTCTAACTTAGGCGAGGACGGGCTCGCGGCTATGCCCCCAAGTGGAGGGATGCTCTCACTCGGAGCAGTTTTTAACTAAGGCGAGGACGACCTCACGGCTAAGCCCCTGAGTGGAGGGATGCTCTCACTCGTAGTATTTTTTTAACTTAGGCATGGACGGGCTCGTG